>CM056050.1:204584780-205184780 GCA_029574335.1 Rana kukunoris | reverse complement strand
GTGAGACAAGAAGGGTCCCGGATTAGAGTTTGGAGCATAATAAGTCATAATAGTGACCTCTTTTCCTTGGATAGTGCCTTGCAGCAATAAGTATCTGCCATCAGGGTCTGCGATCTGTATAGTGCAACTAAACGGGACCAATTTGCGGAAAGCTATGAGCACCCCCGTTTGCTTGGTTCGGGCATTAGCCAAGAACACCTGAGAAAACTGAGCGTTAAAATATTTAGGGCAGGAAGTGGCCAAAAAGTGTGTTTCCTGCAAGCAGGCTATATCAAGCACGCTCTTTTTCCTCGTTGTTCAATGAGGACTTTGGCTCGACAAGCTTTTCCGACCGCTCATCGGGAACCTCGTCGGGCGGAACGATGGGTTTAGCCCGACGAGGTTCTCGGACGTGTGTATGCGGCCTAAGACTTGCTTAAAGCAATATATTCCAGTGTATTAAAAGGGACTTATTTTTTATTCTTGTACACATGAGAGAGATCAGCTTATGGTGAACAATCGCATCGGTGTGTAAAGGGTTGTGTGTGTGTGTGTGTGTGTGTGTGTTTTTTGTGATTTAAGCTAGGGATGCACTGAAATTTTGGCAGAGAAAGATAAATATTGCCGCTAATTGTACCTCCCATTACGGGGGTGTCCTAGCGCAGCGCCCTGGAGTCCTCTCTTCTCCTCTTCGGCGATCTCCGTGTGTCACAGAGCTTAACTCCTGTGACAGACGGCACACTGATCCAATGGTGGGACTTTAAATCAGTGTGACAGGATCACAGGAGGCAGGTCGCTGTTACTGCGACCCAGGCAATTCAAATGCAGCTTTGAGACACACGGAGATGGCCGCTCTGATTCAGGAACTGGCGGGCTGCGTGACGGGCACTGGCAAGCTACATGACAGGAACTGGCAAGCTGCATCTTATGGGCACAGGTGAAGGTGCATCTTATGGGCACAGGTGAGGCTGCATCTGAAGGGCACACAAAGGCTGTATCTGACAGGCACTGGTGAGGCTGCATTGATCTTCTGTACCATGTCCGCAGTCTCTGACCACCTCCTGTACCATGTCCGCAGTCTCTGACCACCTCTTGTACCATGTCCGCAGTCTCTGACCACCTCTTATACCATGTCCGCAGTCTCTGACCACCTCTTGTACCATGTCCGCAGTCTCTGACCACCTCTTGTACCATGTCCGCAGTCTCTGACCACCTCTTGTACCATGTCCGCAGTCTCTGACCACCTCTTGTACCATGTCCGCAGTCTCTGACCACCTCTTGTACCATGTCCGCAGTCTCTGACCACCTCTTGTACCATGTCCGCAGTCTCTGACCACCTCTTGTACCATGTCCGCAGTCTCTGACCACCTCTTGTACCATGTCCGCAGTCTCTGACCACCTCTTGTACCATGTCCGCAGTCTCTGACCACCTCTTGTACCATGTCCGCAGTCTCTGACCACCTCTTGTACCATGTCCGCAGTCTCTGACCACCTCTTGTACCATGTCCGCAGTCTCTGACCACCTCTTGTACCATGTCCGCAGTCTCTGACCACCTCTCGTACCATGTCCGCAGTCTCTGACCACCTCCTGTGCCATGTCTGCTAGAGGTGCACCGCATGAAAATTTTGCTAATACTATTAGAAATGTGTTATATAAAACAGTCATTTCCAGTATCGGTTTCAGCCTAGTGTATTTTTCATTTTCAGTATTGGTTTTGGCACCAAAAAACCCATTCAGTGCTCCGCCTAATACACATTATAAAGTCATACAAAAATTTTCATATTTTAAATTAGGGTTGTCCCGATACCACTTTTTTAGGACCGAGTACAAGTACCGATACTTTTTTTCAAGTAGTCGCCGATATCGACACTCCCCCTTGCTCGGGATTGGACAGAGAAGGGGGGTGTCTATACATGGGACGACGGGCTTTACAAGTATTCAAACGAAAGCTTGTAATGCGCCCTGTAATGCAGGGGGATTAACGCGGCGGTATGCAGCGGGGGGGGGGGGGGGGGGGAGTATTCTATATAGGTATCGGGGGTATTTGCGGGAGTACAAGTACTCCCGCAAATACTCGGTATCGGTCCCGGTACCGATACTGGTATCGGTATCGGGACAACCCTATTTTAAATGATCGTTCGATTTTCTGTACGTTTAGTATACTGCTTTTCAGAACCAATTGTTCAGATGAAAATTTTCGAAGGGACATGTTGGAAAAATGTTCTCATTGGTTACCGGAACAAATATTATTATTATTATTATTATTATTTATTTTTAATTAGTACAATACTCATCCTTAGATATTTTTTTAAAGGGACAAGACTGCGCAAGATTGGATACAAATTATGACATGAAAGATGGCAACGAAACAAATTTTTCATAAATCTTTATTATATACAATTTTTTTTTTTTTTTAAGGAGTTATAATATAAACCAAAAGTTCTGTGATAAGTAAATAGCAGTATGCAGTTTATCAGAATACAACATATTTGTAGTCTAAGATATAAAGGGTTATGATGTATTATTAGTGGGAATGCTCAATAGCATTCCCAGTATTGTTGTTCGTTTTTATTGTTCTCAACTTTTAAAATGTTCAGCTCTTTCAGGACTATTTTTTGAACTATCTATACGTTTTAGAATATTATGCTTTTTAACACTTGTTTTTTTACTTTGAAGACATTGAAAGCATGCTTCAAATCCATAAAACATTCTTCCGCTTCCAAAAGTTTCAGCTCCACTTTCACCTACAGACGCCAAACAAACGTTAAAATGTTCACAAAATATATATCTTTGCAGTTTGATATCTTTTAGGCCTCGTACACACGATCGAATTTGTCCGCTGAAAACGGTCCGATGGACCGTTTCAGCAGACATCTCCGATCGTGTGTATGGGCTAGCGGACAGATTTGTCCACCCGACAGATTTCAAAGCATGCTTTGAAATCTATCCGGTGGGAATCTGTCCGCCCGACATGTCTGCTGGTTAGTACACTTACCAGCAGACATGTCGTCCCGCTCCGTCGCCGCACTCCCGCCGAATGGATTCGGCGCATGCGCGGAAGTGTTTTACTTCCTGGTGCGGTGACGTGGCGGCGTCAACGTCATCGCCACGTCACCAACACGTCAGCGCGCTCTCTGCTGGCGGGGATTTTGGTTTGCTCGTGTGTACACGCGAGCAAACCAAAATCCCAGCAGACAGATTTGTTCAAATCTGTCGGACGGACAGATTTGAACAAATCTGTCCGCTCGTGTGTATGGGGCCTTACAGTTTTTGTGAAAAAGCTGTTTAAGTTAAGTAAACTTCTCAGGAAATGTTATCGATTAAACAGTGTCTATGGGGCTGGTTAGAGTGGATGATGTCTTCGCTACAGCACAGAGCTTCAAAAAAATTATCTTTATAGAGAAGGAACAAATTGTTCTCACGCTCACAAGATCTACTTGTCATACACAATTTATGTAGGTATTTGTGTCTATTTTCAGGGAATGTGCTTGGTTTTGTGATACGCCTTTTACTTTCAAGTGGTTGAGCTTCCAAATTATAAGAGTTCTACACTTTCTTCCATTGACTGTCTTGTATAAAAAAAAAAAACAGATTTCCCAGCGAAACGCACAGAGAACTTATTTTTCAATTCGTTGACATGCCCACATTTTTAAGTTTATCAACATACATTTTATACTGATACGTTCACAAATGTCGTGTGTCTCTAATGGTGAAGTTGCTGTTTCGATAGCATGTACTTTTGTGGATTTATTAAGGTTCGTCATCTCGCGAATCAGCCAATAAGGGCACGTGCCCCCCGCTCGCCCCTGCTCCCGACGCAGAGCGGATCGTGTGACCACCATGTTCATCTGAAGAGGGGAGAGTGGAGATCTGACAGGGCGCCATGTCATCATGACGCCTCAGCGGGGATCAACGAAACAATCCCTTGTGAGCAAGCAGATGAGACATGTTGGGGCCCGTGAGGATCTGTACATCTAGTGGAATCAATTGCCTTTGGAGTCACCCAATTAGTAAATAGAGTCCACTTGTGTGTAATTTTATCTCGGTATACATACAGCTGTTCTGTGAAGCCCTCAAAGGTTTGTTAGAGAACCTTTAGTGAACAAACAGCATCATGAAGGCCAAAGAACACACCAGACAGGTCACGGATAAAGTTATGAGGAAGTTTTGAAGCAGGGTTGGGTTATAAAATAAAATATCCCAAGCTTTGAACCTCTCGCAGAGCATGGGAAAGAGTATGGCACAACTGCAAAACTTACCAAGAAATGGCCATCCACCTATACCAGTGATGGCGAGCCTTGGCACCCCAGATGTTTTGGAACTGCATTTCCCATGATGCTCATGCACTCTGCAGTGTAGTTGAGCATCATGGGAAATGTAGTTCCAAAACATCTGGGGTTCCAAGGTTCACTCTCCACTGACCTAAACTGGCTCTGGAGGAGCTGCAGAGATCCACAACTCGGGTGGGAGAATCTGTCCACAAGACAACTATTAGTCATGCACTCCACAAATCTGGCCTTTATGGAAGAGTGGCAAGAAGATAGTTTTCTATTTAAAATACATTAATAATTTTGTTTAATTCAGCATTAAATGGATCTTAGTTATGTGGCATGAGGCTGTATATTCTGATTATTTACATTTTTGGTCAACTCATTCAATAAATCCAAGCTCTGCAAGCTGAGATAACATGCACTGCATTGATGCATTCACACAATTTCACCGTAACCATGAGATAAAACAAAGTTACGGAATATTCCTTTTATCCGATTGTTTTCCAAATCTATGTACACTACATACTGTAAGATCTGATATCGCTGTTTTACTAACCTGACAGCTTATTATTCTAAATAGAAAACCTTAATTTTGTTTGTAAGTAATAAAGATTCTAACTACCAGCAAGATTAAGTCCTTACATTTGAAGAGCACCTGTCATTTCAGACCCATCATGGCAGCGCCTGTTAGAGGGCATCCACTCTCACCATTTGCCGCCACATCTGTCACCTTGTTGTGTCACTGCCGGATCACCAGCCATCCCATTTAAATGAATGGGACTATTGATGAGTCAACAGCAGGACAGAGGAGGAGCCACTGCGGGACAGAGATGACCGTTACTCTTAAATTATGATTTAAATTGAGTTTATTTAAATCAACTTGATTTAGGACCAGTTCACATCAAATGCAGTTCCATTCAGTTCTGTGTGCTTTTTTTAATATTTTTTTACACTAAAAATTGATGCACAGTGTTTTTCCATGTATTCCAATGGCTCTTGTTCACACCGTGCAGAAACTGACCGGAAACTGACTGCATGGTGTAAACTAGAGCCATTGGAATACATGGAAAACACTGTGCATATATTTTGTGCAAAAGAAAAGTGCATGGAACTGCGTCGGGTGTGAACTGGCACTTAAATCAAATCCACCCTGATGACACCAAAATGTAACATTTTGGCCTAAAAGCAAAACTCTGTGTGGTGGAAAATTAACACTGCACATCACACTGAACACACTTTCCCCACTGTGAAACATGGTGGTGGCAGCATTATGTTTTCTTCAGCAGGGACAGGGAAGCTGGTCCGAGTTGATGGATGGAGCCAAATACAGGGCAATCTTAAAAGGAAACCTGTTAGGTAGGGTTGTCCCGATACCGATACTAGTATCGGTATCGGGACCGATGCCGAGTATTTGCGCTAGTACTTGTACTCGCGCAAATACTCCCGATGCTTAAATAGAATACTTTCCCCCGCCACCGCCGTCGCAAAGCCGCCGCCGCAAACCGCAACGATAATCGCCATTACAGCAGGCATTAAAAGTGTTCGTTTGTATACTTGTAATGCCCGCCACGCCATCTATAGACACTCCCCTTCTCTGGATTGGACGGATCTGTCCAATCGCGAGCAAGGGGGAGTGTCTATGCACGGATCCGTGTGTATAGACACTCCCCCTTGTTCGCGATTGGACGGATCCATCCAATCCAGAGAAGGGGAGTGTCACTGTCTATAGATGGCGTGGCTTGTAAAGCCCGCTGTATTTTGCACGGGGATTAACACCAGCAGCAGCAGCGGCGGTGCCAGGTATGAGGGGCATGGCTGCAGTATGTGGGGGACATGACATGGCTGCATTTATGGAGGACATGACATGGCTGCAATATGTGGGGGACATGGCTGCAATATGTGGGGGACATGGCTGCAATATGTGGGGGACATGGCTGCAATATGTGGGGGACATGACATGGCTGCAATATGTGGGGGACATGACATGGCTGGAATATGTGGGGGACATGACATGGCTGGAATATGTGGGGGACATGACATGGCTGCAATATGTGGGGGACATGACATGGCTGCAATATGTGGGGGACATGACATGGCTGCAATATGTGGGGGACATGACATGGCTGCAATATGTGGGGGACATGACATGGCTGCAATATGTGGGGGACATGACATGGCTGCAATATGTGGGGGGACATGACATGGCTGCAATATGTGGGGGGACATGACATGGCTGCAATATGTGGGGGACATGACATAGCTGCAATATGTGGGGGGGCATGACATGGCTGCAATATGTGGGGGTGCATGACATGGCTGCAATATGTGGGGGGGCATGACATGGCTGCAATATGTGGGGGACATGACATGGCTGCAATATGTGGGGGACATGACATGGCTGCAATATGTGGGGGACATGACATGGCTGCAATATGTGGGGGACATGACATGGCTGCAATATGTGGGGGACATGACATGGCTGCAATATGTGGGGGACATGACATGGCTGCAATATGTGGGGGGACATGGCTACATTTGGGGACACATTAAAAAAAGTATCGGTATTCGGTATCGGCGAGTACATGGAAAAAAAGTATCGGTACTTGTACTCGGTCCTAAAAAAGATGCATCGGGACAACCCTACTGTTAGGCCGCATACACACGACCAAATACATCTGTTAAAATCGGTCTGACAGACCGATTTGAACAGATATGTCTGCTGGGCTGTTTTGGTTTGATCGCTGTACACACGATCAAACCAAAATCCCCGCCGGCAGACAGTGCGGTGACGTGGCGATGACGTTGACGCCGCCACATCACCGCACCAGGAAATAAAACACTTCCGCGCATGCCTCAAATCCATTCGACGCATGTACGAGCAGATATGTTTGCTGGTTAGCGTACTAACCAGCAGACATGTCGGACGGACGGATTCCCAGCAGACAGATTTTAAAGCATGCTTTAAAATCTGTCGGCTGGCCAAATCTGTCCGCCCGTACACACGATCGAATCTGTCTGCTGAAACGGTCTGTCAGACCGTTTTCAGCGGATAGATTTGATGGTGTGTACGCGGCCTTAGAGTCTGCAAAAGACTTGAGAATGGGGAGGAGGTTCACCTTCCAGCAGGACAACAATCCTAAACATACAGCCAGAGCTGCAATAGAATGGTTTCCATCAAAGCATCTTCATGTGTTAGAATAGCCCAGTCAAAGTCAAGACCTAAATCCAATTGAGAATCTGTGGCAAGACTTGAAAATTGCTGTTCACAGACGCTCTCCATTCAGTCTGACAGAGCTTGAGTTATTTTGCAAAGAAGAATGGGCAAAGCATGTCACTCTCTTGATGTGTAAAGCTGGTAGAGACATCCCCAAAAGACTTGCAGCTGTAATTGTAGCGAAATGTGGTTCTACAAATTATTGTCTCAGAGAATACAAATGCACACCCCACTTTTCACACTTTTTTATTTTTTATTTATGACCTCACCTGGTTGCCGACACACATGCTTGACACCATCTGAGGCACATTAAGTTTATGTTGGTCTCATCAGAACACAGGACATGGTTGCAGTAAAGTGGGTGCATAAGTTAGGCTGCATTCACACCTAGGCGTAGGCGGTATGCGGCGTATTGCGGCGACATGAAATAGGCGTTTTGTCCCCGCAATTTGCGGCGACAAAACGCGCCTTGTTTTTTGCTGGAGGGGTGATTTTTACATTGTTGCCCGAACGCCGAAGACGCCTGGAAAAAAAGGGTCCGGGACTTGTTTCAAGCTTCAGGCGTTCGGCGTAGAGATGTGAACCATCTCCATAGCCGACAATGTAAATTCGCCCCTCCAGCGTATTTCAGCCTGCTACAGCGTCGGGCGTAGGGGGACAAAACGCCTAGGTGTGAATGGAGCCTTACAGATTGTGCCGGAGCACGGCCCATTCTCGGGAGGACATTTATACAACGTCCCCCCCAGAACAATAGGGTTCCTGCCCATCTGTTATTTTACAATGGTGTGAGCGGGAATCGGTTAAAGAGGATGTAAACCCAAAAAAAAAAAAATTTTTTTTTTTTATGTCACAATGTAGAGTATAATATTTCCTATCATTTGTGCCCAGTCTTGCCACACAGAGTTAATCCAGCGCTGAGTAATCCTCTATGTTCAGTGAAAACGAACAGCCTTCCAGATAAAACCCTCCCTAAATCAAAAAGTCCAGAATCTCTCTTCTTGCTTTGAGTGAGAGGTTATTTACAAATATAGCTAGGACATGTTTATCATATGTTATGTTATGTTTTGTTTATCCTAACATGAGGTGATATAACATCATAACACATCCTAGTAATATACAATGAACTTTGGATCACCTCTTGTTATGATAAACATGTCCACGCTAGATTTGTAAATAACCTGTTACTGAAAGCAAAAACAGAGAAACGGACTTAACCTAATTTGGCAGGTTTTTATCTGAAGTCCGGTTAATTTGCACTGGACTTTAAATGAGGATTACTCAGCGCTGGATTAACTCTGTGTGGCAAGACTGGGCACAGATGATAGGAAATCTTATACTGTACATTGTGACAGGTTTACATCCACTTTAATTAAGTGGACCCTCCATAAGAAGTACACTATAATGTGCTTGTTTGAACTGCACATACACATTAGGGCAGGGAGAAGCATTTGTAACGGGAGACCAATAAGGTATTTTCTGTCCTACATAAACACTATCTGTTTAAAAAAAAATCGAATTTTCAAGTTCAATTCTGCTTTCAATCTTTTGTGTTTAATACTTATATATGTATTTTCTTTTTTTGCAGAGCATCACATATGATCATTTTTCTAGTCGAAAACTATCCAGAATATTTAGTAATAAATCTAGACAAGGTAAGGTCTGTATGTTTTGCACACTTTTTTGGGGTTGCTTTACTAAAACTGGAGAGTGCAAAATCTGGTGCTGCTCTGCATAGAAATCAATTAAGTTTGGACAAAAAAACTGGAAGCTGAACAACCTGAAGTTAGAAGCTGATTGGCTACCATGCAGAGCTGCACCAGATGTTGCACTCTCCTGTTTTAGTAACTCAACCCCATTGTATTTCTGCTTAGGAATTTAGGCATTCTCTGTGAGATCTTTCTAGGCCCATACTCTACAATGAGAGAATATAAAACAAGCATTCAACAGTCTGCAGTATTGCTGCCCCCTCCTAATACTAGACGTGGCCTCCTACTTTCAAAATTGAGATTAAGTAATAGTAAACAAATGTGTGTGCAGTACATTGGATTGTTACTGCTATCATTCTTGTGCCTGTATACTGGGGGTTGGCAATACTGGTGGGGGGGGGGGGGGGGGGGGGGCGACAGGTGGATTGTGCCCATAACTCTGCCTCTCAACAACCTCTGTTAACTGCAGAGAAGAGAGCAGGAGGCAGGAGCTGGTTGGAGGGGGGGGGGGGCTGCTCCGTGATTGGTTGCTAGGCGGTTCTCGCCAACCAATCACTGGCTTGCTGTTATGAACTCGGGTAGCTCCCGCTCCTGCCTTCCACTCAGCATTATGCTGTCTCCTGATCTCTGCTTTGATGAACACATGCTGGCAGGTAAGTGGGGGAGGGTATACTGTTGAAGGTGGGACAGAGGACACTACAGGGGGCCTTGATGTGAAGTGGGTCAGATGACACTGTTTTGGGGGGCTACAGGACACTACTGGGGGGAGGATGGAGGCAGAGGACACTGCATTTGAGGGTACAGGAAACTATTGTGGTGGGCAGAGAACACTACAGGCAGAGGACACTGCATTGCAGGGTTTACAGAAAACTACTGTGGGGGGCAGAGGATACTACAATAGGGGGGGGGGTGATGTGAAGGGGCAGAGGACACTGTGTTGGAGGGGAGGGTGGTAACAAACACTACTGTGGAGAGAAGAGGGCACTGCTATGGGGGGCAGAGTTCACTACAATGGAAGGGGATAAAAGAGCAGAGGACACAGCATTGGGGGTACAGAACACTGCTGTGGGGGGGGAGTGTGCAGATCGGGGGTGGGAGTCTACATTTCGGGGGCGTGATGTGAATTGGAGCAGTGGACACTGTGTTGGGGGGTGTAATAGACACGACTGTGGGGGCAGGGAACACTACAGTGGGGGAGGGGGTGTGAAGGGGGCAGAGGAAACGACATTTGGAGGGGGGGGCAGGGGAAACTATAGTGGAAGGGTGATGTGAAGAGGACAGAAGACACTACTGTGGTGCTGTCTTTTTATTGGGAACTTGATCGTGTTTTTTTTTAGATATATGGCATTGTGTAGTAGACCCTGACTGTACCCCCCCTTTGGAATCTTTGCTTTCCTTCATGTTGTACTGGTAGGCCCAATTAAAGATGTTACCTTGAGATTTTTTTGCCAATTGCAAGTTTGATCCCCAGTTCTCCTTACAGATGCTTGAGACTATTGTAAAAGCATTGTGCGCGATTCAAATACAAGTTTTAGACAGGTACACAATTTTGACGCACATTGTGCCACTTTTAAAACGCACGCAAGGCAAGCTCCCAAAACCTGTCTGCGCTAGTTTTTATGAATTTCAGGGACTGTGTCTCGCAATATGACAAATGGCGCAACTTGCAATAGATTCATGTACAAGTAGTTACAAGTACATGAATCTGGGACCGTTCTTTAACACAATTTACTCCCAGCGTGAAAGGCGTCTTATTTACTTCCACTTTCCTTGTCACCCATATGGTGGTATTTCTTTATGATCTTATCTCAATAAAAAGAAGCCACAGTAATGCCGCGTACACACGATCGGAAATTCCAACAAGATAGCTGTGTAATTTATTTTTTTTGACAAAATTTTGTCTCAAACTTTTGTCTCAAACTTGTGTTGCATACACACGGTCACACAAATGTTGTCTGAAATTCCGATCGTCAAGAACGCAGTGACGTACAACACGTACGACGAGCCAAGAAAAAAGAAGTTCAATAGGCAGTGCGGCTCTTCTGCTCGATTCAGAGCATGCGTGTTTTTTTTGTGCGTCGTAATTGCATACGGACGATCAGAATTTCTGACTAGAACTTTTCCCGCTGGAAAATTTAAGAACCAGCGCTCAAATTTGTGCTGTCTGAAATTCCGACAGAAAAAGTCAGATGGGGACTACACACGGTCAAAGTTTCCGACCAAAAGCTCACCTCGAACTTTTCTTGTCAGAAACTTCGATCGTGTGTATGCGGCATGAGTGTCACAAATAAGAACTAATGAATTGTATGTACATGAATTTGGTGCTAACCATAAAAAAAATTAACATGGGTTTAATGAATTTGGGGAAAGGCTTTGAACTACATCTCCCTCTGCCAGAAATGTCTTGCAAATGCCATATTGCAGCACCCCAGAAACTTTTTTCCAGGGTTTAATGCCAATAAGGAGTCAGTTTGCAGCATTACCAGAGAGATAATCAAAAACCATTGTGATGTTAGTATTATTATGCTGTCGTCTTCTTCTTCTTCTTTTTTTTTTTTTTTTTTACATATATAAATCTGAACAGGATCAAATGCAATAGTCCTCTATCTATCTATCTATCTATCTATATATATATATATATATATATATATATATATATATATATATATATATATATATATATATATTATACTGTATTTATTGGCGTATAACACTGAAAATAGAGGGTAAACTGTGCCTGCGTGTTATACGCAGGGGGCTGTGTAATGTTTTTTTCCTGAAACTTCCCTCCTAAAGTTAGGGTGCGTGTTATACACCTGTGCGTGTTATACGCCGATAAATAGGGTATATATATATTTTTTTCGACAGTATTTTTTTTTTTTTAAATACAAACTTTAAAAAAAAAGGTTTAATCGCTTTTTTTTGTCCTCAGCTTGATTACTGTGCTAGCTTGAAAAACCTTGATTCCGTTTCGGATCAGCCAAACTACAAGTTTATACAGGTATGGCACCAACCACATCATGCACGTACAATTTAGTTAACATGATATCCTGTTGAAATTGGTTAGATGCTGGCATTCAGCAATAAAATGGCATAGTTGTCATAGTTTCACTTTTGAAATTCCACTAAAAGAGCAATTTCCTTTCATCTGCACCGTGAGTACAATATACAAACGTTAGTTATATTTTCTGTACTGACAGGTGGTTCAACCTGTTTAATCATTGAACTACTTTTGAATGTTGTGTTTTTCTTTTCTTGTGATCCAATCTTGACATTTTGTTCCCCAGGGAGACATCTGTGATGTGCATTTTTTAAAACCTCTCTTTGAAGTAGAACATATAGATGTGGTCCTACACTTTGCTGCACAGACCCATGTAGGTAAGTGTGCTAATCGTTAATACATTTTTAATGTACACCTTGCATCTCTGAAAAGGTTGCATCAATATAACACAATGCCTTTAACTGCCTTCCCCAGCACCTCTAGACTTGTAGAGCTTCAAATCCTGGGGTAATCCATTAATCAAACTTTGAATGCTGGCCAAACCCATCTTCTTATACTTTTCATATTGCCTGGTGTGCTTGTTAGTAGCAAAGCTCATCGGTGGTGGGCTATTTGTCTATACGAGAGAACCCCAAGATTTGTAGGGGGATGAAGAAGACTTTTGAAGATGTGTCCTTTTATTAATGTATTCACCTTTAGAGGTTACAAGTGTACTTTCAAGTAAACATGCCCTAGACCTGGGTAAGTTAGTTTGCAAATATTATGGAGGTACTGCAAAAGGGATATCCTCAGAGAAACCTACCGTATACATTTGAACAATAGCTAGATCCAGAGATATAGGAAGCTGAAATTGTATGAAATTGTAAACCTTTTTTTGCCCCTGGGGAACACGAAATATCCTTATTGGTTAGAAAATATGCACAATTGTTGGCGGATTTTCCACAGACAAATGTGGGATAGAATGCTTTAAAATTGTCCGCCAACAATTGTGTGTTGTCGGATTTTCCAATCGTGTGTACACAAGTCCGTCGGACAAAACTCCAAAGTAAAAACACGCTTGCTCAGAAGAAATTAATCATAACACAAAATTGGCAGAAGTTGCCCAAAGGGTGGCGCTAAAGAGATGAAAAACATGTAGTTTCATGTTTGTTTGGCTGACAATTCTTTGCCATTTGTATGCAAGCCAAGTTCCTGACCCACGCCCTTCGGACAAAAGTCCTACGCTTTGCCCGCAGAAAATCTGATCGTGTGTTCGAAGCGATCTCTGTATCCAACACTTCTGGGTGTGTTGGTTGCCATACTGGCGGTTCCAACTTCACAAGGGACTGAAAATTGGAGTGCCTATCCCTCGATGTAGTAAGTATTATTCTTTATTTTTTTTATTTTTTTTGAAGATTCCCTCTGGTTTCATTATTCATTTTTGATTTTGGGTCACTTTAATAAAGAATTTTCTGGTGCATTCTTCAGCCAGTTTTAACCACTTGTGGACCGCCGCATGTACATATACGTCGGCAGAATGGCACGTACAGGCACATTAGCTTACCTGTACGTCCCTGCCTTGACGTGGGTCGGGGGTCCGATCGGGACCCCCCCCGGTACATGCGACAGTCCCCGTGGCTGCAGGAGCGTTCCGGGATGAGGGGGCGGCTGTTGGTTTTTGTCCGCCCCCCCCCGGAACGCTACCAGCCAATCCGCTTGCTCCCCCTTCGTGTCACTTCCTCCTCCTGTGTAAACACAAGAAGGGGGCATTGATGTAATCTCTGCTCTCGGCAGTATTTTCAACCGCCGCTGAGGAGAGATTCCATTGCACAGTAAGTCTGCACCAACACTACACTGACAACAGAACACGCAGGCACATTTAACCCCTTGCGATCACCCCACCCCCCTGTCACAGTGTCACTGAATGCAGTGATCATATATGTACTGATCACTGCATTTAGTGTCAGTGTGACAGTTAGTGTTAGGTTCAGGGTAGCCCCGTACCCCCCCTAATAAAGTTTTAACCCCTTGATCACCGCCCTAGTTAACCCTTTCACTCCCTATTGCCAGTGTCACTAGGCGATCATTTTTCTGATCGCTGTACTAGTGTCACTGCCCGCTAGGTAACTTGTAATGTATGCAACAATGGAATTGATTTTTTTATTAGTTGTACTAATGTAAAAAAAAAAATAAGAGAATGGCAAGCTGACACCAGTCCCCTGTCTGGTTAGAACCAAGAGAGATCAAATGATGGCTTCTACCAATAATGAAATCAGTTGGTTACATGCCATAAGAACAATTGTGCTTGAAGATTGAAGTTTATTTGCTGCTTTAATGCCCTGAAGCACTGTGTTTATTGTCGTTATGACCATATATATTGGAGAAAAAACAGAACAGATTCCCACAGATGCATGTTTTTTTCTATATAGTAATTATTGGTATGTTTTTTTTTTGTTTTGTTTCATTTGAAACGTATAGAAAGTGACAGCAAAAAAAAGACAGGGTAGTCCAACGTGTCTGTTTTTTTGTTTTTGTTTTGGGTGTGTGTGTGTGTGTGTATATATATATATATATATATATATATATATATATATATATATATATATATATATATATATATATATATATATATATATATATATATATATATATATATATATATATATATATATATATAAAATAATTTATTTTTGTCGAAGTATAGATCTATGTTTTCATGCATTTACTCTGTCTCAATGCCTCTGCTGGACATCTATTTAAAGCATCAACTACCCTTTCAGTAAAATAATACTTTTTAAGATTAGTTTTGATCTTTCCTCCAGTTAGTTTGAGGTCATGTCCCTGTGTTCTTGATTTTGGTTTCATATTGAAACAAATGCCCTCCTGATCCATATTTACCCCCTTAATGTATTTAAAGGTTTCAGTTATGTATCCCCTTTCCCTTCTTTCCTCCAGACTGCACATACAGTATTACATTCCTGAAGTCGCTCTCGATATCTTTATCCTCCTCCACTATTTTTGTTACCCGTCTCTGGACTCGCTCTATCTTATTAATATATTTTTGTAAGTGAGGTCACCAGAACTGGACACAGTATTCTAAATAAGGTCTCACTAAAAATCTATATGGGGAATCGGGCCTCCTCCTTCTGGTGATCCTTCTAGTGATGCGTCCTAGAATTTGTTTTGCTTTTTCCCACTGCCTGGTCACGCTGATTGCTAATTTTGCAATAATCTAAAATAAACACCCCCAATTTTTTTTTTTTTTTTTCCTCTGTAGAGCTGGCTAAGGGCCCTTTTTACACAGGAGGATGAACTATCTCTTGCGGAGGCGGATGTTTACAGACGTTACCGGATGCTCATCCGCCAACGTCCGCAATCCCATACGGAAGCATTACAAGTCCGTAAACGGACTTGTAATGCTTCCGTATGGGATTGCGGACGTTGGCGGATGAGCATCCGGTAACGTCTGTAAACATCCGCCTCCGCAAACATCCGCTTTTTCAGACGAAAGAAAACCCTATTTTTCTTCCGTCTGGCGGAACGGATCGGATGAATACGGACACACGGAGAGCGGAGGAAAGACAGGGCGGTCACTGCACAGTGTCCGGGGACCGCCTTGTCAGCCGACGGCTCAGCGGGGATTAACGGAGCAATCCCCGCTGAGCAAATGGGCTAACGGAGCGGATCAATAAGGATCCGCTTCGTGTGAAAGAGCCCTAACACCGTACCCCCAATGTTGTACTCTCTCAAGGCACTATAAGTGCATCATTTTACATTTAGAAACATTGAGCTGCAGTCTTCACTGCTTTGACCTATCTTATAGAAATGCCAAATAATGTTCCATGTTGGACACCTTCAGGGATATTAACCCTTTTACACACATTTGTATCATCAGCAAAAAAGATCTTGCCCAACAAACCTTTAGTTATTACATATAAATTAAATAGAACCGGACCCAGTACAGAGACTTGTGGTACACCACTAGTAACTTCTTTGTTCTGAGTGAAACCCGTTTACAGCCACACTTTGATATCCCTCCTCTAGCCAACTGTATATCCACTGAACCACCTAAGGATTAAGTCCTGCCTGGTACAACTTTTGTATTCGATCGTTTTGTGAAATTTTGCATATTTCTGTGAATTTTTTTTAAAGAGTTAAGGTGTGGTAAGACTAGATAACAACACAGATCAACTCTTTTTTTTTTTTTGCAGATTTGTCTTTTTCCGATTCCTTTAAATTTGCCTATGTTAATACATATGGTACAAACGTTCTTCTTCGTGCGGCATATGAAGCTAGGGTTGGAAAATTTATTTACATAAGTACGGATGAAGTCTATGGAGGTAGTCTTGTTGAGGTAAGAGTTTTCCTAATAGTCATTTTTTTTTTAATTGTCAATCCTTTTTCTTTTTAAAATTGCTTTCACATTTTGATATACATATAGCACCCATGCAAAACGGGAGTCCCTGTGTACTTTCTAATGTGCACCAGGCAATCCTCGAAGCCTTTTTACTCCATACCCATAAGTACGCAATGTGGCATTCGCATCAGTGCCTACTACTTGCAGTGTTGGCTTGTATAACTAAAGGCACAAGTTTTCTTTACACTTGAATAGAGTTGTGCCATCTATGTCCCCTTTAAGGAGTCTCTTTTTTTTTCTCTCTATCTCTCTCTTGATCTCTATCTCTCTCTCTCTCTCTCTTGATCTCTCTCTCTCTATATTTCTCTCGATATCTCTTAAAGGTTTTTTACCTTTTTAAGGTAAAAAAAAAAACTTTCTGCATGTACCCCCCCATCCAACAAAAAGATATACCTGAGCCTCATCCTCCGTGCAGCGTTGTGCACTAAAGCCAAGGCTCTCTCACTCCCCATTGGCTCTTGCTGCAGGAGCCATTGGCTTCTGTAGCTGTCAATCGGAGCCAGTGAGGAGGGAGCACACACAAGTGCTCCCATAGCAGGCAGCTTGCTATAGGTGCACTCGGAGAAGAGTATTATTATTGCTGGCCCAAGCAAGTACATGCCTAATGCCAGTTGGATGCACGTGGTACAACATGAATGCCAGCTGTTCAAACATACACTGTAATCTTAGTATTATGTATTTACAATTACTCCAATGCACAGGAGAAGGCTTTGATGCTGAGTTGAAGCTCTAATGAAAGCTTTATCTGGAAGATCCTTACCTGAGTATCATTGTATTCTAAGGATAAAAGCAAGAACAGTTTGTGAAGGGCAGAGAAGGACAAGATATGTAATAGAAATGTACTCCACTCCAAAAGAAACTTTCTGTTTTAAATCTTGTATTGAGCAAATGTATGTAAATGTGCCCAAGTGGGTTTAAAAGGTTCACGGCTAACACCCTGCCAAACGGTTTGCGGTTTCTTTAGGGAGCAATAGAGTTGCAGTTATGTTTTTGAACTTAATAAATCATCCTTTTATGTACACATTTTAAATGGCTAGAGGTCACATTGGAGTACGCAGAGTTTTTGAACATTTAAATTGCTTTATTCCCAGTGCAAAATTATGCAAATGAATCTTTTTATCATAGAATGTTTTTTGACCAGCGTTCTGAACATTATTCCACCTCACTGGCATATTTAAAAATTCATATTTCATTAGGAATTTGATGAGACGTCACCAAAACGGCCAACAAATCCATATGCATCGTCCAAAGCAGCTGCAGAAAGCTTTGTGCTGTCTTTCTGGGAAAGATACAAGGTAAGGAGGCGATATGAGAGCCAAGTTTATATTAGCACAGGGAGTCTTAGCTCTATTCAGTGGGGTATGTCTGTAAATGAAGCATCACACAGCCATATGTTGTGAAGTGTGAAATGATTATTTATACTGCTGGATGTATTTAGGATGGAGCCCAGAATGTCCCACCTGCTCTGCAAGACACCAGCTGTCATTCATTTCTTTCATGGTATAATTGTTTACCCCATGAAGCTGCAGTCGGTAATCTGCCCAGAGTTAAAGCATAAATACATGGATGCTGTTTAGTGTTTGAATAGCATCTGTGGTGGTATTTTGTCCTACTCGTGAGAATTGTTGGGTTTAATCAATGTCTGCTTCACAACAAAAGTGGTTCTTTACTTTCTTAAAAAATAATGTTGATTGCACTTTGCTGCAAATGGTATATGTATTCTATATTCTTCTGTATCATTACCAGCTGTCAGATATTATACAATAAACCCAAACACAGGTTAAAAATTGGGTACAAGTCACAAGCTAGTTTTTAAATTTAAAAGCCTACCTGCCCATGGCTTCAGTTTTTCCAGGGTAGCCCACTGCTTAACATCCTCTTGTGCTGGTAATCTGGCTTTATTGAGGCATCACATGTTGAGCCACTTAAATATGAAGGAAAGTTTATTCAAGTTTGTGTCCACTATAGGCTCATAGATCTATGAAGACTTGCTTTGTAACGCCAGTCTGGATAAAGCATTTGGAGCTACCTTACAATGACAATGATGAAGCGGAGGGACTCGGGTGCTTGTGTCATCAGTTAGGTGGAGGGTTGAATGTATTTCACACCTGTTTTTCCACCATTCAGCTTGGAGGAACCACCATCTTGCTTTTTGAAGCAACCTCGGGATGTACCAGTCTCTGGTACTGTCTTCTTGCCTATGGTGACTTGGTTACTTGTGTCCTGGAACTTTTAGAGCAAATGTCTGAAGCCCTGTGCTTCATCTGTGATGGCCTCCTAAATTAAATTTTAAGCTGGTTTCCCACATAAGACTGATATGTCCATTCATATGTGTAGATCTCTTTGGCTTCCTAATGCCTGGGATGCTGATAATACGTTCAAAGAACATCTGACTTCATTGCCCTTCAAGAGACAATATCATCTCTTCATACCTGCTGTTGACACTATCATTAACAATGTCACTGTGATTTTGCCTCTATTAAAGGAACCTCGCCCTTTTCCTTCAGGTGCTACAGCTGTATTACCTCATAGGAAATTAGAACCTACCTTCCATTCAAGCTACAGGACTCAAATCCTAAGGTCCTCTTTCCCCTTTATTTAGCTTTCCTCATTAAGGTGCACTCCCACGTATGCATCGAGCGGCTGGGTCATCTGACCGTTGCCTACCAGGTTTTTGGATGCTTGGGTCTCCCTCTAGCCTCCAGATTTAGAACCCTGAGTCCGGCACCTCCTCTTCACCCTTTTGTCCTGTACCCAACTGTGCATCTCTATAGGTTTGTTTGTGTTCCCCACTCCCTGGGACCTCTGATTCCTACTGTGGTAGGAACTGATCTTTGGAACTGGTATCCCACTCAAGCTTGAGCTCCTTCTTGCAACAGTTTTTCTTTTTTTTTTTTTTTTTACCACTCAAGATGTTGCTTGATTCTCATCCTGTCATATCCCTCTTCTAAGGAACATCTTGGTTCTACAAGATCAGATCTGTTCTCTAGTAAGGACCTGACTCTTCAGTGACTTCCAACAGTTCCTGACCCTGCTAAAAGAATTAGCCCCAATGTTTTTCCTGACATTCTCATTGTGGAATGCACAGGGAGCTCTCCGTCAAGAGTCAGTTTTCTTGATTCTACCAGTTTAAGCAATATTTAAGGTCCTATCATCTGCAAACCTTGTCTAGAGATGTATTGCTGGGTAACCAGACTTTGTTAGCCTTGGGCCACTTGCTAGATGGACCTTTCTTTTTCTTTTTTTATGTGTTGCAGGTTCCCGCCTCCCTTTTTTTGGGGGGGTGGCTCCTTTTTAGCATGGTCTTCACTTCCCATTTGATCTCCTTTTTAGATTCTGTCCTTGTGTTCTGTCCTTATGTCCTGTGTTATGGATTCTGGAATGTTTACAATACACCAAGGTGCTCTCGTTAGACCAACATATCCAAGGGACGTTTCACTAGTCCCTGGTGGTGGATGGTATGGTTCCCCAGCTATGGCAAGGTGCTACCCTACTGCAGATCCTCCCCTAAGAGGAATAATGTAAATCTGGAGGTCTTCATGGGACCTAATCACTGGAGAGATGGAAAAGATTTTATTTTTTTTTTCTGTGGCCCAAATGCAGTCTTCTAGAGAAGTCTCCCTAGAGACCTTCCTTTCTCCTGTCCTCTATCAGAAGCCATGAATAAGCACTAATCCAGTGCGAAACTCGTCGGCTGTTCCCATGTCTCTATTGCTGTAACCCTGTGATGTATTTGCTGTTCGTTCAATAAAGACAGCCTCAACGGTTCTTGGAGTGCAGCTATCCATCCTTCATTCATTTCCCATGCTTGCCTAGTGCACTGCCAGCACCCTCGGTATCCTGAGCTAGTCTGTGATTGCATAGCAGACCCACCTGGAGCGGTGTATTCTTTTCTCCTCTATCAGGACAATGCCCCTAGTAATAGCACTAGGATTCCTACCCAATGCTCCATGGTGGAGAATGCTGCTCTTTTCAGGGGTATTTTGCAAGAAACTTGAATCCTATAGTTTGTAAGTGTCTAGGCAGGTGACAGTGTGCCTGTCGCCCTAGAAGGAGCCCTTCTCTTCAAGTTCTGGTGTTCTTGCAAACCAGTCTGGGTTATGCTAAAGCATCATCCCTGCCTACCCTTTTATCCTTAAAGGATTCAGAGTTAGTTTCCTTTATTTTTTTTCACCTCAAGCATCTTTCCTTTCTGTCCACTTACATTGTATGCTGTTAGTACTGTAAAATCCTTCCTTGCAAGGAACCTCCCTTTTTCCCCTATAGCCAAGGGTTAGGAGTGTTAAGCTTCAGCTTCTTGCTGTTGACCTTTTTCTTATTTTGGACATATTATGTTTGTCTAAAGCTCCTTTCCCTGAAGTCAAGGTTTAGATATTCTAGGGTTGAGCTTTTTCCACACCTGCCATTTTCATTCATTAGATTTTATGCCTTCAATCATAAAGTCTCAGTATCATGTGGGTGTTATCTGGGGTTGTCTACATACAAATGCAGTCTGCCTCAGAAAACCTACTCTTTTAGACTGACCCCCACTCATTGAGCATTTTGATATTTGTGCAACTCCTCCCAAACCCAGTGTTTGCATTAGGGCTGAGAGTTCTTTTTTTTTTTTTTTTTTTAAGTGTATTTTGTGCGTGAACTCGAGAGAGAGGAGCCGGACTGCAGGAGTTGGGAGTAGGCAGACCCTCCCCCCGGAGGCAATTGCCATCCTTCTCCATGCCCCCGGTGGCAATGGCGGGTGTAAGGGGGGGCCTCCCACTCACCCCGCCCTACCTGCTCCACTTGGGAGCCCGACTGGGGCCCAACGGGACCCCAACGGGGCAGAGGGACTCCCCCTTTGAGGGAGTGAGGGGGCCTAGCCCACCCAGCCAGCCCTGTAGGTCCTTTGCCTCTCTTTATTTTAAGGAGACCGCATGGCCAAAGTGCGTGCGTGTTAAACCAATTTTGTGTGCGTGCAAGTGTGGTGGTTTTTTGTGGGGGGGGGTGGGCATACTAAGCACAGGCGTACCTTGCATAGCACACCCACCGGGAGCCAGGCTGAGACCACCAAACTCAATTCACTTGTAGCCGAGACCGGGATCCGAACCCTTGGCTGCAGAGGTGAACGGCTTGTCAGCGCAGTGCCAATCACGTTGAGCCACCACAGCTCCAGGGCTGAGAGTTCTTGAGAGGAGAACTGAGGCAGGATGCTGTGTCATTTTTCAGAAAGCTATGTACAGCCCCCTGCCAGCTCCTCCCACCAGCCAGGACCGCTATCTCCCCTTTCATAGAGAAACACTGAAACCTGGTGATGACAACACAAAGTCTAAATAAAGTCTAAATAAAGTATGTCATTTAAAACTTTTTCATTAACTTTTTCATTAACATGTTGCTAAGGGGAAGAGAGAGAAACCATCACAATAAAATGTCCTATCATCTGTGCCCAGTCATGCCACATAGTTAATCTAGCTCTAAGCAATCCTCTTTTATTGTTCAGTGAAATAAAACAGACTTGCAGAGAAAAACCTTAGTCTGTTTCACCCCCTGGCTGTGAGTGACAGGTTATTTAAATATTTCATGCACTAGCCTGGAGACGGGCATTGTTTTTTAATTCCCACCCCCACTTCTTTTCTGAAGTCATGTGGTTACTTTTCTGGATTTTGACTGGATGTTAGTGATCATAGCAGAATTTAGTGTAAGGCAGGGTTTGACAAATTTGCTTGGAATCTAGGAGCCAGCTAAAAAAGTTAGGAGCCAGAAAACGTGCCCGTCCTGCCAAGCTTGCACGCAGAAGCGAACGCATTCGTGAGTAGCGCACGCATATGTAAACGATGTTAAAACCACACATGTGAGGTATCTACGCAATTGATAGAGCGAGAGCAATAATTCTAGCTCTACCTCCTCTGTAACTCAAAACATGCAATCTGTAGAATTTTTTTTAAACGTCGCCTATGGAGATATTAAAGGGTAAAAGTTTGTCGCCATTCCATGAGCGGACGCAATTTTGAAGCGTGACATGTTGGGTATCAATTTACTCGGCGTAAAATTATCTTTCACAATTTAAAAATAATTGGGCTGACTTTTTACTGTTTTATTTTTTAATTAAAAAAAGTGTCATTTTTTTTCCCAAAGAAGTGCGCTTGGAAGACCGCTGTGCAAATACGGTGTGAAAGAAAGTATTGCAACGACCGCCATTTTATTCTCTAGGGTGTTAGAATAAAAAATATATATAATGTCTGGGGGTTCTTCGAGGGAAGGAAATGGCAGTAAACACAGTGAAAAACACAATAGAATTGCTGGATTGCTGTTTAACTTGTAATGCCAACGGCTACCACAAGATGGCGCTAGATCACAGAAGGAAGCTTAGGCTTGCAGAAGGCCGCAAAGCCGCGGCCTCAATTACCAGCCGGCGCGGGGAAGGTGTCTCTGTGCTCCCCCGCTGTGCCGGACGGTAATTGAAGCCACGGCTTTGCGGCTCTCTGCAGGCCTAAGCTTCCCCGGGCGCCTGGTCACTATTGTCGCAATTGCGACCAGGCGCCCGGACTTTGTCGAGCCCTGGTGTAAGGAATACACAAGAGAAAATGCATGTTGACAAGGGGAGTGTAGAGGAAGGCGGGGTGTCTACTGACATCACAACTCCATCCACTGAGCTCCAGACAACAGATCCACCCACAGAATCGGCAGTTTTTCAGTTCTTATAACAGACAGAGGGGGAAAATTTGACAGGTAAGGATACATGCTGGAGGCATCTATATCCTTATAAATCGGCACTAGGGCAGTAGTTTAGAAAGGATGAGAGTGGGTTTACATCCACTTTAACTAGAGACCAATACCGTAGGCTTGGCACTAATGTTGATAGTACCCGGGTCTTCAAAGACATTCGGGATGAGAGCATCATTGTAGAATAAAGTTGCAAGGGACATGTGGCCATTATCTCTTGATATCGATTAATTCAGGTGTTGGTAACAATTTTGAGTAACTGTCTCAAACGTCACCAGTCATTTTAAATACATTTTATTTTATTTTTCCCTCAAAGTTTCCCGTTATTATTACCAGAAGTAGCAATGTCTATGGACCACACCAGTATCCAGAAAAAGTAAGTGTTCCTTAAGTCTAAACCTAAAGACATTTTACGTCTGATATTTCAAGTAACTTTCTAGCCTCCTTGAAAAATAAAAAAGGGTTGACCATTTCTTTGTGTGTGTGTGTGTGTGTGTGTGTGTGTGTATATACATAAATGGCACCAGCTCACAAAATACTATATCTTTTTTTTCTTGAATGTAGTAAGGTAGACTTGCTTGACTCAGTGCCCTTATTGTAAAAAGGACATGCTTTAAATGTCATGAGGTCCTTTCCAGGGATGTCCTGTGTGTGTGTGTGTGTTTTTTTTATTAAACCTTGCTACTGCACTGGTGTCATATGTTTTCTGCCACTACACATCACTCATTGTGTGTTTCTGTGTAACTACCTCATTCCATTGAGAAGAAGCCAGCTCCGGGTAGCGATGACTCATTAAAGGCAGTTTGTGACTTGTTATGCTCATTTATTCACTCAGGCTGCAAGTGTGAAAGGTTGTCAACAGATATTACAGAGTAAATAAAACAGAATATTTTTTTTCAGGAGGAAAGAGCATGGGAATATAGGACATATATCCTTGCCCTAGGCATATACTTGTAGTTGACAATTTTGAAATTGTGGAAGCACAATACTTACGGCTCTTACATATGAAAAGTTCTAACCCGTCTCATTATTGCTGCGAGTTATGAGTGTCATATTTTAGCTGGCAGGTTAGTGGTTAGTTTATTGCTTTGGCTGGCTCGCTTCCTGCACATCTGTGTTATAATTTCTGACATAGTCTTTTCTATATGTTGCTATAAAATATTCATATAATATGTTTGCAAATGAGTCTAGAGTTCAGTGTCTTCTGCTCCCTGGCAAAGGCAAGGGGTGGTAAGGTATGTTTCTATATTGTTATTTAGGGGACTCTGTGGAAGCATTCAAATTTGAACAACATGATTAACATCTGTTTTCCTCTTCCATAATTCTAGTTTTATTGCCTGCTCACCACGTCTTTATTTAAGTCAAACAGTATGAAGCAGTGCCATTATGTGATGTTAATTGTGCTATGCTGTTTCTACAGTGTCTGTTGCTTCTTTTATCTCCATGGGTCCTGAAATAACCCTGTGAAATTACAACTCTGTCATGCCCAAGTGTGCTCTAGGCTAATACATGCCTAATTGACAGGTTATGGTACATTTTGTTTACCCTTCCATTTAATTCTCTGAATTCTAAAGACACATTTCTCATTAAGTAGATTTATTTTTCATGTGACAGTGACATTTTCTTCTATTTTTGTCATTCATCAAATCCAATAATTGATTCACTAATGCTTTTAGCAAATATTCTTTATTTCCTAATGTTACGCAAACATAAATATTTGATGACTAAATATTCAATTCCTTAAGTCTTTACCTACTAGAAGATATAAAGCAGCCATACTCCTAGGGATTGTTCTCCCTGATTTGCTGTGGTCAGGGAGAAGCTTAATTGTAAAACAGAACTGAAGACTGCTATAATACTCCCCTTCCACTCCAGCACTGCAACATCTATGAGCTCCCTTGCCGACAGCAAGAAGCCTAATCGTAAAGCAGAACTGGAGACCCCAAATTCTCGCCTTCCACTTTCCGCGTTGCAATATCTGCAAGCTACCTTGCTTGCAACAACATCTTCTAATCGACATCTTTCAGGAGTGGGGTCTTCGGTGGGCACAGGCTGACGAGACTCCTGCTCGTGGGCATTTGTTTATCCTGGCACCAAGACATTGAAGAGGCAGATATGTATTTTTTCAAAAGAGACATGCTATGAGTCTGTCTGCTCACAATGGGGGGGGGGGGGGGGATTTACTAAACCTGAAGTACTCAGAATCCGGTGCAGCTGTGCATAGTAGCCAACCAGCTTTTAACGTCAGCTTGTTCAATTAGGCTTTGGCAATAAGACCTGGAAGCTGATTGGTTTCTATGCAGAGCTGTAGCAGATTAAACTCACTAGTTTTAGTAAATCTCCTCCATTGTTTTACTCTGTAACTCTAGTTCCGCTTTAAGACTTGTACATGTTAATGGACAAATCTTCTAAGCACAAGTTTAAACCTCGGGTTCAACAATGAATCTGATCATGCCATAAGTGTATACACAAGCACACAATCAGCCATCATACAACAAGACAATTCAGCTTGTCTTATTGATCCCTTAAAAAGCAATAGCAATGCAGGAGTAGTCTAATCCTTCCCATTCTTCCAAGTTTAAACTGACTTAATTTTGGTAATAATTGCCCCCTTTTTTGTTTAACTTGTCCAAGAGTATACAGACTGATCTCCTCATTCTCTTTCCTCACTGTCATAACCTAGACCCGGGGTCTCCAAACTATGGCCCTCCAGTTGTTCAGGAACTACAATTCCCATCATGTCTGTGAATGTCAGAGTTTTACAATGCCTCTTGGGATGTGTAGTTCCGCAACAGCTAGATGGCCGTAGTTTGGAGATCCTTGACTTTGACCTAGACTAAACTCTTGGCAGAAGTTGTAATGCAGCGTGTGTGGTAAAAGGTTCTTTTTTTTTATTTGTCCATTGGAAAAATGTCCAGTACCACCTCTTTGAAAATATGGCTTTCAGATGGCAGCCACAAAATTCTGTTACTTCATAGATTAAACATGCGCTGTTCAGATTTTTGTTTATAAGTTTATAACGCTATAAAATAAGATAACAATTTTTCCCTTCAACATGTACTGATGTAGCATTTGTTTTCTTTGTTCTCAGGTTATACCCAAGTTTATTTCTTTGCTGCAACGTAACAGAAAATGGTATGATCCCATGAACGAAATTCGTGACTTCTATAGAGCATCAATAGAAAATCTTTTTTTTTTTACTTGAAATGGATATTATTCCATTTTTGTTCTAGCCTCAAATGAGCTCACATTTTGTATTTTTATTTTTGAAAAGCCTACAGCGTGTAAAAAACTTCACCCGGTGCAGAAAAAATGTGCACACACTTAAAGAGTGGTCACAAAAACGTGCAGACGGGTGCAACGTCAAGTGGTCCTCCTGTGAAAAAGGTCCCAAACCCTGATCCCCCGGGGCGTTAGGCTCCAGACGGGGACTTAGGTACTGTGGTCTTAGCAACCGAAGCCGATACGGACCCAACTTCCTTGTAAGGACTGCGGAAACAGAACCCTCCCAGTACTAGGTAGGGCTCCCCCGAAGGGAGACCCCATGAGAGCAGGCGGGCTAAGCCAGAAGGCCATGTCCACCCACTCCCAAGACATTCAGGGCTGGCCCAAGGACCGGCACCCTACAAATTACACAGCGAACAAATAACGTGCACAAACAAGAAAAGACGAAAAAGGGATAGTGGAGAGGAGAGTGAAAGAAGTGGTCATTTGTGTTGTACAATGACCAGGCCCTCCGGCTATAATAAAAAATTATTTCGGTGCTAGCCAAAAGGCCTGGCCCAGGAGGCAGGTGCTAAAAACAAGCGTGTTGCTGGTGCAGTGACCATGGTATCTTTAAATAAAAGTGACCCTCACTCACAGTGATTCTCAGATACCCCTGGACTGCCACTCCAGGGGCACATGCACCATAGGCTTTATATTCCAAATCCAACCAGCCACTGCAGCCCTCCGCCCCTGCCAGATAGAGCCCTTCAAGGATTTCTTATGGGAGAACTGCCGCTCAGGTAGCAGCCTCCACCAATACTAGCCCTTCCAGACCCCCTGTTAACCTGGTGGATTTGCATGGTCTTACCCTGTCCTTTCCCAGGGCAGTATCAGCTCCTCGTACCAGATCTCTGACAGGGATAGCACTTACACTAGCCAGCCAGAAGGCCGGACTAGAACTCTGCAAAAAAAACAGACCAAGTGCAGCCACCCATCCTCACCAGAAGCACCCTTCCAGATGGCTCAGACTCGACCATGGGCCGGCGCCCAGTATCTGTCAGGCAGCACGGCATAGTCCCTGCTGAAACCATCCTTCCAGGTGCAATGACGTCATTAGATTGCATCCACCCTCCCCATGTAGATGCTTCAGCGCTCCTCTGACAACTGATAAGAACAGATACTACACTTGATCTTAGCCAAAAGGCCGAGAAGCTGCAAGGAAGACACCACGATCAGCACAGCCGGAGTGCAATGGCCAAACCTCGCCCTGGGAGAGCTCACATTACAATACTAAAACTAGAACCTTGAACTCTTTAATTGTAATCTTCTTTTTAAATGTTCCCTTCACCAGTTTCAACCCCCTCATCAGCAAGCTAATGGCATTTGACCTCCAAAAAAATTCAATTTTCATAACATAGTTATTCAGTGATGTCTTCAGTAGGTCTCTGTGTTTCTCTGTAAAATGCAAGGCAGATCATAACTGGTAGAAGGGTTTGACAGGGTTTCTGCACACCCTTGCTCATTAAGTACTCTTCAAGCCCTCAGTCCTGATGCAAACAATAGGCTGGCTCCTGGGAGAAGTTATGCAAATTACCAAATGCCTTGATGGGTGGAAGTCAGTCTAAAGGGGTTGGCTCCCCTTGATAGGCTGGATTAAAATGTAGATCACCCAAGGTATCATGTAAATGTGTGTGACTAAACCCCTTGCCACAGCTTCTAATGCACACGATGGTTGATTTTCTGAAACTGGAGAGTACAAAATCTGGTGCAGCTCTGCATAGAAATCAGCTTTGTTTTTTGTTTTTTTGTCAAAACTTAATTGAACAAGCTGAAGTTAGAAGCTGATTGGATAGCATGCACAGCCGCACCAGATTTTGCACTCCGGTTTTAGTACTGTAAATCAACTTATCCTGGAGAATCAACTGGAGATGAGAGGAAATCTCAGTGCTTCTTAACTTCTTCCGAGTCATGAACCCCATTTGAGAATCTTATGAAAGCTATGGACCACCGCCCAATACATTTTTGCATACAATGAATATATGTACTTTATTTTATTTGATTGCCCCATACATGAATGACATACACTAAGTTTGACTAAAGTAAACTCACTCCTTTTATCATGCAAAAGTTATGGTCCCTCATTACAAAAATTAGATACAATCCTCTTGAGTAAATTAAACAAATTAATTCTGCTGAAATCTACCAGCACTGCTATTACTACTAGTTGTGTAGAGAATTATGACAAATGTAAATGGTATACATGGGCAAGCAACAAGTCAAAAGATGCTTAGCAATCGGTGCTATAAGCTGTGGCAGAGTGCATTTTCTTTACTATTTTTCAATTGGAAACCATTGATTGGGACAAGGGGGGAGGATTTTATAGTAAATGTAAATATTTTTTAATGGACCCCAGGTTATAAGCCCCCTGCTCTAAATTTCGCTATTAGAGAGTTGTCATGGGAATAGATGTCCCAGTTGAAGGGTTTTTCCTCTCCTTATAATCTGTAAGGGACCTTAACGTGGAGCTAAGCTCAAGGATTCATTGGTTTCCCAAAACAGTTACTTTCAATGCATGCCTTGAATGATGACTATAACAGTTGCCGGTGTGCTTTTGTCAGCCCCCAAACTTTTAAGCCCCCCAAATGGCTGGTGTCATAGCTGATCACTTGTGCACAACAATGACAATTGCAGGTGAAACAAAGGCTAAGATAGTAGCTTCCTTGGCTATAAAGGGGTCTCCAAACTGCGGGCCCGAGGCCGGATGCGGCCCTTTGCTTGCTTTTATCTGGTCCTTTGGGCACTAATCCTCCCACTGATACAAGGCACTAATCAGCCATCAAACACCAACAATGGAGCACTATTTCTCCCACTGACACTAATAGGGCACTATTCCTCCTTATGATACCAATGATTGGGCTCTATTCCTCTAACCCAGGGGTCTCCAAACTGCGGCCCTGGGGCCAGATGTGGCCCTTTGCTTGCCTTAATGCGGCCCTTGGGGCATTTTTCCATCCAATTTAAATGGGGCATAATTCTTGTTGCTGACACCAATGGGGCACTACTCCTCCAACTGACACCATCAATTCTTTCCATTAACGCCAATGATGGGGGCACTAGTCCTCCCACTATCACCAAAGATATGGTATTATTTACTTCCACTGGACACCTGGACATTTTTTACTCCCAATGGCCTTAGTCTGGCCCCCCTAAAGTCTGAAGGACCGTAAACTGGACCTTTGTTTAGAAAGTTAGGAGACCCCTGCTCTAACCTAATACCAAATGTGGTGATGTTTACTCCTACTGATGCTGCTGGCCAAGATCTGGCCCTCCTGAAGTCTGAAGGACCGTAAAGCTGCCCTTTGTTTAGAAAGTTTGGAGACCCCTGCTATAAAGGATAGGAGAGCTTGGTCCTGCTTTACTCAGCTCTATATTAGACCCATGTATCTATTTGAAATTTTTCTAGAAATAATGTAAATATTTTCCTCTTTTTGAAGCTGCATCCATGGAAGTGGAAGACAGACCAGGAGTTTTCTGTATGCCTCTGATGTTGTCGATGCATTAATGACAATCCTAAAGGTTGGGAAGGCTGGAGAAATTTACAACATTGGTTCAAGTTTTGAAATATCTGTATCCCAGCTTGCTAGAGAATTAATCCAAATGGTAAGTCAAAAGTCATTATTGTTTTTATTTTTTTGTTGTATTGTTTTATTCATATAACTGCTCTTGTGTTTATTCCTTTTTCTACTTGATTAGATATAGTTTTATAAACCTTAAACAGGTTTTATGGACTTCCTTTTTTTTCCCCTTTAACCTGTCATGGCATGACAGGTTAAAGTTCATAGGTCAAAGGTCGGTTAGGGGTAGGGTGTTATGGTTTCCCATTGAAGAATATGGCTAGGAATTGGAACAGGGACCTCCCCAAAGGTCAGAAGGCAGGTTCACAGAGGTCAAGTCGGGGAAAGCGTCTTGCCATGTGAGAAATGTATAGGTTTGCTGGCTTGTCCTTGTGAAAACACCAGGGATTGTTATACTGTTTTCAATACTTTGATTTATTGACTTAGAACGAATATGGAGATGAGAAATTTAGATTTTTTTTTATTTATTTTTTTCTTCCCACATCGTTGCTATATGCATGGCACGGCTAGGCAACCAGCAGGTAACTGACTGTGTTTAAGTGCACTGTGTCCCTGCGAAGATTGCAGGCATAGGATGTTCACAGGACCTCTCTCAAATTGCCCAAATCTGCAAAGAAAATATTCTGGAAAGTTTTTAAAGTGAATTGCGAAAATTCACGTTTCATTCAAGTGGATCAAGTTAAAACTATATCTTATATTTGAACTAAAATGGCATAATGAGATTCTAGGTTTTAGGGTTCTGCCCTAAAGCTGAAATTTTTTTATAATTTTTTTTTTTTTGTGTGTGTGTGTGTGAGAGAGGCTATAAATCTTATGTTTTTGCTCCTATAGGTTTTTTTCATGCCTGTGTATATTCTATTTTTTATTTTATTTTGTTTGTTTGTTTCCTCTAGAAGGGGCTTTCTATAGAACAGAACACTGAGTACACTGTTCTCCCCCCATCCCCCCCGCTTCTTCTTTTTTTTTTTTTTCTTCTTTGAAATGCCTGAAGCTGCATTTTTCGTAATATGGTGACTGAGGCTGCTGATTAAAATATTCAATGTTTCAAGGGCAGAAAAGCACTGTATGTGCAGGAATATTGCATGGTGGGGAGATCTAGTACTGAAGAAGAGTACAATGATCACACATGATATTTTGATATCGTTTTTTATTTTTTGCCTTTTCAAGATTCAACCTTCATCTTCAGAAACAGAAACCGAATACTGGATGGATTATGTGAATGACAGGTAATGTGCTTTTAACTGCTATTGGTTAAAAAGAGAAGTATGGGAAAAACAAACCTTTTATACTCCCCTAGGTTGGATGCAGTATCGCTGCATCTGTCCCCAGTGAGAACTGAGCGACCATACACCACCACTGATCCTTAATTTCTCCCCTTCCACTCTGACCAGAGATCAGTGACTGTCTGCTCTGCCCCTCCCATGGCTCACTGGAGTGCTGGGATGTGGAGGGTGTAGGATGGGCTGGCTCAGGCTTTCAGTGTATTACCAGGTGGTGGTCCAGGCATCTGGGTCAAGATCCTTTCAGAGCATGGAGCTGGCAATGCCTTGTACACACAAATGGATTTTCCAGATGGAATTTCTTTCAAGCTGTCTTGCATACACACTGTCAAACCAAATTCCGACCGTCAAGAACATACAACACTACGACGAGCCGAGAAAAATGAGGTTCAATGCTTCCGAGCATGCGTCGACTTGATTATGAGCATGAATGTTTTTTTTTTTTTCTCCGTTGGAGTTCCCCACAGACGAACGGAATTTCCGATTATAATTTTTTATCGTGGGGGGGGGGGGGGGGTGAGAGAGAGAACATGTTGTTTTTTTTGTTTTTTTTATTCCAGCAGAAAAAAAAGTCTGATGGGGCACACACGGTCGGAATATCCGATGAAAAAAGTCACAAGAAATGTTTTCATTGGAAAATACGATCGTGTTTGTACAAGGCATAAGTGAGATCAGATGAGAGCAGGCTTTAGCACGCTGTCGGCTGGAAATGGGTCACAGGAGTGCAGAACTACCATATTTATCGGGGTATTGCGCGCTCTGGCCTATAGCGCGCACCCTTAATGTGGACCTGTAAAAAAAACATTTTAGTACTTACAGTTGGTGTCTTAGGCGGCGTCCGGTCCGGCGTCCGTCTTCGGCATCAGTGGTGTCCTCCCGGCTTCTCCAGCGCGCGCCTCGAGTCGAATTTCCGCCTCCCGCGCTCAGTTTGAACGCCTCCGCCGACATATACCGAGTGCAGTACACTTGGGTACATTCGGCTAGGCTCGGCTTCGCTCGTGCTCACGCTCTGTGACGTTTATGCGTGAGCACGAGCGAAGCCGAGCCTGGCCGAATGTACCCAAGTGTACTGCACTCGGTATATGTTGGTGGCTCACTTCAAACTGAGCGCGGGTATCAGCGTATATCACGCACCCACGATTTTCCCCTTATTTTAAGGAGAAAAAAAGTGTGCGGTATACGCTGATAAATACGGTAACTGGCTTTGGCTATACTTCTCCATTTTAATTTATAGACATTTTTCATTTTGTTCTTTTCGTATGCTAGTTTTAAATTTATACATTGGGTAAATTGATCCTTGTTTTTGCAGGCCGGTCAATGACCTTCGATATGCAATGAATTCAGAAAAAATGCACAGTTTAGGGTGGAGGCCTAAAGTACATTGGAAAGAAGGCATTGAACGCACAGGTATGTTCTTTAGTTTTACTCTTGCAAATAACCTGATTTTGGCTAGCCAGATTTGGGTAATGTCCAACTGATGTGTTAAAGATTAACCCCATGAAGATATTTTTTTTTTACTTGAACAAATCCCATCTAAAACAAATCAGTCTTATTTCAGAGAAATGACAACCCTTCTACTGCTTTTATGGGCCACTTGCTTGTAAGTCATTTACATGTGGACAATTTTATATAGACTTGTAGAAGGTCTGGAGACTCCACCTACACAGGGGAAGTTTCTTCACTGGAAGCTTTAAGAAAGCTTAAAGCGTTAACCCAAAAGAAAAAAAAAACAGATCCTGTTCCCTTAAAGCATATTATACAGCAGAGTGCTTGTGCTGTGTCATTTGGCCCCTTGTATCGCCTGAAATACCTGTCTGATCCTGCCAGTTTCTACCCTACCCTCTGTACGCTGACTCCAATATATCAGGGCTGCTGAGCTCTGACACAGCAAGTACTTGCCCATGTCATACACAGCTCTATGTCTACTGTGTCCCCTTCACTCTCTGAGTGTCTGCTCGTGTCAGCACCCACCCACCGCTCCTGCTGCTCTCATAGTTGGTATTAAAAGCCCCATCCTCTGTGTATTAGAACAAGAACAAGAAGACTGTCCTTGGCTGATATTATTCACCTACACAAGCCCTGACTTGTAGAAGTAGTAGTGTGTGTGTGTGTGTGTGTATGTGTGTGTGTGTGTATATATATATATATATATATATATATAATCTAAATCGCAGCAATTCACTGGTTCTCTAAGGCCTTGTTCATTCTTGCTCAAAATACTGACGCATAACAAATGCGCCTAAAGCATTATTGTGAGTTGTTCATTGAGTTTGATGCTTTGTACTTTTACCTACAGGTAAGCCTATAATAAGGCTTACCTGTAGGTAAAAAAAAAATATCTCCTAAACCTTTACTGTTTGGGAGATATTCCCCCCGCAATGAGCACAGGGGATTCTAGGCTGAAGGCCCAGCAGACGCCGGACCTTCCTGGAAAGAAGTCTCCTGCGCGCATTCCCGGGAGTGATGACATTGAGGCTCCAGCCACTCACAGTGCTGGAGCCGCGACACCCGGAAGACACGCCGAGGCAACATGTTGGCTACCTCGGCGTGGACCAGGTAAGTAACCGATGCCTCATTCTAAGGTAAGTATTTCATAATGAGCTAGTATGCTGTGCATACTAGCGCATTATGCCTTTTTCCTTACAGATGACAAAAAAATCTAATTCTGGGACTATACAACCGCTTTAACCTGCGTTAAAAGCCCTTTAAAAAATGTTCTCTAAATACCTTGGGCCAGATTCACGTACATCGTCGCATTTTTTGGACCGGCGTAGCGCAACTCCTTTAAGTTAGACCGGCTTAATTTCGAGGCGCAAGTGCCGTATCCTCGTAGTATTTTCGTCCAAATTTGCACTGGTGCAATGTAAATTCCGAGGCGTAAGGCGGTGTAATTCAAAGTGGGAAGGACGTGGGCGTGTTCCATTGAAATGAGCCGTGACCCCATGCAAATGAAGGGCCGGCCAGACTGGGCATGTGCACATGAAGCAGACTATAGTGAGCACCTCTCTGAGCATGCTCACGGCGCAATCAGTTAGATAGGAACTAGGCCCGTCAGACTTGGTGAGCTATGCACAGTGCTTAAATAGACTGAGAGAAATGCCCTTCCATTGCAAAAGTACATCCAATTTTTTTTTCCCTTCCTACAGCAAGGTGCTTTTGTTCTGTTGTTTGTTAGTGTTTGTTGGTTTGTGACGTGTCTTTTTGGAGAGTGTTTTTTGCTGTGTTTTTTTTTATTTTGCTGTGTTTTTTTTTATTTTGCTATTTTTTTTTTCTGTTTGCGAATGATTTTTGAATGTGGGGGTGACATTCCTGCCACCACTCCACTTGTACGCTGAAAAGAGCCACTGGCAAGGAAATGGAGTGTTGCCAGGACCTTGCCCAGTGGCTGCACTGCATGTGAGCGGTGTGTTGGGCTGGTGATGTCCTCCTGCAGGGTTGTGGTTAATTCCAGGATGGCATGAGGGGTGAATCTGAAGATGCGATACACCTCAGAATCACTCATGCCAAAGATGTGTGTGCGGTATATCCTCTCCCGTGCCCTCCTCATTCTGTGCTCATCTAAAGTCAGTAGTATAGCTATGAGCAAGGATGACCCTGGCATGTTGGCAAGGCCGCCATCAGGAATTATGGGGCCCCTTACACAGCTTCAGGCATGGGCCCCCTGGAGGAGAGAACTGGGGGGGGGGTGCTGCCGCCTGAAATTGAGAAGCGGGTGGGGGGCTGCTACGAATTGAGAAGCAGGGGGGCCTTTGCAAAAAAAAGAAGAAATAAAGAAAAATAGATATAAAAAAAGGGGGATAGCCATCCAGGGACCTCGGGGCCCTTTAATAAAAAATAAAATAAAAATATCTAAAAAAATGTGTTTTTTTTTAGATAAAAAAAGAGGGGGTTCCCATCCGGGCCCCTGGGCCCCTTACAGGTGTAATGCCTGTACCCCCCTGATGGCAGCCCTGCATGTTGGCATACAGTTTGTTGTCCTGCAAGTGTGGGTGCTCAGCTCGTCCCTAACAGTGTTGCTTTAGCTGACATGTAGACGGATTGTCTAATTTTAAACCTGCTTTTATATGGTCTAATTTTAGACTTTCCGTGCAGCTGATAAGCACATCGTGTAGACTGCACCGCACAAACTTACTTTTGTGGATCGGCGTATCTCCCTCATTTGCATAGGAAATCAATAGTGTGGACAGAGTAAATGTGCACCTAGGATGTGCAGGTGTAGGCAAGTTAGGCCGGTCGGGAGTAGCCTATTTTGGTGCGTATCTAGTTCTGTGGGTACGGTGCAAAAAATATTCCGGAGCAAATTTAGACTTAGACGGCACATCTCGAGATACTCCGGCATAAGTGCTTTGTGAATCTGGCCCCTTATGTACATTTGATGCACGTAAAAGGCACTGTTGTCAACAAGGCATAACATTCCACAAATGCACTGTAAATATGTACTGACTCGTATATGATGCCTTACCATAGAACTGAATAGAAGGCATTGAGATGCTTAAACTTTTTCCCACTCCACAAGAAGCTTTATTTTTGAAACGCAGGAATACAAAGCAAACGCTGTGTGCTGTCCATATTGGCAATTGCAGGACACTTTATTAGGAGTTTGAGGAGAGTTAAAAACACGACACAAACTCCTTGCTTTTAATGCCAGTATGAACAGGGACTTGCTGCCATTACATGTGTTTTTTTTTTGTTTTTTTTACTCTATTCTTGTTTCATTAAAAAATATACAGAAGTAGGATTGTATTTTCACACACTGATATTTTCCATATATGTTTCAGTAACCCTTATATGAGAGCAATACAGGGGTTACTGTTTCTAACTGTAAATGCTAGTTGCCTGTCTGTATGCTGATCCAGTTAGGTCAGTCATTTCTAAGACTAATCCTGGAATAAATGTGTAGATCAGGAAAGTCAAAAAGTCCAATCTGGCTCAGCATCTCAAGGTATTAAAGTGGCAACCTGTCTACTACATTTCAGTAGGTGCTGCGCAATGGCAGCTCACATATTTATTTCAGGACAGGTTTCCCTTCATTTTGACCTGACAAATGTTCTGATATAAAATGTGCTGAAAAGCTAATATAACCACAATACAATTGGTATACTGTTTCCTTTTCTTTTTTCACAGTTACATGGTACAAAAATAATTTCCACAACTGGAAGAATGCTGAGCATGCATTGGAGCCATTTTGTTGACCTACAAAGTAAAGAGATTTTTGGAGAAAACAGTGGATTGTGGGAACAAAGAAAATAGTAATATAATTCCTCTCTTGAACAAAACATACCATAACAAAGTATTAAATTCAAGAATTTTAATGTAAACTTAAATACATTTATTTTATTTTATTCTTTTTAGTCACTTTTACACAATGACCTCATCAGATGCGTTTAATACTCGTATGAAGAAGCTAGAGTCAGCAGGCATTTCCTGGTTACTCAAACCATCAGTGGGGCAGATTTACTAAAACTGGTGCAGTCGTATATGATAGCCAATCTGTTTCTAACTTCTGGTTGTTCATTTAAAGGGGTTGTAAACCCTCAAGGTTTTTCACCTTCATGCATGAAGGTGAAAAACCTTTTGTGCTGCAGCTGCCCACCAGACAGACTCTTTTTATTAGCTGAGCCCGATCATTCCAGCGATGGGGACGAGCACAGCGGCTCCAGCCGATATCTCGGGTCCTCATTTGGATTGATTGACAGCAGCGGGAGCTGCTATCAATCAAATCCAGTGACACGGGAGCCTGGGGGCAGGCCGAGTCCTGCTGTATGTGTGTGTCAATGGGCACAGCAGCAGGACTAAGAAGCCTGCCCGCAAGGGTGCCCACATGGAAAGTGGCTCTCCGAGAAGAGAAGGAGCACCATCGGGGCACCCCAAAAGAGGAGGATCGTGTCACTCTGGCACAGAGGAGGGAAGTATAACATGTTTGTTATTTAAAAAAAAAAAAAAAACCTTTACAATCACTTTAAGCTTTGACATTTAAAACCTGGAAGTGGATTGGTTTCTGTGCAGAGCTGCACCAGATTTTGCACCATGCAGTTTTTTAGTAAATAACCCCCAGTGTGTGCACCAATGTGTAGAGAAGGTCTAGGATTCCCTTCTTGTAGATGGAACAGAGGAATGAACATACTACCATGAAGGCGCTTCTCTAGGATATGTTGGCTAAATATATTTAGTTGGTAAATAGATTTTAAATTTTTAGGTTTCTAAATGTCTGAATAGAATTTTATTAAATCATGATAATGCTGTCCTATTTATACATCATGCACTTTATTACCTCTGAAAAGTGAAGTATATAACATATGTAGATATGTTCATTTATAATGATTGCAAAGTTACAATCTATTCCTTGGTTGTAATTGATTGTGAGGCAAACAATTGAATGCCACATTGGCATGCCAGAGACATTGGTGTCTTTCTATTGCTTACACTAAAATGATGGAAGCGGTTTTCCATTCACAATGATAATTTCATTGAATTTTAGTAGTAGAATGCTTGTCCAATACCATTTCTCTTTCCCCTGTTTATATGCGACTCCTTCATATGGGAGAGCTGCATTTACTACATGTGCTACTTCCTAGAATGGTACAGCAAACCTGTCACTAATGGAAGTAAAATGACACTAAACTCAGCCTGTAATGGAAGATGTAAACTTTCCTTTCTGGTGGTCAGTGTCCTGTTATTGGCAACAGGGGTGCAAGTATCTGACGTGCCCAGAAGTGCTGGAGATCTGCAACTACAACATTTTAAGACGTAGGATGCTAAAGTCTCCACTTTTCACAAAAGTTAAAGTTTCCACTTTTGCAGATAAATTTGGATAACCCTACATAATATAACTTTAGAAAAATATATAAAAAAAAAATGCTTCTTACCTGTAAAAAAATAAACAATCTTATTAAATCTAGATAGCTTTTCCCTTCTATGGAATGTTGAGGAGGCTGGATAGGTACGTCTACCAAAATCAACCCTTTATGTGCTGGCAGATTTGGTATACAAAAAAATATATATATATATATATATATATATATATATATATATATATATATATATATATATATATACACAGTGCAGAAAATAAGTATTTGAACACCCTGCTATTTTGCAAGTTCTCCCACTTGGAAATCATGAAGGGGTCTGAAATTGTCATCGTAGGTGCATGTCCACTGTGAGAGACATAATCCAAAAAAAAAATCCAGAAATCACAATGTATGATTTTTTTAACTATTTATTTGTATGATACAGCTGCAAAGAAGTATTTGAACACCTGAGAAAATCAATGTTAATATTTGGTACAGTAGCCTTTGTTTGCAATTACAGAGGTCAAACGTTTCTTGTAGTTTTTCACCAGGTTTGCACACACTGGAGGAGGGATTTTGGCCCACTCCTCCACACAGATCTTCTCTAGATCAGTCAGGTTTCTGGGCTGTCGCTGAGAAACTCAGAGTTTGAGCTCCCTCCAAAGATTCTCTATTGGGTTTAGGTCTGGAGACTGGCTAGGCCACGCCAGAACCTTGATATGCTTCTTACAGAGCCACTCCTTGGTTCTCCTGGCTGTGTGCTTCGGGTCATTGTCATGTTGGAAGACCCAGCCTCGACCCATCTTCAAAGCTCTAACTGAGGGAAGGAGGTTGTTGCCCAAAATCTCGCAATACATGGCCCCGGTCATCCTCTCCTTAATACAGTGCAGTCGCCCTGTCCCATGTGCAGAAAAACACCCCCAAAGCATGATGCTACCACCCCCATGCTTCACAGTAGGGATGGTGTTCTTGGGATGGTACTCATCATTCTTCTTCTTCCAAACACGGTTAGTGGAATTATGACCAAAAAGTTCTATTTTGGTCTCATCTGACCGCATGACTTTCTCCCATGACTCCTCTGGATCATCCAAATGGTCATTGGCAAACTTAAGACGGGCCTTGACATGTGCTGGTTTAAGCAGGGGAACCTTCCGTGCCATGCATGATTTCAAACCATGACGTCTTAGTGTATTACCAACAGTAACCTTGAAAACGGTGGTCCCAGCTCTTTTCAGGTCATTGACCAGCTCCTCCCGTGTAGTCCTGGGCTGATTTCTTACCTTTCTTAGGATCATTGAGACCCCACGAGGTGAGATTTTGCATGGAGCCCCAGTCCGAGGGAGATTGACAGTCATGTTTAGCTTCTTCCATTTTCTAATGATTGCTCCAACAGTGGACCTTTTTTCACCAAGCTGCTTGGCAATTTCCCCGTAGCCCTTTCCAGCCTTGTGGAGGTGTACAATTTTGTCTCTAGTGTCTTTGGACAGCTCTTTGGTCTTGGCCATGTTAGTAGTTGGATTCTTACTGATTGTATGGGGTGGACAGGTATCTTTATGCAGCTAATGACCTCAAACAGGTGCATCTAATTTAGGATAATAAATGGAGTGGAGGTGGACATTTTAAAGGCAGACTAACAGGTCTTTGAGGGTCAGAATTCTAGCTGATAGACAGGTGTTCAAATACTTCTTTGCAGCTGTATCATACAAATAAATAGTTAAAAAATCATAAATTGTGATTTCTGGAATTTTTTTTTTGGATTATGTCTCTCACAGTGGACATGCACCTACGATGACAATTTCAGACCCCTCCATGATTTCCAAGTGAGAGAACTTGCAAAATAGCAGGGTGTTCAAATACTTATTTTCTGCACTGTATATATATATATATTCAATATCCTTTTCTTTTACAGGCTGTATGTAGTTTAATTTCCTGTTAGTCATTGGCCCTGGACACAGTCTTTATCCAGGACCGATCATCTGTCCCTTACTCTAGGTAACCCCTTGCATGTGCCCGCTGTCAGTCTCTCCTTCATTTGAGTAGACTTCCTGGTCACAGCTGTTCACATATACCTGTGATTCCTGTGGCAGGAGAGTGCTGTTCATTCGTAATTATTTGTATGAACAAAGCCCAATGCATAGCAAGCAACCGTACCAGATATATCTGTCTGGAAAATGATATAATTATTACAGTCCTGAGGGGGGGGGGGGGCTATGCTTTCTTTTTTACTTTTATAAATGAATAATCTCTTTATTAAATTGTTAACAAAGGAGAAATGTTGAAACTGTCTGTGTTTTTATATTTGGACAACATTTATTTTGTGTGTTGGTTAAAAACATTTTATTGTGACATAATAAAAAAGATATATTTTTATACATGTCGTCATGTGGATTATTTTTATTTTACTGTATTTATACTTTGTCAAAATCCTTCTCAGGCAAGTTAAAAAAAAATGTCAACTAAACAAATCTGATTATTTTCCAAGAGGCCCTGTGTAAACCTATTACAGCACAGTAACCGTTGGATAGCGGAAAGCTCCCAATGAATACTTGTGATCTGGAGCTTTATGATAATGGGACCGCTGTGACTTTCAATCACAGCAGTCACATAACCCGACTGTCTGCCTCCTGGCATTTAGAACCTTTTTTAAAGGGACAGGAAGTGGCCGTGGGAAGGGGTTAAATTTGCCTGTCCCACGGTCTAGCGATGTGCCCGCCTGAAGCCTCGCTTCTCTCTTTCTCCTCCTCTCCGTGGCGCTGCAAGTGTGGGCACACAGATGTGACAGCTTGCGGCTTTGTGGAGACTGCATGCGTGAGACGCTCTAAATGAATGGCAGGGCAATCTTCTGGGACCTGTCCCAGAAGCTTGCAAGGAGGGAGGGGAGAGTAGAACTTCCATGCGGCACCATGAGCGGAAGTGGTAGCTGGGTAACTATCAAAACTAGGTAACCATCTACCCCAAAATGACGTGCCAAATGTGGCATGCCAGAGGGTCAGGAGTCCTTAAAGCGGAAGGTCCATTTTTTTTTTTTTTTTTTTAACCAAAATTTTGTGTGTCAAAAGACAGAAAGAATTGGCTGCCCAATGACCAGGCCATTTTATGCGATTCGGCACTGCGTCGCCTTAAATGACAGTTGTGCGACGCTGTAACCAAACAAATTGGAGCTTTTTTTTGGTGGTATTTGATCATCTCTGCGATTTCTTTTTTTTTTTACGCAAAGAAAAGTGTCAATTTTGAAAAAAAACACCAATATTTTCTACTTTTTGCTATAATGAATATCCCCAATTTTATTTTATTTATTTTTTCAGTTTAGGCTCATATGTATTCTTCTACATATTTTTGGTAATAAAAATCGCAATAAGCGTACATTGGTTTGCACAAAAGTTATAGCGTCTACAAAATAGGGGATAGATTTATAGCATTTTTATTATTTTTACTAGTTATGGCGGCGATCTGCAATTTTTATCAGGGCCTGCGATCAGTCACGAGCATCGGCACACCCGCCTCCGGCTGCGTGCGCACGCCTGCTATCCCGCTTAAATGGGCCGACGTACAGCTACAAGAATACGCATGATCGTGCCAACCTGCCACCGTATAACGATGGGGGCCGGTCGGCATATGGTTAAACATTTAATATAATAGATGCAGCATCCTTTTTCAAAGTGGAATTTTTATATGATTGATTTACAACTGAACTGAAAAATCAGGTTAATCGCGTCCAGAAGCATCAAAACAGAATATGTTACAAAACAATTTACTTGGTCTGTTCCCTGCCATCATGCAGCAGTAAAGGACTCTTGCTCTTTGTGGGGAAGCAGTGGTCTTTCTGCCGAGCTCCAGTGCTCTCTAATCAGAATGTCAGACTACTCAAGCATTTGCTTTGTGATTTATTTTCATATTTGTACTTGTATTTGAGCACTTGTCACTTTTATAATGGCACTTTACTATTTATACAGTAAGATATATTTATTTTGTTAGTTCTAGTTAGTGCTGCCTGTGGTTCTGTTGGGTAGATTCACCCTCTCTGGTAGACCTGTTTACCATAATCACTGGAAGTTCCCTAGAACAGGAATTGTGGGGATATTTTCCAATGGGGACATTGGTTCTGGTGACAACCAGGGGATTCCCTCCCTTTAGAGTGATTTCCTCTCGCTTCCAGTTGGGACTATAGGACAGAAAATGAAAGGGAAATTCCCCCAATTAGAACACCAATGGCAAAAATTAAATCCTACAGGGGTTAAAACCCACCCTTACTCTATCCAAAATTAAAAACAAGAAGGTTTGCCCTAAGGTACACTTTATGTTGCCTGTAAGACATTGAACAATTTTTGTTATGATGTACCTGTGTTGTATTTACCTGACTTAAAGGGGTTGTAAAGGTATTTTTTTTTTTTCCCCTAAATAGCTTCCTTTACCTCAGTGCAGTACCTCCTTCACTTACCTCATCTTTCGATTTTGCTTTTAAATGTCCTTATTTCTTCTGAGAAATCCTCACTTCCTGTTCTTCTGTCTGTAACTCCACACAGTAATGCGAGGCTTTCTTCCTGGTGTGGAGTGTCATGCTCGCCCCCTTCCTTGCACTACAGGAGAGTCGTGACGCTCTATCTCTAACATAGAGAGCATCCCGACTCTCCAGTAGTCCAAGGTAGGGGGAGAGCACGACTCTCCACACCAGGGAAAAAACCTTGCATTACTGTGTGGAGTTACAGACAGAAGAACAGGAAGTGAGGACTTTCTCAGAAGAAATAAGAACATTTAAAAGCAAAATGGAAGGATGAGGTAAGTAAAAGAGGACTGCACTGAGGTAAAGGAAGCTAATTGGGGAAAAAAAATTGTACCTTTACAACCCCTTTAAACTGGAAGTTCCACTGAGCTTTACAGAGAACGTCATAAGAAAAATTATGGGACTCGCATATTCAACTTTGTATTTTGTTAATGGTGTGGCATAAAATGCCTACTATTATCTATCTTCTAAATGCTCATTATTTTCTCAACAGCCCCAGCCCTGACAATTAATGTGGTGACTACTACCTCAACATGCTCCTCATTTTCTAACATCTTTTATTGTGACTTTCTGTCTTCCTAGTGTTAAATCCAAAAATGACAGCACAGACATTTTCATTGGTCTTGAATCATCTCTGACACCTTCTCTATGTGTCAGTGCTGACTAAAGGTTTCTGTAGACACCCAGAACAATGAGCAGGGACCAGCCAGGGATTTTCCTTATTAGAACTGTGTGTAGAACATGTACCAGTTTTACCTGGAGAAAATAGAATGATCACTGACAGCAGAGATATGTGGCTGGGAGAAATATCTTTGTATACAATAATGAGCACTTTTAGTGTCTTTTGCTCTGTAGGTGACCCTTACACTACATGCTCAAGCAATTGTTAAGTTGGGGTATATACAGCCCTACTAAAGCTGCCCAGACACTTCGATTTTCTTTTTTTTATCTCGGTGCAGATGGACAAATCTTCCACTACTCCTATTGTATTCTGACAGCCACTGGTTGACCAAAATCTTTCCATCCGCTCCTTCAAATTTTTAATCAAAGTATTATCAGGTTGTATGGTGGGTACAGGGCCACTGACAAAGCAATTTTATTTATTTTTTCTAGTTCCTCGGGAACTGGCCAAAGTTTACACGGCGTATGGTCAGTTTTAAGAAGAGCTCCTCCAGTTTTTCCTCCCCGAAATAAGATGTATTGTGCATGTAAATGAATCGCAACTCCAATGTCTGATTGTGTGTAACTTATCTCCTTTAGCTGTTTACAACAAGTTTCTGTGTCTGTTATGTCACTCATCCTCTTGGCTGAATTTCAAAGTTCTCTGACTTCCTGCTTCCTTCTTTTTTCAGTCCCGATACTACATGTCCCATGATCCTTTGAGCCTCAGTAGCTTCAGGGTTGGCTATGAGAGTCACTTGTACCAGTTCTGGGAGTTGATGTGTGTGGGTGTTTCTGGGCCTTCAAGTGGGTGGTGAAAGGTGTACATGTGTCATACCTCCTCTTGTGTCATTCTTGTGTAGCACTACCCCCCGGAGGAGCTGTTGTTTATTTTTGGGTCATGTTACCTCTATGTTCTTGCTGTCCAGGGTGAAAGGAGAGTCTGAAGCATTTCAATGTCCACACAATACACTTCTTTTTCTTGGGTTTGTTTTACAGAACTTCAGTAGAAAAGAAGGTGGAGGGGTGGAAAGGGTAGATGGGTTCAGGTGCACTCCTGCTTCCAGCAAACAGTTTTCGTTGCCACTCTAGCCAGAGTGGGTATTGCTCACCCGGATAGGTGCCTCTCACTGGCCTAGCAGCCGGGATGGCGCACAAAGTAAAGTCCAGTCTCTGCCACAGACCTTTCTTTGAGGAGACACTTTGGTCCGGAATCCTCTGCCACAGGATTCAGCACCTGGATCTCTCCAGCTTAGCTTTAGTAGAAATTTTAGACCCAACAGGCGACACTATCAAGCCTCTCGGTGCGCGGTGCATCCTTCGATTAAGTTTCCAGGCCTTTTCCCAATGTACCAGCCTTTTGCATTGCCCTCTCCAGGATAGGTCCTCCCCTGGCTTCCTTCACCAAGTGGCTTTCCTCCCGCAGGACGGATAGCACAGGATCACCTTTGCAAGGCAGGCCCCAGCCAGACTACTGGGCCTACCAACAAAGTCACAGCCCCAGGCCAACGTGGTCCCGGAACCAGGATTCAGGACACGCACCTCAGGCCAGGAGGGCCACGAGGCACGTGGGACGACAGACCAACGACCTCTCTGCCCTAATGGTGTCTGTCCCTAAACACCCCTTCCTGGAATGCACAGCGAGCTACCACTCCCACTGATTCGCTGCTGAGGGGAATACCCAATGCACACTGACCTTGCTGCTGCCACCCTTGGCCTGGGGTGGTAATGACACCCCCAGACAAACAATGGTGGAACTCCCAGCACAGCCACGGCTGGAACAGAGGCCAAATTGCCCTCAATCATTCTTGTCTGAGCCAAATAACAGCTCAGACCCCACTGAATTTAAAGCAGCGCCTGATCAAAAGGGGCAGGGCGCTACACTTGTCTCGCATCCTGTCAAAGAATAATGTCTTACTGCAAGACTACAGAGGAAAGGCTATGGGAGGTTATTATGAAGGTGTTTCCTCCATATGTAAATCACTTCACAGAGAGCAGGGCTCTGGGAGGGCGGGATCTGAGAGGCGGGACTTTCCCTGTTTACACTGGTCGGCATATTTAACTGAGCAGGGCTGAATTCTAATTGTGATCCATTTAATCCTGCCCATAATGCTACAATCTGTAAAATGGGACTTGGGGTGTTTGGACTCTGTAGGTAGGACTGAATGCTAATTAGAATATATCCAGTCCCGCCCACCACCAGAGCTGTGAAGGAAATTACATCATTTGCAGAGTCTAAAAGTCTACAAAGGGGAGTGTTACAGACTAGCTGCTGCAGGAAGTGGCTGTGGAAGGGACAGAGTCTATCAGCGCGATATACAGAGTTTCACATGATACAAAGCCACAACTAAACTCAGAATATCGGAGTATCTGTAAACAGGGCAACATGGTACAGAGCTGTGATCTATGCTGGGATTGATCAATCCAATCAGTTCTTGCGAAAAGAAAGTTTGACTTCAGCTGTAAGTTGCATTCACCATTCCAAGCTGAACTTGCCACAGCTTTCTGCTTTGTTCAAGAGAATCTATAATCTCCACACTATACACATACAAAATAGCTGAAATGTACATTACACGCTGTAGATCCTGAGGAAACAAAATCTATCAGGTTGAGGTCAGGACTCTGTGCAGGCCAGTCAATTTCCTCCACCCCAAACTTGATAATGCATGGCCTTGTTTGTGCACTGGTATGCAGTCATGGTGGAACAGAAAGGGGCCATCCCCAAACTGTTCCCACAAAGTCGGGAGCATCAAATTGTTTAAAATGTCTTGGTATGCTGACACCTTAAGGCTACTTTCACACTGGGGTGGGGGGTGTTGGCGGTAAAGCGCTGCTAATTTTAGGGGCACTTTACCGCTGTTTCAGCTGCTTTTTTTTGGGGAGCTAGCAGGATGCTTTTAACCCCCCGGTATATACTTACCTTCACTCCAGCTCTGCCCATTCCCAGAGCTTCAGCTTTTGTCATCTTTGGCCAGGTGTCTTCCAGGTAGTGATCGCTGGCTATTTTAATTGGCTGGGCTGAGGTGCAGGCACTTACTCAGCTTGGCACTGGTGAAACTGTACACTGAGGGGAAGTTCTGTTTTATGCACCCCCTTCTATTTTTCTGAACTTTTTTGGCAGGTACCCACTACAAGGAATCGCAGCAGCGGTGGCCCGTAATGCCGGGGTGCCCCTCTAATCCATGCGTCCGGCCCCCCAATCTCCATGCGGGGCACTGGACGCATGGATTTCAATGGGTTTATTTTTATTTTTAAGCACATGATTAGAGCCTGAGGCTCTAATTTACTTAAAAAAAGGGTGGGCAGTGCAAAAAATATTGAGCACCAGTCTCCACTGAATCGCAGCCGTTTTCCCATAGTTAAAGTGGAGTTCCGCCCATCCCAGCAAAAAGTCAGCAGCTAGACATACTGGGGATTATTTACGAAAGGAAAATCCACTTTGCACTACAAGTGCAAACTACAAGTGCAATGTGCAGTTGAAATGTCACTGAAGGTGCACATTGAGGTGCAGTTGCTGTAGATCTGAGGGGGACATGCAAGGAAAATAACAAACAGCATTTTAGCTTGCACATGATTGGATGATAAAATCAGCAGAGCTTCCCCTCATTTCAGATCTACCCCTCAGGTTTACAGAGACTGCTCTTCCAAATGCACTTTCAGTGCACTTTGCATTGTAGTTTGCACTTGTAGTACAAAGTGGATTTTCCTTTCGTAAATAACCCCCATCCTAACGTTAATATTAGGACACTTACCTGTCCTGGAATTCAGCGATGTCGGTACCCCATCCGATGTTTCCATCGGTTCTCAGGTGCTGCCACCGCCATTTGTGGTAAGGGAAACCAACAGCTGGTTCCCTCATGCACAAAGTGCACTGTGCTTTCTGAATGGCCCAGCAGGGAAAGGAGGAGGGGGGTACCTTTTAAAAAAAGGTACCCGCTCCCCCCTAGGGTGACCACATTTCCAAATTACAATTCAGGGACACCCCCCCCCTTCCCAAAAATCAGCTTGTGCTCTAACGAATCACAGCACAGTGATTGACACAAGAGGCGGGATTTATGATTTCCCCAATCACAAGCAGGGGGCGGGGATTGTACTCCTCCAGGCATTCCCAGCCAGGATAAGTACTGTCAGTGAGTAAAGAGGTGATGTGGCGACCTTTTTTGGGGGCATCAGATTGGCCCAGGGGGGGTGGCTGTGTCAGTTTCATTCCGGGACACGGTATTGTCCTGGAATGAAGGTGCCTGGGACAGACCTGCAAAATGCGTGACTGTCCCTGGCAATCCGGGACATGTGGTCACCCTACTCCCCCCCCCCCCCCCAAAGGTGCCAAGTGTAACATCAGAGGGGGGTGGGGGGAGGAGGCGGATAAGTGGGGCTTCCACTTTTGGGTGAAACTCCACTTTAACATGCCAATGACGGGGACCCGAAGAACTGGCCCGGAGCTGGACCCCTGGACAGGTAATTGTCCTTTTTTTTTTTTTTTTTAAAGTCAGCAGCTTCAGTATTTGTATTCTTTTTTCCATACAGGGTAAATAATCTCTTTAAGCAAATATATCCAGTTTTTCTCTTATTATGCTTCTTTTATGCAATGGTAAGTAAATGGTCATGTAAAACTTGATCAACCTAATGTAAATCTATATTTGTTGTACTTGTACCTGAGAGCAGCCATGTTTGGTCAGGCAGTGTAGGGTGTCCTTGTATTCTTATGGTGCCCATGGTTTGTAGTGTTCCCCTCCTCCCAGTGTGCTCTGATTGGACAATGTTCAGGTGAACTGCAGGTAAATGGCTCCTTAGAAATAGCTGTAGTCTGTTATTGTAATGTCTGACAGTGGCCGCTAGATGGTGCAGTTTCTGCAGGTTTTATCCAAATGTTTGGCTCAGGCAGCAGATAGAAGTGTGCAGGAAAATTATCAGGGCGATGTTAGGAGAAATAACACCCTGGGGGTTATTTACGAAAGGCAAATCCACTCTGCACTACAAGTGAAATCTACAAGTGTAAAGTACACTTGAAATTGCACTGAAAGTGCACTTGGAATTTCAGTCTCTGTAAATCTGAGGGGTAGATCTAAAATGAGGGGAAGCTCTGCTGATTTTATCAGCCAAATCATGTGCAAGCTAAAATGCTGTTTTTTATGTTCCTTGCATGTCCCCCTCGGATCTACAGCGACTGCACTTCCAAGTGCAATTTCAGTGCAATTCCAAGTGCACTTTGCATTTGTAGTTTGCACTTGTAGTGCAAAGTGGATTTTCCTTTGTAAACAACGCCCATTGTGACAAGTCACCCTGGGAGTGCTGTGATAAATCATCCTGTACAACTCAATGGAAGTCACTATGAAATTAGATCACAGCTAATGACTGTGTCATGTGTACAGGGATCAGTCAGCGCTATTCTCTGAGACATTCCAGGCAGAGAACATTGATCATGTCCCAAATGAATGAATAAACTTGTTATTCCGGCACCATGACATTCTAGAATGGCTATAAACATTAATATAAGCTTTATTCCTAGCTACTATCAGTCTCACTGTGGCCCCCTAGCTTTTATATGCGACGTGATTTGGAGCATGCGCACTGGGATACGTTCACGGCCGGCGCATGCGCAGTTCGTTCGGCGTGTCATATACGTGGGGTCAGGGTTAATTTAAATACAACGCGCCCCCTACCTGCCCAATTTGAATTACGCGTGGATACGCCGGCCCATTTACGCTACGCCGCCGCTACTTACGGAGCAAGTGCTTTGTGAATACAGCACTTGCCTGTATAAGTTGCGGAGGCGTAACGTAAATAGGATACGCTACGCCCGCACAAAGATACGCTCTCCATCCTGAATCTGGCCCTATATGTGTAGGGCTTAGACATATTGCACAGTGCTGTACAGAGAACACACTAGTCTCTGTTCCAGAGGAGTTTACATGCTAATGTCCTTCATAGCCATTTTATTATTCATTTCTATGGTGCGGCAGCTGACATCTTTTACAGAAACTAGAGACATTTATATTGGCCATTTATCCATGGGATCTCCATGGGAGTTTATGGTCTAATGTTCCTCGCACAGTCACACAGCCTCTCTAGTGACAATATTCTCAGACGCCAGTTACTTAGAAGAGTGTTTTAGGTTCTGGGGAGAAAGCCAGGACACCTGCAGTATACTCGCAAATGCACCATAATGTTTATGTGAATAGCTGTACTCAAACATAAGGGTTCCTAAAAGCCACACAGTTCTTAAAGTGACACTAAAAAAATATAAACTGTATTCAAGTATGTATTCTTCATTAAATAAACAACCATCGATTGCTTTCAACCTCCTTCAAATCTCCAAATTTTTATTTTTTTTGCTGCTAGAGAGAATGGCTACATTCATTCTCCATGGTCCCACTGTATATGTAGCCACTTTGCTCGCTCCCGAGATGGACTATGGACGGTGGGGTGTGTATATGACCACATTTAACCGGTTAGCAACCACCCACTGTAGATATACTGCGGCCGCTCTGTGCCAGATCACGTACTAGCCACGTGATCTGACACTTCTGGGTCTGGGGCGTGTGCGTGGGCGCCACCGGTAGCCCACTCCCGCTGCAAAGGAGATATTTGCCAGCACACCAAGGATCAACAAAGTAGCTTCCAGAAAGATTGTTTATTGCATGGTTACAGTGGTTGGACACAGCGGGAGCCAAGCAGCGGGTCCGATCGTTCGTGAGAAAGGCAGAACGGCGGTCTGCCTATGTAAACAAGGCAGACCGCCGTTCTGTAAAAGGGGAATGTGCTGATCCTGTGTTCCTGCTAAGTAGGAACACAGATATTTACCTTCCCCCAATCAAAGCACCTCCCCACAGTTGGTAATCATTCCCAGGGAACACATTTAACCCTTTTAGTGCCCCTGATGTTAACTCCTTCCCTGCCAGTGTCATTAGTACAATGACAGTGTATATTTTTAGCACTGATTACAGTATTAGAGTCACCGGTCCCCAAAAATTGTCAGTTAGTGTCCAATTTGTCCACTCAATATCGCAGTCCCGCTATAAGTCACTGATTGCCACCATTACTAGTAAACAACAAACTAAAATAAAATATCCCATAGTTTCTGCTATGTAAAACAATTAATATACACGTACTGTTTTTTTTGTTTTGTTTTTTACCAAAAATATGTAGCAGAATACATATTGGCCTAAAATGATGAAGAAACTAATTTTTTATTTTTTTTATTCTTATTGGGAATGTTTAATAGCAGAAAGCAGGGTCAGCCCATCCATTAAGGGTGCACGGGTGCCGCCTCCCCTCTCCATCATCACAGCCACCCCATATTCATGCATCTGGCCCCTTTCAGGACGCCGGGTGCATAAATTACAGCGGCAGGGTTTCTTTTTTAGCACTAAATTTGAGCCAAACGCTGTAATAGGCTTCAAGATAGGGTGGGCTCCGGGCGCAGAGCATTGCACTACGAGCCCACCCAGGTATGTTAGAATAGCAAATAAATATTCTCTATTCTAACACTGAATTGCCTCTCCGCTAATCAGGATGTGCGGATCTGATACCCGTTTCCCGATTGGCTGAAAGTACAGGTGATCCTATTGGATGCCTAGCAATCATGGGTTTAAATCAGGTGGTGGAGGTGGCAACATATCGCCTCCTCACCACCTGTCAAACACACTTAGATTACTTTTCAGAGGAGCAGCAATGCCTGCTGTACTTGTGAATGAGCCTGCAGCACCCTTAGGGCTTGTTCACATGCAAAGTTGAGGGGGTGGTAAAACCCTTTCTGAAAGTGCACCAAACCCACAGGATATAATAGAAGTCTATGGCTAAGCGCAGAAAATCCGCAGAAAAGCTGCAGGTACACTTGAAAAAGTATTCATATGCCTTGAAATTTTCCACATTTTGTCATGTTATAACCAAAAATGTAAATGTATTTTCTTTATCGTACATCACGGGACACAGAGCGCATAGCCATTACACATGGGTTATATGGGTACCTTCAGGTGATGGACACTGGTGTAATCAATTTCACAGGAAGTTTCCTCCCTATATAACCCCCTCCCACTGGGAGTGCTTCAGTTTTTTCGCCAGTGTCTTAGGTGTTGGTCAAGTCTAGCTGTCCCTCGGAGGTCTCGGGACCCAGGATAGCTAGCCGGATCCGTCCGAAGTGCTTCAAAGCCAAGGTGTACGGTACCCGGGCCCTGCTGGAGTGGGGTTTTGCCTATAATGCCTCTCCTTGGAGGGCTGGATTCTGGGCTCCAGTGCCTTAGTCTCTTCTAAGAACTAAACGCTACTGATGCCAGGATGCTATATAGGTCCAAGTGTGTGGGTTCCTTAACACAGGCCCCCGGTCCCTGAAGGTCCAAGACAATACCCACGGAGATGGGGGAAGATTGGGCCTCTTGCATTTTGCAATACCCTGCGGCGTGGAGCAGGTAAGAGGGAGCCTGCGGGACTTGGTTCGACAGTAGGTATCCCCCTGGGGGTTCTGGGTCGGCTAATGGTATGCTTGTGCATCAGCCACTATCTCCACTATGTCTTTTGAGGCAGGATGGGATGTACTAATGTTTACCCAGATAACATGTAGGTATATGTATGCTTTTAAAGATATGTATTTTCTACTCCCCCCAGATCTGCCTGTTAGCATGATACTGCAGCCCCACGTGCTATAAGGAGGAAATGCTGGCAAAACTCCTGTTTCTTAGGAAGCCTATGGGGACAGCTTCCTCTGTGTGTGCACTACAATAAGATTAGTGTCTTGCCTGGTGTCTGTTGGGCTGCTAGCGCTGGTCCATGCTTCTCCTCTGCTTTCTGCTTCCTCCATGTTGGTTTCAGCGTGGGGGGGGGGGCGCGCGCGCGCGTGCACGCCGCCTTTTACAGCGTCGGCGTGCGTGGGGGGGGCGGGCCAGCAGCGTCAGGTCTCAGTTAAAGCAGCAAAGCATTTCCTGGCTGGTCATTCCCTCCTGAGAGCAGAGGAGGCTGAGGACACAGAGCGCGCAGCTGAGCCATTTCTGGCTATACAGTGACACCTAGTGGTGGTTTGTGGATCTTCAGGTCTGGACTTAGCTCCATACTGACCAGAAAAAAAAAAAAAAAGTTTTTTTTTCTTAAGGGACTCAGCCTTAGATCTGGCAGTATCTGAGTCGGTGCAACCTTGGGCTCCAGCTAACGGGCATTGGTGTGGCAATACTCACAGGACTTCCTCGGTATTGCCGCCTTCTCGGGCGTATGGAAATTTGGAAAAATGTTACCATAGCCTGTTCTTATTAATGGTTCACTTCTAGCTACAACAGTTGGGTGTTGGCTTTAGGGGTGTCTCAAGGTTGTGCAATGGCTCCCAAGGGATCAGGACCAGTTAAGGCTGCAAAAGGTACCAAAAAACTAAAGGGGTCTCCGTCGGGGTCAGAGGATTTGGGCCAGGCTCCAGCGGTCCCACCCTCACCAGATAGACCACCGAACAGCATGTTGCAAGAGCCATTGAGGGTGCTAGGGGCAGAGGCGGCCCCCAATCAACCCATTCCCGTTTACGTTACGGAAGAAATGCTAGCGACCACCCTGGGTGGGCTAGAGGAAAAGGTTAACTGCTTTAATTGCCCGCTTTTTGCCAGGTGGCAAGCGGGCTAGATCCCTGTCACCTAGATTGGTGTTTTCAGATGCAGAGGTCCTCTCTTCGGAGGAATTGGACCCACAGGGGGATCAAGCGGACCCGAGTCCCGACGGTTCAGACATTGAGGGTTCCACTGTAGATGAATTTTTTTCGGCTTCTCAAGCGGAGAGCCTGTGGATCCAGTCTCTGACAGATATGGTTCGCACTGCTTTTAAACTTCCAGTGTCAGAACAATTAGCCCCCGCGGTATCCTCTGTAGGTTCCTTGAAGGCACCGTTGAGTTGTGCGTCTTTTCCGGTTCACCCCCTTCTGGAGAGCGTGATTTTTCAGGATTGGGCTCGACCTGATAGGATTTTTATCCCTCCTAAAAGGTTCACTATTCTCTATCCTATGGAAGAGGAATTTGCAAAGAAATGGGCACTCCCTACCGTGGACGCAGCCATTTCCTGCGTGAATAAATCCCTGACCTGTCCGGTTGAAAATGTCCAGATGTTTAAAGATCCGGTCGACAAAAAGTTGGAGACCCTACTGAAGGCTTCTTTTACCACAGTAGGTGCCGTGATTCAGCCAGCGGTGGCAGCCATTGGCGTTTGTCAGGCTTTAAAGGATCAGACTAAACAAATATTAAGGGACATACCGGCTCAGCAAGCTCGTGAATTGGCTGACCTCCCAAGGGCTCTCTGCTTTGCAGTAGATGCTATTAGGGACTCCGTTCAACAGGCGTCCCGTTTATCTCTGCTATTGGTTCATATGCGTCGCCATTTGTGGCTGAAGAACTGGTCAGCAGAGGCACCCTGCAAAAGGCTTTTAGCAGGATTTCCCTTTTATGGTGGGAGACTATTCGGTGAAGACCTAGATAAATATATCCAGACCATATCAAGTGGTAAAAGTTCTTTCTTACCTGTCAAGAAAAGACCGCGTGGGCCTGCGTTTAAGCGACAGGCCTTCGCAGGCTCGGCCCCTTCAACTTCCCGTCAGTATCGACGGCCTCCCGGGCGTTCAGCATTTAATAGCCGCCCACAAGGACAAGCCACGGCAGGCAAGAGGCCATGGTCTCGCAAGCCGGTTAAACCAGTCATCAAGTCAGATTCATGAAGGGGCGCCCCCACTCTCTTGGGTGGGGGGAAGGCTTCGGTTTTTCTCCGAAGTGTGGGAGGCCAGAATTCCCGACTCTTGGGTACGGTCCGTGGTAGCCACGGGCTACAAGCTAGAGTTTTCGGGAAGTCCCCCCTCCTCAATTTCAGGGGTCAAGTCTTCCAAGTGACCCATTAAAGAGGGCCTCTCTTGTAAAAGCATTGGATCGCCTCTTGCTCCAAGGAGTAATTGTAGAAGTACCAACCCAGGAATGGGGTCTGGGATTCTACTCCAACCTTTTCATAATACCAAAACCCAATGGCGACGTCAGGCCTATCTTAGACCTCAAACGCCTAAATCGCTTTCTAAAGATTCAGACCTTTTGTATGGAGTCCATATGTTCGGTGGCAGCCAGCCTACATCAAGACGACTTTCTAGCATCTATAGACATAAAGGATGCGTATCTGCACGTGCCGATCTACCCGGCACATCACAAGTTTCTTCGTTTTATGATAGATCACCGTCATTACCAGTTCGTAGCCCTCCCTTTCGGGTTGGCAACAGCTCCGCGGGTATTCACAAAGGTGTTAGCCCCGGTGCTAGCCGTCCTAAGGACAGAAGGCATTTTGGTCCTGGCATACCTGGACGATCTTCTGGTTATCGACAGATCAGCTTCCAACCTCAATCATGCAGTAGTTCGCACAGTTCGGCATCTAGAGGAATTCGGGTGGATTGTGAACCAAGAAAAATCGATATTGCAACCCACAAAGCAGTTGGAATATCTAGGCCTTCGGCTAGATACAGACTGCCAGAGGATATTTTTACCTCAAGCAAAGGTCAGATCAATAACTCAAGCAGTTCAAGTGGTCTTAGGCAAGAAGAGGCCGACTATTCGCCTATGTATACGACTGCTGGGGAAGATGGTGGCCGCCTTCGAGGCAGTGCCCTACGCCCAGATCCATACCAGATATCTCCAGGCAGCCATTCTCTCTGCTTGGAACAAGTCCATTCAGGCGTTAGATCGTCCGTTAGTTCTCTCCCCAGGGGTCCGGCGCAGCCTGTTCTGGTGGCTGGTCCCTCAAAATTTGTCAAAGGGGAAATCCTTTTGCCCCATCACGTGGCAGATAGTAGCCACGGATGCCAGCCTGTCAGGTTGGGGGGCAGTTCTAGAAGGACAGACCCAGCAAGGGCAGTGGTCGGAGGCAGAAAAACTGCTTCCCATCAATATCCTAGAGATCAGAGCTGCTCGGCTGGCCCTGGTCGCCTGGACTCTTCCCCTTCAGGGTCTGCCAGTAAGGATACAGTCCGACAATGCCACTGCGGTGGCATACATAAACCACCAGGGGGGCACAAGGAGCCTAGCGGCCCAAAGGGAAGTAAACCTGATTTTCTCATGGGCCGAAGCCCATGTACCCTGCATCTCGGCGGTGTTCATCCCAGGGATAGACAATTCTCAAGCAGATTTTTTGAGTCGTCAACAGTTGATCCCGGGGGAGTGGTCTCTTCACCCCCAGGTATTCCAAGAGATTTGCCAAAGATTCGGAGTTCCAGATGTGGACATTATGGCAACAAGATCCAACAAAAAGTTGGACAAATTCATATCCCGAGCCAGGGATCCCTCGGCCTACGGGACCGATGCGTTGGTTTGCCCCTGGCACCAGTTTTCTCTCCTGTATGCGTTCCCTCCACTGCAGATGATTCCCCGCCTTCTACGGAGGATCAGGGTGGAGCGCAGGCCTGTGATCCTGGTGGCCCCAGCCTGGCCCAGGAGGGCTTGGTACGCACTCATCGTGAGGATGTCAGTAGGGGCGCCGTGGCCGCTCCCCCTGCGCCCAGATCTGCTGTCTCAGGGCCCAATATGCCACCCTGCTTCACAGCAGCTAAATTTGACGGCTTGGCGGCTGAATCCCTAATTCTTAAGGGCAGAGGCCTCTCAGCTCAGGTCATATCTACGTTGATTCAGGCTAGGAAACCAGTCTCTAGAAATATTTATTACAGAGTCTGGAGGACCTATGTGGAGTGGTGCGAGTCTCAAAAATGGCATCCTCAAAAGTTTTTTATTGACAGGATCTTGCGATTCCTCCAGGTTGGCGTTGACAAAGGGTTGGCTCTTAGTACTCTAAAGGGGCAGGTGTTGGCTTTATCGATATGGTTTCAAAGACCCTTGGCCACCCATTCGCTTATGAAAACCTTCTTGCAGGGGGTCTTGCATGTGAACCCCCCTATTAGAGCTCCCCTCTGCCCCTGGAATTTAAATCTGGTCTTGTCAGCTTTACAAAGGCAGCCGTTTGAACCTCTGGCAGAAATCCCTCTTGTGCTACTAACCCGAAAGTTGGTTATCTTGGTGGCTATGGCTTCGGCCAGAAGGGTTTCCGAGCTGGCAGCCTTGTCATGCAGGGAGCCATACCTTATTCTGCATAAGGACAGAGTGGTTCTGCGGCCTCAACCTTCTTTCCTTCCTAAGGTCATATCCAGTTTTAACTTGAATCAGGACCTAGTCCTACCATCCTTCTTTCCTACTCCCCAGTCCAGAGAGGAAAGACTGCTTCATACTTTGGACGTGGTTCGAGCCATGAGGGTCTATCTCAAGGCTACAGAGAAGATTCGGAAAACAGATGTGCTTTTTGTTCTTCCGGATGGCCCCAAGAAGGGTCAGCCGGCTGCCAAGTCTTCCTTGGCTAGGTGGATTAAGCAGCTGATTTTTCAGGCCTATGGTCTGAAGCGCGTTCCACCTCCCTTATCAGTTAAGGCTCATTCTACGAGGGCCATGAGTGCCTCCTGGGCAGCACACCATCAGATCTCTATGGCACAGGTTTGCAAGGCGGCAACCTGGTCTTCCGTACATACGTTTACTAAATTTTATAAGTTGGACGTCGCAAAGGGTACGCTCACAGGTAACAACGGTCTAGTATCTACAGGCTTATTCAGGAAAAGCACAGCAGGCAACGCTTTACTGCGAGCCGATTCATCCCACCCCCCACACACCATTAAAAGCATCCCCTTTGGACAGTTTCTCCGCCTCAAACGTCTTTGTACCTCATCCACAGATTTCTCTAGAGAAGTCAAGGAGATGGCTTCTAGATTCAGAGCTAGGGGTTACCCAGCTAAAGTAATCAATAACGCCATCCTCAAAGTGGACCGTATCCCCAGAGCTTCATTGCTAACTGATAAAAGCTCCAGGGTCAGAAATACCCGGCTCCTTTCCAACGAGTCTGTCCCCATTTTCTCCACCGCATTTAGTGTGGAATTCCATAAGATCAGACACATCATCACCAAATACCTACCAGTTTTACTCAATGACGATACGTACCAATCCATTTTATCTAGAGGCATTAGAACAGTGAGCCGCAGAGCTCCCACATTGGGGGGTGTCCTGTCACCCAGTCTATTTCAAACCAGACACAGCTCCCTAACTTGGTTACACTGCAAGGGTACCTATAGATGTGGCAAGAATGGCTGCAGGTATTGCCCCATTATTGGGACTGGACAAGTGGTGCATTCATGCTCCAACGGAAGGGACTTCAACATTAAACAATTTATTAATTGTAACACAAAGTACCTTGTATATGTCATCACTTGCAGTACCTGTAATGTCCAGTATGTCGGTAGGACCACGAGAAGATTAAGGGACAGACTCAGCGATCATTTATATGACATCGAAAAGGACCATGGGACCAACGTAGCTAGGCACTGGAATGTTATACACCATAAAAACATTTCCAGTTTATCCATACAGGGTATAGAAAGAATTACACGTTCAGCTAGAGGCGGTGATACATTCAGACTCCTGTGCAAACGGGAAGTATTTTGGATTTTTCACCTTAATTCTAGACTGCCTAGGGGACTGAACTTTGAATGGGATGTTTCCCATTTCTATGAGTGAAACCACTATTATATTTTTCCCATATATGTCATGCACTACTTCTAATGTTGTACTTATAGTTCATCTATCTGTTTATTCGTTTATTTTAAGGTGATCAATCAATGAATCTTTATGCATGTTATGCCCATACTATACCACTCAGGCATTACACCACATTGTACTATATTGTATTGTACTGTACCATTATAATATATGCATTTTTCAGACCACTTCTACCTTTTAACGAAATATCGGAAATTATTGTGCGATTTGTCTTGCACATTACATATGCTCCAAACGCACATACATATGCACACATTCCTTTACATTGTCCTCTGTGCCCTCTCTCATTATTTTCCATCTGTTTTCTTCACCTTCCCCTTTTTTCTTCATTACATGTTGAAATTAAACACACAACACCAGTTGTGATTTATCCCTATATAATATCAGGGTTCTGCGCTCGTGGCTCCATTCGGGCTATGTTAGGCGAATATGTTTATACACGGGACCTTTTTAGATATGCCGACGTATATAATATTCCACTCTCCTGTTTAGATTACAGGTTTCCCTTTTATACTAATTATCGGCATTCTCCCTTTCAGTCCGTGTTCGCCTAACTACAATTCCCCTCCCCCTTTCCCTCCCCTCTTCCCCATTCCTTTTCCCTCGTCTCCCTTCCCGTTTTCCAATTAGCCCGTGTGATGTCACTTTTGTATGGAGTCGGTGCGGTCTTTTCTCTTCAGTGAGACTGCCCGATGTTATACACTGACTATGACATAAGAGTAAATACTAAAAATATTTTCTCATCTGTTTTTATATTGAATTTTTTATATATATACACATTATAACATATTACTATAACATTATTGTTACATTCCCCTTTTTTTCCCCCCTTCTTGTTACCTTGCTACGTTTATACCCATATGCATTAACCACACACACTCATTGAGTGTGATTTTAAAGAGGATTTTCTTTCCCCCCCCCCCTTTTTTTCTGGGTCTTAAATCTATATGCGTTTTAAAATTACGTTCATTTTTACATGTAGATCCATTAAAACATGCCGATTGCACCCAAGTAGTCTCTGGTACATCCAGAATAACAGTTGCAGTCCAGCCGGACCTTTGAAAAGCGATACACTTGGACGACATAATCGATTGCTCTTCTATGGTTCATCAATATTGCTCATGCCGTCCACTCGCACACATTTGGGTCCTGGCCGTTATATATAAAGGTGCCCTGTAGTAGATCTATCACCTTTTTCTTTTTTTTAAAATAAAAAAAAAAAAAAAAAAAGATACTTCTACACTTAGGACATCAATATATCTCTGCATACTTTTACCATACCCCAACAAGGCCTTTTATTATTATTTTTTTTTTTCCTTTTTATTTATTTTTTTCTTCGTGTTGTTTACCCATTCACTTGATCTTCATCAATTTCACGATCACATGAATATATGAATGAGACACATTTGCATTCATGAACACCTGTTCACTGACACGTGTTTTCACGTATACATAACATTACGTATACACTCGTTTCACAAGTTGACATTAATTCACAAACATGTTCACAATGTGGTCCATATGGACACATATCCCGGCAGAATAATTTTTTATTTTTATTTATATTTTTTTTTTTTTTTTTTTTTGTGTGTTTTTTTTTTTTTTTTCTTGTTTTTGTGTTTAAAATTTTTTTTTTTCTCTTGTTTTTGTGTTTAATTTTTTTTTTTTTTTTTTTTTTTTTTTTTTTTTTTTTTTGTGTTTTAATAATTTTTTTTTTTTTTTTGTGTTTATTTTTATTTATTTTTTTTTTTTTTTTTACAACAATTTTTATGTTATTTTCTTGGTTTACGGGCCATATGACTGCTTCGGCATACTAAACACTATTTCGGCTATATATATATAAATATATAGACACTTAAAACCAGTCTATTTTATTTTTCACCATTTTTTACATCCACTCTCACATTCACCTTTATATATATATATATATATATATATATATCCCTTCCCATTTTCATGCAATCCTCACATCCACACATACACAGGTTCTTTAAGGGTTACCTTCTTTATGTTATTGTTGACTTTCAGCCTGCACACACTTGACACTCTGATTACACCCATTCAGGATGTCTATCACAACCAATTAACTTTAAGTTGCTATAGGCTGAAGGGAGTCACATGTTTTATTTGGTATTTTGGGGTTTAGTATAAATGTTTTTGTGTTAGCACCATACCATAGCCATGACTAAGCACTGATCGAGTGCGAAACGCGTCGGCTGTCCTGTTTTCTGTGATTGCTGTGACTGTACATGTTTTTGGATTTACAATAAAGACAACTTTTTTCGTTTGAAAATCCTTGGAGTGCGGCCGTCCTTCCCTCTTTTCTTCATCATCATTGCTATTTGCATCGCCAGCACCTTGGTAATCTAATTATCCTTGATCGTCTACAGGTCTCACCTGGAGCGGTGATTTCTTTTCTTTTGTCTTTTTTGGATTTTGCATCTCATTATCACCAGCTCGGGAGTACCTGTTTGGAATTTCCTATTGATTATTTTGGATTACCAGTCTTCTTATGGATAACAACATGTCCTCGTCTACAGCCACAACCACAGATCCAGGTTTCAGCAGAACCCTAAAACCATCCACGGAAAATCCGTTCAGATTGGGCACCTACACCATCTCGGCACCAAGTCAGGATAGTGAAGTATCACTCCTAGCCATGTTTAGACAGCTTGAACAACACATGGCGAAGGAGATAAAACTTTACTGGGATACTCACTTTCTGTCCAACTACATCACTACTTCCCAAATACCTCGGGGTTTACGCATTAAGAAATTCCCTACAACAGAACTATGCAACAAGGTTTTGAAACAGGAATGGACAGACACGCTCAACAGTTGTTCATTTGGATTGATGGGTATCCTCATCAAATCCAATTTAGAACAAGTCAACAAAATACAAACGGAGATGTCTGCCATCCAAAAGGAACTAACAATGCTACAGACACATCCTGACTTTGCAGATCTGGACGCAAAACTAAACAGCAAATTGGATAAATTAGAGAAACATGTCATTGACACCAAAAAGGGGAAACAACTGAGAGATCGCACAGATTATGACACCAATAATGTGTATGTTTGGACACAGTTCCCCTATCAACCCAAACGGTCCCGGAAAAACAGAACAAAAAAGGTGAGCTTCTCTGACCCAGAGAATGAAACAGCCTATGACACTTATGCCACGTCGGGGTCAGAGTCATCTCCAGACCGGAACATCAGTACACCTGCATTATCCCCAGATGAGGGTCCACGATTTGGTGGATACCCCCGTGGACCCAAAGGAACAAAGAAAAGAAAACCTATCATAAAAAGACCAGACGGGGGGGCAGGAGAAACCAAAAGCAAACACACCCCATATGCTTTAAGGGGGGCAACGAGGAAGTAACTTCTAATGTCATCAATGTTTCCAAAAGAATTCTCACCACTGAGGAACTGAGACTTTTATCCAAGGGACTCAACTTTTGTCCAACCAACCATTTCAACCTTTTTGGAACTATTTTAGACGTTAACAGATTTGCAAGGACACTCACTCTCAAGAAACATTTCTTCACCCCTTCAATCAACCCTGGTGATACACCTGAGGACAGCTCTGGGTCAGGTGAGTCAGTCACTTCTCCGCTGTTATTTAAAGATGTTTGCGGTGTTTTGGACCTTACAGATTTATTGCTTGAATCGGATCCCTGCCCTGTTGATCCTGTGGATGAGCCTATGGCCATAACATTTAAACTTAGATCCCAGTTTTACCCACTTGGATCTAGGGGTAGTGAACTAGACATGTTCCAGAGACTTGTTGAAGGAGAGTTGACCCACCTGGCCCGCAGCTGTCACAAGGTTAACCACCCGTATAATTTGTCTTGCTTGGAACAACAAGCTTTAACATCGTTGAAATCAGACTTTGACATCACAATCAGAAATGCGGACAAAGGGGGGGCGGTAATTGTACTTGACTCATCCACATACAGGGATGAGGCTATTCGTCAACTATCTGATCAATTTACATACCAACGTTTAAAATCTGACCCCACGGCAGCATACACACATGCTATTGTTTCACTATTAGACAGAGGTGTATGCGCCGGGATCTTTTCAGATTCAGATAGTAAGCTTTTTGTTCCGTCCCACCCCATAATGCCAGTTTTTCACCACCTACCCAAAATCCACAAGGGCATGAATCCCCTCACGGGTAGACCCATTGTGGCCGGCATAGGCTCGCTTAACGAGCGACTTGGGGAATGGGTAGACAATTTATTACAACCCCTTGTATGCGAACTCCCGGGATACCTGAGAGACACCAAACACCTACTATCCAAGCTCAACGGGTTTTCCTGGGAGACACACTTTAGATGGATGAGCTTTGATGTAGCCAGTCTTTATTCAAGCATTCCTCACCATCTAGGTCTGCAAGCAGTTTCTCATTTTTTAAAAGAGTCTGGCAAGTACTCACTAGTTTTACAGGAGTTCATTGTCCTGGCTCTTGAGTACTTGCTTACCCATAACTTCTTCATGTTCGACGGGGTCTATTACCTCCAGAGATGCGGGGCCTCCATGGGAGCTAAGTTCTCACCATCCCTGGCCAATCTGTACATGGGATGGTGGGAAACGTCCCGCATCTTTGGATGCGATAGCCCCCGCCGAGCCGATACCATCTTATATTGTCGCTACATCGACGATCTGCTTGTCATCACCTCTGATGCATCTGCAGACCTCGACCTATGGCTATACTTCTTGAATGACAACACTTTAAATCTGCGGTTCACCGGTATTTTACAACCTGTGACCATAGACTTTTTAGATGTTAAGCTCACAGGTAACAACGGTCTAGTATCTACAGGCTTATTCAGGAAAAGCACAGCAGGCAACGCTTTACTGCGAGCCGATTCATCCCACCCCCCACACACCATTAAAAGCATCCCCTTTGGACAGTTTCTCCGCCTCAAACGTCTTTGTACCTCATCCACAGATTTCTCTAGAGAAGTCAAGGAGATGGCTTCTAGATTCAGAGCTAGGGGTTACCCAGCTAAAGTAATCAATAACGCCATCCTCAAAGTGGACCGTATCCCCAGAGCTTCATTGCTAACTGATAAAAGCTCCAGGGTCAGGAACACCCGGCTCCTTTCCAACGAGTCTGTCCCCATTTTCTCCACCGCATTTAGTGTGGAATTCCATAAGATCAGACACATCATCACCAAATACCTACCAGTTTTACTCAATGACGATACGTACCAATCCATTTTATCTAGAGGCATTAGAACAGTGAGCCGCAGAGCTCCCACATTGGGGGGTGTCCTGTCACCCAGTCTATTTCAAACCAGACACAGCTCCCTAACTTGGTTACACTGCAAGGGTACCTATAGATGTGGCAAGAATGGCTGCAGGTATTGCCCCATTATTGGGACTGGACAAGTGGTGCCATGCTCCACGGAAGGGACTTCAATATTAAACAATTTATTAATTGTAACACAAAGTACCTTGTATATGTCATCACTTGCAGTACCTGTAATGTCCAGTATGTCGGTAGGACCACGAGAAGATTAAGGGACAGACTCAGCGATCATTTATATGACATCGAAAAGGACCATGGGACCAACGTAGCTAGGCACTGGAATGTTATACACCATAAAAACATTTCCAGTTTATCCATACAGGGTATAGAAAGAATTACACGTTCAGCTAGAGGCGGTGATACATTCAGACTCCTGTGCAAACGGGAAGTATTTTGGATTTTTCACCTTAATTCTAGACTGCCTAGGGGACTGAACTTTGAATGGGATGTTTCCCATTTCTATGAGTGAAACCACTATTATATTTTTCCCATATATGTCATGCACTACTTCTAATGTTGTACTTATAGTTCATCTATCTGTTTATTCGTTTATTTTAAGGTGATCAATCAATGAATCTTTATGCATGTTATGCCCATACTATACCACTCAGGCATTACACCACATTGTACTATATTGTATTGTACTGTACCATTATAATACATGCATTTTTCAGACCACTTCTACCTTTTAACGAAATATCGGAAATTATTGTGCGATTTGTCTTGCACATTACATATGCTTCAAACGCACATACATATGCACACATTCCTTTACATTGTCCTCTGTGCCCTCTCTCATTATTTTCCATCTGTTTTCTTCACCTTCCCCTTTTTCTTCATTACATGTTGAAATTAAACACACAACACCAGTTGTGATTTATCCCTATATAATATCAGGGTTCTGCGCTCGTGGCTCCATTCGGGCTATGTTAGGCGAATATGTTTATACACGGGACCTTTTTAGATATGCCGACGTATATAATATTCCACTCTCCTGTTTAGATCACAGGTTTCCCTTTTATACTAATTATCGGCATTCTCCCTTTCAGTCCGTGTTCGCCTAACTACAATTCCCCTCCCCCTTTCCCTCCCCTCTTCCCCATTCCTTTTCCCTCGTCTCCCTTCCCGTTTTCCAATTAGCCCGTGTGATGTCACTTTTGTATGGAGTCGGTGCGGTCTTTTCTCTTCAGTGAGACTGCCCGATGTTATACACTGACTATGACATAAGAGTAAATACTAAAAATATTTTCTCATCTGTTTTTATATTGAATTTTTTATATATATACACATTATAACATATTACTATAACATTATTGTTACATTCCCCTTTTTTCCCCCCTTCTTGTTACCTTGCTATGTTTATACCCATATGCATTAACCACACACACTCATTGAGTGTGATTTTAAAGAGGATTTTCCTTCCCCCCCCCCCTTTTTTTCTGGGTCTTAAATCTATATGCGTTTTAAAATTACGTTCATTTTTACATGTAGATCCATTAAAACATGCCGATTGCACCCAAGTAGTCTCTGGTACATCCAGAATAACAGTTGCAGTCCAGCCGGACCTTTGAAAAGCGATACACTTGGACGACATAATCGATTGCTCTTCTATGGTTCATCAATATTGCTCATGCCGTCCACTCGCACACATTTGGGTCCTGGCCGTTATATATAAAGGTGCCCTGTAGTAGATCTATCACCTTTTTCTTTTTTTTAAAATAAAAAAAGATACTTCTACACTTAGGACATCAATATATCTCTGCTTACTTTTACCATACCCCAACAAGGCCTTTTATTATTATTTTTTTTTTTCCTTTTTATTTATTTTTTTCTTCGTGTTGTTTACCCATTCACTTGATCTTCATCAATTTCACGATCACATGAATATATGAATGAGACACATTTGCATTCATGAACACCTGTTCACTGACACGTGTTTTCACGTATACATAACATTACGTATACACTCGTTTCACAAGTTGACATTAATTCACAAACATGTTCACAATGTGGTCCATATGGACACATATCCCGGCAGAATAATTTTTTATTTTTATTTATATATTTTTTTTTTTTGTGTTTTTTTTTTTTTTTTTTTTTTCTTGTTTTTGTGTTTAAATTTTTTTTTTCTCTTGTTTTTGTGTTTAATTTTTTTTTTCTTGTTTTTGTGTTTAAAATTTTTTTTTTTTTTTTTGTGTTTTAATAATTTTTTTTTTTTTGTGTTTATTTTTTTTTTTTTTTTTTTTTTTTTTTTTACAACAATTTTTATGTTATTTTCTTGGTTTACGGGCCATATGACTGCTTCGGCATACTAAACACTATTTCGGCTATATATATATAAATATATAGACACTTAAAACCAGTCTATTTTATTTTTCACTATTTTTTACATCCACTCTCACATTCACCTTTATATATATATATATATATATATATATATATCCCTTCCCATTTTCATGCAATCCTCACATCCACACATACACAGGTTCTTTAAGGGTTACCTTCTTTATGTTAGTGTTGACTTTCAGCCTGCACACACTTGACACTCTGATTACACCCATTCAGGATGTCTATCACAACTAATTAACTTTAAGTTGCTATAGGCTGAAGGGAGTCACATGTTTTATTTGGTATTTTGGGGTTTAGTATAAATGTTTTTGTGTTAGCACCATACCATAGCCATGACTAAGCACTGATCGAGTGCGAAACGCGTCGGCTGTCCTGTTTTCTGTGATTGCTGTGACTGTACATGTTTTTGGATTTACAATAAAGACAACTTTTTTCGTTTGAAAATCCTTGGAGTGCGGCCGTCCTTCCCTCTTTTCTTCATCAATTTAAATCTGGTCTTGTCAGCTTTACAAAGGCAGCCGTTTGAACCTCTGGCAGAAATCCCTCTTGTGCTACTAACCCGAAAGTTGGTTTTCTTGGTGGCTATGGCTTCGGCCAGAAGGGTTTCCGAGCTGGCAGCCTTGTCATGCAGGGAGCCATACCTTATTCTGCATAAGGACAGAGTGGTTCTGCCTCAACCTTCTTTCCTTCCTAAGGTCATATCCAGTTTTAACTTGAATCAGGACCTAGTCCTACCATCCTTCTTTCCTACTCCCCAGTCCAGAGAGCAAAGACTGCTTCATACTTTGGACGTGGTTCGAGCCATGAGGGTCTATCTCAAGGCTACAGAGAAGATTCGGAAAACAGATGTGCTTTTTGTTCTTCCGGATGGCCCCAAGAAGGGTCAGCCGGCTGCCAAGTCTTCCTTGGCTAGGTGGATTAAGCAGCTGATTTTTCAGGCCTATGGTCTGAAGCGCGTTCCACCTCCCTTATCAGTTAAAGCCCATTCTACGAGGGCCATGAGTGCCTCCTGGGCGGCACACCATCAGATCTCTATGGCACAGGTTTGCAAGGCGGCAACCTGGTCTTCCGTACATACGTTTACTAAATTTTATAAGTTGGACGTCGCAAAGGGTACGGACGCAGCATTTGGGCAGGCGGTCCTACGGGCAGCAGTATAGAATCCCCTGGCCTGGGTCACGCCCCCTTTTTTTCTGTTGGTGGAGCTACTTTACTTCCTGATAATTTTTGTTTTTTTGTTTGGCTATTCTTGGCCTTACGGTCTCCCTCCCTTCATAGAGCATTGCTTTGGGACATCCCATGTGTAATGGCTATGCGCTCTGTGTCCCGTGATGTACGATAAAGAAAAAAGGATTTTTAATAAACAGCTTACCTGTAAAATCCTTTTCTTGAAGTACATCACGGGACACAGAGCTCCCACCCCTCTTTTGGGGAACATTGTGTAACCTCGGAGGAATTGCTTGCTACAAAACTGAAGCACTCCCAGTGGGAGGGGGTTATATAGGGAGGAACTTCCTGTGAAATTGATTACACCAGTGTCCATCACCTGAAGGTACCCATATAACCCATGTGTAATGGCTATGCGCTCTGTGTCCCGTGATGTACTTCAAGAAAAGGATTTTACAGGTAAGCTGTTTATTAAAAATCCTTTTTTATGTGATAGACCAATCCAAAATGGCACATAATTGTGAAGTGGAAGAATAATGATAAATGATTTTCAAAATTGTTTACGAATTGCTTTCCTGATGACGCATATTTGCGAAACTAGTAGAAGCCAGGTGGATAACGCATAGAGGGAGTGTTTTTGACCTGTGGAACCACAGTGAAGCAGGAGCCGGGCACGCACCCCAAAACAAGCTGGTGAGCGGCTGTCCATGCCCGATACTGCCAAAGATACTAGGTGCTGGTTCAAAGCACCTCCCTTGTGAGTAGTCTGATTTTATCTTTTTAAATAAACAAAACCTTTTAAACGTACTACACCATGATTAGCCCCTTGTTTTTTGAGGCACTAAGGAACACTGTGTGAAAGGAGCAAGGAGCACATATCCACTGACAGGAACGGAATAAGTTTGGGGCCCATTACGAGCTGGAGTCTGGTGAGTGCGCATTTCAGCAGTTGGTGGTGGTAGCACTTATTTCAGTCGGGTGGAAGAAGTAGAAACACAACACCAGGATTAATTATCACATTTATTCCCTTATTGGACTCTAACTGTGAAGTTGTGACTTCCACGTCAATCGGGATATGTTATGAACATTTATGAACTTTCATGCACATATATATTTTTTGCACATATGGTTTATGACATTGATATGCATATTTATTTATTTACATTTGGTTGCTGGTATAATAGCTGCACTTAGTATCACACACTCGAGAGAGTAGGACATTGGTATATAAAAAAATAAAATTTTTGCATATGCTCGAGAGAGCTGAACACTGTCACTCATATATGTATTGTAAACGTTGGGGTTTTAACTCAATGGTAAATGCGTTTTTTTAGCGAGTCCACAGCAGTCAGACGTTATGTTTGAGGGCATGGCAGCCCATTTTTATTGAAGTAAACAAAAAGAACAGTTCACATACAGGATTTCCCACGCAGGGGGTTCTTCTCCAGAAATGTTCACAGAACTCAAAAATACCAAGCCTCCTGGCTCCTAGGCTTACTTAGCCTTGCTGTACCTGCTAACCTGGCACACTCCTGGCCTCAACAGGTCCTCCAGCCCACTGTCTCCCAGACTTCCGGACTTCCTTCAGCCCCTCTTGGACTCGCTAGTCACCTCAGGTCCACCAGCCTCCCAGTCCTTCAGACACGAAGTCCCCCCCACACCAGGGATGTAGTCTCCAGGGCAGACAGACAGATCCCCACACACAGGTCTGTCTTGCAGCAACAGCCAGCTGCACACCTTCCACCTCTCTCTCTGTTCTGACCAGTCCCTGATTATATTGTCAGTGTTCAGCTGGCAACCCAACCTGCTGGCTGTCTGTAAGATCTGGACACAGGGTTGGATATCCCACCCCGCCCAAGTCTCTGCAGGATCTCCAACTACACAGCCCCATTCAAAACTAGCAAAACCTGGAGAAAACTGACAGAGCAGTTTTCTCCATTTAAAAACTATGCTGTGTAGTTCTGCAGTCTGCTGACATGCAGACTCTGTGTCCATTTTTGCTGCATCTCCATGGTGACAGGGACCCTTACTATTACAGTATATATATATATATATATATATATATATATATATATATACACATTTATGTATTTTGTTTGTTGGCACAGTAGTCGCACATAGTAGTACACAATTGCACATGCTCGAAAGAGCTGGACATTGTCATTTAGTCAGATAATCACCTATTGCGGTTTATCACGCACAGTACTGCACTGAATTCAGCACCTTATAAACTAAGATTATTTTGTGTCATCACCTATTCAGACCAGCGCAGTAACAATATTTTTCCGCTCTATATCTGAAAAGTGTAGCATGCATTTTTATTCAGCCCCCCCTTTACACTAATACCCCTAACTAAAATCTAGGGAGAGCAAATGCCTTCAGAAGTCACCTAATTAGTAAATAGAGTCCACCTGTGATTAATTTAATCTCAGTATAAATACAGCTGTTCTTTGAAGCCCTCGGAGGTTTGTTAGAGAACCTTAGTGAACAAACAGCATCATGAAGGCCAAGGAACACACCAGACAGGTCAGGGATAAAGTTGTGGAAAAGTTTAAAGCAGGGTTAGGTTAAACAAATATCCCAAGCTTTGAACATCTTACGAACGCACTGTTCAATCCATCAATACCCGAAGATAGAAAGAGTATAGCACAACTGCAAACCTACCAAGACATGGCTGTCCACCTAAACTGACAAGAGGGGCAAGGAGAGCATTAAGCAGAGAAGCAGACAAAAGGTCCATTGAGGAGCTGCAGAGATCCACAGCTTAGGTGGAAGTAATTGTCCACAGGACAACTATTAGTCACGCACTTCACAAATCTGGCCTTTATGGAAGAGTGACAAGAAGAAAGCCATTGTTGAAAGAAAGCCATAAGAATTCTTGTTTGTAGTTTGCGAGAAGCCATGTGGGAGAAACAGTGTCACGTACCTTACCAGAGGCCGAAGTGCTGAGAGGGCTTCCCGTACGACCAAGTGCAGAGCGCCCCCTGGAGGTGACACAGGGGGTGCTCGGCCCAAAGATTCAAGGGTTGCCAGTTGCGACTTGCTGAGTGATGTTGGGGATCAGCTGTACGCCAGGATACGTAGTCAGGCAGAGGGTACCACGGAAGTACCAGATGAAGTAGACTGGCAGGAAAACCCAGGGGCGGAGTCAGGAGCCAAGCCGGTAGTCATGCACAGGGAGCAGGAAGTGACTGCAACAGGTCAAAAGGCAAGCTGAGGTCATCTACTGGAACAAGCAGACCGGGACAGGACAAAAGGGTAAGCCGAGAGACAAGCCAGGGGTCATGCACGGAGAAGTCTGGTCAGGCAAGCCGAGTCGTCAACAGGAACACCGAGAAACAGGAACAAGGAACTTAGGATCATACCAAGGGCTGAAGATCATGCAGCAGTTGGTCACTGCTGCAGCAAGCCTTTAATAGGGCACTGACGCCAGGAGTCCCGCCCGCATTGCGTGCGTACTGGCGCGCGCGCATGCGTAGTGAAGAATACTGAATTCACAGAGTTGTTGCTCGTGTGCGCGCGCATGCGCATCATGCTCGTTGGTCCGTGCAGGACAGGTCTGTTAGTTCTTCCACGTTTGGTTCTCTGACAAACAGCAAACATGTGGAAGAAGGTGCTCTGGTCAGATGAGACCAAAATTTTACTTTTTGGCCTAAAAGCAAAAAGCTATGTGTGGGGGAAAACTAATGCCTCGTTTCCACTGAGCGAATCGGTTCGGTACGCTATTTTGGGTGTTTCCATTATGAAAGTGTGCCATAAAAGCGAACCGTACCGGACCATTCTGGGTCCTGCTTCAGATGTGGGGCCATAGAAAATGGAACAGTTCGGTTAGGGTGGAGCTACAATACATTCCACTGATTGGTGGATGAGCTAGGCATTTTTTCTAAACCCTGTATGGTCCCAGACGGTCTGATTTGCAGTGGAAACACTCACCAGAATAGACCGGTCCATTCTAACCGTTCCAAATTTACTAACCCGAACCGTTCCGTTCAGTGGAAACGAGGCATATCACTGCACATCACCCTGAACACACCATCCCCACTGTGAAACATGGTGGTGAGAGCATCATGTTGTGGGGATGCTTTTCGTCAGCAGGGACAGGGAAGCTGGTCAGAGTTGATGGGAAGATGGATGAAGCCAAATACAGGGAAATCTTAAAAGAAAACCTGTTACAGTCTGCAAAAAGCTTGGGACTGGGGCGGAGGTTCAACATCCAGCAGGACAACAACCCTAAACATACAGCTAGAGCTACAATGGAATGGTTTAGATCGAAGCATATTCATGTGTTAGGCTGGCCCAGTCAAAGTCCAGATCTAAATCCAATTGAATATCTGTGGCAAGACTTGAAATTTGCTGTTCACAGATGCTCTCACTAGATGTGCAAAGCTGGTAGAGACATCCCATAAAAGACCTGCAGCTGTAATTGCAGCAAAAGGTGATTCTACAAAGTATTGACTCAGGGGGTTGAATACACTTTTCACATATTTATTTGTAAAGAATTTTGAAAACCATTTATCATTTTCCTTCCACTATCACATAAAATTTCATTAAAATACATTCATGTTTTTGGTTGTAACATGACAAAATTAGGAAAATTTCAAGGGGTATGAATACTTTTTCAAGGCACTGTACATGGTATACATCTATCCCTGTCTGTGGCATGGTGTACCTCATTAAAAGTCCCATGGGAATTGAAGCTTGAAATTTGAAATTCTATCTGGTCTGGAAGTGTACATCAGACCAGAAGAGCTACTCACCAGAAAAATAATTATACATGTAGAAGATCATCTAATCTAAATGGATTAGAGCATTTCATACTGACGTGCATGCTGAGATCAGGTAGTATTCATGATTATAATTTCTGGAATTCTCAATAAAAAAATAAATAAATAAATAAAACAAAATAAAAAGGATTGCTGTCATGAAAGCACTCATCTGACCTTTATATGTGTGTCATCGGCAAATAAAAAAATAAAACATATGCTGTAGGTTCTGGGAGATTTTGCCACTTTCATGACCAGACCTTTTTTTTACTATTTGGCAATGCGCCACATTAACTGGTAATTGCAAAGTCATGCAAAACTGTACCCAAACCAAATTAATATCACTTTTTTTCACACAAGTATAGCTCTCTTTAGGTGGTATTTGATCACCACAGGGTTTTTTTATTTTTTACCATATAAATGAAAGAAGGCTGATAAAATAAAAATCCCCAAAAAACATATTTCTTACCTTTTGCTACAAAACCTAAACCTAACCTAAACCTTAAAAAAAAATGTTTCCCCCCCCTTAAATTAAAGCCAAAATTTATTCTGCTACATGTTTTAAAAAGTTCCAAAAAATGTATATTGATTGGTTTGCATGAAAGTTATAGTGTCTACAAACTATTGTATAGATATTTGATTTTTTTTTTTTATACAAGCAAGGGCAGTGATCAGTGACTTATAGTGGGACTGTGATAGTGTGGTGGTCCATCTGACACTAACTGATATTTTGTGGGAACTGCCTAACTGCCACTGACATTTCCAGTGACGCTAATACAGTGATCAGTGCTAATAATATACACTGTCACTGTACTAATGAAACTGGCTGGGAAGGGGTTAACATCTAGGGCAATCAAAGGGTTAACGGTGTGTCTAACAATGTTTACTGTGTGTACTGTGTGCTGTTTTCACTAAGCAGTGTGACAGTTTTTACGTAACATCTCTGTTGTCTATAGAGGACCCTGTGTTGTTTACCAACATAGGGCTCAGTTCTGTAATTTACTCAGCCGATTCGCAGGTGCCGACAATAAATCCCAGACCCGCTGATTGGCTTGTGCTGCAGCGAATGGCAGCTCAATCTTTTGGGTGCGAGCGGACCCTGAAAAAAGCTGTGATGTACAGGTACGTGAATGCGTCTGTACAAGTCAACCTGCCGCAGTGAGGCCTTGTACACACGATCAGTCCAAACCGATGAAAACGGACTGAAGTTCAGTTTCATCGGTCCAAACCGACCGTGTGTATGCACCATCAGTCTGTTGTCCTTCAGTCCAAACATTCAGAACTTTCTTTAAAATCGGACCGATGGACGCCTACTGATCGGTCAAAACCGATGTTTAGTACGCAAAAGCATCGGTTCAAAACCTGCGCATGCTCAGAATCAAGTCGACGCATGCTTGGAAGCATTGAACTTCATTTTTTTTCTGCACGTCATTGTGTTTTACGTCACCGCGTTCTGACACGATCGGTTTTTGAAATGATGGTGTGTACGCACATCAGACCATCAGTCTGTGAACCGATGAAACTGAACTTCAGTCCGTTTTCATCAGTTTGGACTGAACGTGTGTAAAGGGCCTAACAGTACTGTGGTGAGTCGGCAAGCGGTTAAAGACCCTTGCAGTTCAGCAAAATACGTGATGATCTGCCAGAAATACACCAATTCCTGGAATACTATAACTACATAGTTAATTTGGACTAAGCTGGAAAATGATTTCCTTCACTAATTGATTAATAGATTGTATAGATTATATTTAGCATCAGCTACATCCTGTAGACAGCACTGTGTTTCGGCATCGGGATGGAGACTTCCTACTCCTGTTCCCAGAACAAAATCAAGTTGGGTTGAATGTTGCTCAGCCATTCACAGGAAGCTTTGCATTCTATGAATATAAACAAGACTTTGACTGGTTGAGGTAGAGAGGACTATGGTTGGTGTCACAATCTCCACCTTAGCCAATCAGAGGAGGCCTATTACCACAGCACTGTATAGTGGATGTAGCTGATGCTAAATAATATTTATACAGCACTGACAGCTGCTGATTAGTGAAGAAAAGTGTTTGGTCCGAATCAACCATTTGGAGTTAGGCTTTAACTGAATGGAAAGTATTCTGTGATTGAACAAGGTGGAGAAAATGGTGGTCAGTGGAGATCACTGTTGTACCAACTACAGTGATTTTTCAGCTTCCATTGGCATCCCATCGATATGGCAGATACAGTACATGGCAGGAAATTGGAAGGAGGCTGGGGGTGGACTTTTATGGTACCGTATACCAACTGATATCCAGTCTAAATTTAAGAAATAAAAATTGTTATTTTTTATTACAAACATAAGATAAGATAGTTTTACATATTCATAGAATAAAACATTTGGTCATGACAACCATGAATTTGCTTGTTCTTTACATCCTATTGTTACCCAACAGAATAACAATCCATAATACATTGATTTGTGATTGCTCAACATGTTTTGCAGATTTTCCATATTAGCCGCTTCTTCAGGAGCTTTGCTTACATACTGTATATATTTTGTCAGATGGTACATACAGTACATAGAGTTGTCATGTGACTACAAATAAAGAAAAATACATATTAATATTGTTACAATGTCAATATAAATAATTACGTTTTCCATAACAAAGGCATCCACCTCCTCAGTTAACGCAATGCCACCCAATAAGGTCTCACCATTTGGGTGGCATTGGGGTAACTCAGGAGGTGGATGCCTTTGTTATGGAAAACTTAATTATTTATATCCACACTGTAACAATAATATGTCTCTTTATTTGTAGTCACATGACAACGCTATGTATGTACCATCTGACAAAATATATATGTAAGAAAAGCTCCTGAAGAAGCGGCTAATATGAAAAATCCGCAAAACATGTTGAACAATCACAAATCAATTTATTGTGGATGGTTTGTTATTCTATTGGGTAACAATAGGATGTAAAGAACAAACAAATTCATGGCTGTCATGATCAAATGTTTTATTCTATGAATATGTAAAACTATCTTATCTTATATTTGTTATAAAACTTTTTTGTAATTTCTTAAACTTTGACTGGATATCAGTTGGTATACGGTACCATAAAAGTTCACCCTTAGCCTCCTTCCAATTTCCTGCCTATACTCTGACGGGACAAAGGTACCATTTATAACTCACTTTTATATGTAGCACTCCTTTATATATACAGTAAATACTTACATTGGTCTAAGCTGGACCAATGTACCTATGTAAATATTGCCACACCTAAACTTCAGCTTTAACTCTTATGCCGCGTACACACGATCACTTTTTGTGATGAAAAAAAAAACAACGTTTTATCTCACGAAACAAAACGGCGTTTTTCAAACTTCATTTTTCAAAACGACGTTGCATACACACCATCGTTTTTCCAAAAAGCTCTAGCAAAGCGCGGTTACGTACACCACGTTCGCCGGCACTCTGTTCCATTGAAGCTCCGTCTCATAACTTGCTTCTGAGCATGGGCGGGTTTAAAAACGTTGTTTTAAACGTCGTTTTGCCCACACACGATCACTTTTTATGACACAAAAAATTACATTTTGAAAAACGAAAAAAAAAATTTTGGTCGTTTTTTTGAAGACCTAAAACAACGTTTTGCCCACACACGATCATTTTAAATGACGTTTTTCTTTCATCACAAAAAGTGATCGTGTGTACGCGGCATTAGATGTGCATTATAACCGGGGCCAATCTGTGCAAAACGAACTGCACAGTGGAGCTAAGTATGATATGTTTGTTATTTAAAATAAAAATAAGCCTTACAATCACTTTAACTTATTTTTTCATCACATAAGGGACAAAAAGTCCCCAATGTGATGATTTTTTGGTAACCGGTTCTCTTCAATGAAACATTCAGAGTCTAAAAGACCCTGAGTCTCCCTCCCCTGTGCTTCACTGATCACATTGCATTACATTTATTCCTGGCCATGATGTCAAACACGTCGCTTCCAGGTCACCAACAAGAAGTGGAGAAGAGTGGGCATGTGCTCAGCTCTCTCCCCTCTATCTGGCGGCACCCGCTATGCAAGATAGGAAAGCGAAATCCAGGATACATGGGGGGGGGTGCACATTCGTGGGGGGCACATTACCAGGGGTATGTGCAAACAATTGAAAAGAAGCGCAGCTGCCTGATTGCTTTCATCTGTGTAAAACCCACTGCTGTCAGGTTTGTGTGATGTATGGGCCTGGCAGCGAAAGAGTTAAAGGAACACTAAAGGTTCGTTTTTATTAGATCAATTGATTGCTGTAAGCTAGAGCATTTAAATATCATTTACCTAGTTTTTCCTTTGAGCAAAATACAGTAATCCAGGTTTGAAAATGCCATTTCCTGTCTCTCCTCTTCTTGCTTTCCACCGGCACCTGCATGGTGGAAAGCAGAATGTGCTCACCCCTCCCTATGACTACAGCCCTGCGTGAAGATGCTCTCTTATCCCTCACAGGCATGGAGGCTAAGCCTAATGGGAAATGTAGTTCCCATTAGGCCGTGATGCAGCAAGAATGAATGCGTACCGCAAACCAGGAAGTCAGTGAGAACAACGATTCAGGAGTGATGGAGGTGAATAAAACAGCTCGATTTCAACAGGTATCAAACTAGTTATAATGCAAAACATTACTTTTTACTTTATCAGCTACTGTCAGACTTTAATTTAAGAGGGAAATATTTTTGTCTTTACAACCCCTTTAAGGGCCTTGTGTGTTTTTTTAATGTGCATTGATGTGCTTGGGGTGCATCTTTCCTAGGCGTCTGCTTGCTTTTCCTTTGAGGTTTTTATGTATTCGTGCATTTGTGTGTCTGTGCGGTACAAAAAATGCAGCTTGTACTTTTTTTTACTGCACTACACTGCACTGTAATGGTGTGAACTATGCCCAAACCTGGATTTTGGATGCATCCCACTTTGTCTGGGGTGAATGGACCCTTATGCCTTGTACACACAAGTAGAATTTCCGACGGAAAAAATTAAGAGAGAAGCTGTTCATTGGATATTCTGTCCGTGTGTATGCCCCATCAGACTGTTTTCATTGGAAATTCGGACAGAATTAGATAGAGAACAGGGGGCAGATTCAGATACAATTAGATTATCGTAGCGTTTCCCAAATACACTACGCCGCCAAATTTTACCTGGCTCTACGTGGAATCCAGGTAGATTTTGTCCAGTAAACGGCGGCGGCATAGTGTATTTCTCCCGGCGCAATACATCTACGCGATTAGGGGGCGTGAAGCATTTAAAATAGGCGCGTTCCCGCGGCGATCGAACTGCGCATGCTCCCTTCAGAAATTTCCCGCCGTGCATTGCGCGAAATCACGTCGTTACGTCATTTTTTCTTGAGTAGCTTTGTTTACGTAGATTCCTATTCCCGAACGAGTTACGTAAAAAAAAATATATATATTTTAAATTCGACGCGGGAACGACGGCCATACTTAACATGGGCTACGCACCGTTAGACCAGCAAAAAGCTGGTCTAACAGTACGTATAAAAAAATAGACGAAAGCGATTGCGAAGACCGCTCGTATCTTCGTGGATCGCCGTAAAAACTCATTTGCATATCCCGACGCATGAAAACGACGCGAACTCCTCCCGGCGGTCGCAAAAATATCGCAGCGTAGATCCGAAAGCTTGCGAAGACGTAAGCCTCTCGGATCGAAGCCCGAAGCCGCCGTATCATGGTTTGAGGATTCAAACTAGTGATACGGCGCGCGAAATTTGAAAGTACTCCTGTCTAACACCAGTTAGACAGGCGTAATTGCTCTGTGAATCTGGGCCCATGTTCTCAATTTTTCCGAAAGAAAATAAAAAATTCTAAAAAAAAAATCGGAATTTCCGTTCGTCTGGATGCAATTTCAGAATCAAGTCGACGCATGCTCGAAAGCATTGACCTTCATATGCAAGATAGCTTAAGTGGAATTCCATCGGAAAAACCGTCAGAGTTTATTCCCACGGGAAAACCGGTCTTGTGTAAAGGGCATAAGAACTTTTATGTGTGAATGGTTGGACTTGCTCGCTCTTGAGGCAGACTATGAGATTTGTATTTGTACACAGCAATGCACATGACTACAACTAACTTCCACTGTTCTTGCTAAACAAATGTAAGTGAAGGGGAAAAGGAAAACTCATGGGGCACATTACAAGGAGGCAGAAAAACAGTCCATAGCAAGAGATGATTTCATGAAAATTAGATTAGCATTAAGTGGTGGCTGTGCATGGAATATTTTTGGAGAATAAAGATATTGTTGAGAGTCGCTTTAATATACCATATTATCTCTCCCTGCATTTCTGTCTTCTTAACAAAGCTTTTCCATAGCATTACTGATAATTTTCAGATAGAGATAAGAGGTAACATTCACTGCAGATCACCTCCAAATGTTATTTATAGAAAAAGTGGAATGCCTTTGTATATGACTATACTATTATTCAGATTAATAATGGATATTCCCAAGGCTGTCTTGTCTGATGTGCTTATTCTTCCATGTTTAATGAAACAAATATTTTGGTCAGGAACTGCACATTCCAGTCTTATTATGGGGCTATTGATGTGAAGCACTCATTAACACTAATCCCTGTTGTATAACCTAGATGACTTGAGTTACAGCTATGTTCTCTCCCCAGTACTCATGACTGTACGAATGCACACCAGGAAACTCACATCTTCATATAGATTCATGATAGTGGTGGACTTTCCCATCATTTTTGCACCCAGGGCCGCTTTTAGGATAAGGGCAAAACTGTTGGTTCCTGCATCCCCCCAGGCTAGGGGGGGACCAACTGATGCCACAATGGCTGCTCTCTGGCCCTTGTCTTCTAACAAGTAAAAAAGGAACATTCCCCCAATACGTACAGCCAGATATTGCCCCACTCCCTCTCCCACCTGCTCCAGATGCTCAGATCCCCGGGAGGACATTCTTTCACATTTTATGGGAATGTCCAGTTATACATGATTACTGGTCAGAAGTGATTAAATTCCTTCATGATAAAATGGGCCCACCCCTTGACCCCAGACCATGCCTGTTAGGTCTCCTACCTAACTCTGAGGAAGATAAGTTTGAGATACTTTTTCTACAGGAAGTGTTATTTATCGCTAGGAAGCTTATTGCACACCAATGGATTCAGACACTCCCTCTCACTCTAAAGAACTGCTGTCATGAAAGGGGTTTTAAAGGTTTGTTTTTATTTTTTTAAATAGGTTCCTTTAAGCTAGTGCATTGTTGGTTCACTTACCTTTTCCTTCAATTTCCCTTCTAAATGTGTTTTTTCATTTTTTTTGTCTGAATTTCTCACTTCCTGTTTTTCCTCAGTAAGCTTGCCCTATCATCCATGGGGGTTAGTCAGCCAGAACAGCTTACTGGGAAGGAAAAGGAAGTGAGAAATTCAGACAAAGAAAAAAAACATTTAAAAGGGAAATTGAAGGAAAAGGTAAGTGAACCAACACTAACTTAAAGGAACCTTTACAACTTTACAACTTGAAGTCAGTGCTGTATTACTCTATAAAAAGCTCATCTATACACACAGAGGGTGCCCAACCAAGTATAACAAAATCCGGGATCACTGGTTGGCTGTCCTGGATACGTGCCTGTAAATACATGCTGACACTAAATGTCATTAATTTATCCATTAGTTCTAGATACAGATCCTATTACACCTGAATCAAGCCCATTGTTGGGTTTTTCTATACATATTGTCTATATGGCTGATTGCCACTTTTGATTGTGCTCTTTCTCTGTATTTGGATTTTCCCTCATATCACACAGTATCACACAGTTTTATGAAGCAGTTGCGGATGGCGGTCCTTACTTGTATAAGTACTGTATATTATATTATACATGTCTTTTGTATTTTATGCATACCAGATATAATCCTTTATTTTATTTATTTATTTGCCATTTCAATAAAACACATTTAAAATAGGTACATTCCGTGACACTTTTTCAAACTTAAACTTAAAAAAAAAATGTCCATACACTTTTTTTTATCATTGAACAACAAGATCTGCTATCCCACGGTCATTGGATCAAAGGAGTCTGCATTACCTCTAATGCCTCCTATACACGATCGTTTATTGGGTTGTAAAAACCGAAGTTTTTTAAAAATGTTATTTAACCACTTAAGACCCGGACCAAAATGCAGGTAAAGGACCAGGCCCCTTTTTGCGATTCGGCACTGCGTCGCTTTAACTGACAATTGCGCGGTCGTGCGACGTGGCTCCCAAACAAAATTTGCGTCCTTTTCTTCCCACAAATAGAGCTTTCTTTTGGTGGTATTTGATCGCCTCTGTGATTTTAATTTTTTGCGCTATATACAAAAATAGAGCGACTTTGTGTTATAAGAAAAATCAAATAAACTAAATTTTAGTCAAACATTTAGGCCAAAATTTATTTAGCCACATGTCTTTAGTAAAAAAAAATCGTAATAAAAAAAAAATAGCTACCTAGCGGGAACAGCGACACTAATACAGCGATCAGAAAAATGATCGCTTAGTGACGCTGGCAATAAGGAGTAACAGGGTTAACTAGGGCGGTGATCAAGGGGTTAAAACTTTATTAGGGGGGGTACGGGGGCTACCCTGAACCTAACACTAACTGACTGTCACACTGACACTAAATACAGTAATCATACATATATGATTACTGCATTCAGTGACACTGTGACAGGGGGAGGGGGAGGGTGATCGCAAGGGGTTAAGTGTGCCTGCGTGTACTGGTGTCAGTGTAGTGTTGTGCAGACTTACTGTGTGATGTGATGTGAAAAACGCAGAGAGCAGAGATCACATCACTTCCTCCTCCTGTGTTTACACAGGAGGAGAAAATGACACTGCAGGGGAGCGCGCGGATTGGCTGGGAGCGATCCGGAGGGGGCGGACAAAAACGAACCGCCGCCTCCACAGCACGGATCGCTCCTTCAGCAAACCGGACCGCCGCATGTACTGGGGGGGGTCCCGATCGGACCCCCGACCCACGTCAAGGTAGCCACGTACAGGTACATTGACGTGCCTGTCCGTGCCATTCTGCCGACGTAAATGTACATGCGGCGGTCCTTAAGGGGTTAAAAGGATCGTGTGTGGGCTTCAGAACATTTTTTCGGGTTCTGAAAAACAATTTTTTTTTCGAACATGCTCTATTTTTTCACAACGTTTTAAACAATGTCGTTTTTTCGGGTTGTAAAAAATGATCGTGTGTGTGCTTTAACGATGTGAAAAACCTGCGCATGCTCAGAAGCAAGTTATGAGGCAGGAGTGCTTGTTCTGGTAAAACTACCGTTCGTAATGGAGTAAGCACATTCATCACGCTGTAACAGACAGAAAAGCGCGAATCATCTTTTACTAACACAAAATTAGCTAAAGCAGCCCGAAGGGTGGCGCCATCCGAATAGAACTTCCCCTTTATAGTGCCGTTGTACGTGTTGTACGTCACCGCGCTTTGCTAGAGCATTTTTTTTTCACGATCGTGTGTGGGCAACGTCGTTTTAATGATGAAGTTGAAAAAAAACTTTTCTAGAGCCTGAAAAACTTTGTTTTTTACAACCCGAAAAATGATCGTGTGTACGTGGCATAAGAATATAAATGCTGACGTTTATTAGAACTGAAGCAGTGACTTGGAAAAGCTATGAAACATCTTAAACATTCCAGAAGAAGTCCATTTCAATGTGACTACTATTCCACCACCAGAACTACTACTACTGTTCCACCAGAACATACCTTTTGAAACCCTATAGATAGAAGGCCTTCTCAATCTTTTCAACACAGAGGAACCCTTGAAATAACTTTCCGGACTCAGGGAACCCCTGCTTAAGCTTACTATATCTAAAACTCATGATACATTAGTGTGATAGTCGGTGAAAAGATGTTCCTCACACTTGTAGTCATTGGGAAGAATTATCCCCTTACAGATAGCTAAAAAGAGAATTGGTGTCAGTGGGAACTTATCTGAAAGGCAGAAATTGCTCATTGCTCAAGAAACCCCTAGCAACCTCTGGAGGGAGCCTAGTTGAGTAACCTTGCCTTATAGAAACAAATTATTTAGAATTTTTCTATATACTGTCAACTATTTTCTAGGAATTGATCTCTACTACAATATATGATTAGCTGTGTATATGAAGAAGGATCCAATTTTCAAAAGTTACAGTGGCTCGTTCCCAAAACGAATAGGATTTCAATTGTCGATGTAGAAAAGTATGAATCAGAGGGAACTTGATGTGTGGATGACATTAGTATAGAAATAGAATTATACAAGAGATCTTCCTATATAATAACTCTCATTGTGTCTCCGATTTACCTGCTGGCTAAACATAGCTTACTATAGTACTATGTATGTACTGTAAAGAGTGTAGTGTGTAGTATTTCTATACGAACATGGGGCAGAAACAATATATTTTTCACTAAAGGCAGATGGTTTATTTTGTCATTTATTTCTGCCAGCAGTTATATAGCGAGGATAGTGATTGTACTGGCTAACATAAAGGTCACATACACAAATATGTTTTAATCATAATGTTTTTCAGCAAGTAACTGAAAACACAAAAAAATGCACCACCTGTAGCTCTGCTCTTCCTTCTTCTAGCCACTTCCTCTGCCATATTTGGATTTTTGGGGGGGTGGGGAGCAGGTACCTAGTTTTGATAGGTACCCTTTCCCATTTCTGCATGGATCATCTAGGCCAGAGGTGTCAAACTCAATTTCATTGTGTGCTGCATCAGCATTATGGTTGTCCTCAAAGGGCCGGTTGTACAGTAAGGCCCCGTACACACGATCAAACTTATCCGTTGAAAACGGTCGGACGGACCGTTTTCATCGGATATGTCTGCTGGGCTGTTTTGGTCTGATGGTTGTACACACCATCAAACCAAAATCCCCGCGGACAGACAGCGCGGTGACGTTGACGCCGCCACGTCACCAAACCAGGAAGTAAAATACTTCCACGCATGCGTTGAATCTATTCGACGCATGCGGGGGATTTTTGTCCGCTGGTTAGGTGTACTAACCAGCGGACATGTCGGACGGACGGGTTTCCAGCAGACAAGTTTTAAAGCATGCTTTAAAACTTGTCTGCTGGAAAAACCTGTCTGCTAGCCCGTACACACGATCTGATATGTCCGCTGAAACTGGTCTGTGGACCAGTTTCAGCAGACAAGTTTGATCGTGTGTACGCGGCCTAAGACTACATAAATTTATGCAGGGCGTTTTTTTTTTTCAGAGAATAGGAGCAGGAATTCAAACATGCCTCCCACCGAACCGCATTGAACGATGAGTGTGTCCAAATTGCGTGTGGGAGGATCTTGAAGGGGCAATACTTGCGCTACACACAGAGTACGCTATGTACAGAGCACAAAATTCAGAGGTGCGCTACACACAGAGTGCATAATTCAGAGGTGCGCTACGTACAGATCACAGAGTTCAGAGGTGTGCTACATACAGATTGCAGGGGTGAGTTATGTACAGCAGTGGTTCTCAACCTCAGTCCTTAAGTACCCCCAACGGGCCATGTTTCTTTATCGTACATCACGGGACACAGAGCGCATAGTCATTACATATGGGTTATATGGGTACCTTCAGGTGTGGACACTGGTGTAATCAACTTCACAGGAAGTTCCTCCCTATATAACCCCCTCCCACTGAGAGTGCTTTAGTTTTTTCGCCAGTGTCTTAGGTGTTGGTCACGTCTAGCTGTCCCTCGGAGGTCTCGGGACCCAGGATAGCTAGCCGGATCCGTCCGAAGTGCTTCAAAGCCAAGGTGTACGGTACCCGGGCCCTGCTGGAGTGGGGTTTTGCCTATAATGCCTCTCCTTGGAGGGCTGGATTCTGGGCTCCAGTGCCTTAGTCTCTTCCAAGAACTAAACTCTACTGATGCCAGGATGCTATATAGGTCCAGGGGTGTGGGTTCCTTAACACAGGACCCCGGTCCCTGAAGGTCCAAGACAATACCCACGGAGATGGGGGAAGATTGGGCCTCTTGCATTTTGCAATACCCTGCGGCGTGGAGCAGGTAAGAGGGAACCTGCGGGACTTGGTTCGACAGTAGGTATCCCCCTGGGGGTTCTGGGTTGGCTAGCAGTATGCTTGTGCATCAGCCACTATCTCCACTATGTCTGTGTAGGCAGGATGGGATACTAATGTTTACCCAGATAACATCTAGATATATGTATACTTGTGTAAGTTATATATTTGCTACTCACCCCAGGTCTGCCTGTTAACACTGATACTGCAACCCCACATGTTTTTAAGAGGAAATTGCTGGTAAAAACTCCTGTTTCTTAGGAAGCCCATGGGGACAGCTTCCTCGCTATGTGTGCACTACAATAAGATTAGTGCTTACCTGGTGTCTGTTGGTGCTGCCTAAACGCTGGTCCATGTTGTTCCTCTGCTCTGCTTCCTCCATGTGATTTCAGCGTGGTGCGCGCGATTGTGCGCGCGTGTGCGCGCGCGCATGCGCGTGCGCGTGCACGCCGCCTTTTATAGCGTCGGCGTGCGTCGGGGGGCGGGCCAGCAGCGTCAGGGTCTGTTTAAAGGGAAAACTTTTCTCTGGCTGGTCTTTCCCTCCTGGAGGCAGAGGAAGAAAGGATACAGAGCGTGCAGCTGGGTCTTTTGGCCACACAGGGACACCTAGTGGCGGTTTTGTGGATCTTCAGGTCTAGGACTTAGGTCCACTATTGACCAGAAAAAAAAAAAAAAAAAAGGAAGTTTTTTGCTTAAAGGGACTCAGCCTTAGATCCAGCAGTATCTGAGTCTACCTTGGACTCCGGCTAACGGGCATTGGTGTGTCAATACTCACAGGTTTCCTCAGTATTGCCACCTCCCAGGCGGGTAAAAAAAAAAAAAAAAAAAAACATTTTTTGAAAAAAAAAAAAAAAAAGAGAAAAGGGAAAAAGAGAGAAATTAGTTCTTTTTCATTTTCCTCATACCTGCCCTCATATTGGTTACTCCTAGCTGCAACAGTCAGGTGTTGGCTATAGGGGTGACCCAAGGTTGTACAATGGCTCCAAAGGGATCTGGACCAGCCAAGGCTGCTAAAGGTGCCAAAAAGCAAAAGGGGTCTCCATCGGGGTCAGAGGATTTGGGCCAGGCTTCTACGGCCCCACCCTCGCCAGTTAGGACACCGAGTGGCATAGTACAAGAGCCATTGGGGGTGCTGGGGGCAGAGGCGGCCCCCGATCCACCCATTCCCGTTTACGTGACGGAAGAAATGCTAGCAGCCACCATGAGTGGGCTAGAGAAAAGGTTAACTGCGTTGTTTTCCCGTCCTTGCCCAAGTAGCAAGCGGGCTAGATCCCCCTCACCCAGTGTGGGGTTTTCAGATGCGGAGGTCTCCTCTTCAGAGGAACGGGACCCACAAGGGGATCAGGCAGACCCAAGTCCCGACGGTTCAGACAGGGAAAATTCCACTATAGATGAATATTTTTCGGCCTCTCAAGCGGAGAGCCTGTGGATCCAGTCTTTGACAGATATGGTTCGCACTGCCTTTAAACTTCCAGTGCCAGAACTAGTAGCCCCGGAGGTATCCTCATTGGGTTCTTTAAAGGCTCCATTAACTTGTGCGTCTTTTCCAATGCACCCCCTTCTGCGGAACGTGATTTACCAGGATTGGGCTCGACCTGATAGAATCTTTGTCCCTCCTAAAAGATTCTCTATTCTCTACCCTATGGAAGAGGAATATGTAAAGAAATGGGCACTCCCTACAGTGGACGCGGCCATTTCCTGCGTGAATAAATCCCTGACTTGTCCGGTTGAAAATGTCCATATGTTCAAGGATCCGGTCGACAAAAAATTCGAGACCCTACTGAAAGCAGCTTTCACCTCAGTAGGTGCCATGGTTCAGCCAGCAGTAGCAGCCATTGGTGTTTGTCAGGCACTGAAGGATCAGGCAAAACATATATTAAAGGACATGCCGGCTCAGCATACTCATGAATTAGCAGAATTCCCTAGGGCTCTCTGCTTTGCAATAGATGCTATTAAGGACTCCATCCAACAGGCATCCCGTTCATCTCTACTGATGGTTCACATGCGTCGCCTTTTGTGGCTAAAGAACTGGTCAGCAGAGGCACCCTGCAAAAAGCTTTTAGCAGGGTTTCCCTTTCATGGGGGAAGACTATTCGGGGAAGACCTAGATAAATATATCCACACCATATCAAGTGGAAAAAGTACTTCCTTACCGGTCAAGAAAAGACCGCGTGGGCCCACGTTTAAACGACAGGCCATTGCAGGCTTGGCCCCTTCGACTTCCCGTCAGTATCGACGGCCTCCCGGGCGTTCAGCAGTTAATAGCCGCCCACAGGGACAAGCCGCGGCAAACAAGAGGCCCTGGTCTCGCAAGCCAGCTAAACCAGTCATCAAGTCAGATTCATGAAGGGGCGCCCCCACTCTCTTGGGTGGGGGGAAGACTTCAGTTTTTCTCCGAAGTCTGGAGGGCCAGAATTCCCGACTCTTGGGTTCGGTCCGTAGTAGCCTCAGGCTACAAACTAGAGTTTCGAGAAATCCCCCCTCCTCATTTTCAGGGGTCAAGTCTTCCAAGCGACCCGTTAAAGAGGGCCTCTCTCGTAAAGGCGTTGGATCGCCTCTTGCTCCAAGGAGTAATTGTAGAAGTACCAACCCAAGAAAGGGGTCTGGGATTCTACTCCAACCTTTTTGTTATACCAAAACCCAATGGCGACGTCAGGCCTATATTAGACCTCAAACGCCTAAATCGCTTTCTAAGGATTCAGACCTTTCGTATGGACTCCATACGTTCAGTGACAGCCAGCCTGCATCAGGGCGACTTTCTAGCATCTATAGACATAAAGGATGCATATCTGCATGTGCCGATTTACCCAGCACATCACAAGTTTCTTCGTTTTACGATAAATCAAAGTCATTACCAGTTCGTAGCCCTCCCTTTCGGGTTGGCAACAGCTGAACGGGTATTCACAAAGGTGTTAGCCCCGGTGCTAGCCGTCCTAAGGACAGAAGGCATCTTGGTCCTGGCATACCTGGACGATCTCCTGGTTATCGACAGATCAGCTTCCAACCTCAATCATGCAGTAGTCCGCACAGTGCGGCATCTAGAAGAGTTCGGGTGGATTGTGAACCAAGAAAAATCAAGGTTACAACCTACAAGACAGTTGGAATATCTAGGCTTTCGGTTAGATACAGAATGCCAGAGGGTATTTTTACCTCAAGAGAAGATCAGGTCGTTGATTCAAACGATTCAAATAGTCTTAGGCAAAAAGAAGCCGACTATTCGCCTATGCATGCGACTGCTGGGAAAGATGGTGGCCGCCTTCGAAGCAGCGCCCTATGCCCAGATCCATACCAGAATTCTGCAGGCAGCTATTCTCTCTGCTTGGAACAAGTCCATACAGGCATTAGACCGTCCATTAGTTCTTTCCCCAGGAGTCAGGCGCAGCCTGTACTGGTGGCTGATCCCTCAAAAGTTATCAAAAGGGAAAACCTTTTGCCCCATCTCGTGGAAAATAGTAACCACAGATGCCAGCCTAACAGGTTGGGGGGCAATCTTAGGAAAACGGACCCAGCAGGGACAGTGGTCAGAGGCAGAAAGTCTGCTTCCCATCAATGTCCTAGAGATCAGAGCTGCTCGGTTGGCCCTGGTCGCCTGGACTCTCCCCCTGCAGGGTCTGCCAGTAAGGATACAGTCCGACAATGCCACGGCGGTGGCATACATAAACCACCAGGGGGGCACAAGGAGCCTAGCGGCTCAAAGGGAAGTAAACCTGATTTTTTCATGGGCCGAAGCCCATGTACCCTGCATCTCAGCAGTATTCATCCCAGGGATAGACAATTCTCAAGCAGATTTTTTGAGTCGTCAACAGTTACTCCCGGGAGAGTGGTCTCTTCACCCCCAGGTATTCCAAGAGATTTGCCAAAGATTCGGAGTTCCCGATGTGGACATCATGGCAACAAGATTCAACAAGAAGTTGGAAAAATTTGTATCCCGAGCCAGGGACCCCTCGGCCTACGGGACCGATGCGTTGGTTTGCCCCTGGCACCAGTTTTCTCTCCTGTATGCGTTCCCTCCACTACAGATGATTCCCCGCCTTCTACGAAGGATCAGGGTGGAGCGCAGGCCGGTGATCCTGGTGGCCCCAGCCTGGCCCAGAAGGGCTTGGTACGCACTCATCGTGAGGATGTCAGTAGGGGCACCGTGGATGTCAGTAGGGGCACCAGATTTGCTGTCTCAGGGCCCGATCTACCACCCTGCTTCACAGCAGCTAAATTTGATGGCTTGGCGGCTGAATCCCTAATTCTTAAGGGCAGAGGCCTCTCAGCCCAAGTCATATCTACTGTAACGTTTGGGGGCCATAGCTCAACAGGGATTCAGTGCTTAAACCGTTGTTTTAAAGGAAAAGGCTTTTATTCATAGAAAAGCAAAATAAGGCTTTCTCAGCATGCCAAAAACTGTAACATAAAAGTCCGCTTGGCTCCAGCGTCAACACAAAGTCTGCTTATATCCAGCACAAAACAGTGAAAGCAAAATGACATACGGTTTGTTGCAAGATCAATCTTCACCCCCTGCACTTCAAAAGTCCTCACTGTGCAGTTTAGCAGACTTCCATCTTCCTCACAGGTGCACTCTCCCAACTCACTCACCATCTCCAGCACCACTTCCTGCTTTAACAGGTGGATCTCTGGGAGAGTTAACACCATGTGTGCTGGCTCCCAAGGTTTAGGAGTGGAGGCTCCGTCCCACCCAAATAACACTTTGGAGCCTCCAAAATTCCAGGCCCCAAACTACTTTATTAAAGATAGAGAAGACTGCAAGCCAGTCCTCTCTGAATTAGCGCCTGCCTGGAACCTTTCACCCAATTTTGGGTGACCCCCTGAACCTTCTCCCTCTATTTAAATGGACCACAGTCCAAATAGTGGTGCCGTATAGCACCCGTCCAGGACCCAACCCCGGCGTCCTGTACATATCCCCCCCCTCTGCCTCAACGCGGAGGTGTTGGAGGCACCAGTAGACACCATGCAATGGACTCGGGAGAGGGCATCGGCATTCTGATGCTGTCTCCCGGGTCTGTGCTCTACCACGAAATTGAACTCCTGGAGAGAAAGGAACCACCTAGTTACCCTGGCATTGGTCTGCTTATTTTGTCTCATCCAGGTAAGAGGAGCGTGGTCTGACACCAAGCGAAACTTCCTGCCCAGGAGGAAATATCGTAGGGAGTCCAAAGCCCACTTGATGGCCAGACACTCCCGCTCCACCACCGCGTAGTTTCTCTCAGCTGCCGTCAGCTTTCTACTAAGAAAAACCACAGGGTGCTCTTCTCCATTGATTTCCTGAGACAGGACCGCTCCCAACCCTTCACTTGAAGCATCTGTCTGCACTACAAAATCTTTTGTAAAATCTGGAGCTACAAGCACCGGATCTTGACATAACGCTGTCTTAAGCTTTTGAAAAGCTGTCTCGGCCTCGGCGTTCCACTTTATCATCACTGACTTTCTGCCTTTGGTCAGGTCGGTCAGCGGTGCAGCAATAGTGGCAAAGTTGGGGACAAACCTCCTATAATAGCCAACTATGCCCAAAAATGCCCTGACCTGCTTCTTGGTTAGGGGACGGGGCCAGTCCTGTATGGCTTCCACCTTACTCATTTGGGGCTTCACCAGTCCTCTACCCACAATATACCCTAGGTATTTTGCTTCCTCCATCCCAATGGCACACTTCTCGGGGTTGATGGTGAACCCTGCTATTCTAAGGGAGTCTACGACTGCCTGAACCCGGGGAAGGTGGGACTCCCAATCAGTGCTGAAGATGACTATGTCATCTAGGTAGACAGAAGCGTACCGTTGGTGTGGACGCAGAGTTTTGTCCATGGCCCTTTGGAACGTGGCAGGGGCTGAGTGTAGACCAAATGGCATCCTCTTATATTGGAAGTGGCCTTCCGGAGTAGAGAAGGCTGTCTTCTCCCTGGCTTCCTTAGTCAGGGGAATCTGCCAGTACCCTTTTGTGAGGTCTAGCGTGGTAATATACCTGGCAGGACCCAACCTCTCAATTAGCTCATCTACTCGTGGCATTGGATATGCGTCAAACTTTGAGACTTCATTAAGCTTTCTGAAGTCGTTGCAGAAGCGGAGGGTGCCGTTGGGCTTGGGTACCAACACAATTGGGCTTGACCATTCGCTCTGCGACTCTTCAATGACTCCAAGCTCGAACATTCTTTTAACCTCTTCCGACACTGACACCCTATGCGCTTCTGGGATACGGTAAGGCTTTAACCTGACTTTTACATTGGGCTCGGTCACAATGTCATGCTCGATGACGTTGGTGCGACCAGGCAACTCTGAAAACATGTCTCTATTTCTTTGTAGAAACTCTTTTGTTTGCTGGGTTTGGGGCCTAGTCAGGGTAGCAGCAACCTGCACCAAGTCGATCCCTGCATGGTCCCCTGACTGTACCCCTACTACCGCAGACACTTGTTCTCTGTCTCTCCAGGGTTTCAACAAATTAATGTGATAGATCTGGTATGGTTTTCTTTTCCCCGGCTGGTGTACCTTGTAGTCCACCTCACCGACTTTCTCTACTACCTCAAATGGGCCCTGCCATTTGGCCAAGAATTTACTCTCCACCGTGGGTATTAGAACAGCCACCCGGTCTCCTACTTGGAACTGTCTAATTTTAGCCGACCTGTTATACACTCTCCTTTGGGCATCCTGGGCCTTCTGCATGTGCTCCCTCACCAGCGGCATCACCTTAGCCACCCTCTCTCGCATTTGAGAGATATGCTCTACCACCGTTTTGTGTGGTGAGGACTCACTTTCCCACGTTTCTTTTACCAGGTCGAGTAACCCCCGGGGCCTTCGTCCATACACTAACTCAAATGGCGAGAAACCTGTGGATGCTTGTGGGACCTCCCGGATAGCAAACAACAGGGCAGGGAGTAGCATATCCCAATCCTTCCCATCTTTCTGGACCACTCTTTTCAACATGGACTTTAGGGTTTTATTAAATCTTTCGACTAGGCCATCGGTCTGCGGGTGGTAGACGGACGTCCGCAACTGCTTAATTTGAAACAGTCTGCACAAGTCCGCCATCACCTTTGACATAAAAGGGGTACCCTGGTCTGTCAGGATCTCTTTGGGGAACCCAGTTCGCGAGAACATTTGAAACAATTCCCTGGCAATGGCCTTAGAGGAGGTCTTCCTCAAAGGGACGGCTTCTGGATACCTAGTTGCGTAATCTAGGATGACCAATATGTATTGGTGCCCCCGTGCCGACTTTACCAGGGGTCCCACCAGATCCATAGCGATCCGCTCAAATGGGACTTCGATAATTGGCAAAGGGACCAGAGGGTTTCTATAGTGTGGCACTGGGGCAGTTAACTGGCAAATGGGACAAGACGCACAGTACCTTTTAACCTCGGCCTTCAACCCCGGCCAGTAAAACCGGTCGGTTATCCTGGCCTCTGTTTTCTCCGCCCCCAGGTGCCCTCCCAGTGCATCGTTGTGGGCTAGGTCGAGGAGCATCCGCCTATATGGTTGGGGAACCAGCAACTGCTCTATAGTTTCCCCTCGGCTCTCAGCCACTCGATACAGTAAATCCCCCTTCAACGCAAAGTGAGGGAACCTCTGATCTGCATCTGGCATTTGTGGGACCCCATCAACAACAGAAACCTGCTCTCGAGCATTGACCAAGGTAGGGTCCTGTAATTGGGCGGTCCCAAATGCACCCCTGGACACATCTAGATCGGGATGTACTGGCCTTGAGGATGTTTCCCCTTCATCCTCCTCAACCGGGGAGAGCTCCTCATCATCCTCCCCCAGCATAACTTGTAAGGGGAAGACTTTCCCTCCCTCAGAGATCAACTCGGGTTTAAGACCTGGGTCAGGGGCATAATCCTCCACATTAGCATTCCCTGCAACTTCATTATCAATGACAGGTATTTCCATATCAGAGGGGTGTATTTCAGGTCCAGACCCTTCAGACCCTGTCCCTTCCAGGCCCAGTGTCCCCAGTTCCCCTGGTAGCCCCATCTGTACCTCATTCCATAGTTCTAGAAATATGGGACAGTCCCGCCCCACTATGATGTCATGAATTAAACTGTTTACCACCCCGACCTCCTGTGTAACGGAGGCATGGCCATAAGAGACAGTCACCGGGACCAAGGGGTACTCCTTGGTGTCCCCATGGATACACACTACCCGAAGAGTTTTAGTCACTGGTCCAAGCCTCCCAAGTACCCTGGCATGTACTAATGTTACCATGCTACCGGAGTCCAGTAGGGCCCTGGCAGGAAGGTGGTTCACCCACACTTCACACTCAAACCGTCCTTCAGCCAGATCAAGATGAGTGGTACACACACTTTGCACATAGAAGGAGCTTCTCCGACCAGTTCCACACTCCATAGGCTCCTCCTGCAGTGGGCATTGTGCCCGGGTATGCCCCCAGGACCGACATCGCCAACATTGTATGTCTCCCATCTTTGGTACAGGAAGCGACCTCCGTGGTTCTATGGCAGACGGTGTAGACCTGCGGATACCAACATCTGGCAAGACTTCTCTCCTCAGGGTGGTGGCTGGTCTGGGTGTCCTTGGCGTGGGTTCTCGACGCTTGGCAGGCCCAAGCAGGTCCTCCACCACGGTGTACCGTTCAACCAGCTCGACCAGCTGGTCAGCGTTGGTAGGATTTCCATGGCTTACCCAGCGCTGTAGGTCATCTGGCAGGGACCGTAGGTACCAGTCCATCACCACTCGTTCCACCATTTGTGGACCTGACAATTTTTCCGGCTGCAGCCATTTTTTAACTAACTGGATTAGTTCATGCATCTGGGACCTGGGTGGTTGGTCCGATTTGTACCGCCAGCGATGCACCCTCTGAGCCGGACAGCTGTGGTCACTCCCAGGCGGGCCAGGATCTCAGCTTTCAGTCGCTCATAGTCACTGATGTGCTCAGATGGGAGATCAAAATAGGCCTTTTGTGGGTCACCGGTGAGGAAAGGGGAGATAATGCCAGCCCATTGGTCACGGGGCCACCCCTCTCTCTCTGCGACCCTTTCAAAGGTAGTAAGAAAGGCCTCTACATCATCGCTGGGTGTCAACTTTTGTAAAAAATGGCTGGCTCTCACGGACACTTGGTTACCAGCGGCAACGACCGCTTGCTCTCGTCCCTGCGCTAGCCGCTGTACTGCTTCCTGCAAGGCAGCCATCTGTGCTTGAGAGGACTCCTGCTGAGCTGTAAACTGGGCAACTAACAGTCGTGTGTTTTCTTGCTGCTGAGCCATCGCTTCCTCATGGCGACGGTTTGCCTCTGCCAACGCTTGCTGCTGGGTCACAGTGGCTTGCTGCTGGGTCACAGTGGCTTGTGCCAGAGCCTTGATGACCTCCTCCATGCTTTTGCTTGGTGCTTGCAATGATTGGGCTGACTTCACCCAAGACATGCCATAAGCACACTGTCCCTTTAAATGTCAGTTTTTAGGTTTAAACGGTTTTGCGCCTGCAAATGCACTGTGCCCGCACTCAACACCAATTGTAACGTTTGGGGGCCATAGCTCAACAGGGATTCAGTGCTTAAACCGTTGTTTTAAAGGAAAAGGCTTTTATTCATAGAAAAGCAAAATAAGGCTTTCTCAGCATGCCAAAAACTGTAACATAAAAGTCCGCTTGGCTCCAGCGTCAACACAAAGTCTGCTTATATCCAGCACAAAACAGTGAAAGCAAAATGACATACGGTTTGTTGCAAGATCAATCTTCACCCCCTGCACTTCAAAAGTCCTCACTGTGCAGTTTAGCAGACTTCCATCTTCCTCACAGGTGCACTCTCCCAACTCACTCACCATCTCCAGCACCACTTCCTGCTTTAACAGGTGGATCTCTGGGAGAGTTAACACCATGTGTGCTGGCTCCCAAGGTTTAGGAGTGGAGGCTCCGTCCCACCCAAATAACACTTTGGAGCCTCCAAAATTCCAGGCCCCAAACTACTTTATTAAAGATAGAGAAGACTGCAAGCCAGTCCTCTCTGAATTAGCGCCTGCCTGGAACCTTTCACCCAATTTTGGGTGACCCCCTGAACCTTCTCCCTCTATTTAAATGGACCACAGTCCAAATAGTGGTGCCGTATAGCACCCGTCCAGGACCCAACCCCGGCGTCCTGTACACTACGTTAATTCAAGCTAGAAAGCCAGTCTCTAGAAATATCTATTACAGAGTCTGGAGAACCTATGTGGAGTGGTGCGAGTCTCAAGGAGGGCATCCTCGCAAGTTTTTTATTGACAGGATCTTGCGATTCCTCCAGGTTTGCGTGGACAAGGGGTTGGCTCTTAGTACTCTAAAAGGGCAGGTGTCTGCCTTATCGATATGGTTTCAAAGGCCTTTGGCCACACATTCGCTTGTGAAAACCTTTTTGCAGGGGGTCTTGCATGTAAATCCCCCTATTAGAGCTCCCCTCTGCCCCTGGAATTTAAATCTGGTCTTGTCAGCTTTACAAAAGCAGCCGTTTGAACCTCTGACAGAAATCCCTCTTGTGCTGCTAACCCGAAAGTTGGTTTTCTTGGTGGCTATGGCTTCGGCCAGAAGGGTCTCCGAGCTGGCAGCCTTGTCTTGCAGGGAACCGTACCTGATTCTGCATAAGGACAGAGTGGTTCTGCGGCCTCAGCCTTCTTTCCTTCCTAAGGTCATATCCAGTTTTCACTTGAATCAGGGCCTAGTCCTACCATCCTTCTTTCCTACTCCCCAGTCCAGAGAGGAAAGACTGCTTCATACTTTGGACGTGGTCCGAGCCATGAGGGTCTATCTCAAGGCTACAGAAAAGATTCGGAAAACAGATGTGCTTTTCGTTCTCCCGGATGGCCCCAAGAAGGGTCAGCCGGCTGCCAAGTCTTCCTTGGCTAGGTGGATTAAGCAGCTGATTTTTCAGGCCTATGGTCTGAAGCGCGTTCCACCTCCCTTATCAGTTAAAGCCCATTCTACGAGGGCCATGAGTGCCTCCTGGGCGGCACACCATCAGATCTCTATGGCAGAGGTTTGCAAAGCGGCAACCTGGTCTTCCGTACATACGTTTACTAAATTTTATAAGTTGGACGTCGCAAAGGCTACGGACGCAGCATTTGGGCAGGCGGTCCTACGGGCAGCAGTATAGAATCCTCTGGCCCGGTTCACGCCCCTTTTTTTCTGTTGGTGGAGCTATTTTTTACCTCCTGATATATTTTCTGTTTGGCTATTTTTGGCCTTACGGTCTCCCTCCCTTCATGGAGCATTGCTTTGGGACATCCCATATGTAATGACTATGCGCTCTGTGTCCCGTGATGTACGATAAAGAAAAAAAGATTTTTAATAACAGCTTACCTGTAAAATCCTTTTCTTGAAATACATCACGGGACACAGAGCTCCCACCCCTCTTTTTGGGGAACATTGTGTAACCTCAGAGAAATTGCTTGCTACAAAACTAAAGCACTCTCAGTGGGAGGGGGTTATATAGGGAGGAACTTCCTGTGAAGTTGATTACACCAGTGTCCACACCTGAAGGTACCCATATAACCCATATGTAATGACTATGCGCTCTGTGTCCCGTGATGTACTTCAAGAAAAGGATTTTACAGGTAAGCTGTTATTAAAAATCCTTTTTTTTAGGTTTTCCTTTACTTTGCACAGCTGCTTTAAATCAATATCAATGACATGGTATTGATAAGAGCTATTTTATCAAAGGGAAGTTCCCAAAACATGGCCCAAGTTCCCAAAACATGGCCCGTTGGGGGTACTTGAGGACTGAGGTTGAGAACCACTGATGTACAGATTGCAGGATTTAGGTGGTTTGCTATGCATAGTGTGCAGGAATCGGCTCTCTTTCACATCTCACTTCCAGCCCCCCCTCAGAGATGCAAGGGCCACATGGAATATCCTGGGCCAGATTCGGCCCGCGGGCCTTGTGTTTGACACATGTGATTAAGGCGATCTGAGTGGAAGTTTCCTCTCCTACCTGCCTGCAACCTTCTGGGACATGTTTCCAGAAGGCCGCAAGAGCATTCACAAAGTGCAGCACGGGTTCATACATGTGCAGTTCACACATGTGCAGTGGGAAGCTGGCTTTGACACTGCAAGGAGTCACAGCTGGCTGCCCACAGCTAACATGCCAGTGCTGGGGACCCAAAGACCAGCCCAGGTGAGTCCAGTGCTGGATCCTGGGACAGGTGAATGTCTGTTTATTAAAAGTCAGCAGCTACAGTTTTTGTAGATGCTGACTTTAGCTCCAGACTATTTGACTGGGGGCACTGATGTGAGAGGCGGACTCTGATGTGAAGTTTATTTCACCAAGGTGGTTGTGTGCATTGTGATAAGTGTTTTTTTTTTTTTACAGTTTAGACTGGAGTGCCCTGTGATTTTGCATACTTTTATAAAGTATTATACTTTATACTTTTATAAAGTATACAGTAACTGTCAGAGAATTGGCCGTGAAAGAACTGGCAGACCTGTCATGCGCGCACATACGAGCACAATGCCCGCACATACAGGCACAAGGCGCATGCGCGCAAATACAAGCACATTGCCCGCAAATACGAGCACAAGGCGCATGCGCGCAAATACGAGCATAATGCCCACAAATACGAGCACCAGGCGCATGCGCGCGCATACGGGCAACAACACAGTGAATACGCTGTTCTTTACTGTGCACGCGCGCGCACCGTTACGCACGCAATACGGGCGGGACTCCAGGCGTCAGTGCCTATTTAAACCTGGTTGCAGCAGTTACCAAACTGCTGCATGATCTTCAGTCCTTGACCTGATACTGATTCCTTGTTCCTGATTCCTGTGTATGACCTTGGCTTGCCTTCTGACCTGCTCCAGTTACTTCCTGCTTCCTGTGTATGACCTTGGCTCAGCTCCTGACTCCGCCCCTGGGTTTCCTGCCAACCTACTGGTACTTCCGTGGTACACCTGCCGGACTACATATCCTGGTGCACATCTGTTCCCTGGCATTACTCCAGCAAGTCTCATCCGGCAACTCCTGCACCCCTGGGCATAGCGTCCCCTGTCTCACCTCCAGGGGGCGTTCTGCACTCGAGTCGCAAGGGAAGCCCTCTCGGCACTTCGGCCTCTGGTAAGGTACGTGACAGTAACTGAAGGCAAAACATTTTCCTTAGTTTTGGATAGAGTGTTGAGGAAATAGAAGAGCTATCAGGTTTTTATTGTTTTCTGTGCTCCTATTAAGCCGAGTACACACGTACCGAAAAACAGCTGGTGCAGAAGGAACCACTGCATTTCGGTACCCGGGCCCTGTCTGTTCTACAGAAGCTGGTCTTTGTCCTGTGTGTCTTCCCAACAATTGGCGGTTGCCCGCGAGCATCCATTGGCCAGCACTGCCTGATTGGCTTCTGCTGTGACAAATCACAGCAAAAGTGGTGTGCCTAGGCCGGAGTAAAGCTGCTATAGGGCAACCACTTCAATACTGGGCACTTTTAACCCCTCCCTGCACAGGCCAATTTTCAGTGCTGTCGACTTTGAATGACAATTGCCCAGTCTTGCAACACTGTACCCAAACAAAACTTTTATCATTTTGTTTACACAAATCAAGCTGTATTTTGGTGGTATTTAATCCCCCTTAGGGTTTTTATTTGTTGCTTAATACACAAAAAAAGACTGAACATTTTGGAGAAAAAAAACACATTTTACTTTGTTTCTGTCAATATTTTGCAATTAAATAATTGTTCTTCATAAATTTAGCCCAAAATGTATTCTGCTACATTTCTTTGGTGAAAATAATTCAAATCAGTGTATATTATTTAGTCTGTCTGAAGGTTATAAATAGGGTTGAGCGAAGCCGAACTGTAAAGTTCGGGTTCGTACCGAACTTTGGTTTTTTTTGACCCGAACCCGAATAAGTTGCTGAAAGTTCGGGTTCGGAGTTCGGCTATGTAACAAAGTGTCATTTCTGAAAGGAAAAAAAGTCATTTAAAACCGGCTTTGCGGCTATAATGAATTGTCGGCTTCAGCAATTCAGAGAGGATTCATTCATAAAAATAAAAAAAAAAGCATGAGGGTCCCCCTAAATTCAATTACCAGGCCCTTCAGGTCTGGTATGGATATTAAGGGGAACCCCACCGTCAATTTAAAAAAAAAATGACGTGGGGTTGCCCCCAAATATCCATACCAGACCCTTCAGGTCTGGTGTGGATTTTAAGGGGAACTCCACCCAAAAAAAATGGTGTGGAGTTCCCCCAAAAATCCACACCAGACCCTTATCCGAGCACGTTAACCTGGCCGGCCGCAGAAAAGAGGGGGGGACAGAGTGCGGCCCCCCCTCTCCTGAACCGTACCAGGCCACATGCCCTCAACATGGGGAGGATGTACACTGTACCCCTACCATTTCACAAAGGAAGTGTAAATTCTTGTAAAAAAAAAAAACACAGACACCGTAGAAAAAAGTCCTTTATTAACCACTTCAATACCGGCCCATTGACAATTGACGGCCTGAGATGGGATCTACTATCCTAAGTGGCCGTCAATTGACGGCCTGGGCTTTGCAGGTGAATATCTGAATGATGCCTGCAGCCAGAGGCATCATCCAGATATCCTCTTCTTCAGCCGGCGATTCTGCACGACATAAGAATGATCATAGCGGCGGTTCCGCCGCTTTATCGTTCTTACAGCCCGCGGGACGGGACACCTCCCCCTCCCGCCGCCATCCGGTGCTTCTCCGGGCTCTCCCGTGCCTTCGGGGACCCGGAGAACGAATCGTCCGGCGTCGGCAGGAAGCATAGAGATGACTGGTGACCAGATGGTCACCAGTCATCTCTATGACCGTCGGAGGACCCGGGCGCGATGTGATGACGTCACGCCCGGGTCCCCGTAAGTAAACAAAGCCGCGATTGCGGCTACTAAGCAACCATTCATGAGATCAGTGATTTTTTTTCCACCGATCTCATGGTTTCCAGCCTGGAGGAAAGATGTGAGGTCTTATTGACCCCGCATCTCTCCTTAAAGAGGACCTGTCACACACATTTCCTATTACAAGGGATGTTTACATTCCTTGTAAAAGGAATAAAAGTGAAAAAAAAATTGAAAAAAAGTGTAAAAATAAATAAAAAATAAGTCAAAAAAATTAATAAAAGATAAAAAAAAAAAAATTAAAACGCCCCTGTACAGAAGCGAACGCACACGTAAGTCCCGCCTACATATGTAAACGCCGTTTAAACCACATAAGTGAGGTATCGCCGCGTGTGTTAGAGTGCCAGCAACGAATCTAGCACTAGATCTCCTCTGTAAATCTAAACTGGTAACCTGTAAAGAAAAATAAAGCGTTGCCTATGGAGCTTTTTAAGTACCGAAGTTTGGCGCCATTCCATGAGTGTGCGCATAATTAAAGCGTGACATGTTGGGTATCTATTTATTCGGTGTAACATAATCTTTCACATAATACAAAAAAATTGGGCTAACTTTACTGTTTTGTTATTTTTTTAATTCATGAAATAACTTTTTTTACAAAAAAAAGGCGTTTGAAAAATGATTGCGTAAATACCGTGCGAGATAAAACATTGCAATGACCGTCATTTTATTCCCTAGGGTGTCTGCTAAAAAAACATATATAATGTTTGGGGGTACTGCGTAATTTTCTAGCAAAAGAATGATGATTATTACATGTAGGAGAGAAGTGTCAGAATAGGCCGGTATGGAGGTGATATAAAAGCCTGGTATTGAAGTGGTTAATAAAAAAAATAAAATAAAAAAATCCAGCGGTGGTAATCCACTCTCGATCCGGCTCCCCGCTCCAATGTTGTCTGTATCCAGCGATGGGAAATCCATCCATCCAGAACAGCGTCGCCGACCTTCTGGACACAGCCCAGCGGAATGATGTGGCCGGAGCTTTGACATTTCTTATATAGGGGAGGCGGGGCCACCCGTCACGTGACCCGGCCCCTCTGACGCACACTCTGCTACGTCACTGGGAAAGCCCAGACATCCCTCTTGTGTCAGAGGGGGCGGGGTCACGTGACGGGTGATGCCCCCGCCTCCCCTATATAAGAAATGTCAAAGCTCTGGCCGCGTCATTCCGCTGGGCTGTGTCCAGCGGAGAGAGAAGGTCGGCAACACTGCTCTGGATGGATGAATTTCTCATCGCTGGACCAATCACCCGTCGCTGGATACAGACAACGTTGGAGCGGGAAGCCGGATCGAAAGTGGATTACCACCGCTGGATTTTCTTTTAATAATAAAGGACTTTTTTCTATGGTGTCTGTGTGTTTTTTTTCCAAGAATTTACACTTCCTTCGTGAAATGGTAGGGGTACAGTGTACCCCATTACCAATTTACATAGGGGGGGGCAGGATTTGGGGGGTCCCCTTTGTTAAAGGGGTCTTCCAGATTCTGATAAGCCCCCCCACCTGCAGACCCCCACAACCACCGGCTAGGGTTGTGGGGATGAGGCCCTTGTTCCCATCAACATGGGCACATCCTCCCCATGTTGAGGGCATGTGGCCTGGTACGGTTCAGGAGAGGGGGGGGCGCACTCTGTCCCCCCCTCTTTTCTGCGGCCGGCCAGGTTAACGTGCTCGGATAAGGGTCTGGTGTGGATTTTTGGGGAAACTCCACACCATTTATTTTTAATTTGGGGTGGAGTTCCCCTTAAAATCCACACCAGACCTGAAGGGTCTGGTATGGATATTTGGGGGGAACCCCCACATCATTTTTTTTTAAATTGACGGCGGGGTTCCCCTTAATATCCATACCAGACCTAAAGGGCCTGGTAATTGAATTTGGGGGGACCCCCACGCTTTTTTTTTTTTTTCTATGAATGAATCCTCTCTGAATTGCCAAAGCCGACAATTCATTATTAGTGTTGCTCACGAATATTCGCTATAAATATTGCATATTCGAGTATTCGCGAATAACTCGAATATTGCTGCGAATATTCGCTATGGCGATTATTCGTATTTTTTCAAATTTATTTTTAAAACAGATCACATCCTAGTGATCTCCATCGATGTCTAAAAGCATTGCTGGTATGATTAGAGAGAGACCCTGGGCCGAGTAGCTGATGCGATTCTTTTATGTTGCCGAAAATTCGCATTGCGAATTTTTCGGCAAACATAAAGATTATCGACAAACTATTGCGCTACTCGGCCCTTCTTGCATGCATCAGAGCCAATCAGATATTTAATTGATATTCGCAAACGGAAATATAATATTTTTTGCGCGAGTTATTCTTCTGCGCCCTTCTTTTGCATCAGAGCCAATCAGAATAATATTCGAATTTTTTGGCCAATAAGGAATATTCGGCTGCGCGATATTCCTTTTGCCGAATATTCGAGTTATTCTGATTGGCTCTGATGCAAAAGAAGGGCGGAGAAGATAATCGCGCAATATTCCTTTTGCCGAATATTCGAGTTATTCTGATTGGCTCTGATGCGCCCTTCTTTTGCATCATAGCCAATCAGAACAACTCGAATATTCGGCAAAAGGAATATTGCGCGATTATCTTCTCCGCCCTTCTTTTGCATCAGAGCCAATCAGAATAACTTGAATATTCGGCAAAAGGAATATTGCGCGATATTCCTTTTGCCGAATATTCGAGTTCTTTTTCTGATTGGCTCTGATGCACAAAAGAAGGGGGAGAAGATAATCGCAATTATTTCCTTTTGCCGAATATTCGAGTTATTCTGATTGGCTCTGATGCAAAAGAAGGGCGGAGAAGATAATCGCGCAATATTCCTTTTGCCGAATATTCGAGTTATTCTGATTGGCTCTGATGCGCCCTTCTTTTGCATCATAGCCAATCAGAACAACTCGAATATTCGGCAAAAGGAATATTGCGCGATTATCTTCTCCGCCCTTCTTTTGCATCAGAGCCAATCAGAATAACTTGAATATTCGGCAAAAGAATATGCGCGATATTCCTTTTGCCGAATATTCGAGTTATTCTGATTGGCTCTGATGCAAAAGAAGGGCGGAGAAGATAATCGTGCAATAGGAATATTGCGCGATTATCTTCTCCGCCCTTCTTTTGCCCCCTTATTCTCCTTTCTTTTAAGTAGAGTTAGTGTAGAGTTAGTGTTTAGTGCATATTAGTTTAGTAATACAGGAAATGGTCTCCGTTTATGAGAATTTCGCAATCATTTTCGCATTAGCGAAATTTCGCAAAATTTTTTGGGGATAAAATATCACGAATATTCGATATTAGCGAATATTCTTCTATATATTCGCGCAATATCGCGAAATCGAATATGGCGTATTCCGCTCAACACTATTCATTATAGCCGCAAAGCCGGTTTTAAATGACTTTTTTTTTTCTTTCAGAAATGACACTTTATTTGACAGTTTATTTTTATGTATTTTATGTTATTTTAAGTTATTTCCCTATCCACGTTTGTTTGCAGAGTACTTGCCATGCTCTTCCCGACATTTTGCTGCCATTTACAGCCCTCTAGCCCTTTCCATTATTTTTTTTGAGATATTTTAGTAGTCAAAAGTCCGGATCCCCATTGACTTCAATGGGGTTCGGGGTCAAGTTCGGGTCCCGAACCCAAACTTTTTTCCGAAGTTCGGCCGAACCCGAACATCCAGGTGTCCACTCAACTCTAGTTATAAAATCTACAAAATACGGTATACATCTGAAAATCGATTAATCCCATGTACTATCTCATTTCTTGAGGCCCTGAAATGCCAGGACAGTACAAATAACCCCAAATGACCCATTTTTGGAAAGTGGGCAGTCCTAGGTATTTAGAAAGAGGCACTGGATGTTTTTTTTTATTATTATTGTAATTTAAAAAAAAAATGAAAATTAACAAATAAAAACAACCACAATTCACAATCTTTTTTACATACTGTCACCAGTGAAGTACAGCGTTGCTGTTTTTGAAGGGAAAAAAATAAAGCTTTTCTTAGTTTTTGCTGTACAATTTTGGAAACAGGAAATTTTTCTCCTTCACTGATAATTGATGCCCTGATTATCAGTGTAAATGTGCCCTGTCAGAATTGCTGGTTACTTACTGACTCTCCTTTCTTCACGCTGTGACAGCGCATGAGAAACAGAATGGCGGTAACTGGCAAGTTTGTTTACATGTGAATAGCTGTGATTGGTAAAATGCAGCTGTGATTGGTCCTCTACTGCGATCGCGGGGTGCACGGTTCATGAGGTTGACCATGGATGCCCTCCCAGAACTGCACAATCACGCTGTCTCTGTCCTTTGGCTATAGCCCATTCGGGAAGTGGTTAAAAACATGGTTGCAAACGCAGTGCACCGGATCACATTTTACAGAAGTACCATGCAATCCAATTGCAGTGTGGTGCAATTTCAGAATTTTGCCCATTTTGAATGAGCTGAAATTGAACTGCACAGAATTGTACAGCCGTGGCCAAAATATTGATTTTCACAAAGTCTGCTGCCTCAGTGTTTTTAGATCTTTTTGTCAGATGTTATTATGGTATACTGAAGTATAATTACAAGCATTTCAGACATGTCAAAGGCTTTTACTGACAATTAAGGCCTGTACACATGATCTGACTTTTGGACAACAAACCTCAGACGGACCTGTTTTTGCAGACAATTCGACCGTGTGTACTCTCTATCGGACAAACTTTTTTACTTTTTCATCGGACAAATGTTCGCTGTGTGAACAGACAAACTTTCTGGCAACAAATGTCCTACGTCGGCTAATCCGATCGTGTGTACACAAGTCCATTGGACTAAAGTCCAAACACGCATGCTCAGAACCAATGCTAAAGATCAGACAACAATAGCAGAAGTTGCCCAAAGGATGGTGATAAAGAGCAGAAAAAACACGTAGTGCGTCTATTACGTCACTACGTTCGTGTTTGTTGGTAAAAAAAAGTCCTACCGTGTGTATGTATACTAGACATGTGCACAACAAAAATTTTCGTTTATTTCTGTTTCGTTTCTGTTCGTTTATCGTGATTCGTAACGAGTCGTAATTTCGTAAGACGTTAGTTATCGTATTCGTGCTCTTTAGTATTTTCGTAACACTTTTTTTTCTGTTTCCGTTTTTTTATGTTAGTTTATTTTTCGTTGATTCGAGATTAGTATTTTTGTTAAATGTTGTATTCTGTCTCGTTCGTATTTTTACAATGAATTTATTCGTTCATTGTCGTGTTTTTACTTGGTTTATTTTTTCGTTGTTTTGATATTCGTATTTACATTATATTTTCCATCATGCCGCATTTTGTATTTTCGTAAGAAATAAATCTTCGTTGCTTTATGATCATTCGTATTTTCGTGTCTAATTTCATTTGATTGTAACAACGTCTTTTTGTAGATTTTTTGCATTCGTAAGTCTGTTAAAATACATTTTACGTTTATTCGACACACACTACTCGTCGTAATTTTGTAAAACATCGTAATTTACTGCGATTGACTTGACAGATCCACAAAACCTGTGCAACCTACCCAAACACACCCACGACTCTGATGGAATGCACTGCAGTCTAACACAGATAAAGACACAAGGTCAAGGAGCCACTAGTAAAAAGAAAGAAGCTCATTGGGGCAGTACTAATGAAAGTGAATTTACGTTATTTCATTTCCGTTTTCCGAAGATTCGTAATTTATTTTTCGTTAGTTTTGCTTTTCGTTTATTATTCTTTGTTCGGCATTTCGGTTGTTTTCTTTTCATTCTTCGAATATTAGTAAGTTTGCATTTTCGTTTATTTTTCGTAATTATAATTTTTTTTTTTGTGTTCGGTATTTTCGTTATTTCTATGTTTTCATTTTTTTTTTCTTTCGTTGTGTTGTTCTTTTACATTTAGTAGTTTCGTATCTTCGTAGTTTTCCATATTCGTTATTTTTGGAAATATCGTTATTCGTTATTATTTGCGCTAAACCATTCGTTTATTCGTAGGTTAACGAATCAACAAAAATAACAAATAATGACGGAAAACGTATTCGTAACGAAAAAAATTGCACATGTCTAATGTATACCAAGTTCACGGACAACGCCCTTCGGAGTGTTGGAAGTCCGATTGTGTGTATGAGGCTTTACATGAGGTTTATGCAAAGAATCAATATTTGCAGCGTTGACCCTTTTTTTTCTGACTCATGGCAGCCCATTCTTGATTCCAAATCAATGCTTGGAGTTTGTCAGAATTTGTGTTTTTTTTTTTTTTTTCACCTGACTCTTGAGGATTGACCACAAGTTCTCAATGGGATTAAGGTCTGGGGAGTTTTCTGGCCAAGGACCCAAAATGTTAGGCCCCTTTCACACTGGGGCGTTTTTCAAGCGTTATTTAAGCGTTTTTCGAGCGAAGCCTCATCTGCAATCATAATGTGAAAGCCTGAGTGCTTTCAGAGCCCTTTCACTCTGCCAGCACCCGAAAAACACTGGTAAAGCACCGCTAAGACCCTAACGTTTTAGGGAGTTTTTGCAGTGCCTCAGTGTGAAAGGGCAAGGCGTTTTTTACAGAGCTTTCAATTCATTTCAATGGAGAGGGGCGTTTTTTTTCAGCGCCCAAAAGCTGCTCCAAAGTTGCTGCTTGCAGGACTTTTCTCAACGCCCCGCCAGTGCAACGCCTCAGTGTGAAAGGGTAAGGCGTTTTTATAGCGCTTTCAATTCATTTCGATGGAGAGGGGCGTTTTTGGAGCTGTTTTTCTTCAGCGCCCAAAAGCTGCTCCAAAGATGCTGCTTGCAGAACTCGGTGTGAAAGGGTCCATTGAGATGCATGGAGAGTGTTTTAATAGCGCTATTATTAACACTAAAACGCTGTAAAAACGATTCAGTGCGAAAGGGGTCTTAATGTTTTGTAACCCAAGCCACTTAGTTACCACTTTTTCCTTATGGCAAGGTGCTCCATTATGCTGGAAAAGGCATTGTGAGAAGTTGCTCTCAGAGGATGTTTTTGTAGCATTCTTTATTCATAGCAGTGTTCTTAGGCAAAATTGTGAGTGAGCCTACTCCCTTGGCTGAGAAGCAACCCGGCACATGAATGGTCTGAGGATGCTTTAGCCTAGGTTCACATTGGAGCAATTTGTCATGCGATTTGAGAGATCAAATCGCATGACAAGTCACAGCCTATTAGAGGAAAAGGCGGTGCCGCAGCGATTTGCAAAAGTAGTTCCTGCACTACTTTTGCCAATTTCAGGTGCGATTTCCATAGACATCTGTGCATGAAGCCACACAGATGTCTATCAAGTAGCAGCTGAAATCGCGCTGACCTTGCTACTTTGAAATACCACTACTTCAAGTGAAGTAGTGCGATTTCAAAGTAGCATCAATGTGAACCAGGGCTGACTGTTGTCATGACACAGGACTGATGGTAGGGCTCACCTTTGCTTCTCCAACAAGTTTTTTTATGGATACCCCAAACAATCAGAAAGGTGATTCCTCAGAGAAAATTACGTTACCCCAGTCCTCAGCAGAGCAGTCCAATTCCTGTACCTTTTTCAGAATATCAGTCTGTCCCTGATGTTTTTCCTAGAGAGAAGTGGCTTCTTTGCTGCCCTTCTTGACACCAGACCATCCTCCAAAAGACTTCTCTTCACTCCCACCTGCCTTTCCAGAGAAAGCTCTGCACTGGTGGTGCTCCGATCCCATAGCTGAATCACCTGTAAGAGACGGTCCTGTCGCTTGCTGGACTTTCTTGGGCACCCTGTAGCCTTCTTCACAAATTCAGTAGACATGTTTTTTTTATGGGATTCGGTTCATTTTCATGGCAAAGAGGGACTTTGCAATTAATTTATCTGATCACTTTTCGGAACATTCTGGAGTACAGTAAAACCTTGGATTGCAAGTATTCATTCCGGAAACAAGCTTGTAATCCAAAGCACTTGTAAATCAAAGCAAATTTCCTATAAGAAATAATGGAAACTCAGATGATTTGTTCCACAACCATTTATTCATATGTCCTTAGGTGTATAGTCCGTATAAAAACAATATAGCAATGAAATAGGTTGTGTAAACATAAAATGTCCATCCACAAATGGCAGCCTCCACAAGGAGATAAGAAGCATAATCCAGCAGGAGCTACAGAGTATACAAGAGAAGAGAGGCACCTGTAAGTGTAGCAATATTGTTACATTTAATCACTTCCCACCCGGCCACTGCACATAAACAGCCAGGTGGGTGCTTCCTCCTTCTGAGTGGACGTTCTTGAATGTCCCTCATGAGTGAGATCGCATGGCCAATTAATCTTGATGCGGTTGGAAACGGCACATCTGGGATCCTCATTTTAATTGTACGTAAACACAACTTACGATTTTCGTATTATTCGTACGTTTTTCGTCCGGAAAAAAAAAAAATCATAAGAGCAAGACTATGCATGCTCTGAAACGAAAGAATACATACAAAATGATTTAACACATGACGTTACTTCCAAAGTTGAATTCTGTCGTACACAAATTTCCGTATGGCGAGTAACCTCTTCACTTTCGACTTGAGGCTAGCCTGCAACAAAAAACTGACGAACTGTTGTCTGAAAATCTGATCATGTGTACGAGGCTTAACAAAGATGAAGAAAAAAAGAGGAAGAAAAGCATGAAAACGCACACGCAGAGACCATCTGTAAGGCAGATATTGCGGTGTGAACCAGTCCTGGCTCTGCGGTCTCATTTGCATCAAAATAAACATTTAGCAAATATGTGTGCAATGATTATTAGAGGAGAGCTAGAGTTATTGTGGAAGGGGGGTTAATGTGTGGAATGTTGGCAGACACGAGCTGATCACATTGTGTACAGGTCAGTCATGTGCCCTCACGAGGAGCCCTCTAATCCTCCTCATATAAAAGGGTGCACACAGATCGGACCGGCCCTTCCACCACTGGGAAGCTGGTCACGTGTGGGCGGGAAGGATTAGCTGTGTCTCATTAATGGCCCCATCACCTGTGTACTAACTCGTTCTAGAGTGACTCAGGCTAGATATAGAGGAGTCTCCCGCGGCTGAGGTGATTCTATAGTTACAGAGCAGACATGGCTCATGTGAGGAGCGTGTGCGCTCTGCTTCTGCTCGCCCTCTGCACACAGCGCCTCGGAGCTCAGTTCCCCAGAGCTTGTACTACAGTGTCGGCTCTGGTGAACAAGAGGTGCTGCCCCCCTGTGGGCTCCCAGGAAGACAACGTATGCGGCTCTGCGCAGGGTCGGGGACAGTGTGTACAGGTCCAGGTAGATGAGCGCCCATGGAGCGGACCTTACACTCTACGCAATGTTGATGACCGGGAGCGCTGGCCACTCAAGTTCTACAACGCCACCTGCCGGTGTAATGGTGAGTATTGCCGCTGATACTCCAACTCACACCTTTACTGCTGTTACCTCTTTACTAAGCTGCCCATACACTTCAAAGATCTGATTTGTTTCCTCTTATGTTAGCCACATTCTCTTGCATAATTTAATCAATGTGCAATTTAATTCAAATAATTTAGGGTCAGTTCACACCATATACAGCCTAGTGCGTTTTTTTTTCTTGGCATCAAAAATGCATGTAAAGTAGGTTATATTGTATTTAATTGCAAATTTCACACCAGTGCTTGCAGTTCCAGAAAAAGTAGAACATGCATTTTTTTTTTTTTTTGTACTGGAATGCTGTAAAAGGCAGGATAGCATTCTGGAACGCATCTGGACTGCGTATTCTATGGTGTGAACTGGCCCTAAGGGCCATTTCACACTGGTGCGTTTTTGCCGCGTTTTTGCCGCGTTTTTGCGCTAAAAATAGCGCTATTAAAACGCCCCCCATGCACCCCTCCATTGAAATGAATTAAAAACGCTGTAAAAACGCTGTAAAAACGCGGTAAAACGCGGTAAAATCGCGGTGTTTTGCCGCGATTTTAATCGCGAAAAAAACACCGAGATTTTACCGCGATTTTACCGCGTTTTAGCGCGTTTTTACCGCGTTTTTACCGCGTTTTTAATTCATTTCAATGGAGGGGGGCATGGGGGGCGTTTTATTAGCGCTATTTTTAGCGCAAAAACGCGGCAAAAACGCGGCAAAAACGCACCAGTGTGAAATGGCCCTAAATCTGCTGTTTGAAGAGCCATAACTTTCATTCTGATTATTTATTGCTGGCCATACACACTTCAACTTTATCATTCAATTGATATTTTCAAATCTGCAAATATTCAAACTTCTCTTTTGAAAGATTTTAAAGTCCTGTAGTCAAATCTGACCTAAAACAATTGGCTGGGGCAGCAAGTTACCATTGATCGGCACCAGTGATCAGATACTTTGTTTACGAATCTGATAATCACATTTCAATCAATCGGCATGACATTGCGTGGTAGAAACAGATGCCATCAATCGTATCTTGTTGATCAATCAAAAACTTACACCCCCCCCCCCCCCCAGGCGACGTGCCAGATGAAATAGGTTATAGGCTATAAATTGATTTTAGATTGGAAGAAATTGATAATTTATCCACGTGTGTATGGCCATCATTTAGCTTGATTTAGATGTGATTTAAACTGAGTCGGTTGGCCAGAACAGAAAGTGATTATTTCCTTTTTGCATCAGTTGGCAGAATTGAGATTCTGTATAAATCCAAATAAGTGTGTGGTTTTAGTTTATGTTCCCACTGGGCTGCGGGAGTGAAGCCGTGCCAGTTCAGCTGAATTCTCACGATTTCACTCCCGCTGGCAGTCCCGATTTAAGAGACATCTGTGCAGGTTTCTGCACAGATGTCAATGTAAATGTGGACCCAAATCGCAAAAAGTAGTACAGGAACTACTTTTGGAAATCGATGCAGCGTCGGTGCAAATGCCGCCGATTTGAGATGCGATTTTACATGTGAAATCGCATCTCAAAATCGTACCTGGGCTTAAATTAAAGAAAAAGTTTTTGCTATTCAAAATGTGATATCAAAACAACTATATATATAAAATCGTACCTGGGCTTAAATTAAAAAAAAAAAAAGTTTTTGCTATTCAAAATGTGGTATCAAAACAAATATATATATTTTTATATTATATTTTTTACAATCTGGTTTTGATATCACATTTTGAATAAGAAAAATGTTAGGCTTTAAAAAAATAAAAATAAATTGCTTTCGGGAGACACCCAGGTCCCAGAAGGCAGCAGGGGCCATTTAGAATGGGCGACTCGCTCATGCACCCACAGTGGGGAACCAGGAGTGAAGCCAAAAGGCTTTATTGCCTGGTTCCCTTACCAGGAATGTTGTCGGCACCACCCATGAGTCGATCCGGAGATCGGCTTTGGGTGCCGACATTGCGGGCTCCCAGGACAAGTGTCCATATATTAAGTCAGCAGCTACAGTATTTGTAGCTGCTGGCTTTTAATTTTATATTTTCCCAGGCAGAGCTCCACTTTAGGAACTTGGTTTTTTGTTTAGGTTTATGAATAATGGTTGTGGACATATAAGCAGTGTGTGTTTTTAACCACTTGCTTACTGGGCACAGGTGAAATTTCAGCTTCCGGCACTGCGTCGCTTTAACTGACAATTGCGCAGTCATGCGACGTGGCTCCCAAACAAAATTGACGTCCTTTTTTCCCCACAAATAGAGCTCTCTTTTGGTGGTATTTGATCACCTGTGCGTTTTTTTGCGCTATAAACAAAAAAGAGCGATCATTTTGAAAAAAAATACAATATTTTTTACTTGTTGCTATAATAAATAGCCCAATTTTTTTAAAAAAAAAAACATTTTTTTTTCTCAGTCTAGGCCGATACGTATTCTTCTACATATTTTTGGTAAAAAAAAAAAAAAATCGCAATAAGCGACTGGTTTGTGCAAAAGTTATAGCGCCTACAAAATAGGGGACTGTGACATTATGGCGGACACATCGGACACATTTTTGGAGCCATTCACATTTATACTGCGATCGGTGCTATAAATATGCACTAATTACTGTATAAATGTGACTGGCATTGAAGGGGTTAACACTAGGGGGGTGAGGAAGGGGTTAAATGTGTACCCTGCATAGTGTTCTAATTGTGGGGGAGGGGGACTGACTGGGGAGGTGACCGATCTGTGTCCAAGGGATCTGTGTACAAGGGACACAGATCGGTCTCCTCTCTCCATCACAGGATGCTGTCTCTGTGTGAGCCGGCAATGAGAGATGATCTCATATGTTTACATTTGAGACCATCTCTCATTGGCCGCACAGATCGCGCTGTAAATAGCTGCTGTGATTGGCTATTTACCGCGATCTGTGATTGGCTATTTACCGCGATCTGTGATTGGCTGTGTCCAAGGGACACGGCCAGCACAGAAGTTCCCTGATGCGCGCTCGGGAGCGCGCGCGGGGAACGAGGAAAGGGGCGGCCGTCAAAAGACGGCGTCCCAGAGAAGTAGAACCACCCTGCGGCCGTACATAGTCGTACGGCCGTCGGGGAGTGGTTAAGCACAATATTTTTGAAAGTGGATATTTTTTAGATACATTATTGCATAGTGTTTATATAACCACCTTGTTTTAGGCAATTAACAAGCCCCCATTCATGCGAGTACGACTTATGTGATTTGACAGTTCCAAATTGCATGACAAGTTGCACCCCATTGCCAGCAATGAAACTGTTCAGATCGCCACAACTCATGTGGCAGGGATTATGAAAAAAGTTCTTGGACTACTTTTTACTGATTTTTCATTGCGACTTGCATAAACTTCTATTAATCTGCTGAAGTAGTGAGATTTCAAAGCTGCACCGGTTTAAGTCAGGACTAATATTTAACATGCGGGGACCTGCATAATTTACACGCACAGAAATGCCTAAAAAAAAAATGTATGCTTTGAATACTCTTTCACTCCTGCTGTAAATGCAGCTTTAGGGCCAGTTCACAGTGGAATTTCTGCATTCCAGATGTTTGATGCATATTTTTCTTCCATCTCAATTTGATGCATTTTTTTCATGTTCCAGGTGCATTCCATACAGAAAAAATGCAGTATATTCTAATTTGGTGATTGCACTGGTGTGAACTAGGGCCATACATTGGAATACATAGAAAAGACTGTGCATATGTTTTTGATTTGCATTAAAAATGCACTGGACTGCATCTGGTGTGAACCAGACCTAAAATGGCATTAAATCCAAAACCAAAAATGTGGTCTATTGCAGCTTGGCAATCCTTCGATGTGGTGGCTGCAGCCGTGTGTTTTTTTATTTTTTTATTTTTTAAACTTCTTTCCCCTGGTGATCTGGCAAGTAACCAGTGGCGTCTCCAGCTTTTCTATTTTTTTGGGGGGGGGGGCAGGGACAAAATTTAAATATACATGCATACATACAAGAATAGAATGCACTCCAGGGGCCTTGTTAGAAAGAGATGTTAGCTGAACATTGCAGCTGCAGGCGACCACTTAGATTCAAAGCGTGTAATTGTTCTTTCAATGTTGGGCTACATGCTCTTCAATGCCACCTATCACCATGGGCGTCCGCTGAAATTTTTTCAGGGGGGGGGGGCGCTTCGGAAGCAGTGATACACAGTCGCATTTAACCCTTTCTTTGACCGCTAGCAGGGGGTTAAAAACGTGCCCCCCCACGTTAAAATGTAAAAACAGCCGACGGTGCCCCTGCATCTTTTAATATCTCTTTGTCACTACTGTGTACCCCCTCTCTGGACTCCTTTACATTACACAGCACCCTGCACCTCTGGCCCCCTTTACATTACACAGCACCCTGCACCTCTGGACTCCTTTACATTACACAGCACCCTGCACCTCTGGACTTCATTTACATTACACAGCACCCTGCACCTCTGTACCCCTTTACATTACACAGCACCCTGCACCTCTGGACCCCTTTACATTACACAGCACCCTGCACCTCTGGGCTTCTTTACATTACACAGCACCCTGCATCTCTGGGCCCCTTTACATTACACAGCACCCTGCATCTCTGGGTCCCTTTACACTACACAGCACCCTGCATCTCTGGGCCCCTTTACATTACACAGCACCCTGCACCTCTGGGCCCCTTTACATTACACAGCACCCTGCACCTCTGGGCCCCTTTACATTACACAGCACCCTGCACCTCTGGGCTCCTTTACATTACACAGCACCCTGCACCTCTGGGCTCCTTTACATTACACAGCACCCTGCACCTCTGGGCTCCTTTACATTACACAGCACCCTGCACCTCTGGGCTCCTTTACATTACACAGCACCCTGCACCTCTGGGCTCCTTTACATTACACAGCACCCTGCATCTCTGGACCCCTTTGCATTACACAGCACCCTGCATCTCTGGACGCCTTTATATTACACAGCATCCTGAAGCCTTTGGGTTCACACTGGTGTACTGGAGTTTGTCGCAGCGTATATGCAGTTTTTCTGCATTTAATCCCTACTTCTATTAGCTTGTGTAAATTTACTGCGTTTTCTGAAAGCACACCAAAGATTTAGTATAGAGAACATTTGGTGCACTTTCAGAAAATGTTGAAAAAAATGTGTAATTTAATAGAAGTCTGTGGGACTTTGGTGAAAATGGAGAGAAATGACGGAAATCTGTGTATACACCGGCACTGCATCAGTGTAAACCCACTTGAGTCCTAGTTCACATATATGCGATTCCTGCATTGCATGTTGCTTGTCGGCCGTTCACTCTGCCCTTTGCAAACTGATACGGGTGTCAATGTAAAATTAATGACACCCCCATATCGGTTTGCAGATTGCAGTGAGAACTTTGAAATGGTGCAGTAATTAGATTGCATAGGTGTAAACACCCATCCACTCCAAAAAAAGGGTCCTGCACAGTTATGGTGCAAATTCCATTTCAGCCATACAGTTTTTATGGCCGAATTTGCATCGCACAGACATCCCATGTGATTTGCACAGCAATGCGGTGCAAATCACATGCAATGTCTATGATCACACAAGTGAAAACCCTGGCTAAAGGCATAGCATAGGGTTAATGAAAGACTGCTGGAGGACAAGACAGGAAGTGAAAGATTTGGGAGAGAGAGGGCAGAGTACACAGTGACAATGCTGATAACTCACTTGATGTTCCCAGGATGCTCACACTAGTAGTTTATTTGGCTCTTTAGCTATCAGCTACTTGTTTATGTGCTGTGCACAGCCACAGAGCATGGACAACGGCACACAGAAACAGAGGGGAGGGAGGGAGGGGGCAGAGCAGATGCAGCCTCTTCCATTTCTGTGGAAGGGGGGTGGTTGTACTGGCTGGGATGTTACAATTTAACAGAGTGAGACACACAGCATTGTGCATATGGGTCAGTCCACCTGAGCTCTCCCTGCGGTGTCAGCATGTCTCATCGCTGCTGCACTACCAAGCCCGTCCTGCTCTCACTGTTTCAAGTGTCTTCTCCTACGATCCTAGAGGGGGGGGGGGGGGGGGCAAACGACCCCCGTTGCCCTATGGAGCGGACGCCCATGCCTATCACTGCTCATCAATGCCCCTACCAGTGCCGCTTATCAGTGCCCACCAGTGCAGCCTATGAGTGCTGCCTATCAAGTGTTCATCAATGCCACCAATCGGTGCCTGCTCATCATTGCAGCATATCAGTGCCCATAAGTGCTATCTATCAGTTGCCATCAATGCTGCCTATCTGTGCTCAATGCCCATCAATGCTGCCTATCACAGCCCATCAGTACCACCAATCATTGCTCACCAATGCTTCCTATCAGTGGTCATCAATGCTGCCTTCTGTCGGTGCCCATCAGTACCGCAATTTCTCAAACACCTGGTAGTTCTGTCTCCCCTCCCTCCTCTGCGATGGGTGAGGAGTCAGACACAGGCGATCAGCTCCTTCTCCCCTCCCTCTCTCATATGGGATGGGAGAGGAGACTCATCTGATCTGCTCCTTCTCTCTCCCCTGACCCCCCACCTCCTCCCGCCACCACTGCCGCTCTCATCCTGTGTGTGTACCGCAAGGTCAAGTGTAAAGCTATTGAGCTCACACTTCCTGTGGTACACACACAGGATGAAAGTGGCAGCGGGGGTGGCAAGGAATGGGGAGACAGAAGATCAGATGTGTCTCCTCTCCCATCCTGTACTAGAGAGGGAGGGGAGAAGGAGCTGATCGCCTGTGTCTCCTTACCGATTGCGGAGGAGAAGGGCAGAAAGAACTACTAATGCCGGCTCTGACGTCACTGGCCAGGAATGGAGTCGGGGGGAGGAGGAGCTGGAGCCAGCGCTACAGCTGCTCAGTCCATCCCTGTCCCCTGCATCCAAGTGTTCGTTTATTTTAATTGGGGGGGGGGGCATGGCCCCCCTTGTGATGCCACTGACAGTAAAATGCCTCCCTGTATTGGAGTGCCCCCAGTCTGGATCAATGAGCACAACGGGCTCAATTGGACATCAGCCTTTGTAGTATGGGGGGAGGGGAGTGTTGGCTGTACTAGCAGATTTAACTATACTAACAAATTGAAGCTGAACTCCAGTTAACCTTTTATGAGCAGCAAACCTTTTTTTCCTTTTGGGGTAGTTTTTTTTACATTAATAAAAGCTGATCATTGTAAGCACCACTGCTAGTGTTAAATGGTTTGCCCCATCACTGTAACTGCAAGAAAACGTGTTTTTGGAGAAAAGACTTGCTAGCTAGATCACCAGAGGGAAGAAAGCCTAAAAAAAAAAAACGCAGCCATCACAACTGTAAAATATTTATTTATTTTTCCCATGGACAGTGGTTACCAGGAAAGACATTTTGACTATGCGTAATTGTCCTTGAAATGTCTTTGGTTTAACATGTACAACTTTCCTCTTATGTCTGGTTTAAAAATAAGTAATACATTCTAGGTTTGCCTTGTAGTTCCTTTTTTTTTTTTTTTTAACTTGTATATATTTTTTAGGAGGGGTGCACACAAGCACATTCCCTTTTGCCAGTGGGTAGGCACTTACCCCATCTAGGTGGGTAGCAGCTCCATGTCCTCATCTGTGGCTGCCAGAGTGCGGCTCCTCCCCTCCTAGGCATCCAATTGATTTGCCTGTCCTTTCAGGCAATTGGGTGCCAAAACCCACTTCTTGATTGGCTGGGAGGAGGATCAGTGTTACAATACCAAATATTCATTTGCTGTTGTAACACACTTAAAAAACGACATTGCCTACACACCATCGTTTACTGAAAATGCTCTTGCAAAGTGCGGCTACGTACAACACGTACGACGGCACTCCATTCAAGCTCGCATCATAACTTGCTTCTGTGCATGCGCGGGTTTAAAAACTTCATTTTAAACGTCGTTTTAGCGTACACACGATCATTTTTTATGACACAAACGACATTCTGAAAAATGACATAAAAAAATTGAAGCATGTTCGAATTTTTTTTTTTTTTGTCGTTTTTCAGAAGACATAAAACAACGTTTTGCCCACACACGATCATTTTAAATTACGTTTTTAAAATGTCGTTTTTATTTCATCACAAAAAATGACCTTGTGTATGCATTATCACCCACCAACATTTTTATGATTTTTTATTTTCTTTCACTCATGGTTAGTGTTTGGCTGAAGCTGTTTATTATCAATCAACTGCGTTTACTCCTTTTTAAATCATAATCGCAACAAACTACCCAAATGACCCTGATCAAAAGTTTACATATCCTGGTGATTTAGGCCTGATAACATGCACACAAGTTGACGCAAAGGTTTGAATGGCTATTAAAGGTAACCATCCTCACCTGTGATCTGTTTCCTTGTAATAAGTGTGTGTGCCTGTGTGTATAGAGGGTCAATGGGTTTCTGGACTCCTGACAGACCCTTGCGTCTTTCATCCAATGCTGTGTTGACATTTCTGGATTCTGAGTCATGGGGAAAGCAATAATTGTCAAAGGATCTGCAGGAAAAGGTAATTGAACTGTGTAAAACGGCAAAGAGATGTAAAAAAGATTTCTTTATCGTACATCACGGGACACAGAGCGCATAGCCATTACACTTGGGTTATATGGGTACCTTCAGGTGTGGACACTGGTGTAATCACATTCACAGGAAGTTTCCTCCCTATATAACCCCCTCCCACTGGGAGTGCCTCAGTTTTTTCGCCAGTGTCTTAGGTGTTGGTCACGTCTAACTGTCCCTCGGAGGTCTCGGGACCCAGGATAGCTAGCCGGATCCGTCCGAAGTGCTTCAAAGCCAAGGTGTACGGTACCCGGGCCCTGCTGGAGTGGGGTTTTGCCTATAATGCCTCTCCTTGGAGGGCTGGATTCTGGGCTCCAGTGCCTTAGTCTCTTCCAAGAACTAAACGCTACTGATGCCAGGATGCTATATAGGTCCAGGGGTGTGGGTTCCTTAACACAGGACCCCGGTCCCTGAAGGTCCAAGACAATACCCACGGAGATGGGGGAAGGCTGGGCCTCTTGCATTTTGCAATACCCTGCGGCGTGGAGCAGGTAAGAGGGAACCTGCGGGACTTGGTTCGACAGTAGGTATCCCCCTGGGGGTTCTGGGTTGGCTAATGGTATGCTTGTGCATCAGCCACTATCTCCACTATGTCTTTTGAGGCAGGATGGGATGTACTAATGTTTACCCAGATAACATGTAGATATATATATGCTTTTAAAGATATGTATTTTGCTACTCCCCCCAGACTTGCCTGTTAGCATGATACTGCAGCCCCACGTGTTATAGGGAGGAAATGCTGACAAAACTCCTGTTTCCTAGGAAGCCTATGGGGACAGCTTCCTCTATGTGTGCACTACAATAAAGATTAGTGACTTACCTGGTGTCTGGTTGCTAGCGCTGGTCCAGGCTTCTCCTCTGCTCTCTGCTTCCTCCATGTTGGTTTCAGCGTGGGGGGGGCGCGCGCGCGCGACGCCTTTTACAGTGTCGGCATGCGTGGGGGGGGCGGGCCAGCAGCGTCAGGTCTCAGATAAAGCAAAAAAGCATTTCCTGGCTGGTCATTCCCTCCTGAGAGCAGTGGAGACTGAGGACATAGAGCGCGCAGCTGAGCCAGTTCTGGCTAACGGTGACACCCAGTGGTGGTTTGTGGATCTTCAGGTCTGGACTTAGTCCACACTGACCAAAAAAAAAAAAGTTTTTTCTTAAAGGGACTCAGCCTTAGATCTGGCAGTATCTGAGTCGGTGCAACCTTGGGCTCCAGCTAACGGGCATTGGTGTGGCAATACTCACAGGACTTTCCTCGGTATTGCCGCCTTCTCAGGCGTATGAAAATTTAGATTTTTTTTTACCATAGCCTGTTCCTATTAATGGTTCACTTCTAGCTACAACAGTTGGGTGTTGGCTGTAGGGGTGTCTCAAGGTTGTGCAATGGCTCCCAAGGGATCAGGACCAGCTAAGGCTGCAAAAGGTACCAAAAAAGTAAAGGGGTCTCCATCGGGGTCAGAGGATTTGGGCCAGGCTCCAGTGGTCCCACCCTCACCAGATAGACCACCGAACAGCATGTTGCAGGAGCCATTGAGGGTGCTAGGGGCAGGGGCGGCCCCCAATCAACCCATTCCCGTTTATGTTACGGAAGAAATGCTAGAGACCGGAAAAGGTTAACTGCTTTAATTGCCCGCTCTTTGCCGGGTGGCAAACGGGCTAGATCCCCATCACCTAGAGCGGTGTGTTCGGATGCAGAGGTCCTCTCTTCGGAGGAATTGGACCCACAGGGGGATCAAGCGGACCTGAGTCCCGACGGGTCAGACATTGAAGATTCCACTATAGATGAAATTTTTTCGGCTTCTCAAGCAGAGAGTCTGTGGATCCAGTCTCTGACGGATATGGTTCGCACTGCTTTTAAACTTCCAGTGTCAGAACAATTAGCCCCCGCGGTATCCTCTTTAGGTTCCTTGAAGGCACCGTTGAGTGGTGCGTCTTTCCCGGTTCACCCCCTTCTGGAGAGCGTGATTTTTCAGGATTGGGCTCGACCTGATAGGATTTTTATCCCTCCTAAAAGGTTCACCATTCTCTATCCTATGGAAGAAGAATTTGCAAAGAAATGGGCACTCCCTACCGTGGACGCAGCCATTTCCTGCGTAAATAAATCCCTGACCTGTCCGGTGGAAAATGTCCAGATGTTTAAAGATCCAGTCGACAAAAAATTGGAGACCCTACTGAAGGCTTCTTTTACCACAGTAGGTGCCGTGGTTCAGCCAGCGGTGGCAGCCATTGGCGTTTGTCAGGCTTTAAAGGATCAGACTAAACAGATATTAAGGGACATACCGGCTCAGCAAGCTCGTGAATTGGCTGACCTCCCAAGGGCTCTCTGCTTTGCAGTAGATGCTATTAAGGACTCCGTTCAACAGGCGTCCCGTTTATCTCTGCTGTTGGTTCATATGCGTCGCCTTTTGTGGCTGAAAAACTGGTCAGCAGAGGCACCCTGCAAAAGGCTTTTAGCAGGATTTCCCTTTCATGGTGGGAGACTATTCGGTGAAGACCTAGATAAATATATCCAGACCATATCAAGTGGTAAACGTTCTTTCTTGCCTGTCAAGAAAAGATCGCGTGGGCCCGCGTTTAAGCGACAGGCCTTCGCAGGCTCGGCCCCTTCAACTTCCCGTCAGTATCGACGGCCTCCCGGGCGTTCAGCATTTAATAGCCGCCCACAAGGACAAGCCACGGCAGGCAAGAGGCCATGGTCTCGCAAGCCGGTTAAACCAGTCCTCAAGTCAGATTCATGAAGGGGCGCCCCCACTCTCTTGGGTGGGGGGAAGGCTTCCGTTTTTCTCCGAAGTGTGGAAGGCCAGAATTCCCGACTCTTGGGTAATGTCCGTGGTAGCCACGGGCTACAAGCTAGAGTTTCGGGAAGTCCCCCCTCCTCATTTTCAGGGGTCAAGTCTTCCAAGCGACCCATTAAAGAGGGCCTCTCTTGTAAAAGCATTGGATCGTCTCTTGCTCCAAGGAGTAATTGTAGAAGTACCAACCCAGGAATGGGGTCTAGGATTCTACTCCAACCTTTTCATAATACCAAAGCCCAATGGCGACGTCAGGCCTATCTTAGACCTCAAACGCCTAAATCGCTTTCTAAACATTCAGACCTTTCGTATGGAGTCCATACGTTCGGTGGCAGCCAGCCTACATCAAGACGACTTTCTAGCATCTATAGACATAAAAGATGCGTATCTGCACGTGCCGATCTACCCGGCACATCACAAGTTTCTTCGTTTTATGATAAATCACCGTCATTACCAGTTCGTAGCCCTCCCTTTCGGGTTGGCAACAGCTCCGCGGGTATTCACAAAGGTGTTAGCCCCGGTGCTAGCCGTCCTAAGGACAGAAGGCATTTTGGTCTTGGCATACTTGGACGATCTTCTGGTTATCGACAGCTCAGCTTCCAGCCTCAATCAGGCAGTAGGTCGCACAGTTCAGCATCTAGAGGAATTCGGGTGGATCGTGAACCTAGAAAAATCGATATTGAAACCCACAAAGCAGTTGGAATATCTAGGCCTTCGGCTAGATACAGACTGCCAGAGGATAATTTTACCTCAAGCAAAGATCAGATCAATAGCTCAAGCAGTTCAAGTGATCTTAGGCAAGAAGAGGCCGACTATTCGGCTATGTATGCGACTGCTGGGGAAGATGGTGGCCGCCTTCGAGGCAGTACCCTACGCCCAGATCCATACCAGATATCTTCAGGCAGCCATTCTCTCTGCTTGGAACAAGTCCATTCAGGCGCTAGATCGTCCGTTAATGCTCTCCCCGAAGGTCCGGCACAGCCTGTTTTGGTGGCTGGTCCCTCAAAATTTGTCAAAGGGGGAAATCCTTTTGCCCCATCACGTGGAAGATAGTATCCACAGATGCCAGCCTGTCAGGTTGGGGGGGAGTTCTAGAAGGACAGACCCAGCAAGGGCAGTGGTCGGAGGCAGAAAAACTGCTTCCCATCAATATCCTAGAGATCAGAGCTGCTCGGCTGGCCCTGATCGCCTGGACTCTCCCCCTTCAGGGTCTGCCAGTAAGGATACAGTCCGACAACGCCACGGCGGTGGCATACATAAACCACCAGGGGGGCACGAGGAGCCCAGCAGCCCAAAGAGAAGTAAACCTGATTTTCTCATGGGCCGAAGCCCATGTACCCTGCATCTCGGCGGTGTTCATCCCAGGGATAGACCATTCTCAAGCAGATTTTTTGAGTCGTCAACAGTTGCTCCCGGGGGAGTGGTCTCTTCACCCCCAGGTATTCCAAGAGATTTGCCAAAGATTCGGAGTCCCAGAGGTGGACATTATGGCAACGAGATCCAACAAAAAGTTGGACAAATTCATATCCAGAGCCAGGGATCCCTCGGCCTACGGGACCGATGCGTTGGTGTGCCCTTGGCACCAGTTTTCTCTTCTGTATGCGTTCCCTCCACTGCAGATGATTCCCCGCCTTCTACGGAGGATCCGGGTGGATCGCAGGCCTGTGATCCTGGTGGCCCCAGCCTGGCCCAGGAGGGCTTGGTACGCACTCATCGTGAAGATGTCAGTCGGGGCGCCGTGGCCGCTCCCCCTGCGCTCAGATCTGCTGTCTCAGGGCCCAATCTGCCACCCTGCTTCACAGCAGCTAAATTTGACGGCTTGGCGGCTGAATCCCTAATTCTTAAGGGCAGAGGCCTCTCAGATCAGGTCATATCTACGTTGATTCAGGCTAGGAAACCGGTCTCCAGAAATATTTATTACAGATTCTGGAGGACCTATGTGGAGTGGTGCGAGTCTCAAAAATGGCATCCTCGAAAGTTTTTTATTGACAGGATCTTGCGATTCCTCCAGGTTGGCGTTGACAAAGGGTTGGCTCTTAGTACTCTAAAGGGGCAGGTGTCGGCTTTATCAATGTGGTTTCAAAGACCCTTGGCCACCCATTCGCTTATGAAAACCTTCTTGCAGGGGGTCTTGCATGTGAATCCCCCTATTAGAGCTCCCCTCTGCCCCTGGAATTTAAATCTGGTCTTGTCAGCTTTACAAAGGCAGCCGTTTGAACCTCTGACAGAAATCCCTCTTGTGCTACTAACCCGAAAGTTGGTTTTCTTGGTGGCTATGGCTTCGGCCAGAAGGGTTTCAGAGCTGGCAGCCTTGTCATGCAGGGAGCCATACCTTATTCTGCATAAGGACAGAGTGGTTCTGCGGCCTCAACCTTCTTTCCTTCCTAAGGTCATATCCAGTTTTCACTTGAATCAGGACCTAGTCCTACCATCCTTCTTTCCTACTCCCCAGTCCAGAGAGGAAAGACTGCTTCATACTTTGGACGTGGTTCGAGCCATGAGGGTCTATCTCAAGGCTACAGAGAAGATTCGGAAAACAGATGTGCTTTTTGTTCTTCCGGATGGCCCCAAGAAGGGTCAGCCGGCTGCCAAGTCTTCCTTGGCTAGGTGGATTAAGCAGCTGATTTTTCAGGCCTATGGTCTGAAGCGCGTTCCACCTCCCTTATCAGTTAAAGCCCATTCTACGAGGGCCATGAGTGCCTCCTGGGCGGCACACCATCAGATCTCTATGGCACAGGTTTGCAAGGCGGCAAGCTGGTCTTCCGTACATACGTTTACTAAATTTTATAAGTTGGACGTTGCAAAGGGTACGGACGCAGCATTTGGGCAGGCGGTCCTACGGGCAGCAGTATAGAATCCTCTGGTCCGGGTCACGCCCCTTTTTTTCTGTTGGTGGAGTTACTTTACTTCCTGATAATTTTTTATTTGGCTATTCTTGGCCTTACGGTCTCCCTCCCTTCATAGAGCATTGCTTTAGGACATCCCAAGTGTAATGGCTATGCGCTCTGTGTCCCGTGATGTACGATAAAGAAAAAAGGATTTTTAATAAACAGCTTACCTGTAAAATCCTTTTCTTGAAGTACATCACGGGACACAGAGCTCCCACCCCTCTTTTGGGGAACATTGTGTAACCTCGGAGGATTGCTTGCTACAAAACTGAGGCACTCCCAGTGGGAGGGGGTTATATAGGGAGGAAACTTCCTGTGAAATTGATTACACCAGTGTCCACACCTGAAGGTACCCATATAACCCAAGTGTAATGGCTATGCGCTCTGTGTCCCGTGATGTACTTCAAGAAAAGGATTTTACAGGTAAGCTGTTTATTAAAAATCCTTTTATCCGGGGCATTGGGAATGCTGATTAGCAGTGTTCAAACTCTAAAAAAATAAGGGGTTCTTTTGAAACCAAACCACGGTCAGGAAGACAAACTAAAATTTCAGCCACAACTGCCAGGACAAATTGGGATGCAAAGAAAAACCCTCAAATAACTTCAGGTGAATTACAGGACACTCTGAAAACATGTGTTTCAAGATGCACAATAAGGAGGCACTTGAAGAAAGATGAGCTGCACGGTCAAGTCTCCAGAAGAAAGCCATTACTTTGTAAATGCCACAAAGTATCCCACTTACAATATGCTAAACGGCACAGAGACAAGCCTCAAACCTTCTGGCACAAAGTCATTTGGAGTGAGGTGAAAATTTTGGCTTTTTGGCCACAATCGTAAACGCTACATTTGGAGAAGTCAACAAGGCCTATGATGAAAGGTACACCATTCCTACTGTGAAACACGGGAGGTGGATCGCTGATGTTTTGGGGATGTGTGAGCTACAAAGGCAAAGGAAATTTAGTTGAAATTGATGGCAAGATGAATGCAGTATGTGTTTTTTTTTTTTTTTTTTTTTAAATACTGGAGGAAAATCGGCAAAGAAGCTGCACATGGGGACGTACTTGGACATTCGAACATGACAAGGATCCAAAACACAAGGCCAAGTCGATCTGTCATTGGCTACAGGGCCGTCTCTACCATAGGGCAAACAGGGGCAGCCCTGTCACTGTTGGGGGCCCAAAGCAAATAATAATTTTTTTTTTAGGGGTCCGGAGGGGTCTGTGGCCCCCAGGGCCCAAGATGGCAACCCCCGCCCCCTTTTTTTTTTATTTATTTTTAAATAAAAAAATATATTTTATATAATTTTATTTTTTATTAAAGGGCCAATTTTTTTTTTAGGGGTCCCCAGGGACCCGGAGACCCCCAGGGCCCAAGATGGCAACCCCCCTTTTTTATTTATTTTTAAATAAAAAAAATATATTTATTTTATATATTTTTATTTTATTTTTTATTAAAGGGCCAATTTTTTTTAGAGGTCTGGAGGTCCCCAGGGGCTCGTAGTTCCCCAGGGCCCCGGATGAAGACCCCCCTTTTTTATAAAAAAAAACATATATATATATATATATATATATATATATATATATATATGTGTTATTATTATTATTAAAGGACCCAGAGGTCCCCAGGGCCCTGGATGGCAACCCCCCCCCCTTTTTTTATATTTTTTTTTATATTTTATTTCTTTTTTTTGTGTGTGTGTGTCTATATATATATATATATATATATATATATATATATATATATATATATATATATATATATATATATATAATATATAAAGGGCTCAGAGGGCCCCATGTGGCAAACACCCTTTTTTATAAATGTATATTTTTTTATTAAAGGGTCCAGAGGTCCCGGATGGCAACACCCCTTTTTTTATATATATTTTTCTTTATTAAATCTTTTTTTTGTAAAGGGCCTCCCGCTTCTAAATTTGTGGCAGCCCCGCCCCCCCACGTCTCAATTTAAGGGGGCAGAACACCCCCCCCCCCTGTTCTCTGCTCCAGGGGGCCCATGCCTGAAGCTGTGTAAGGGGCCCCATAATTCCTGATGGTGGCCCTGCCGCCCGTTAAGCCCCTGTGCTGCCCACAAATCAGGCTGAAAATCATCAGCGGCACGCAGCCAGGTGACAGTACTGCTCCCCTTCCCAGTGTTTTAAAATGTACAGAACACCTGGCTTCCCTTTAGACGTGCACTTCTCCCTTCCTGCCACTGGGTGCTGCTTGTATATAAAAGTGAATTAGAATGTGATTTTATAACATCCCCAGTTTGCTCTTCCCGATGCGGCTGACTTCTTCATGTCCTACTCTTCAATGTATGTCACTGTTTGCTAATCTATATTGTAAATAGAAGTTTTCTGTAGTGTGCCCAAAGTCTTTATAATATTTGATTCACTGCAGGTCTGGTCAGTGTTTTAAAAAAGTTCCTGTATTTTACACATGGCATGGCATGGGGTCACAGCACCGTCTGTCCATTCTGCTTTAGCACCATGGGACCCCATACCATGCCATGTGTAAAATAGAGGAACTCTTTAAATCACAGACCAGACCTGCAGTCCAGGCTGAGTGAGGCCTCAGAGCACACGGCATTACTGTCTGTATTTAACTGCTTGATGGGCTTATTTTGGGCCTGGCTGGTTCACATTTATGTGTTTTGGCGGCCCACATTTGTGCAGGCACTGCAGCCCATTCATTTGATGCCTCATGTAATAGGCTGCGCACAAAGCACACCTATGACCATCAAGCAATGAAATACAGCACTGTCTGTCCATTCTGCTGTCTGCTGTGACTTATCTGCAGTTCCCGCACTGTCAAACTCGCTGCATTTTTAGACGTTTAGGTCACGCTTTTAAAAACTCAGTGCGTTTGTGTGTGCAAGAACTGCAGGTAAGTAGCATGGTGCAAAAGCAGAATGGATTTCAAGGCAACTGATTTTTAAAATGCTGAATGCACCTTTTTTCTGCAGGAAACAAAGGCATGGCAGCCCATTCAAATCAATGGGCTGCTGTGCCTGCACAAATGAGGGCCGCCAAAACACATACATGTGAATCAGCCAGGCCCAAAATAAGCTGAAGGGGGGCCCAAAAAAAATGTTTGCCCAGGGCCCAAACCATATTAAAGACGGCCCTGGCTACAGCAAAATAAAGTGAAGGTTCTAGAGTGGCCATCTGTCTCCTGGCCTCCAGGGGAGATCTAAGGTGCAGTTCATACAGGACAGCCCAAGAATTTACAGGAACTGGAGTCTTTTTGCCAAGCTGAATGGGCAGCTTTTTACCATCTGAGAAGATATAGAGCCTTATCCACAAATGGCACAAAAGACTTCAAGCTGTAATTGATGTCAAAGTGGGGTAGGTAAACTTTTTTGATCAGGGTCATTTGGGTAGCTTCTGTGCTCCATGATTTAAAGAGTAAACACAGTTGATTGATGATAAATGGCTTCAGCCAAACACTAATCATGAGTGAAAAGTTTGTTTTATCATATTCTCTAAAGAATGACCAAGAAATCATATATTCAATTTGTTCTGTCCACTTTAAGCTGCAAAGTCAGCTGGATGGTATTGTATACATGCTATGACCACAATACTTTGCTTCATGGCAAAGATGATCACCCTCATCGGCTTTAAAATGTTTGCCTTGGTCATTAGAATGGGGAGAGCTGCCCAGAGCTCACATATCAGTATGACTTTTCTTCCACATACTCTGCTGGGACGTAGTTGGAGTATAAAAAAAAATCTAGCATAGACCTAGTTTGATGGCTTCTACGCACTTCACTACAATAAGACTCCTTGTGTGATTGCACAGCATCAATTCCCATGTAAAATTAATTTTCCAGTCAGTTAAACACAAATGATATTTGTTTTTCTTTTAATTAGTTATCAAATGACAGTGATTTAGATGTAACCCTGTGTTACTAAGAGTGGGTAAATGAATTTGACACCGAACCATTAAATTTGCCATGCCGCTGGAGCCCAACTCTGCAATCTTAGATGGATGGCACAATGTGTTTACACAAACTGTTCTCAGCAGATGCTTCATTAAGGAGCTGCTCCCTGGACCATCTCTACAACTGTAGCCCATGAAGGCTCCCACCGTTGCTGAATGTACATGGTTATATTTGGAAAAGTCACTCTTAATAGTGAACCTAACGAGCCGTTTTTTTTGTGAAGCATCCTCGAGATATGACATTTATCTGAAACTTGTATTCTTTGTTCAGTTCACTGCTTCCTAATCGGCATTGATATTTGCTGGAGATGATTTCCACAGGCTGTTTGCAGAGGTAAAGTATTTATATTGTTATGACACCCAAAGCTTGGTAAGGATCAAAGAAGACATATCTTTGAAAAGTTTGAGCCTATGACAAAGCTTGGTGTAGGACCCCCTAGCCCTCCACATTTTAATAGGCCATGCCACCTGCATGAATCTGCTGCAATTTAATTTGCAGAATTCGTTCAAAGTGATATTGTATAACCTCTGAACTATGTTTATGCATTTACCCAAGTCTTCTATTGCTCTGTTGCTGACTAGCTAAATTGCTAGCTGTTGTTTAAAATAACAAAAATGGACCCTTGAGACATACCACTGCTGCTTTCTGAGTTGTCCAATGCATTGTTTTAACAAGGGGTCCTATTGTATGCTCCAGTTAAAGGATGGCTGCTGGGGAATAGGTGGGCTCTAACACTGTAGGTTGGGTTCAATAGCCAGGCAACTGGATTCAAGTAACATTTCTGATATTCTACTTGGTAAAAGAGCTTATTTGTGTCATACTGTTGGCCAAATAACTTGGTAAGTACCTACCAGTTTCAACAATTTCAAAAGCTATAATGACCCAATGGGATCTACTGCAAACAGTTTTTTTCCCCAAAGAGTTGAACCTACTGTGAGTAGCATAACCCTACCTTATTATAGAAATGTTGGGAAGCATAACCTGGGAATTTTGGTTCCATGGAGTCATAGATTCGGTGTCTGATTATGCCCTAGTGACTAGATCGAGGATGGAAATATATAGGCCACTTTTGCTGATGACCTTTTTGAATCTAATGGTGGTCTGGCCTCAATATTTGAATCGCTAATCTGGAACAGTGGCCTCCAAACTGTGGCCCAAAGGCCGGGTGTGGCCCTTTGCTTGCTTTTTTCTGGCCTTTGAGGGACCATGCCACCCACTAGCACCAATGATGGGGCACTAGTCTTCCCTTAGACTCCAATGTTGGGGCACCATACCTACCTTGAATACCACAAATGGGGCACTATTCCTTCCACTAAAACCAGATGAGGCAGAGTTTACGCTCATTGACACCAGTAATGGGGCATTTTATAAGCCCACTGACCAGAAACTGTTTTTTCAGTTTTGAATGATACCCCTGATCTATAACAAGAATAGAGCATGTGAAGTCAGACTCAAACTGAAGTCCGAAAATGACAATGTCAGGTAGATGACCAGCATTTTTAGAAGGCCTCAATGGCAGCCTAAGTACTTTCTTTAAACCGCCATTGTAGTAATCTAGTCTTTTTTTCAATGATCACAGTAACATATTTAAGCTTTATTTCAACATACTAATATAAAATCCCAAGGCCAATAGATGCCTTCTAAAACCAGCCAAAGTGTGTGTGTGTGTGTGTGTGTGTGTGTGTGTGTCTGTCTGCAACCCAAGTACAATTGTCCCCCAATCAACAGTCAGGTCTTTATGAGGGAATCCCTCCTGCAGGCTAGGACAGCACCCCCAAGAACAGTGATTATTTCTAGCAGCTATAACATGAAGAATTGCCAGGCTTTGTACCCAAGTTGATTACTCGGCTTAGATACATTTAGCCTGCCCATAAACTAAGTCTGTGGCTGGCTTAAACTGGCTGTAAACCTGATTAATAAAATATGACCGGGGCACATCTGTAGTGTTAGCTTATCTCTCTCCAAGTCCCATGTCTTTCTGCTGCTCCGTTCTTCTGTTATCCGCATAACTTCTGACAAATTTTCCAACACCGGTGGTAAAAGCGGCCTGAAATTTGGGTCGTGGTGGGGGCTAGAAATTGGCAATAAGCTGGCCTATTCAGAGTACAGCTCTACATATTCATTCCCGTGTGTGTGGGGGGGAAAGGCACTCCCCCCCCCCCCCCCCTACACACACACACACACACACACACACACACAGCTGTCGGTGTATGCCAAGACTTCACTCCCAGTGCTGAACAAGAAGAAAACAATTCTAACACAATGTGCACTTTCTAAAGCATATAGCAAGCTGAAGACAGCAGATATAGATGTAAAACATGTAGGGAGATTTGTGTCTTCTGTATCATCTGAGGCTATTCACTTCACTGGGTGTATGTGGGTTTACATCCATTTTAAGTGTTTGGGAACTTGACATGATGGAATTCAGTTTTTTTTTTTTTTTGTCTTTTCTGACAGTACAAAACACTGTACGATCTCCTCCAGTTAATATACTGTATATCTACACTGTACTGGACTTTCATAAAATACACTTACAGGTTGCAACTGTTTCCTTAGTTTGCTATGTACATAATACATTTTTTGTTAGGGTTACAAACGTTTTGTTTCCCTGCAAAGGCATAATGTTCTACTATGCATCACACAGTAGCCATTTGTGTGTCACTTACCTGAAACTGAAGCCTGAGATCCCCCCCCCCCCCCGATTTCCTCGCTGGCTGGAAGTGCCCATCTTCCTTCCGGTGTCGCGGACTCCAACCTATGACTGGCCATAATCGCATGACGTCACTGGAAACTGCACACCATTACCCTCCTAAAGTGCAATAAAAAAAAAATACACTGGCGCATTCGCAGAAGAAATCCTCGTACAGGGAATTGTAAACAGATATTTGCAGCACCTACAGGTAAGCCTTAATCTAGGCTTGCCTGTAGGTGAAAGTGAGTTGTAAGGTTTTACAACCACTTTAAACAGCACAGTGCTTGTGCTGTCTAAGCTACCCCTCTGGAAACTGTACAAAAACCTGCCTGGTTCTGCCCTCCACCCCCCCCCCCCCGTAAACTGACCAAGTTTTATTATGGCTGCTGAACCCTGACACCATGGTCAGTTTGCGTGGCTCTGTCATCTGCTGCCCTCCTCTCTTCCCCCTCCCCTCCCTGCCTGTCGGCTGTGTGTCTTTTGTGAGCTGTCGCCGCCCGCCCCCTCTTGCTGCTATTAGAATTACATTACATTTTAACAAATGTCACTGCTAGACCCTCTCCTTTATATTCAGTGGTTAAGCACAGTGCAAGTGTTTTATTGAAAATGAAGCCTCTATTGAAAACAAAGCCTCTAATTTTTTTTATTATAGATGTCTTCAAACTGCTCATGTGACTCCCGGCCACTGTGCTAGTCTGCTCTAGGGCTACAGCAGGAGGGGCTGAACTGCCAGCACTGTGATTACCTGACCTCCCGGTAAACGTCGGAGGGAGAGCTTGGCCCCTCACGCTGTAGCCCCGGGGATCAGAGTAGCAGAGTGGCCAAGAGTCTTGTGACCGGCCTGAAGATCTATAAAACAAAGTATTTAGAGGCATCTGTTTCAGTAAAGACTTGCACTGTGCATTACCTGTTTCTCTGGATAAAGGAGAGGGGCGGACAGTGAATGTTAGGGTTACTAACACTTTAAGTATATGCAGTCCTGTCAATTAGAAAATGTTCTTGGTTGGTGTATTTTTTTTTTCGTTGACACATTTTCATTTCCAGGAAAAAGTGGAAAGGTTTTAAGTAAATCAACCAAAAACTGAATAGAGGAATAATAGTTAACATTTTATGTGATTATATTTTACAGAGCTAAATCTATAAAGACTGCCCTGTCCAGTCTATTAAAATAGATTTTACATTGGTAGGGCAGAGTGATCATTATAGAGCATTTCACTGAATAAACGAATGGTTGTTGTGCTTGCTTGGCTAGCATTGATTACTAGACAAAAAAAAAATCTGGAACATGCATTGACACATAGAAACAAGCCAATCCTCTCCTGATCTGACTGCTCCCAACTGATCAGTCAGGCCTAGGTCGCACCTGGTGCTTTGGATGACAGAGGTATAGTAAGGAGGAAGAGGTCTTTTATTGTGCAAGTTTTTATCTATGCTATAAAGACAATACAAATAAATTAATCCATGGGCCTGGCAAGCCGTCATCTGCATCTTTGTTCCTGATGTATTGCTTGTTAAATTGCAGCTTACTCCTATTAAACTTTATACATCTGTCTTCCCCAGGAAACTTTGCAGGTTATAATTGTGGAGAATGTAAATTTGGATGGACAGGACCTAACTGTGATCAGAGGAAGCCACCGGTTGTACGGAAAAATATACATTCGTTAACCGCACAAGAGAGAACTCAGTTCCTGGATGCACTGGATCGTGCGAAGGACACCATTCACCCTGATTACGTAATTGCCACTCAGCACTGGCTTGGTCTTCTTGGGCCCAATGGAACAGAACCACAAGTATCGAACACCAGCATCTATAACTTCTTTGTCTGGCTTCACTACTATTCTGTCAGGGACACATTGCTCGGTATATTTTCTTTAAAATTACAAAAAAACATTTAAAGGAATGTCTGTATAACTTTTTTTGGTGGCGAGCAGGGGCGAACTGACAACTCATGGGTCCCCTGGGCAATAGATTATGGGGCCACACACGCACACAAAAACTGAAAGGGTACTGGAGAGGCAGGGCATTCTGTCCCTGGTTTTACTGAGGCTGGCAACCCTGATGGGGTTAACCTGGCAATCCGACCAGTAACACCTTTCATGTCTTGAGATGGCTACACACTGTATCTGTGGAGAAGCAATATAGCCACTCTTTAAACATAGCATTGTCAACCTGTGGAGAGGGAAGTGTTGGATGGACTAGTAGGTGGGATTTAAATGAGTTATAACATTAACTACTTCAGATCAGCGCTAAAGACGGCTACAGCGCAAACCTACTTTGCCGGGAGGGGGTCCATGGATGTCCTCCCGTTTTCGAGCGGCCTGCGTGCTAGAAAGCAGGGCGTGCACGCCTCACTCTGATCAGCGAGTCAATGAGATTCTGCTGATCGCAGATCGGAGTAAGGGGTTGATCCCTCCCCCCTTACCATGTGATCAGCTGTCAGCCAATGACAGCTGATCATGTGATGTAAACAGAGCTGGTAATCACCGACGGCTGTCAGAGAGACATCTGTGATCAAGGAGATCGGCCGCCTGCTCATCTGTGTCACCTTATCTGTGTCTTATCAGTGCGCACTAGTGTTGCCTCACAAGCGCATATCAATGAAGGAGAAAAATTACCTGTTTGCTAAATTTTATAACAAACTAGGAAACATGATTTTTATTTTCAAAATTTTCCTTTTTTTGGGGGTTTAGCAAAAAATAAAAACCCCAGCAGTGATTAAATACCAACAAAATTTGTGTGGGAAAAAAATAAGCATTTCATTTGGGTACAGCATTGTATGACCGCAATTGTCATTCAAAGTGCTTCAGAGACCAGTAAGAAAGTACATTTGTTTTCCTTCTTTTTGGGACAAAGGTTTTAACTAAAACTAATAAAAGTGGGGTCTTCACACTGACTGGGGGAGAGAGCCACCTTTTGCAACATAGTCAGTGTGGGTGCTGTTTAAGCAACCTTCTTTTTTTTCCCCCCTATCTGTTGTAAATGGGTTGTTTCAACCCTCTTGCCTCTATTGCTGGACAGCTTGTTCTGTAAAGTTTAAAAAAAATAACTGGCTGGAGTATCAGGTGACAATAAGGAAAAAAAGCCTAATCAAGGAAACAAATGCAGCCACCACAACAGCGAATTGGTGTTTTTGGGTGTAAAAGAGAATGGGGTTGGGGGCATTATTCTCACCTGGTGGATGGAGCATCAAACACCCCTGATCGTTTAGTTCTCCACGCTCCTCCGCTCTGAGCAGCAAGCAGTAACTGTCTCTCTGCTCTGCACTTATCAGTGCTCACTGGAGTCCCAGGCTATGGGACATGGGAGTGGCTGGCTGAGAGGCTGATCAAGCTGCCGATCCAGGCATCTGGGTGGAACCCAACTGTAGTCGGGATCGATCCAGCGCATGGCCAGGCTGAGTAACGTCAGTGGACTTTAGCCTACTGTTGACTGAAAATGAGTCACAGGAGTGCAAGGACTACACTATTGTAATCCATAGGAGATGTAGGGCCAAAAATGCTTTGGCCATATTTCTCCTGTACCATCAATTTTTACCTGTTTTTGCTCAAGTGTGTTTTCATTAAACAGCATAGATTGCATTCACCAGATGCTCATCTAATGTGATCAATGACTATTGTGCTACAAATGTGCTTGGGACATTAATCATGCCAAGGTCCTAGACATTTAAATTGTGTCCTTGTGCACAATTCAGAGAACACTTCTTGATGGTATTGCAAGTATACTGGTAACAATCCTTAACAATGAAAGATCAAAACGGGTTACTTTTTATGTGTTTATTTCATTTTGATTATACTTGCATCCAGTGGAATGTAATTTTTACATTAAAGTTTCTATTTGGGGAAACCTTCCTATTTTTTTTATTCTTGCAAAATGTAATTTACCCAGATCAATATCTATATATATTTTTTTCTGTTCGGTTATCCACAAACTATTAAAATGCAGTAGACCTAAAACTACCTTTTACAGCATCATTACTCTGCCTCGCTAGGCTAATCATAATAGGTTCTATTAACTGACTTTGGTGACATCCAATTAATCAATTGATTGTCCTATAGAAAATGTTGCTCTGTGTCTATTTATCCTTGTACCAAGCTCTTTGGTGCGGCAATGAACATAATATGATAACTATCTCTTGGAGCGGAAGCTAAAACTCCTTGTGTTTTTTTTATTTTATTTTTTTTCCAGGGCCAGGACGTCCATTCAAAGCTATTGATTTGTCACACAAGGGTCCTGCATTTGTTACTTGGCATCGATATCACTTGTTGTGGCTGGAGAGAGATTTACAGGTAATGTGGGCATAACCAGTCATCAACTAGAAAGGTGTAAAAAAAATAAAAAAAATCGAATTCAGTGAGGGTAAAATTTGCTGCTGCATGGGGAAACATTTTGTTGGTTTTCTTTTGGCAGCAGTGTTTGAAGGCTACCAGATTTATCATTTCAAGCAATAAACCTTTGTCTTAACATGAAATGTTTTGTATAACCTTAAGGCAAATCCACTGTGCACTTGGGAAGTGCAGTCACTGTAGATGGGAAGGGGAAGCTCTGCTGATATCATGTGCAAGAAAAAATGCTGTTTATTTTCCTTGCATGTCCCCCTCAGATCTACAGCAACTGCACTTCCAAGTGCACCTGTAGTGCACAGTGGATTTGCCTTTAGTAAATAAACCCTAATGTTTGCTTAAAAAAAAAAAAAAAAAAAAAAAAAAGCAGCAAGGGATCCTGGCATGGGTAGTCTACCAACCTAGCCACAATAACCAAAGTAAGGAACATGAGTTGGAGAGTAACTTTACCCAAAGGGGAGAAGTTCCACTTTTCCTTCTCTGCCCAACCCCCTCCATTTATTTTTCTCTGGGGAACAGGTAACTGACTTTGACAGGTACAGGATCCAACTTCTGGTCAGATCGTTTAAAAAAGGAAATTGGTAATTTGCTTGCTCCTTTCAAAATGGCTTATACCATTTAAAGGGGTTGTTTTCACCTCAATGCGTCCTTTGCATTGAGGTGAAAAACCTTGTAGTGCACGAGCCGCCCCCCCCTTTTTTTTTATACTTTTCTGAGCCCAATGGTTCCAGGGGCGAGCACACCCACTCCAGCTAGTGTGTTGGGTCCTGAGTGATGGCAGTGCAGCCATTGGCTCCTGCTGCTGTACATCCCATCCAATGTAGCTGGGGACCAGAGCAGAGTCCTGTCTCAATGGATTCAGCAGGACACAGGAGCTCGCCTGCACGGGTTCCCTGAGGGAGAGCAGCTCTCCAACGGGACTATCAGGCAAAGAATAGACTGAAGACAGTAATCCAATAATTACTTTAGATGTCTGTAGCAATTGTATAACCAGGTAGTAATGCAGAAAAATCCAAATGTAACAATCGGACATACAAGTCAGAATTTAGTGGAATCCAGTGTTGATCAGATCAAACAATTATTGGAAAGAGAACATCACAAAATGGCTAATCTGCCTCTTTCCAATAATTGCTGACTTGTATGTCCCTGATTGTTACATTTGGATTTTCCTGCATCACCGTCTAGTTATATAATTGCTACAGACATCTAAAGTAATTATTGGACTACTGTCCTCAGTCTGTTCTTTGCCTGATATTTAAGAATACCTATCCAAGTGATAACTTGTATTACTGCTGAGAATTCAATAGTATTCATATGCCGTCCTGGAAGGGGCAGTTATGAGATTTGCAGAGCACTTGAAGGTTTTCTGCCAATTTCAATTCCCTCTTCTTTGATATGTGACAATAAGTCCTGAGGAAGCGACAAGCGAAACGTAGACTTATGTTGTCCTATATGTATCATTAGGGAATTGTTTCAAATGCAATGTGCAAATCCTATAGAGTCAAATCTGTATGTTTTTAATATGGAATTTTTCTATTGTTTACATATCGTTTAACCACTTCCATACCGGGCCTATTTTGGCACTCCTCTCCTACATGCAAAAATCTTTATTGTTTTTGTTTGCTAGAAAATTACTCCGAACCCCCAAACACTATATATATGTTTTTTAGCAGACACCCTAGGGAATAAAATGGCGTTCATTGCAACTTTTTATCATGCACGGTATTTGCGCAATAATTTTTCAAGTGCCTTTTTTTGGGGAAAACTGTTTCATGAATTAAATAACAAAATAGATGCCTATCGTGTCACGCTTTAAAATTGCGCACATGCATGGAATGGAACTTCAGTACTTAAAAATCTCCATAGGCGTTATATTTTTTAATTTTTTTTTTACAGGTTGCCAGTTTGGAGTTAAAGGTCTAGTGCTAGCATTGTTGCTGGCGCTCTAACACACGCGGGATACCTTGCATGTGTGGTTTGAACAGCGTTTACATATGTGGGCAGGACTTGCATGTGTGTGTTTGCTTCTGAGCGCAAGCTACTGGGGATAGGGACGTTTAAATTATTTTTGTATTTTTTTTACTTTAATTTATTTTACACTTCTTTTTTTTTTCTTTTTTTTTTTTTTTTTTTACTTCCTATTACAAGGAATGTAAACATCCCTTTAATAGGAATGGTTTGTGACAGGTACCCTTTATGGAGAGATGCAGAGTCAATAAGACCCCACACCTCTCCTCCAGGCTAGAAAGCATGAGATTGTGAAAAAAAATTCACTGATCTCATGCTTTCAGCCGCGATTGTGGCTTTGTTTACATTCCGGTACCCGGGTGTGACGTCATAACATCGTGCCGGGGCCGCCGACGATCATAAAGATGACGGGTGACCATGTGGTCACCAGTCATCTCTGCCTCCCATCCGGCATCGGTAAAACGTTTCTCCGATGGCCCAGAAATGGAATTGAACCCACAAAGCTTTAGCGCCAAAGATGTTGCAGTCTTAGCCTCTGATCTGTAGTTGTCACAGTGCTGCACATGTGATCAGTTATGACACCAGCCATTTGATGGACTGACAGTTTGGTTGAGGGCACAAACAATTGTGAGTTATCATTGATGACCTGCCTTGAATGTAACGGTTTTGGGAAACCGTTAAATAGATGGATTTGATTAAATTTTAAGGCATATCTAAAACCAACATTTTAAAAGGGCAAGCATCTCCTGAGGTTTTTATTGTGGTCTGTGTGGCGATTTCACCCAATGGGATGCAACACATGGCAAAAAACCTGTACATGGCTTTTGGTAATTTTAAAACCTTTGTTTACTACCGGGACCTTTTTTATAGCTTGACATAGCCTTATGCAATGTAAAGGCGGGGGGGACAACCTCAGTTCACACTGAAACGTGTATGAATCGCACAGGAACTGCACCACATTCCTGTTTTGGCTGACATTAGATTTAATGTGTTTCGATTTGAGCCTATTCATTTTCAATGGGCCCAAATCGTACTAAATGACAGCAAAGTCGTGCATATACCAATTTTGGAACTGCACTGCAAACAGATTGCATTGTACAGTGTGATACGGTGCCGAAAAACGGTCTACTTTCTCCACTGCAGGTGGGGCTCAACCGCAGAGGGAGAGTAAGTAAAGAGAAACCTAGTTCCTCTATGGCTTCCTGGTTCACAGGAGGCAGCTATTCAACTGCATTCTGGCAGCCATCTTGGGTAAGGCCGAGTCTATTTAAGACTTTGGCTTCTGGGCCTGGCACACATTGTGTGTGTGGTTAGAGCAGTGTTTCTCAACTCCAGTCCTCAAGGCGCCCCAACAGGACATGGTTTCAGGTTTTCCATTTTTGCACAGGTGATTTGATCAGGTTCACTGCCTTAGTAAATGGCACAGCCTGAGAAATCCTGAAAACATGACCTGTTGGGGCGCCTTGAGGACTGGAGTTGAGAAACGATGGGCTTGGCGTGGGGCGGGGTCCAGAGGAGTAGGAAAAATAGAAATGGTATCCTACCTGAAAAGCCCCCCCACTCGGGTATGGACCAGCCAGGCTGCATTTCACTCGAGACCTTCTGCTACTGATTCATCATGGTTATCCTGTGAGTTCTCCTGGTCAATTGCCTTCCCATCAGACTTGTGTATTGCTGAACTTCACTTACAAAATAATCCTGTTGCTCTGCACCTTGGATTCTGCTGCCACGGCACCTACCCACACGTTTGCGACCTGTATTTGGGGTGTCGTTAGGATTGCTCTGACACAATTTGAAGACATTGCAGAAAACTCACACAAATGGTGGGTATCCCATAGCACATTCTGTGAAGCTAAGAGGATAGTAGTTGTTGCAAATGTTCTTTGTTTACATTTTTAATTGCTGCTATTACTGCTTGTTACAGAAAATGCTTGGCAATGACTCTTTTGCTTTACCATACTGGAATTTTGCAACTGGAAGAAATGAGTGTGATGTCTGCACAGATGAACTGTTTGGTGCACCCAGACCCGATGACCCCACTTTATTAAGTCTTGGTTCGAGGTTTTCACGCTGGGAGATCGTGTGTAATAGGTAACCTTTCACTTTGAAATCGGCTGAATAAACAAGGCTTATGGTGGGAGTGTGGGAATCTGCACTGGCTTCTGTAAAAAAAAAAAATGCAGATGTAATTAATGGATGTAACGGTCACCACCGGTTTACGACCTTCCATCCAACCACGACAAGCTTATCTGACACACTCTGACAATACTGCATACATGATCCATATCAATTCCTATAATCAAGACGAGACTCAGCTCTGTACTTTCTTCCAAAGATATGAACACTTAAATGGTATCTTGCTTTTTATACAGTACAAGATGTTACAGCCAATCACAGGACAATGCCATCTCCACCCCCCTATTCACACTGGGGCTAATTCTAATCTGTAGCTAGACATGTGGGCACCGCATCAATAGAGTTCAATTAACAGATAATCTTCACACATCAGGAACCTCAATCACATTATCTAGACAGACAATTCGGCACTGATACTGACAGATACATTCCTTGAGATAATGACATCAAAACCAAATACTATCACACCTGAGCATTAATACATTCCTGTATCAATAGAATTCCTGTATCAATAGAATTCAATTAACCTTTAGAATAACACAATGAAGAGTCCTCCAGGAGTGGGTGCAATCAACACCTTTTCAACAGAATGTGTCTTTCACCACAGGGAATAGCCAACACCTCAAGACATGTCTCAAGGCATTTCAATAGCCTATTATACAGAGGTATGAGTCACCTGTCTTGTAGACCTGAATTGACACCTTTCAAAAGCATGTGTGCCCAGATTGAATAGCCAACAGCTTTTGATATCTCAAGACATCCTGCAAACATGAATTATTATTAATGTCCCATCTTCTGTAATACATGAATTAAGGATTCTTTGTCACCCTAAGGCCCTAGTGGACATAAGGTGACCCTAGACATAGGAGTATCTCAGTCTGTCACGGGTCAATCCGTTACAATGGACAATTATATTTAAGTCTCTCCCAACTGCAAATAATTTGTCATATTGCACTCGAGATGGATGGGGGAGATGTTTAGGGATACTTGAAGTCCATCCAATTTGGGGTGCCATTGATTGTTCTTCCAAGCATTGCTATTTTGCAATACTCTCGGTAACAGAAATTCATTTATGTGCAAGTAATGTTGTGCTTTTCATGCTTGAAAAAACAAACTAAATACCATGTAAGAGTCGCATGTGAACTAAAACCTGTTGCTTCCTACCCTTTCCTAATTTTTGCATGGACAGATGCTAATTTTAACCACTTAAGCCCAGGACCAAAATACAGCTAAAGGACCAGGCCCCTTTTTGAAAATTGGCACTGCGTCGCTTTAACTGACAATTGCGTGGTTGTGCAACGTGGCTCCCAAACAAAATTGGCGTCTTTTTTTTTTTTTTTTTTTTTTTAATATATATTTTTTCCCCCACAAATAGAGCTTTCTTTTGGTGGTATTTGATCACCTCTGTGGTTTTTATTTTTTTGTGCTATAAATAATAAATATCCCCCAAAAATATATATGTTATTTTTTCTTCAGTTTAGGTCGATACATATTCTTCTAACTATTTTTGGTAAAAAAAATCGCAATAAGCGTTGATCGGTTGGTTTGCGCCAAATTTATAGCGTTTACAAAATAGGGGATAGTTTTATTGCATTTTTTTTTTTCCGTGACTGCGACATTATGGCAGACACTTTGGACAATTTTGACACATTTTTGGGACAATTGTTATTTTCACAGCAAAAAATGCATTTAAATTGCATTGTTTACTGTGGAAATGACAGTTGCAGTTTGGGAGTTAATCACAAGGGGGCGCTGTAGGGGTTGTGTGTTTACAACTGTAGGGGGGTGTGGCTGTAGGTGTGACGTCATTGATCGCGTCCCCCCTATAAAAGGTATGCTGCTATCGATGCTGCCGCCACAGTGAAGCACGGGGAAGCTTTCGGACCGGGTCACGCGAGCGCGCCTGTGACCCACGGCTGGGTAGTACAGGACGTACGTGGATCTGCCCAGCCATGCCATTCTGCTGATGTATATGCGCAGGAGGCGGTCCTTAAGTGGTTAATAATGATAAAAACAACGGTTACTTACCGATAACGGTGTTGCTACAAAACCTTCCAGGACGGCAACACATGAGGAGATAGTGTTTCCTGTAGGGAGGAGCCTATCTCATTACAGCCGTTTATAGGGCCCCACCTTACCCCTTGTCCCTCAGTTGTAAAGTAATACTCCCACAGATTCACAAGGGTTATTGCAACATTTAAGTACTTGCCACCTAGTGTGTACATATTCTACCCATACTAGGGTGGGAAGTAGGTCTGCCATCCTGGAAGGTTTCATAGAAACACAGTGATCGGTAAGTAACTGTCGGTTTTCTCCCTTTTCAGGATGGCAACACATGAGGGCATAATAAAGAAATCCACAGGCTTACCTTGGGGTGGGACTGTGACAGACTCAGACTCTCTCTTATGTATAAAGTCATCCTATGACCACTAGGAGCATGGGGTGACTGAAGAATGATATCTTGGACTACCTGAGATGGGATTATTATGGATGTATTATCCACATTATATTTTGGGATATCTGTAGGACTATTTTAAGTTTGCTGATTCTGAACTCAAAGGGTTAATTGTAGAGTGACTCTTTCATACTGCTAAATGATGATTCATGTTATCGGAGATCTGGACATTTAACAAGCTGTAAAAGTCAATGTTTCTTTAAATGTGGGGACACATGCTTTTGAGAGGTGTTAATTGCATCTGCTCCTAGACATTCCAATGTCCATTGTGTGAGGCTGTTGAGATGTTAACTAAGACTACTACTGTGGATTGGAACTGAGTCAGCCTGGCTCCTAGACCTCTCAGTATGTATGCTAATGTCCTCACCACCAGCCATCTCTCTATTCTTTGTGCTAATTGAATCTATTGTGTGTCTTGGCTCATGTTGATTATTGTTCTGGTTGCCTCCTCTTTGCTGTATATAAGATTGTGGTTTTGGTTCTATTAAAGTCTCAGCACACAGACAAGTCTCGTCTAGTGTGTTGATGGCAGCTGGAATATCTGATATCTATGTCCAGACTGATAGGAAGCGGTATATGACGGAAGCACTCGGTCGGGGTGCGGGTACATTCCGTGACGGGGACCACTGCCTGTAACACTTTTCGACCAAAAGCTAGGTTGTCTTGCTATAGGACCTCCACTTGGTAGTGCTTCAGGAAAGTGTCTTGACTGGACCAGGTGGCCTGCACTACGAATTTGCTCCCAGGAGGCTCCTGCTTTTTCCGCCCAGGAGGTTTCTAGGGCTCTCGTTGAGTGTGCTTTCAACTTTTCTGGTGCAGGTATGCCTGAGCTTTCGTAAACTATAATGCTTCATAAGCTATAATGATTTGCCTTATCCACCTAAAGACTGAAGATTTTGAGGCTTGGAGTCCCTTTCTATGTCCAGAGAAGAGGATTAAAAGATTCTCGCCTAAATTCTTTAACTCTCTCTGTAGATAAGCAAGGAGGCATCTCCTGACATCTAAACAATTAACTTTATTTTCCCCTTCATTCTTGAGGTTTTCGCAAAAGGATGGTAAAGTTATTACCTGAGTCCTATGGAAGGCTGAAGACACCTTAAGCAGACAGAATCCTCCTCAAGCCAGATCCATTATATCAGATAGGATCAGCAAAAAAGCTTCATTAATGGAAAGACCCTGTAGGTCCCCTACCCTCCTAGCAGTAGTAATTGCTAGGCAAAAACTTAAATGAAACTTGTTCAAAAGGGTGTCTAGATAATGACTCTAGAACCCTTGTTGAGTCCCAAGGTGGAACCCTATCTTGACAGGGGTAGCCCTATCACTGGCTACCAAAAATCAGTTAACGGTTTCTTCGCTAATCTAGTGTCAAGAAAAACCAAAAGAGCTGCCACTTGTACTCTAAGGGCCCTTTCACACTGGTGCGTTTTTTGCCACGTTTTCGCGGTAAAGAATAGCGCTATTAAAACGCTCCCCATGCCCCCCTCAATTGAAATGAATTAAAAACGCGGCAAAATCTCAATGTTTTTCCGCGATTGAAATCGTGGCAAAACACTGATTTTACTGCGATTTTACAGTGTTTTACCGCATTTTTACCGCGGTTTTTAATTAATTTCAATGGAGAGCGGCATGGGGAGCATTTTATGAGCGTTTTAATAGCGCTATTTTTACCGCAAAAACGCACCAGTGTGAAAGGGCCCTAAGAGTGACAGCCACACCCTTCTCTACCCCATCCTTGAGGAATTCTAGGATTACCGGAATAGAGGTGGAAACTATTTGTTTTCATTTACACAAAGTACAAAAAACTTTCCAAACCTTAAAGTAACATTTTCTTGTCACAGGCTTCCTGCTCAAGAGGAGAATGTATCACTCTGTCTGAGCAACCTTTGCCTTTAAGGATCTGGTAAAATCCCGGTCTGGGGTGCAGCACTGGACCCTGCAAAAGAAGGTCCGATATGTCCAGGAGCTTCCAGGGAGGTGCTACTGATAGTGTCTTCAGGGTGGCAAACCAAGCCCTTCTTGGCCACTAGGAGGACACAGCCTGAAACCTGGCTGAGTTTCTGAATGACATGTGGAATCCGTGCCAAAGGGGGAAGGCGTAGGCCAACTTGAAGCTCCAGCTTTTTGCTAAAGCATCCAAGCCCTCTGACTCTTTCCTGAGAGAAAAAAACCTCTTTTACCTTCCTGTTTTTTTGATTGGCAAAGAGGTCTATCTCTGGGTAGCCAAACTTTTGAACTAGTACTCAAAACACTTTTGGGTTCCCATTCTCCCTGTCTGAGAGGTTGGTGACTCAGGAAGTCTGCTTCCTGGCTGTCTGTGCCCCTTTTGTGGACTGCTGACAAGGAGACTACCCTGGGGTTTGCCCAGGTCAGGATCTCCTTCACTAAGGCTAGAAGGATTTTGGACCTGGTTCCCCACTGATGGTTCAGATAAGCTGCGGTCACAGCATTGTTTTAACAGACCGGGTCTTCTTTCTCTGTGACCTTCTTCTTTTTTGAAGGCTTTTAGGGCTTTGCCCACTGGTCTGAGTTCCCTGAAGGTGGAAGAGCATCTGGCTGCTTCCCTCTGCCAGGAGCCCTGGCTTCCCCTAGGTGAGCTCCCCATCCCCAGGCACTTGTGTCTGTGGGGACCTTTAGTGGATCCCACTGACCCCAGGATCTGCATTTTTCCAAATTTGCCTGGGACTGACCACCACCCCAGGGAGGATTTTACCTGATGGGTAATGATTAGACTTTCGTCTAGGGATTTGTTCCTTTTGTCCCAAGAGGAAAGATGGAAGGATTGCAAATCCCTTGAGTGCAGCTGTGCCTAGACTGCTGGAATACTGGCTGACATGAGCCCCAGGACCCTGAGGATTTCCCTCCTGGAGCACACAGATTCCTATCAGCCTTTTGACAGCTGAGATGACCTTTTTTCCCTTGGTAGGAACAGCTTTTGAGCCCGAGAGTCCATCCGAAAACCCAGGTAGGTCTGGACCTGAGCTGGTTCCAGGGAGGATTTTTCAAAGTTACCCCATTCTTTCCAGGACAGATCACTTTCTGTGTATCTGTTTTTTTACCTGAGTGGCTAATGGACCGGTAGGGTATCAACACTATGCCCTGGAGGTGGAGATGGGCCACTGCCTTAAACTGCCAGTGGAAACTCCTTTCTGGGTTACTACCGCAAATCTCAGGAAAGCCTGGTGTTCCAGCAAAGTCAGAACATGCAGATGAGCATCCCTGAGATCCAGGGTGGTCATTAAGACATCCTTCAGTAGGTTTTTTCACACTTAGTAAATACACTCCATGAAAAACCTAAACCGATTCCTAGAATACAAAAGGTTTATGAGACTTGTAAGAAGACAATATTTCCCTAAAGGCTTGGGTACCATACAAATGTGGGGGTAAAAGCCTTGGTAAAGCTGGCTTTTTGGGACTGGAACTACCACCTGTTCTACTAGTTCCTGAATTCCGTCTAAAAGGGCTTTCTTTTTTTTTTTTTTAAGCATCCATGGGAAGATGCGTTAACGTGATCATAGGTGGGGCTCTGATGAGAGTTCTAGGCGATGGCCTTCCCTGAGCAGACTGATGGAATGACTGAAATCTCTTCTCACTGAGGAATGAAATGAGACAGTCTGCCCTACCTGATTTTAGCATCACTTTTGATCTTTTTTGTTTTTGGCCTGGAGAGACAAAGAGCAAACTACCTTTTTGCCTCCCTCAATCATAACCCCACCTTCTGCTGGGTTCCTTCTTGGACTTTTGTGTTTGTCTCAAGCGTAAGTAATTTCTGTACTTTTCCAGTTTGGGGTTGACAGGAAATTTTCTTTTTTCTGAGGCCCTAGACAAAACAAAGACAAAAGTTCTGAGCCAAACGGCAAAGATCCTTCGAAAAGGCAAGCCACACAGTATGGCCTTGGAGGGTAAGGTCACCTTCCCAGGCCTTAACCCAAATGGCCCTCCTGGCCAAGTAAATCAGTACTCCTGTTTTTTGCAGAGGCTTTAATGGAGTCCATCGCTACGTCAGCCAGGCATGCAACAGCCTTCCCTATCCCTGAAAGAGAATAGAATCTAGAATATCATGAGACTCATTCCCTTAGGAGAAGTGGCTACTAAGCTTCTCTATCCAGAGGTCTGAATTTCTGGCAATGTAGGTTGCTGCTAATGCAGGGGCCATAGCTGAGGAATTGGGCTCCCAGGCGTTGTTCAGCAGGGTCAGAGGTCAGATTTATTTTTGTCACCTGGGAGAAGGTGGCTTCCAACTTGGATCTTTTGTAAAAAAAACACTTCTTCCTCCTTAAAGGGGAACCTTCTCTTCCAGGTTTTAGGACTGACCATGAAATTTGCACTCCTGAAGAACCACGTCTTTCAGACTGGTGCAGAGGAAATAACGTAGCCTGGCTTTTAACCAACTCCCTGTACATCTTATTCCGTGCAGAGGTTCCCTTAACAGGTTGTGGGATTCCTTCAGTGGCATAGATAACCTGAAGGAGTCCCAAATCCTCTAAGCTGAAGAGGTGCCTACTTAATTTGATGTCTTCTACATCACTATCTGGACTTAAGCTGGCCTTATCTGAAGAGCTCAGAATTCGCCTGGCTTTCTGCTTCCTCCATCTCATCCTCTGGCCTGAGACGGGGGAAGCCCCTGAAGAAAGGTAAAGAGGTACTAGGTCCTGGCTTGGATGGTAAACTCTCCTGTGATGAGGGGTGGATTCCTCCGGTGCAAGGATTTTGGGTGCATTTTGTTGCCCCAAACTCCCACCCCCCCCCCCCCCGGAACGCACGCACCGGGCACAACACATCAGGGCACACGAGGCACAGTGAACATCAGAGTACAGCACACCAGGCCACATCGCACATCGAGGTAAAGGGCACAGCACATCAGGGCACATGATATTGAGGCACAGCAGACTGGGACAGGGCATATTGGAGCACATTGGGGCATATTTGAGCACATTGGGGCACAGCGTTTACCTGGCAGCCAGTATGTCACGCTGCCCCGGCAGCCTCTCCTCTCTTCTCGTCCATCTCAGATGTGTCACAAGCAAATGGGGATGGACGAGAAGAGAGGGGCCGCTGGGGCAACGTGACGAGAGAGAATTTAACATGCACTGCCAGTGTGGCTGCAGTGCATCCCTCCCTCCTCTACACTTCACACACAGCAGGCATCTCCTGCTGTGTGTATCGGAGTTTAGTGTGAAAACTTTGGACGCACTGTGAGAAAAGTCCCACCCTCCTCCTAGATCAGCTTGTGTGATAGAGGCATTGTTCTGCCTATCACACAAGCTGATCTATGAGGGTGTCACTTTTCTCACAGCGTGGCCAAAGTTAACACACTAAGCTCCAATACATACAACGGGAGATGCCTGCTGTGTGTAATCCTGGGACTCACAAAGACGAGAGACAGTGACGCTGTCAATTTTCTGCCCTGTTCCCTGGCGCCGTAAGGCAACTTCCCATGTTGCCTTGCGCTAGCACTGGCCCTGCTACTGCTAATGGTGTGTGAGTAGAGGTGTGGAAAAATTGTATAGTGTCCAACATTTCATCTTGCACAGACTTGAGAAAATCTTTCTTTAATTCTGAAGCCTCTTTCCCAGCCAGTTTGTTAATACACCTATAACAAAAAGGCTTAGTGTAGGATTTTGGCAATCTTTCCCCACAATTACCACACTCTTAACTGCCACTGGTGCTATCGTATAAGGAAGGTGGTTTGTCGGAAACATTCTGTACTCCCCTTGGGGAATCTGCAAGAAAAGGGGAACAAGTCAGTCTCTCTTCCTGCCCCTTTTCCCAAGAGAAGGCATGGGGGATTACCAGGGACCATCTAATCTGGTGTAAAAACGAGAAAAAAAACAAAGGTAAGAAAGTGGCACTTGCCCAGTCCTGGCTTGCTATTGCCTGCAGCTACCTGTGCTGTCTTTCGTCCTTGTCCATGAAGTGGCCTCAGACAGACTTGGCTCCTTACAGCTCACTAAGCCCTGCTGTAAGCAGGAATGCTTCAGTCTCCGCAGCCACACAGGTCTTGTGTCTCCTCCACGATTAACCACTTCCTGGGTTGCGTTTGGGGTTGCTCCACCTCTTCCTGCTGTGACAGGAAGTTTCAGCCCGAGAGGCTTGGAAAGTCCTCCCCTTGGTGCTTGGATCATTTGGACTCTGGCAAAATGGTGCCCACTGCACCAGGGGAAGACCAGGAGGAGACCTGAGCAGCATGCAACAGTGGGGGTTTGAATATGCCTGGACCGCCTGCACAAATGCAGTTTTGGGGGCGACCTGTGAGCAGCTCTGAGGCAGCAGGTAATTGCAGCCCTCGCCTGTATTTCTACACCTGACTCGTTAATCTTCTGGTCAGAGAAAAAAAACATGTTTCGCTATGGAAGAAACACAATAGAAATTAAGGGACAAGGGGTAAGGTGGGGCCTTATAAACAGCTATGATGTGATTGTTTCCTGTCGGGAAGAGCCTATCATCTCATGTGTTGCCGTCCTGGAAGATGAGACGTTAATTTCTGAGGGGGGAAGGGGGTGTGGTGTGTGTATTACTTTAATGTAATTTCAGTTAGACAAGAACACTCTTAAACTTCTTTGATTTGTTTTCCTTTATGTTTAACTGCATTTTCTATTTAAAATCCTAGTCTAGATGAGTACAATCGTCTTGTTACACTGTGCAATGGCACGAATGAAGGTGTTATTCGCCGCACCCCAATAGACAGATCTGGTGGACGACTGCCAAACCCAGAGGACATACAGAAATGTCTTTCCCTCTCAGATTTTGACAATCCTCCTTACTATACAAACTCTTCTTTTAGCTTCAGGTATGTATTTTGTTGTGTGGTTTTTATTACATTTTTTTATTTTTATTGGGTAGACTAAACTTTTTTCCTGAGAACACAGCCTTTTGCCAACTTCTCATTCTGTAAAGCCGCGTACACACGATCAGTCCATCCAATGAGAACGGTCTGAAGGACCGTTGTCATCGGTAAGCGATGAAGCTGACTGATGGTCCGTCGCGCCCACACACCATCGGTTAAATAACCGATCGTGTCAGAACGCAGTGACGTAAAACACGACGTGCTGAAAAAAATGAAGTTCAATGCTTCCAAGCATGCGTCGACTTGATTCTGAGCATGCATGGATTTTTAACCGATGGTCGTGCCTACTAACAGTCAGTTTTGACCTATCGCTTAGGAATCCATTGGTTAAATTTAAAGCAAGTTGGCTTTTTTTTTTTAACCGATGGTTAAATAACCTATGGGGCCCACACACTATCGGTTTTGATCGATGAAAACGGTCCATCAGACCGTTGTCCTCTGGTTAACCTATCGTGGGTCTGAGGCCTTAATGCTGGTTAAATAACAAATAAGAATTCACATAAAAGCTTTCCTGATATGCAAACAAACCTCCCCAAAACCAGTAGGGGCATGGCCACTGATAGGAGTGGTATGGGCAGCTTTCTCGTACTGGGTCACATTGGGGGTCCAGGACTTCCAGTTGGCTGCCGGTTACTTTCCTGTGGTACCACTTTAGATATGTCCAACCCTTTCATAGCTACAGACTGCTACCACGTGCCAATGTCCTCCAGCATGACAGAGCCCTCTAGAGTAGCACAAGAAATGTGCACTTCACAGCTGGCCCTAACTCCTCTGCAGTTTGTCTGCATGTAGAGTTCTCTTCAGTTCCTTGCAGCACCTTCATAAATGCTAGAGACCTGCCAATTGAGGACTAATGCTGCGTACACACGGGTCGTTTTTTGCGATGAAAAAAAAACGTAGTTTTTTAAAACGTCATTTAAATTGATCGTGTGTGGGCAAAACGTTGTTTTATGTCTTCAAAAAAGCGACCAAAAAAAAATTCCAACATGCTCGAATTTTTTGTGTCGTTTTTCAAAACGTCGTTTTTTGTGTCATAAAAAGTGATGGTGTGTGGGCTAAATGATGTTGAAAACAACGTTTTTAAACCTGCGCATGCTCAGAAGCAAGTTATGAGACGGCGCTTCAATGGAAAAGAGCGCCGTCAAACGTGGTGTACATCACCACGCTTTGCTAGAGCTTTGTAGAAAAACAATGGTGTACGCAACGTCGTTTTGGAAAATGAAGTTTGAAAAACTTCGTTTTTTTCATCGCAAAAAATGATCATGTGTACGCGGCATAAGAGTGAGGAGACCAGGGGAGGAAGACTCGACCTGCCACACATTCTGTTAGGATTACAGGGATACACACATTGTGGGTCAGGGGAGACTGGGAATCAAGTGGGAGGCACAACTGGATGGGTGTTGGGTTGCAGGTGTCGGTTAAGACCAATATGGTAATGATTAAGCACAAGATGGATGTGTGAATCGTCTACGTGACCTTGTGTTGGTGTTATCACTTTGAACAATAAAAGGCAATTGGAATTCCTGCATGTGCAGGTATTCTTTTTTTTCTTACAAGACCAATATGAATGCTGGCAGGAGGGGGGTGGTGTTGTGGTGGGTACTGTAGTGGGTGGTGGTTGGTTGTTATAGTAGGGGCTGGTAGTGATGAGTTCAGTAGTAGTGGCGGGGATGATGCAGTAATTTGAATGGCTGATGTAGGTTACAATTGCTAATGGTTGGATAAGGTACAGCTGATAGGAGAGGTAGTGATAGGCAGGGCTGCCAAAAGGGGGTACAGGCAGTCAGTGGCAGCCTGTCCACTATGGGCACCAGCCCCCCTCCATTGGATGCTAGGAGGAAGAGGGAGGAGCCACGTAACGCCACTATGATAAAGCGGACCCAAGAGCAGCCACTTGCCACATAGATGGGCTAAGTGCTGGACCAAACGGCAGACACTGGGCATGGGCTGGGAGTTATTTCTGTCTTGACAGTTGCACAATAATCCTGGCCTGACTGGGAGAGACCATAGCATTGAAAACCATTGCTAAATCACGATTGTTTTAACCCGTCTTGCCTGCAAACCTAAAATGTGTTTGAGGATGAAGAAAATGCGTTTTTGTTTTTTTAAGGAATGCTCTTGAAGGCTTTGATGACCCAGATGGAACATTGGATCTTCCTGTAATGAATCTCCATAACCTAGTCCATGAATTCTTAAATGGAACCAGTGCGTTGTCCCATTCTGCAGCCAATGACCCCATTTTTGTGGTATGTCCCTTCTTTGAATTACTATAAACATGTAACTGGCCAAGTAAACTTGAGTTTCTATAGTCCTTACACATTGGACAGGGTTTAGTGTGAACTGCATAGAGTATTTTTATATGTCTGTTGTATAATGGTGGTGTACCTCCATGCTGGGCTGCATGATAAACATGTAATTCATTTATGCCTTGAAAGAGTTGTTCCTCTGAGACCAATGAGATACCCTTTACCCAGAACTCTTTCAGGAATTTAAAGACTGTTAAAACTTCTCTTGCTCACCCCTTTGGAATGAGCTTATCCCTTTAGAGACACTCAACCTGGTCTAAGCTGCATTCTCTGGCTGTGATTCCACATTTCTGCTATAAGGCTTACAGTATTGGATCCCACCGCAGCTCATCACTCGGACAAGCCCATTACCAGAAAATGTTCCCAATAGAAGTGTGTGTGTGTGTGGGGGGGGGGGGGGGAGAAAAAGTCCAAGAGAATGTTTTTTTACTTAGTCTACCAGTGTCCACTTCAGTTATCCTGATTACAGGTAATGAGACATCCCTTCAAGTGAAAGGCTTTTAATGGCTTGTGTGAACCAAGGAGTTGCCCAGGCTCCTGTAGCCCTAGCTAGAGATGTGCATAGACCATAAAGACCTGCTCCTCTTTGCTTACCTCTAGTGCCTTTTTTAAAGTATCATTAAGACTCTCAAAACTTGGATTTAATAGAAATTGGTATTAAATATATTGCATTTAATTGTTAATACCTGTAAAGTTTAAAGAGCCTTGGATGCACCTGTCATCTGACTCCTTACATTTATGCACAAAAACGCACATCTGATATTGAAGATTTATAGATTTTTTTTTTTTTTTTTTTTTTTTTTTTTTACATTTATAATTTGCGCATTCAAAAAGTAAGTCATGTGACTGTACAGAGCATACACCAGCACAGTAATAGAATCACTAGTCAGCAGATGCCAAAGCACAAAATGCATGTAATTGTAGACATATGCTAATGATTCATATCAACCTCTCATTGCTTGTAAATGTTTATATTGGTAGGTTCTTCATTCTTTTACGGATGCAATTTTTGATGAATGGATGAAACGTTTCCAGCCTTCTGATGCAGTGTGGCCCCAAGAACTGGCACCAATAGGACACAATCGTCTGTACAACATGGTGCCTTTCTTTCCTCCAATAACCAATGATGCACTGTTTCTTCCCGCAGAAGAGTTGGGCTATACGTATGCCATTGAACTACCAGGTATCTTTATAAAATATACTTGCTGAACAATACTTGGTTTTAGAAAGCACTAATGGATTTGGATCCATGTGGGTTAGTATTTCTAAAAGAGGAAGTTGGCCTTGGTAACCAGTAATTCTCTGAAGGTTTTTTTTTTTATAACATAAATATATATTGAGTCCTTTGCATGTGCTTTCCAGTTGCTGTAAATCCCTACCAATCTACTCAGGATTGCCATTTTACACTGATGATTCATTCCTAGAGCTAGAATGAATCGTTGGTGGTTCTTCATTGAAAATATTGGTTAATGTTTGCTCTCCACATGTCTAATTTTGTCCCTACTTTCTGCGTATGCACTTGACACCTTCTATACAGAATGGGGGGTACAGTAGCTGATGCTCTTTTGTGTCAGTTCAGCAGATAGGGTTGTATTGTATACAACACTGTACCACAATTTGTGGCAGTGTGCAATTGCAGGTAATGGAGCTACACCTGGCACCATCATATCGCACATTGGTGTGTGTTGCTACTGATTAAATTTAAAAAAAAGATGCACATAATCCAAGCAGCGGATAAGTCAACCCCTGTAGATATTTACGATTGTATGTGATTATAGTCAAGCAATTACCTACAGTGTAGAGAAAATGTTTATAATCGTGTATTTTTTTCCCATTTGTCCCCAGCTTCTGATGCAGACATTCGGGCGGCAGGAGTCCTTGTGGCATCTACTGTAGGAGGAGTACTTATTGCCTTACTTGTAGTTTTACTACTCCTTGTTCTCTTCATGCACAGAAAACGGCGACAAGGCTTTGAACCATTAATGAATGCAAAATACCAAACCACAAAATACACAGAAGATGCCTAAAGTGATTTCAGTGTTTTCCTCTCCTAACTAAATACATTGTAGCACTGCATTTGTATTCACAAAATGACATTTTAGTCCATTCTGAAACTATTGGACCCAAGAACTATTCTTGGCAAATGTAAAACATTTTTTAGTTAATACTTAATTTTTTTTTTTTAAATGCTTAAATTGTCCTCCCCTCAAACACTTTTATTAGATTTGTCCTACCCTCTGTACCACTGGCAATTTAAAGGGGTTGTAAAACTTCTAGTGACCGGCCCCTGTTTTTACTCGCCTGAGGCCCAGAATTTCCCACGGCAGAGATGCGCTCTTCTTGGGGTTCTCTGCTCTTGATTGGATAGATTCATAGCAGCGTAGCCATTGGCTCCCACTACTGTCAATTCAATCCAATGATGGGGACAGGGCCGAGTCCTACATTTTGGCGTCTATGGATGCCGAATACTGGACTTTAAAGTGTGTTCCGAAAGGTAACCCCCCCCCCCGAGGAGGGGTTTAAGGGGTTATAAGATGCAAGGAAGAGCCACGAGCGCAATTGGGGGACCCCAGAAGTCAAGAATTTGGGTTACACTGCAAATCATGCTGCACAGTGGAGGCAAGTATGACATTTTTGTTTTAAAAAAATACAAAAATAAATGTAGCTTTACAATCACTTTTTTAAGTAAACCGATCATGAGTGGAACATTGTGGCTGCCATTGCACACCTAACCTTAAGGTGCTCAATGTCATATTATCTTATTCCAGCTTCAATACTTGAATTGCTGAACCACAATAGGTATGTAGATGGCTTCTGGCTTTTCTAGGACTTTCCTGGTCTATACATTTGTTCTAGGTCTGATTAGAAAGTGTTTAAAGCTAAGCGGTTTACTGTAATACTGTCAACTAATGTTGTCAAAGGGAAATCTGCAATGGCAGTCTGTGTACTATATACTGTGTCTCCCATGACATATTTAAAAATTGGGTGGTGATATCATAGTATGCAGTCCTTTTTTGACATAATAAAGATTACGAAAATTCTGGCGTGTGGCTTATTTTTCATACATTTTGACTGAGGCTAGCAATGGGCTGTGGTAGCCAGCACCCAGTCTGTCCATTTGGGATGAAAGGAGCAAGTCTGGAGCGGAGTCATGGGTTTGAGTATTGTTTTGTTGCTGAAAAACTACTTATGAGTTTTTAGAACGGCCTGTTTGTAAATGGGTTTTGTTTCTCCTTATGTTTTTAACTTCTAGAAATGCACCTCCTGTCTCCTGAAACCGTTACTAAATGTATTTCATGATTTATGTTCAAAATATCTGTCCAAACTATCTGTAGAATAGTTTTTTTAGATGAACTTTGTGTGTGTGTGTGTATATGTGTGTGTGTGTATATAATATAATATAATATATATATATATATATATATACACACACACACACACACACCGTGTCTTGCAAAAGTATTCGGCCCCCTTGAACTTTGCGACCTTTTGCCAAATTCCAGGCTTCAAACAAAGATATAAAACTGTAATTTTTGGTGAAGAATCAACAAGTGGGACACAATTGAAGTGGAACGAAATTTATTGGATATTTTAAACCTTCTTTTTTTTTCTTTTCAAATATTTTATTGAAATTTTGAGAATTAAATACATATTTTCTCCCTCATCTTCCAGGATGGCACCCTGAGAGTAGACTGGCTCACCTGACAGGAAACACAATTAAAATGAGGTTTAAAAGGCCCCACCCCTCCCGTCCTGCCTCAGTTCTGATTGTGTTTCCCTTTCAGCGAAACATTTGTTTTTTTCCTTGTGACCTAAGGCCTGGAGCTGGTGGTCCCCCCCTGGAGCCCGGACCGCAGGTACTGGGTGCCGTTGGGTCCGGTGTAGCTTGCTACCCCCCGGGGGGTTCCCCCTTCGTCTTAGTCCAGGGGGGAACAGGAGAAGACCCAGACCCCCCTGGACGCCGGAGCCTCCTAGGAGGGCAGGGCTCTCCAGTGCTCCGAAGAGGCCATATCCTCTCTCCCCTCCGCCTGGTTCCCTACCTTGGAGGTTGGGCTAAGGCCTCCCCCTTCCTGCTGGCTCCGTCCGGGGGTTCGCTGGACCGCATGACGGCTAGTTAGGCGCCGCTCCGAGCGGCGCCATGAGCATCCGGGCGCCTGTTGATGACGCGCACGGCGCCGTGACGTCTTTCCGCTCCCCCGTGGCAAGATGGCGGCCCCCACCGGAACGAACGCTGCAGACGATCGGGGCTCACTATAAAGCAGCCAGGGAGATAGAGGGGCCTGGCGGCCTCAGAGCGTGTTTTATGGAAGCCTTTTCCTTGGCACAAGACGCTACTATGGAGGAGGACCGTCTGTTTCCCATGGCTGCAGAGGAAATCACCAAGGGTGAGTCCTTCCTTTATCTTAGGGTTTTTTTTTCTTCCAGACAACCCCCCCCCCCCCTAATTCTGGAGGTTTGAGGGCTAATGGGCATATGTTTTTTTCCCTGATATGTTTAGGTGAAGACCCTGTTGCCCAGGGGGAGTCCAGCAGACTGGCCAGAGTGGCTTAGCCTCCTATGCGTGTTAGGAAGTGTGGCAATTGTGGTGACAAGTTACCAGCTGAGCATAACAAGCCATTCTGTTCTAAATGCATCTGTAAACTAACAGGGAAGGAGACCTCACAGATTATGAAGCAATTTCTGTCGGTTCAGACCGAAATGCTATCCACCATAAAGGAGTTTCAATCTTCCCTAAATAGGAGAGACATGGATTCTCCGGTTCTGGGCCCCTCCTCCCAGGAATCCTCTTCTGCCTCTCGTCCGTTTGTACCCCTACAGGCTAGTAGAGTGTACCCCTCGGATTCTGAAGAGTCCGAGTTGACCTTGCGTAGTGAGACCCTGGTTGACAGCCAGGCGGAGGAAGAGGAGGAGGAGGATGCCAGGACAGGAAAATACATGTTCCCTGCTGATGATATGGAGGGCCTTCTAGCAGCTGTTTATGCTACTGAGCATATTCAAGAACCAGCAGAGCAGGTCTCAGCTCAGGACAGGATGTACATGGGCTTAATAAAACCTCAAACCAAGACCATTCCTGTCCATCAGTCACTAAAAGACATTATCCTCAGGGAGTGGGCAGAACCTGAAAAAAGCTTACCAAGTTTTAAAACTTGGAAACGCCGCTGTCCCTTTAAGGCGGAGGTAGTAGACACCTTTTTTAAGGTCCCTAAGCTTGATGCCCCCTTGGCTCAGGTCTCCAGACAGTCAGACCTTTCTTTTGAGGACACAGGCAGTTTAAAGGATGCCATGGACAGGTGTACCGACACTTCTCTCCGTAGAGGAGCCAATGCAGCCGCCCTTGGTCCTGCATTGGCCTCAGCCTGCGTGGCAAGAAATGCCGACGCCTGGACTTCCAGGCTTCTAGACCATCTCCCCAGTTCTTCCAAGACAAAGGAGATACGAGATTCCCTTCAGCTTATTAGCGGTGCAGTGGCCTACTTGGCAGACGCGGTGGTTGAAACCGTTCGTGCCTCAGCCAAGACCGGGGCCCTTATTAATGCCTCTAGGAGGGCCGTCTGGCTAAAAACCTGGAGGGGTGATCTTGCCTCTAAACGCCGCCTATGTGCACTCCCCTTTAAGGGTTCTCTCTTGTTTGGGGATGCCTTAGATCAGGCTTTGTCCAGGTCTTCTGACAAGGGGAATAAATTCCCTTCAAAACCCAGGCAGAGAAAGAATCCGCCCCCAGACAAAAGACCATCCACCAGCCGGCGTTGGACCTTTGGAAAGGATAGACCCAAAGGGGGGATCCTTTTTTCCAGTCCCAAGCACTCCGGGAAGAATACCAAGTGACGGGAAGGCGGGGGGCAGGCTCTCCAGGTTTCTTCCTGCCTGGGAGAGCATAACCCAGAGTCCCCATGTCCTGCAGATAATCAGGGAGGGTTACCATTTAGAGTTCAAAAAGCTTCCCCCCCCCGACCTTTCTCCTCACTCGCCTCCCAGGGGACTCCAGCAAGGCTGCAGGCCTCTCCCAGAATATTGCAAATCTGGCAGAACAGGTGGTCATAATCCCAGTCCCACCAGACCAACAAGGTCAGGGAGTATACTCCCACATTTTTGTTGTTCCCAAGCCGGATGGCAAGTTCAGATTGATAATCAATCTGAGACCCCTGAACTCCCATCTCCTCTACAAAAGATTCCGGATGGAGTGTTCACAGCCTCAGGGATCTTTTGTTAGAAGGCGTCTTTATGGCGACCATAGATTTGAGGGACGCCTACCTGCATGTCCCGATTTTTTTCGGGACATTAGAGGTTTCTGAGATTTGCCCTCGCCTCCGCACAAGGAATTCAGCACTGGCAATTTGCTGCCCTCCCCTTTTGGTCTGGCCTCCAGCCCAAGGGTGTTTACGAAGGTCCTGGCGGAGGTAATGGCTCATCTACATTTGAAAGGGGTCTCCCTATCTAGACGACCTTCTGCTCTTCAGCCCAAGTCAGGATCGGCTCCTTTCGGACCTGACCGTCGTCATGACCACTCTGGAGTCGCTTGGTTGGATAATCAACAAGCAAAAGCCCTCCCTTCTGCCGGAATAGCGGAAGGCATACTTGGTGGTTCTCATAGATTCCCGAGAAAAGAAGCTTTTTCTTCCCCAAGAGAAGTTCCAGAGGCTTGTGACGACGATCGGGTTTTTAGTGGCTACAGAAAATCCCTGCCTCAGAGAGATCATGAAGCTGTTGGGTCGGATGACCGCTTGCATTCCGGCGGTCCCCTGGGCCCAACTACACGCAAGACCACTTCAGAGGTTCCTCCTCTCCGCCTGGAACGGAAAGGACACTCTCGATTCCCGGGTCAGGGTCCCGATCCTAGTCAAGGACTCCCTAGGTTGGTGGCTTCACCACCAAAACCTCCTGAAGGGCCGTCCGTGGAGTCAGACCAATCCAGTGAAGGTCACTACGGACGCCAGTGCTTGGGGTTGGGGAGCCCATGTACAAGAATTACTGGCAGTGGGAGAAGCTCTGAGGGCATTCGAAGAAAGAATTCGGGGCAAGGATGTCCTGGTCCTTTCCGACAATGCTACGACAGTCGCCTTTCTCAACAGACAGGGAGGCACCAGGTCCCAATCTCTCCCGACACTCTCCCTGGAGATCCTGGGTTGGGCGGAACAGAGAGTACCCTCTATTCTGGCAATCCACATAAGGGGAGCCACCAATCTGGAGGCCGACTTTCTGAGCTGTCGACCCATTCTTCAGGGGGAGTGGGAATTGTGCCAGGAAACCTTCGACTGGGTTTGTCGGCGGTTCGGGGATCCGGAGATAGACCTTTTTTCCTGCAGGGAAAACAGAAAAGTGAACAGGTTCTTTTCCCTCTTGCGGGGACAGGGTTCTCAGGGGGTGGATGTGCTAGCCCAGTCCTGGGAGTTCCGTCTGGCTTACGCTTTCCCCCGCTGAATCTGATCCCAAGGGTCTTACAAAAGCTGGGCTCCTCGGAAACCAAATTAATCCTAATCAGAGAGGGTTAGTGAATTCAGAACTTCCCCTCACCTTTTAGTTAATTTCTCAGGGCAGAAAAAGGGTCAACAGGCAACTAAGGCTTCCATCTCCAGATGGATTAGGCAGGCTATCTCCTTGTCCTGCACACAGGCAGGTAGGCCACTTCCTGTTATTAAGGCTCATTCCACACGTTCTCTGGCAACCTCCTGGGCAGAAAGGGCAGGAGCTTCCATAGAGCAGATCTGTAGAGCGGCAACCTGGTCCAGCCGGAATACGTTCCTCAGACATTATAGAGTCGAACTGCTGTCTCCACAAGACCTGATGTTTGGTAGGAAGGTCTTACAGACGGTGGTCCCGCCCTAAGGTAGGCCTGAGGATTACTTGCTTTTCTCTCAGGTTGCCGTCCTAGAAGACGAGGGAGAAATTACCAGTTACTTACCGGTAGCTGGATTTCTACGAAGTCTTACAGGACGGCAGGCCTACTTCCCTCCCTTTTACTTCTATCTAAATTCCTCCTTTTTCTTAGTTTCTGTCTATACCGTGTTCTAAAGAGCAGTTACTTATCTTAAACTGAGGCACACGGGAGGGGTGGGGCCTTTTAAACCTCATTTTGATTGTGTTTCCTGTCAGGTGAGCCAGTCTACTCTCAGGGTGCCGTCCTGTAAGACTTCGTAGAAATCCAGCTACCGGTAAGTAACTGGTAATTTCGTACATGCAACTCATATATAACATTCCCCAAGAGGAAGTTCCAAATACTATGTACTAGTTAAGTTGGCTGATGTACAATAAGTCGAGAGAGGACAAAAGTGAAAAAATAGATAAAGGAAAAGGAGGGGAAAAAAGAAAAGTAAGGAGGGATAATATATTTCTTTGATTGTAGAGCAGTTGGATTATAACCACAACAAGACTTTAGGAGAAGGAATATCGGGAGCAGACATGCTAGATTGAAGTTACATTAAAGCATTCATTAATAGTTGAAACTCAGAGTCTTTAAAATGTAACTAACAAGCCCATTTGTCATAAAAGGTTTTAGGTGAGTTTCTGGATTGATAAATTGGCTCCTCCATTTCGGCTATGTGTCCCATTTTATTCAACCAGTCTGAGACAGCAGGAGGTGAAGATTGTGTCCACCTAATAGGTATACAAAGTTTAGCAGCATTGATAAGGTGTAATATTATCCTTTTTTTTTTTTTTTTTTTTTTGTATGTTGGAGGAATGATGCAGCAGTGCAATCGGGGGTAAAGGTCGTAATAACTGAAATTAAATGGTGGATTTTTTTTCCAGAAGGGCTTTATAAGGTCACATTCACACTATATGTGTAGGAGTGTGCCTTGAGCAGAGTTACAATGCCAACATAAAGGTGAGGTGTTTGGATTATATTTGTGAATATATTAGGAGTCCTGTACCATTTAGGGTACAATTTATAGTTTTCTTGAGTTAATACATTTAAGGAGCCCTTATGGACATGGTGAAATACATGTCCCCCATTCTTCTTGGGAGAGAGAAATATCGAGGTAATTTTCCCATTTTAGATTTACAATGTAATTTTTGAGGTCATACGTTGAGAACAACATAGCATAAATTGCAGAAATTAAATGTCTTTGAGGTGTAGTTTTGAGACCTAAGATTTCAAAAGGAGTTTTGTCTACACTATACAGGATGTGAGTTTTGTTTTACTTAGGAAGCGTTTTATCAGTTCATAGTCATTGAAAGAAATATCAACATTAGGGTGGGTAAGGATAAATGAATAGAGTGTGAGAAGATTACCCCTGTCAAAGGATTCAGCTCGAATTGAATCTTTATAGGAAGAATTAATCAAGCTTCTTGCAGAATGTTTTAAAAATATTTCTGGATTAAAATTTAAAGGAGTCATGGGACCATATAGAGAGGAGATATGTACGTTTTTTTTACATAGAGATCCAAAAAATTGTAGGGTGGTGCCTGTAAGAAGGTGAGTGCTAACGTCAAGTGGGATCTTGCGTGGGTTAACCCAAGGTAGGTGGATTAATGGCAGAACAGGAGGATGATTCTTCCAATTCAACCCAAGCTTTAGTATGAGCATGTAAATGCCAATCAATTATGCGAGTCATGTGACAAGCCCAATAATAATTTTGTACGTCAGGTAGTCCTATACCGCCCATAAGTTTAGGAATAATGAGTTTGTCATATTTGATACGTGGTTGTTCCATATAAATTTTCGTACATAGACGTTTAAAATCCTTAAAAAATGCAGATGGAATTTTAATAGGGATAGTCTGTAATAGGTATAGAATCCTGGGAAGCATATTCATTTTAATTATATCAGCTCTCCTGAACCAATAAAAGAATCCTTTATCACAAGATAGCAAATCAGTTTTAATAGTCTTGAGTAAAGGCAAACATTTTTTGCTATAAAGATCTTTTATATTAGGAGTCAATTTAATTCCTAGATAGGTCAATGAATCTTCTTCCCAGTGAAAAGGAAAGTTAGTTTTACATAAGCAGACTGTAGTAGCAGGCAAGGATGTGTTTAAGGCCGTAGATTTAGCAAAGTTAATTTTCAAATTTGAAAGTGAATTGAAGAGGGAAAACAAATCTTTCAACAAATTAGGGATAGTCACAACAGGGTTTGTAAGGGGAAAAAAAAGGCTATCATCCACAAACGCGGCAAGTTTATATTTCTTATCCTTTATCCCAATACCCATTATGTCCTGCTTCGAAGTCTACAAAAATAAGTACAAAAATAATTAAGGATAAAGGGCAGCCCTGGCGAGTGCCGTTTGATACAGAGAAGGCTTCCGACAGACATCCGTTTACTTTATTTTAGCTGTAGGAGAGGAGTAAAGCATAAGAATAAGTTGGAGTATACGTTCTTGGAATCCTAGTGCTTTTAATGCTTCTCATATAATCCCAAGCTATCCTGTCGAAAGCCTTCTCTGCGTCAGAGAGAAAAAAAACTGGCAATCTAGATCTTTATAAGCCAATTTTGTATATTAATGGCCTTAATAGTATTGTCTCTTGCTTCTCTGCCAGGAATGAAGCCCACCTGATCTAGAGAGATGAGCTTTGGTAGCAAGGGAAGCAGGCGATTAGTGATAATCTTTGCATAGAGTTTTATATCGACATTCAAAAGCGAAATAGGCCTATAGTTAGAAACTAGAGATGTATCTTTATTTGGTTTAGGGATCATGGTATTGTGGGCTTCTAGAATATCTTTGGTAAAAGGGGACAGAGCGGGAATAGCATTACGTTCTCAAAAAATGCGGAATAATAGTCGGTGAAAGTTTTATAATAAGAGACAGAAAGGCCATCTGGGCCAGGGCATTTGCCCTTCTTAAGCTGTTTGAGTGCAACAATAGCTTCCTCCCTTTCAATGGGTCTGTCTAAGTTATTTGCTTCTTCAATGCTAATGGGGTTCGGGCTGGAAGAAGTCAAAGTCTGCAATTTTTTCCTATCAACCGTACTGTCAGAAATATTTTTTACGGGCAAGTTATAGAGTTTGGCATAAAACTGTTTAAACTGATTGGCAATTTCAGAAGAGGTATTCAATTATTTTTTCCCAGTTGGTTCCGTAATAGAATAAATATTATTATTTTTTTTTTTTTGAGTGGAGGATTTTAGCGAAATTTTTTCCAGATTTGTTGCCAAATTCATAGATTTTTTTTTTTTTTTTTGGGGATATAGCAAAATTGCGTTTCACTTTTTCTTCTCATACTTTCAGAAGTGCTTCTCTGGCTTTCATTAGTTCAGACAAAGTATCTAAAGCCAATGATTCTTTGTGTTTATTTTCCAGAAAATGAATCTGATCAGTAAGAGATCTGATACGAGCCTGTCTCATTTTATTTCTTTTCGCAGTGATAGAAATCAATTCGCCTCTAAAGACACATTTATGTGCTGACCAAAGCGACATAGGATGAATATCCTCAGTGTCATTTTCTGCAAAATAAAGAGCAATCCTTGAATTGAGTGTATTAATATTATCAGGATCGTTAAGTAAAGAATTATCGAGCCTCCAGATTCTATTAATAGGCCTTGAACGAAAAAACACGGAGAAAGTAATGGGATGATGGTCTGAGAAAAACATTGGCTCAATAGGAAGCGTCGATAAAGTCATCAAGATCATTTTGAGATAAAAAAAAAACAATCAATCCTGAAATATTTATTGTGAGGGGAGGAATAAAAAGTCTTTCGTAGTAGGGTTTAATGTGCGCCATGTATCGTGAAGGGACATCTCTTTCAATACATTTTTTATTGTATGCAATGTTTTATAGGAAATATTAGATGAGCCTGAGGAAGTGTCGAGCAAGGGGTTAAGGGCTAAGTTGAAGTCTCCACCTATTATGAGCATCCCAGATTTAAATGTATCAAGAAGTTGTAAAATATTCTTAAAGAATGAAACATGCATTTTATTAGGGGCATATATGTTAGCCAGAGTAACAGGTTTATTATGTAGAGAACCTTTGATAAAGACCTATATCCCATCATTATCTAGCAATGTATCCTGAATTTGAAAAGGGCAATTTTTGGAAAGCATGGTAGAAACCCCCCTTAGTTTTGGATTCAGGATTGGTAGCATGAAAGGATAGGGGAAACCATTTATTGTTAAATGATGGGAAATTATCAGACTTGAAGTGAGTCTCCTGTAAGAAAATTTTATCAGCTTTTGCCTTTTTTAAAAAGAATTTTGATCTTTTTTCTCTGATGTTGAGACCTTTAACGTTCAGGGAATAAAATTTCAATTGAGGTGGTCTTGAAGAATTATTATCCGTGAGTGCCATATTAAGAAGAACAAAAAAAGGATTCGGAGAGGAGTGAAATGGGTCTGTAAACAGGAAGGGAAAAAAGGTGAGTAAAAACTCAGAAACTGACAACCGTGAAGAAGAAATCTATGTGAAGATTTCTTCAACAAAGTAAATACGGTAAAGTGTAGAATAGCAACAGTGCGTGACAATCTTGATCGGATTGACGACTAACACTGCCACTATTGGGGGGGTGGATAAAACCCAGTCAGAGATGTAGGAGAGAAATATCGGACATCCCACCGCTAAAGAAAAACGGTAATTCTTGAAGATTTCGAAGTATGTCAAACAGAGCCTGTTGAATATTTTATATCTCAAAATTGAATTCAAATAAAATGTGGAGGTAGACAGGAATATAAATTAGACCAAAAAAAATAAATCACGATAAACATCTAAAGTGTGTTCAACGGAGGTTTGAACGTCCCGTAGAAGACATTAAAGAAATCGCTCTGTAATATTATAACTTCCCCCTTTTTAATTAATTTATAAATTCCTGTCTTTTCCCCTCCCTATTTTGTTGTCAATTATTGGTTGGATAAATTCATATGGGACTAAATAAAGGAAAGGGTTAAAAGTCACGTACACCAGGAATAAATAAACAGTTGAGTGAAATTTATCTGATTCAAAGATAAACACAAATGAGTAAAACGATTCCAAGGAAGCAAAGATTGAGTAATACCTCCTGCATGTATCAATAATTAAGAGGATACAAAGTGCCTTAAAACTGATATGAAAAGATATATAGTACATTGTAACAATGTTGAAATAAGTAGATTGACAATAAGATATAGAAATCTCTAAAGCATGAAACGCAAAGTAAGTATAGATCAATTACCCATACCCAAATAAATGATCTTCACTCATAAGTAGGAGCCAATCATAGTTGGATACAAGAGTATTTCTGTCAGGAAAAGAAAAGAAAACAAACCCAAACCATACCTGACTATTGGAAAAAGCAAATATCTTGCGAAAAAATATTAATTGGTTAGTAGTCACGTCTGGGCTTTCGTGAGCGTGGGGATCCTGTTGTTTGAAGATCAGTGCGGTAATCCTTGGAGACAGCTTGAGATTTGTTCCCAGGCGGAAAGCGTCGTCTACGATGACGGGTCGGCGCGGTTTCCATGGTTTCTTTAGGGTGTTGATCTTTTTTGGTAGCCTTAAAACGAAACTCGGCATACCAGTTAGGTACTTCAATGATGGGGATACCCATAGTATCACAAAACATTTGTAGATCTTCCGACACTCGTAATAAAGCTGTACGTCCCTGATTAGTGGCTAGCAATCCGAGAGGAAATTTCCATCTATATATTATGGCTCTTTCACGTAGTATTTCAAGTAATGGCTTCAGGTCCCTCCTGTGTTGTAGTGTTTATATTCGATAAGACTTGAAATATCTGTATTCATCATGTATGTATTTATGGTGCAGTCTGGCATTTCTAAGTATATCTTCTTTCAACTGAAAGTCAGAAATACAACAACCCTAGGGGGATCGTTAGCTTTTCCTTTAGGTTTCAAGGCACGATCAATGCGTTCCAGTTTCACAGCGGATTGAGGTGGACGGCCCAAAAGGTTATTAAAAATTCCAATCACTACCGATGAGAGTTGGTCATGTTCAACTATTTCGGGTAGACCCCTCATTCCAAGGTTATGGCGTCTACTCCTGTTCTCCAAGTCTTCTACTTGGCAATGAAGGTCCCTTAGATGGAGAGTATGGGAGTCAACCTTGCGATCAATGTGACGCAGTATAGCACCCTGTTGTGCAGCAGTATTTTCAACTTCTATCACTCGAGACGTAACTGCGCGTACATCCAGACTGAGCTCAGCTATGGCCGCCGTTAACGTATTCTTGATATCTGCAGCTACACTGTGTAGGTCACTTAAGCTGGGTTGTAGATGTAAATTCTCCATAGTAATGCTGCTCCTGTTCACTTCAACGGGAAATGAACTAGCATTATCTGACGGTGGTAATAAATCATCCACAGGGACCAGTCCTATATTAGCCATAGGGTATATCCGACTCCGTTAAGACAAAAAGTCTTCAGCAGTTGGCAGAATAGAACCAGAGTATCGTTATCACGGTTTGAGACGAAATGAGTTGATAAACGTCCTGTTTGATCGGTAAATTCCGTAGCGGCGGGAGCTCCGCAATTAAGCAGCCATCTTCTAGCTCGGCTAGACCACACCCTCCATTTCAAAAAACTGAAAAATTGGGCGTGCAAAATTATTTAGCCCCTTTACTTTTAGTGCAGCAAACTCACTCCAGAAGTTCAGTGAGGATCTCTGAATGATCCAATGTTGACCTAAATGACTAATGATGATAAATAGAATCCACCTGTGTGTAATCAAGTCTCTGTATAAATGCACTTGCACTGTGATAGTCTCAGAGGTCCGTTTAAAGCGCAGAGAGCATCATGAAGGACAAGGAACACACCAGGCAGGTCCGAGATACTGTTGTGGAGAAGTTTAAAGCCGGATTTCGATACAAAAATATTTCCCAAGCTTTAAACATCCCAAGGAGCACTGTGCAAGCGATGATATTGAAATGGAAGGAGTATCGGACCACTGCAAATCTACGAAGACCTGGCTGTCCCTCTAAACTATGGGTCTTCAAACTACGGCCCTCCAGTTGTTCAGGAACTACAAGTCCCATCATGCCTAGTCATGTCTGTGAATGTCAGTGTGTTTACAATGCATCATGGGATGTGTAGTTCTATAACCGCTGCAGGGCCGTAGTTTGAGGATCCCTGCTCTAAACTTTCAGCTCATACAAGGAGAAGACTGATCAGAGATGCAGCCAAAAGGCCCATGATCACTCTGGATGAACTGCAGAGATCTACAGCTGAGGTGGGAGACTCTGTCCATAGGACAATCGGTCGTATACTGCACAAATCTGGCCTTTATGGAAGCGTGGCAAGAAGAAAGCCATTTCTTAAAGATGGAAATAACAAAGAACGGATGGACGGCCGCACATCAGAAAACTCTTGAGTTGTCTTTATTGAAAAAGCATAAGCAGGCACCACAGATACACAGCAAGAATCAAAACACAGCAAGAATCAAAGAACAGCCAACGCGTTTCACACTTGGTTAGTGCTTATTCATGGCCTTTGTTCTTTTGATTTCTTAAAGACATCCATAAAAGTGTCATTTTAAAGTTTGCCACAAGCCACCTGGGAGACACACCAAACATGTGGAAAAGGTGCTCTGGTCAGATGAAATCAAAATCTAACTTTTGGCAACAATGCAAAACTTTATGTTTGGCGTAAAAGCAACACAGCTCATCACCCTGAACACCCCATCCCCACTGTCAAACATGGTGGTGGCAGCATCATGGTTTGGGACTGCTTTTCTTCAGCAGGGACAGGGAAGATGGTTAAAATTGATGGGAAGATGGATAGAGCCAAATATAGGACCATTCTGGAAGAAAACCTGATGGAGTCTGCAAAAGACCTGAGACTGGAATGGAGATTTGTCTTCCAACAAGACAATGATCCAAAACATAAAGCAAAACCTACAATGGAATGGTTCACAAATAAACATATCCAGGTGTTAGAATGGCCAAGTCAAAGTCCAGACCTGAATCCAATCGAATCTGTGGAAAGAACTGAAAACTGCTGTTCACAAACGCTTTCCATCCAACCTCACTGAGCTCAAACCGTTTTGCAAGCAGGAATGGGCAAAAATTTCTCTCTCGATGTGCAAAACTGATAGAGACATACCCCAAGCGACTTACAGCTGTAATCGCAGGAAAAGGTGGCGCTACAAAGTATTGACTTAGGGGGGCTGAATAATTTCGCACACCCAATTTTTCTGTTTTTTATTTGTTAAAGTTTGAAATATCCAATAAATTTTCGTTCCACTTCATGATTGTGTCCCACTTGTTGTTGATTCTTCACAAAAAAATACAGTTTTATATCTTTGTTTGAAGCCTGAAATGTGGCAAAAGGTCGCAAAGTTCAAGGGGGCCGAATACTTTCGCAAGGCACTGTATGTGTGTGCATATATATATAAAAAAAAAACATGTTATACTTGCCTGCTCCTGTGCAAGGTTTTTGGCGCACCTAGCTCGTCCATTGACAGACGGCAGGACGGGGGGGACTCGTGTTACTGGATATGATTGACAACAGCAGGAGCCAATGATCTGCTATCAATCTATCCAATGAGGACAGACAGAGGCTGGAGTTGCTGGGCTTGTGCAAATCATTGGAACGGATGGGTTTGGGTAATAAAAAAGGGGAGGGCACAGTTTTTTCAGATTGATGTATTAGGGTAAAATACCATGAGACTTTACAACCACTTTAAGTCTGAAGTGCATGTCACCTCAGACTTTTTTTTTTTCCTTTAACCAATTCAATACAGACACTTTTACCCCCTACCTGCTCAGGCCAATTCTTAGCTTTCAGCGCTGTCATACTTTGACAATTGCACAGTCATGTAACGCTAAACCCAAATAAACATTTTATAATTTTGTTCACACAAATGGAGCTTTCTTTTGGTGGTATTTAATTACCACTGGGTTTTAATTTTTTTTTTTGCTAAATAAATTAAACACTTTTTCAAAATTCTGTCTTGTTTCTGTCATAAATTCAGCCCAAAATATATTGTGAAACATTTCTTTGGTAACAAACAAATCTGTGTATATTTAGTCCACAAACTATGGTGTGTATGTATCAGAAAATTCATCAATCCTGCTGTGCTGGTGGACCATCTCATTTTGTGAGGCCCCAAAATTCTAGGATAGTAGAAATGCCCCCCAAATTACTTTTTTTTTTTGCTTTGTGGAAAATTTAAGAGTTGTGTGTGTTTTTTTTTTTTTATATCTTTATTTTACATACAGTGACCAGTGCAGTAAAGCGCCCATCATATAACTGGTGTGGCGGTTTAAAGCGGTGGACACAACTCACTAGGAGGGCCACTTTAACACATGCAATAATGAAAATGCTATTTCACTATTGCTTGTATGTGGTATTTAACCAATTAAGGACCGCCGCATGTACAAAAAGTAAAAAATATTGTTTTTTTTTCAAAAATGTCGCTCTATTTTTTTGTATATAGCGCAAAAAAAAAAAATCGCAGAGGCGATCAAATACCACCAAAAGAAAGCTCTATTTGTGGGAAGAAAAGGGCGCAAATTTTGTTTGGGAGCCACGTCGCACGACCGCGCAATTGTCTGTTAAAGCGACGCAGTGCCGAATTGTAAAAACCCCTTGGGTCATTTAGCAGCATATTGGTCCGGTCCTTAAGTGGTTAACAAACACTTATTAAATACCACATAGTCATTAAAGTCAATTCACAAAAGGAAATAAATGCATGCGATAATGGAAGTACTGGTCCAAGCTTGCAATGGCTATACAATGACTATATTAATACTAACAATAGGCAGAAAAGTGCAAGCTAGAGCAGGTGTGGGCTAGATGTTTAGTCCAGAGTTGTTTCTGTAGACTGGCAGATGGCATAGAAAAGATGAAGGCCCTATGAATCAAATCTTTTGGAATTTAAAGCAATGCAGAGGAGGAGGAAGAGAAAATCCCGAATGGTCCCTTTTAACCACTTAAGAATCGCCCCACATACATATACTGGAGACAACGGCGGTCTGCCTATTTAAACAAGGCAGACAGTTGTTCTGTCAATTCCTCCTAATCAAGGACACAGATGTCTCTTCCATGAGTCAGTCCCCCCACAGTAAGAAGGCACACCCAGAGAACAGTTAAAGCGGATGTCCCGCAAAAAAAATGAAAAGCCAGCAGCTACAAATACTGCAGCTGCTGACTTTTAATAAATGGACACTTACCTGTCCAGCACACCCGTGATATTGGCAGCAGAAGATGAGCAATCGCTCGTCTCTCGGCTGCCCCTGCCGCCATCAGTGAGGGAATCGGGAAGTGATGCCTTGTGGCTTCACTGCCCACTTCCCTACTGAGAATGCGTGTGTAGCGCAGTGCATTCCCAGTGGTCCCCGTTAACTCCTGGGACCAGTGTGTTTCCCAGAAGGCGGGGGGGGGGAGGCGGAGTGGAGTGACTCCTGTGGGAATTATATAGGTATCTGCACCCCCCTCCCCCCTGAAAGGTGAATGAAGCGGCAACCGTTTACCATAGAGCTGACCGAGGACCAGATGGTCCCGGTCATCTCTATGACCGCTGGAGGCCGGGTGCTGCGTTTGTCACGCCCATCATAGCAGATCACCACTATTGTGGACAAATCGTGCCCTTCCCGGCACTAGGAATAATATATGCCAATGCCGAGTATTCAGCAACGCAGCTCTCGTGTGCTCAAGCCCTGGTATGCACTCCTATTCACAGTGGCATGTGTGCCTCTGTAAGGGGCTGTCGCCCAGATGTTTCTTTGATGGCTGCATGTAGGCAGAATGCCTACTGTGTCTAATTAGCCAGCTCAGCTGCCTGGGTAAGGGGTTAATGCTTTTGCCACCTTGCCTGGTCATGTCTGGCTTCACTTACTTCACTTACTGTGATATAGGAAATCAGTTTGGGTCCTGAGAATGTGGGCGAAAGGATGAGACCAGGAACAATTAAAGCTTGCTGGAACTTGCTGGGACATGTGGTCGACCTCAGCAACACAGACTTGAGTCCCTGTAACAATGGATATCTCCACTCTAGATTCACCATCTATTGACTTTACCCATAAGGATTTTACCTATGCATGGACTCTGGAGCAATTAGACCCCTTCACACTAAGGTGCTTTCAGGAGTTTTAGCGCTAAAAATAGTGTGACTGTAAAGCGCCTCCTCAGCCACCCCAATGTGAAAGCCAGAGTGCTTTCACACTGGCATGGTGTACTTGCAGGACGGGGAAAAAAAAAAATCCTGCAAGCAGCATCTTTGGGGCAATATACATTGCTCCCGTACCGCCCCCTGCCCATTGAAATGAATGCCGCAATATGGGAGCTATTAACGCTTTTGGCTGCTAGCGGGGGTTAAAAGTGCCCTGCTGGTGGCCAAACAACGCCACTAATGCCCCTAGCCCCAGTGTGAAAGGGGTCTTGGAGTTAGCTAGGGAAAGGACATTTTACCCTGTTGCATGTGTTATGCTAAGCTTTCAGTAAAGTTATTTCAACTGCTTTTGAGACTGGTTTGAAGGTAATAATGTAGGTTCTTGGCTTATTCCTAAAGAACCTGGGTCTGTGATGGCACTATGCGTTATGAGGAGGTAGTTGCCCTGGGTAAGTGAAAAAAAAGAGCGGCTACAGCAACCAGTCATTTGGCTTGGTACCTGCTTAGGTGAGAGGTCCTCCAGTACTGAGTAGTTGGTGCCCTAGCTGCCTGTCTACTCTGGTCACAGAGCAAATTAGTTTATGGAGATTTTAAGGCCTGATCACTAGGTACCAGAAGGAAAGGGTAAATAAGTATGCAAGGGGCCCACTGTGTATTCGGCGGGACTTCATTCTGTTACTGGATGTGAAGTGACAGAGGTACGCTTGACATTTGAAGTGGGCAAAGCCGTTCTGTGCATCCCTCCTAATGCAAACATACATTTGTTACAAGTGTGTAGTCACATGGGAGGAAACCTCTTACGGATTAGCTCTGTGCATTATTGTTGCACACAAGTGGTTCATCTCTGAGTCGGGACTTCCTTTATGGTTTTTGATTCTTCACATGATCGCAGCCTTTGTCTGACCCCAAGCATTGATGAGTATGCCTTTGGGTGAAACGTTACTTTATGTGCACAGGTGTAATAGACCCCACCCACACACAGCTCTATTTGCCCACTTTTTTTTTTTATAATACTATATCATCATAGCTCCCCTGTCCTGCCTGAATTTAGTATATACAGTAGCTCACAAAAGTGAGGACACCCCTCACCTTTTTGGAAATATTTTATTATCACACAACTCGTTAGTGTTACAAAGTCTCAGGTGTGTTAAATTTGGTGTTATCACTCTCACTCTCTCATACTGGTCACTGAAAGTTCAACATGGCATCTCATGGCAAAGAACTCTCTGGGGATCTGAAAAAAATAATTGTTGCTCTACATAAAGATGGCCTAGGCCTGTGATGGTAAACCTTGGCACCCCAGATGTTTTGGAACTAAATTTCTCATGGTGCCAAACTACACTGCAGAGTGCATAAGCATCATGGGAAATATAGTTCCAAAACATCTGGGGTGCCAAGGTTTACCATTACCGGTCTAGGCTATAAGAAGATTGCCAAGGCCCAGAAAATGAGCTGCAGCATGGTGGCCAAAACCATACAGCAGTTTAACAGGACAGGTACCACTCAGAGCAGGCCTCGCCATGGTCGTTCAAAGAAGTTGAGTGCGCGTGCTTAGCGTCATATCCAGAGGTTGTCTTTGGGAAATAGACGTATGAGTGCTGCCAGCATTGCTGCAGAGGTTAAAGGGGTGGGGGGTCAGTCTGTCAGTGCTCAGACCATACGACGTACACTGCATCGAATTGGTCTGAATGTCTGTCGTCCCAGAAGAAAGTCTCTTCTAAAGAGGATGCACAAGAAAGCCTGCAAACAGTTTACTGAAGACAAGCAGACTAAGGACATGGATGTCCTGTGGTCTGATGAGACAATGATAAATATATTTGGTTCAGATGGTGTCAAGCTTATGTGATGGCAACCAGATGAAGGGTACAAAGACTACTACTACAGTCAAGCATGGTGGTGGGAGTGTCATGGTCTGGGGCTGCATGGGTGCTGTCAGAACTGGGGAGCCACAGTTCATTGAGTCCATGAATGTCAACATGTACTGTGACATACTGAAGCAGAGCATGATCTCGTCCCTTTGGAGACTGGGCTGCAGGGCAGTATTCCAACATATTGACCCCAAACACACCTCCAAGATGAACACTGCCTTGCTAAAGAGGCTGAGGGTAAAGGTGATGGACTGGCCAAGCATGTCTCCAGACCTAAACCCTATTGAGCATCTGTGTGGCATCCTCAAACAGAAGATTGAGAAGCACACCGTCTCTAATATCCACCAGCCCTGTGATGTTGTCATGGAGGATCGGTAGAGAACAGCAAAATTTACACTGTTATACAAGCTGTACACTCACTACTTTACATTGCGGCAAAGTGTAATTTCTTCAGTGTTGTCACATGAAAATATTTAATTTAATATTTACAAAAATGTGAGGGTGTACTCACTTTTGTGAGATACTGTAGTCTTGCTGTATCTAGCTGAGCTACAATAAATGTTTCAGGTCTGTTGGGGTGTTTACCAATACTGGTGGTTGATTGTTCCTGCCTGCTGCTGGAATGTTCCTGCAATATTGTGGGAGGATCAATCCCTGGGTTATATCTGACCTCAGGCAACCCCTGGGAGGTTGATCAAGAAGGTGTAGCTGGGGGCAAGATGCAAGTTTGGGAGGATCTGATTAGAGCTCTCTTCCCCTGTGCCTTTCCCCCTGGGGGGGATGCTGCCTTTGAATATTGTAGATAGGACCTCTCACCTATAGCTTCAGTTGTGGAAGTACTTCTTTAGGGTATTATGCCAGAAGTAGCCGCTAAGGACTGTGACTGTGAATAAGCTATGAGCTATGAATAAGCATCTCACAATGTTAAACGCGTTAGCCACCTTTCTCCTGTTGTTCACTTTTTCATTTTTGACTGTATAATTTTTGACTATTTTGATTTTACTCAATAAAGACGTCATTCAACGGAAGTCCAGGTTTTTATCTCATCCTAAGGACTGTGACTGCTCGCATTGCGTCTCGAGATTGACTGGCTGTACCCCCACTATCAGCATTGTTTTGGGGCTGCTACTGAAAAGGGCAAATTCAAGATTTTGTGCCCTGAGCCGAGTATCCTGCAACTCTAAACCCTCCCTCTGCATTCTTTCAAGATCTGCAATAAATCTTCAAAAGACACCCATTGACTGAACCTGAGCTTGCCAGTGTGCTTCTGGGACTGCAAACAGGGCGAGCAGCCTCTGGACAGATAAGGAGGACTCATTCTATTTTCAGCATACCCCTTGGGTGGTTAACGCTACATGATTATATCGTCATTTTACAGTTATGGCATTAGCCTAATCTATTTTTACAGTATTTATAGTGATTAACTATACTTTACAGTACCTAATGTAATAAAAAAACAAAAAAAAAAAACACAGATATAGTGTTGAATATTCATTAATTTTTATGTTTTTGCATACAAAACCTATATTTACATATTGTAATTTGTTTCATTAGTTGCTTTTCTGGTAGCTTTGGGTCTCAATTTTGTTTATAGTTGAATGCAATGTGATTGAAATGATTTTTATTACACATAGAACCGTTTAAATGGTAGTCAACTGCCATCTTGTGGTTAATGGGGAACATGATGTATTAATGAGGACTGCTGATTGACATATAAATTGCTTAAATTGTTAGAGGACCCAAAGCAGTAATTATGATCTAAATGTGCTGTGCTAAGCTACAGTTTATATATATACACATATACACACATAATTGGTGTATTGCATGCACCTAAAAAACTTTGTGTAAATATTCTATTCACCTCACAATTTTGTCATGCGTTTCTGGCTGTTTTCAAAGACAAATTGCAAGTAGTTGGTTGAAAAGAGGAATGAGTAGTAGGGCATTGCAATTAGGGACATTTTCCAATAAAAAGTCAGCCAGTAGGCTTTTAATAATGCAACATTAAGGGCAGGGCTGGACTGGGACGTAAATTTGGCCTTGGACTTCATCCAGACTGGCCCACTTTGACATGTCTCACCCATGGTGGCCGGACAACTCCCACACCCCCCCCCCCCAGCCACCTGCCACTAGCCGTTAGGTACTTAATTAGAGTAGAACGGCTGGTATTGGTACTCTTATAGGCAGTACCAGTGGGGAAGCTAGATATTATTTCACCCCGGGCAAAGAATCAGTTTGGTGCCCCCCCCTTATGGGACAAGATTAGGCAGAAGGGAGAAGCTCCCAGGCCATAGCTGTTAAGTCAGCTGTCTGTCCCCTCCCCCATGCTCCTCTGTCGTCGTCCCTGCTCCTCTGGTCCTCCCCCTGCTTCTTTCTCCCCCCCAGGTGAGCGCTGCGGGGAGGGAGAGACAGAGGAGTGGAGGGGGACGGCGGTCCGTTGTCACTGAAGCTGGCCCACTGAGCCATCGGCCCACCGGGAAACTCCCTGTAGTCCCAATGGCCAGTCCATCCCTGATTAAGGGCAATATTAAAAGTATACAACTTCCTTATACAACATGCTTGGGGGATGCGTGTGAAGTGGTGCACCTGTAGGATGTAATGTAGCAAAAGGGAACATTCAATTTTTTTATTGGAGCAACAAAATGGTCTTTCTTCCCTGCTAAGAGGGATCCCATATATTCTCAATAACATTGGTTATCATCGCTGTTTGATTTATTGACATTCAGCATGCGGTGGAGAAGCTGTCATATGCCCACATTTGGACAATGACATTGTCTTTGTATAAAGCCCTGTACACACGATCGGGAATCTCGTTGGGAAAAAAAAAACGTTTTTCTTGACCGTATTCCTGGCAGGCAACCAGAATGATTTGGGAGACAAGATTTGGTTTAAGACTTTTGTGTTTTTTAAAGTTTAAAAAAAAAAAAAATTATATAACAAACATGAAAGAGATAAAAAAAAAATCACAGTTTTTTTTAATTATTATTTTTCAAGAAATAAACTTGCGAAGCCTAACTAAATAGTAAGGAAAACTTAGAAAAATATAAAAAAACAAATGTCACTGTAAAAATATAAATTTAGCTTATATTAAAAGTGGATAGTGCCAGTCAGTAGAGCAGTGGACAGTGTGTGAACAGTGTCAGTAGAGCAGTGGATGGTGTCAGTAATGAATTATTTTTTTTACAATTTTTTTTTTAATTATTATTTTTACAATATTTAGTAAAATAATATTTTACCAATGCCCTGTTGAGGACTTTGGTGAAATATATGGATCAAGCAGACCTTCGATGTCTCATTTCTGAGACAGAGAAAGTGAGTGCCTGTAACATAGATTACTGCTATGGCTGGGTGAGAACAGACTTTAAAGTGTTATTAAACCCAGGACCCATCATTCACTATATCTGGTCTCCCACAGTACACAGAACATGGAAATTCAATTATTTTAAGAAATATGAACTGCTAAATACCTTTTATCATCAGCATTATATAGCAGTCTTGTGACTTCTAGCAGTGTCCAGCCAAACACTGGTTAAAGCCTCCTTGTAGGAGGCGTTTTCTGACTGCCCTATGAGACTGCAATATCTGACTTTCTGTCCCTGTGCACTCTCCCAAGATAAAAATAAAACCTCTCTAGCAATACACACCAAACTGAGCATGTGCAGCCTGACTCCATAGGCTCTGTCTTATCATGAAATAAGGGGACAGTAAAAGGAGGGGAGGATTAGAGAAGACAGGATCAAACAGCTATTTTACACAATGCGGAGGCCTAACCACTTCCTAACAGTTTCCACAGTGAGTATTACAAGCATGCTTTACTGCATATACAGACTGATTTTAACAATGTGGGATTAGTAACACTTTAAGGTCCAGGCTCACACTGTTGAGCTATGGAAATGCTGGAGTGCCATCTATTGTTAACAGCAGGTCCACTACCATGTGCTGCATCACTACCATACATTGCAGTCCCGAAAAGGTGCGGTTTTGACCACCTAAATCAGGGATCCTCAAACTACGGCCCTCCAGATGTTGTAGAACTACACATCCCATGAGGCATTGTAACACACTGACATTCACAGACATGACTAGGCATTATGGGAATTGTAGTTCCTGAACAACTGGAGGGCCGTAGTTTGAAGACCCATGACCTAAATTAATCAACTGCCTTAACACAATGCATGATAACCCATGATGTAATGCGCGTGCATTAACACACCACAAAAATCTGCATTAGACCTGTGCTGTAGGTGTTAGATGCATTTGAAAAGCTCCAAAATATATTTTTTAACGTTTTAAAAAGGAACAGTGGTATAAAACCTGATTTCTGGACTCAGTCATTCTTCAAAGTCACATTAACTGCAGGTTATTTCAAGTATTTTAGTGTGCAGGAAGTTTATAAAAAGTACTATAAATAATTTTATTGGTTAATGGGTTAAGTACAGCATGTTATTATGTGTAGTTATGGTTTGACTCACCCTATCTTTTGAGCTCTAGGGATAATTTAGCAAGTGAATATGCCACTTTTCATCTTTTCTTTGTTAAAAAGGGAAGAACTTGCTTTGCAGTCATTTCAGCTTTGCATCAACGCTGGCAATTAAACTATTTGACTCACTGCCACAAGGCAACGGTGATTAAATGCTAGAGACGTGGGTGTATCTGATAACAGTGCTGCTCCCAGCTGGAATGGGTTGTGAAAATAAAAATGCCAGTAACAGTTGGCAGGAGAAAGTAAATTAAGATTATTGCTATACATAATGACACTACATAATTGATCTTTCAGACAGGTGTTCTTCCATTCATCACTGGCAGCTTAAGGATCATTACTTGATTGGCGCATCACAAGTTGTAGTGCTTCTAAATAAAGTTTTATATGGAAATGCAGTCTTGTAGTAATATGTTATACCATATGTTTACTCCCTCCTGGGATAATGGCACAAGTTTTGGTCAGAAGACCTACCACATTTTTCATATGGGCATGTGGGATGGTCTTGATGTTCGAGATGAACGTAAGTTCAACTCGAACATCAGCTGTTCTTTTGTTTGTCTGCCGAGGAGCGCCCCATAATGCACTGCGAGATTGCTATGTATTGACGGCTGCTGATTGGCCAAAGCATGCACCTGACCTGCATACTTTTGCCAATCACAGAGCAATGTGCTGTGAGAGTCATGATTAACCAAAGGCAGGGTACCTTTGGCCAATCATGGTCCATGCCCCAAACTGTATAAGGCTGCTGCTTACACGGCAGACATATATAGTGAATGAATGGAGATTAGGCAGGTAGTTAGTGTAGTGTGTGTATTATGTGTGTGTGTATATATATAAGTTAAAAAAGCTATAAACAATAAGAAAATAGCCTTTAAAAAATATAAAAATGAAGGAACACTAGTGTCGTTTAAATGTAACAAAGAATATAATAGAATATGTAAAAAGGAAATTAAGGATGCAAAAATTCAAAATGAACGACAGATTGCAAAAGATAGTAGGACAAACCCCAAAAAATTCTTTAAATATATTAATAGTAAAAAGGTCAAGTCTGTGCATGTAGGCCCTTTACAAAATAATGTGGGTGACTGAGGACACAGAGAAGGCACATTTATTAAATGCTTTCTTCAGCTCTGTGTATACAATGGAGCATGGCGGAGCTCATGTCCATAATGGGGGTGGGAGTGACACAGCCCCAAATCCACAATGGCTCAAAAGTGATATGGTCCAGAAATATTTAGACAGAATAAAGGTAGATAAAGCACCTGGACCAGATGGCATCCACCCACGGATCCTAAAAGAATTGAGCTCTGAAATTTCAAAGCCACTGTATCTAATATTTAGGGACTTATTAAAGCGGATGGTTCACCAAAAACAAATATTAAAAGCCAGCAGCAACAAATACTGCAGCTGCTGACTTTTAATATTAGGACACTTACCTGTCCTGGAGTCCAGCGGCGTCCGCAGCAGAGGATGAGCGATCGCTCGTCACCCTGCTGCTCCCCCCTCCATCCACGGCGAGGGAACCAGGAAGTGAAGCGCTCCGGCTTCACTGCCCGGTTCCCTACGGCGCATGCGCGAGTCGCGCTGCGCCCGCGATTGGCTCCCGCTGTGTGCTGGGAGCCGAGAGTTCCCAGCATACAACGGGAAAAGCCCGTCTTTTGCCCGAGACTGCGGGCCGGAAGTGGGTGCGGATACCTGTCTTTAGACAGGTATCTGCACCCCCCTCCCCCCTGAAAGGTGTCAAATGTGACACCGGAGGGGGGGAGGGTTCCGATCAGCGGATCTTCACTTTAGGGTGGAGATCCGCTTTAATGACAGGAATAGTACCACTGGATTGGCGTAGAGCCAATGTGGTGCCTATATTTAAAAAGGGAACAAAGTCTTTACCAAGTAACTATAGACCTGTTTAGTTTAACTTCTATAGTTGGGAAGATACTGCAATGTTTAATAAAAGACCACATGGATGAGTTCTTGCTGGAAACAAAACTATTTAAGCAGCAGACAGCATGGATTCATGAAAGACAGAAGTTGTCAGACAAACCTGATTTCCTTTTATGAAGAGGTAAGTAAAACCCTGGACAGAGGCGTGGCAGTGGACGTGGTATACTTGGATTTTGCAAAGGCGTTTGATACAGTTCCCCACACACGGCTCATGTGTAAGGTAAGGTCTACAGGATTGGATATATCAGTTTGTAAATGGATAGAAAACTTGCTGAAAGACAGAATTCAGAAAATTGTGGTTAACGATTCTTACTCTGAATGGTCCAAGGTTATCAGCGGTGTACCCCGAAGTTCGGTGTTGGGTCCCTTACTTTTCAATATATTTATAAATGATATTGGGTCTGAGATCAAAAGTAACATTTCTGTCTTTGCAGACGACACCAAGCTATGTAGTGGAATATCGTCCTTACAGGATGTCTCCAATTTACAAGCAGACCTCAATGCTCTGTCTAATTGGGCGACTATGTGGCAGATGAGGTTTAATGTTGATAAATGTAAAGTTCTGCACTTAGGGGCTAAGAATATGCATGCATCATATATGCTAGGGGGAGTACAACTGGGGGGATCTGTAGTGGAGAAGGATCTGGGGGTTTTAGTTGATCATAAGCTCAATAATGGCATGCAATGCCAAGCTGCAGTTTCCAAAGCGAGAAAAGTCCTTTCTTGTATTAAGAGAGGTATGGACTCCAGAGAGAGCGGTATCATTTTGCCCCTGTACAAATCATTAGTAAGACCTCATCTGGAATATGCAGTACAGTTTTGGGCACCAGTTCTCAAAAAGGATATTGGAGAACTGGAGAAAGTGCAGAGAAGGGCAACCAAACTGATAAGAGGCATGGAGGAGCTCAGCTATGAGGAAAGATTAGAGGAACTGAATTTATTCACTCTTGAGAAGAGGAGAATAAGGGGGGATATGATCAACATGTACAAATATATGAGGTCCATATAGTGAACTTGGTGTTGAGTTGTTCACTGAGGTCAACACTGAGGACAAGGGGGCACTCTTTACTTCTGGAGGAAAAGAGATTTCACCTCCAAATACGGAAAGGTTTCTTCACAGTAAGAGCTGTGAAAATGTGGAACAGACTCCCTCCAGACGTGGCTTCTGGCCAGCTCAGTAGATTGCTTTAAGAAGGGCCTGGATTCTTTCCTAAATGTACATAATATAACTGAGTACTAAGATGTGTAGGTAAAGTTGATCCAGGGAAAATCCGATTGCCTCTCGGGGGATCAGGAAGGAATTTTTTTCCCTCCTGTAGCAAATTGGATCATGCTCTGCTGTTTTTTTTTGCCTTTCTCTGGATCAACTGTGGGTATGGAGTTGGGTGTATGGGATTGTACTGTGTTTTATTTTGTTTGTTTATTTTTTATTTTTTTATGGTTGAACTGGATGGACTTGTGTCTTTCTTCAACCTGACTAACTAACCAACTACTGTATGTAACTATGTGTGTGTGTGTATATATATATATATATATATATATATATATATATATATATATATATATATACACGGTATATATATATATATATATATATATATATATATATTACAGTTCAGAGTCTATAGTGCAGTTAGTTTAGCATATATAATACAGTCCATAGTATATAGTGCAGTCTGTGTAGTATATATAATACAGTCCATAGTATATAGTTCAGTCTATATAGTATATATAATACAGTTCAGAGTATATAGTGCAGTCAGTGTAGTATATATAATACAGTTCAGAGTATACAGTACAGTCCATGTAGTATATATAATACAGTTCGAAGTACATAGTTCAGTTTGTATAGTATATATAATAGAGTTCAGAGTATATAGTGAAGTCACTCTAGTATATATATATAATACAGTGCAAAGTATATAGTGCAGTCAGTGTAGTATATATATTACTGTTCAGAGTATACAGTGCAGTCCGTGTAGTATATACACTGTATAATACAGTTCGGAGTACAAAGTGCAGTTTGAATAGTATATATAATACAGTTAGGAGTATATAGTGCAGTCCGTGTAGTATATATAATACGGTTCAGAGTATATAGTACAGTCCGTGTAGTATATATAATAGAGTTCAGAGTATATAGTGCAGTTAGTTTTGTATATATAATGCAGTGCAGTCAGTATAGTGTACAGTATATAATACAGTGCAGAGTATACAGTGCAGTCCATGTAGTATATTTAATAAAGTTCAGAGTAGAAAGTGGAGTTCGTATAGTATATCCACTTCCCGCCCGGCCAATAGCCGATTTACGGCAGGGAAGTGGTTATGAAATCGTGACAGGCCGTTCTCAAACGTCCTGCACGATTTCATGCCGCACGCGCCCGTGCGGGCGCGCAGCGCGGCGATCGGTGATGCGGGGTGTCAGTCTGACACCCTGCACCTCCGATCTCGGTAACGAGTCTCCGGCGGAGCCTCGTTACCACGTATCAGCCGTGTCCAATCACGGCTGATCACGATGTAAACAGGAAGAGCCGCCGACGGCTCTTCCTCACTCGCGTCTGACAGACGCATGTAGAGGAGAGCCGATCAGCGGCTCTCCTGACAGGGGGGTTCGCGCTGATTGTTTATCAGCGCAGCCCCCCCTCGGATCGCCACACTAGACCACCAGGAGAATAAAAAAAAGACACAAAAAAATGACAAAAAAAAAATGACAAAAAAAAAAAATGACAAAAAAAAAAAGGGGTGGCAGTAAAAAAAATGATGCCAATCAGTGCCCACACATGGGCACTGATTGGCAACATTGATCCATCAGTGCCACCCCTCAGTGATCATCAGTGCCACCCCAGTGTCTGTCAGTGCCACCCCACAGTGCCAATCCATGCCCAGTGCCCACCTACCAGTGCCCACCTGTGCCACCTATCAGTGCCCACCTGTGCCGCCTATCAGTGCCCACCTGTGCCGCCTATCAGTGCCCACCTGTGCCGCCTATCAGTGCCCACCTGTGCCGCCTATCAGTGCCCACCTGTGCCGCCTATGAGTGCCCACCTGTGCCGCTATGAGTGCCCAGTGCTGCCTATGAGTGCCCATCAGTGCCGCCCATGAGTGCCCATCAGTGCCGCCCATGAGTGCCCATCAGTGCCCAATACCAGCGCCGCCTATCAGTGCCCATCAGTGCTACCTAATCGGTGCCCATCAGAACTACCTCATCGGTGCCCATCAGTGCCACCTCATCGGTGCCCATCAGTGCCACCATATCAGTGCCCATAATTGAAAGAGAAAACATACTCATTTACAAAAAAATTAACAGAAAAAAATAAAAACTTTATTTTTTTTTCAAAATCTTCGCTCTATTTTTAGTTGTTGCACAAAAAAAAAAAACCGCAGAGGTGATCAAATACCACCAAAAGAAAGCTCTATTTGTGGGGAAAAAAGGACGCCAATTTTGTTTGGGTGCAGTGTAGCATGACCGCGCAATTGTCATTCAAATTGCGACAGTGCTGAAAGCTGAAAATTGGCTTGGGCGGGAAGGTGCGTAAGTGCCTGGTATGGAAGTGGATATATAATACAGTTTAGCGTATATAGTAAGTCAGTGTAGTAGATATAATACAGTTCAGAGTATATACCATGTTGTAAAGCGCTGTGCAAACTGTTGGCCCTATATAAATCCTGAATAATAATAATATAATGCAGTCCATGTAGTATATATAATACAGTTCAGGGTACATAGTGCAGTCCATGGAGAGTATATAGTATGTATACTACAGTTCAGAGTTCAGAGACACACCGGAGAGGACTGGGAGGATGAGATGGATGCAGAACCAGAGGAATGGTGTGCACTATATACTCTTCATTGACTGCGCTATGAATGTATGTATGCACTATAATACATTTCAGAGTAGAAAGTGCAGTTCGTATAGTATATATAATACAGTAGTATATATAATATGTAGTGGATAGGAATGTCCAGAACCAGAGGAATGGACTGTGGTGTCATGGGCAGTGGAGAAGGGCAGCTGCAGCCAAGAGGTCTGGCAGAGCCTGAAGATGGCTTACTGGGCTCAGTAGCCGCATTTAGGACAGCTAACACCAGAGACTTTCTATTTTGCTACACTATAGGGGCCTACAGTCCCTATCTGTAAAGGGAAATTGCTAAGGCCTGGCAGAGCCAGTGTCAGGCCTATCCACTTTGTGCTAGCTGTTCCTGAACCTCAGAGAGGAAGCGATTTGTAGGAAAAGAGTGAGATGAACATTAGAGACGAAGCGATGTGCAGGAGGAGAGAGAAGTGAACATTAGAGAGGAAGCAATGTGCAGGAGGAGAGTGGAGTGAACATTAGAAAGAAAGTGATGTGCAGGAGGAGAAATGAAGTGTATATACCTGAGTGTATATAGTTGTCCCAGCAAGTTCTACACACTTCCCATCCAAGTTCAAATCCCTCAATAAAACATAAAAACAAGCACATGGCTGTTTTTCTGTCTTGGAGTGTCTGAGAGGTGAACGCCAGCCAAGGTAGGGTGACAGGTGGGCCACAACACTTTGCAGCCCCTATGGAAGTACCGCTACATATATGTAATATAGTGCAGAGTATACAGTGCACTTTGTGTAGTATATATAATACAGTTCAGAGCATATAGTGCAGTCAGTGTAGTATATATAATACAGTTCAGAGTAAATAGTGCAGTCCGTGTAGTATAATATAGGGTTCAGAGTATATAGCGCAGTCAGTGTAGTATATATAATACAGTTCTGAAAATATAGTGCAGTCTGTATAGTGTATATATAATACAGTTCAGTGTATATAGTGCAGTCTGTGTAGTATATAAAATACAGTTCAGTGTATATAGTGCAGTCTGTGTAGTATATAAAATACAGTTCAGTGTATATAGTGCAGTCAGTGTAGTATATAGAATACACTGGAGAGTATATAGTGCCATAAGTGTAGTATATATAATACATTGCAGAGTATTTAGTGTAGTCAGTGTAGTAAAAAATGTATACAGTGGAGAATATATAGGGCCAGATTCTCATAGAATTTCGCTTGCGTATCGTAAGCCATTTGCACTACGCCGCCGCATCGTACTAGAGCAGGTGCCGTATTCCCTAACCATTTGCTCCGTCGTTTGCGTTGGCGTAGCGAAAATGGCCCAGCGTAAGCCCGCGTAATTCAAATGAGGCGGCTTGTATTTAACCACTTAAGGACCCCCGCACGCACATATACGGCCACAGAATGGCACGTACAGGCACAAGGGCGTAAATTTACGTCCCCGCCTGAGTGCGGTTCGGGGGTCCCATCGGGACCCCCTCCGCGGCGTGCGGGGGTCCCCCTACCTCTGGGAGCGATCCGGGATCTGCGGGCGGATGTCCGTGATATCCGCCCCCCCCGCGATCGCTCCCAGCCAATGGGAGCGCGCTCCCAGCCTGTCACTTCCTCCTCCTGTGTTTACACAGGAAGGAGGAAATGATGTATTCTCTCATCGCAGCGCTGTTTCCCAGCGCTGCTGATGAGAGAAGACATCACAAGTAAGTGTGCACCAACACAACACTGACACACACTCACATAGGCATATTAACCCCTTGTGATCGCCCCCCCCCACCCCCCTGTCACAGTGTCACTGAATGCAGTGATTTAATCACTGCATTTAGTGTCAGTGTGACAGGCAGTGTAAAAAACAGTTAGTGTTAGGTTCAGGATAGCCCCCCCACCCCCCCTAATAAAGTTTTAACCCCCTGATCACCGCCCTAGTTAACCCTTTCACTCCCTATTGCCAGCGTCACTAAGCGATCATTTTTCTGATCGCTGTATTAGTGCCGCTGTTCCCGCTAGGTAGCTATTTTTTTTTATTGCGATTTTTTTTTTTACTAAAGACATGTGGCTAAATAAATTTTGGCCTAAATGTTTGACTAAAATTTAGTTTATTTGATTTTTTTTTTAACAAAAAGTAAAAAATAGTGTTTTTTTTTCAAAAATGTCGCTCTATTTTTGTATATAGCGCAAAAAATCGCAGAGGTGATCAAATACCACCAAAAGAAAGCTCTATTTGTGGGAAGAAAAGGACACAAATTTTGTTTGGGAGCCACGTCGCACGACCGCGCAATTGTCTGTTAAAGCGACGCAGTGCCGAATCGCAAAAACACCTTGGGTCATTTACCAGCGTATTGGTCCGGGTCTTAAGTGGTTAAATAAAGCGTGCCCCCGCGTCGAACGAACTGCGCATGCGCCGGCCGGGGAAAAAGCCCAGTGCGCATGCTCCAGCTCACGTCGGAAAGCGTTGTTGAAACCAACGTCAAAACGACGTGAGCGTCATTTACGCAACTCCCTATTCGCAAACGAGTTAGTAAAACGACAGAAGCGACGGAAAAAGCCGACGCTGACCCGACGCCATACTTAACATGGCACCCGACAGCATCCGACGGAACTTCGTAAGGAGCTGGGGTAAACTTACGTGGACGAAAACGACGTATGCGACGACGGGGCAGCGTAAAAGCGAAAGGGAATCGGCGTACTAGCCTCATTTGCATAGGCAAATGAGAAAACAATGTAAAGTAAGGTGACCAGATTTTTAAAATGAATTCCGGGGACATTTTTTGTATTTATTTTTTAATTGGCAAATGGTAAATTTTATAAGCATATTTTCCTAAATGATATATGCAGTGTGTGGATGCGTGATTATGTATGATATACATGTTATTTCTCACACTTCCTCCATGAGATAAAAAAAAAAAAGATACTTAGATTATAGAGAAAAACCTTGGGCAGGGGCAGCCAGTGGCATCTCCAGTGTTTATATTTAGGGGGGGGGGACACATGGGGGGACAGGGACAAAAGAAGGGGGGCCATCTATAAATGTGTCATGCTACTGTACATCCAAAAACATAAATGTATTTTATTGGAATTTTATGTGATAGACCAACACAAAGTGGCACATAATTGTAAAGTGGAAGGAAAATGATAAATGATTTTTCAAAATTGGCACCTGGGGCGGATCCAATATCTAGCATCCCTCCCCCCAGGCAGACAGGCAGTGCACTGTATGTCGACGTCAAGTGATGTTAGGGTAGAATACTGGCAGATTGGGGTGATATAGTGCCAGGTTAGAGTGATAGTGTCAACGTAGGTGATGGCCAGGCTATGTGATATACAGTAATACCAGGTTAGCTGGTAGTGGCAGGTTAGGTGATTGACAATAGTTCCAGGTTAGGTAGTAGTGGCAGGCTAGGTGGCAGTGCCAGGTTAGGTGGCAGCGCCAGGTTAGGTGGCATACAGTAGTCCCAGGTTAGGTGGTAGTGCCAGGTTAGGTGGTATACAGTAGTGCCTGATTAGGTGGTAGTGGCAGGTTGGGTGGTATACAGTAGTGCCTGGTTAGGTGGTAGTGCCAGGTTGGGTGGTATACAGTATTGCCAGGTTAGGTGGTAGTGCCTGGTTAGGTGGTAGTGGCAGATTAGGTGGTAGTGGCAGATTAGGTGGTATACAGTAGTGCCAGGTTAGGTGATAGTGCCAGGTTAGGTGGTATACAGAAGTGCCAGGTTAGGTGGTAGTGCCAGGTTAGGTGGTATACAGTAGTGCCAGGTTAGGTGGTAACGCCAGGTTAAGTGGTATACAGTAGTGCCAGTTTAGGTGGTAGTGCCAGGATAGGTGGTATACAGTAGTGCCAGGTTAGGTGGTATACAGTAGTGCCTGGATAGGTGGTAGTGACAGGTTAGGTGGTAGTGCCAGGTTAGGTGGTATACAGTAGTGCCAGTTTAGGTGGTAGTGCCAGGTTAGGTGGTATACAGTAGTGCCTGGATAGGTGGTAGTGCCAGGTTAGGTGGTAGTGCCAGGTTAGGTGGTATACAGTAGTGCCTGGATAGGTGGTAGTGCCAGGTTAGGTGGTATATAGTAGTGTCAGGTAAGGGTAGTAGTGCCATGAATACATAATAGTCCTGTCCATCATTTCCATCAGCTGCACTAAAAGCATACATCCTTCTCTCTGTATACCATACCTCCCCCTTTCTCTCTGTATACCATACCTCCCACCTCTCTCTCTCTCTCTCTCTCTCTCTGTATACCACACCTCCCACCTCTCTCTCTCTCTGTATACCACACCTCCCACCTCTCTCTCTCTCTGTATACCACACCTCCCACCCCTCTCTCTCTCTGTATACCATACCTCCCATCTCTCTCTCTCTGTATACCATACCTCCCATCTCTCTCTCTCTCTGTATACCATACCTCCCCCCTCTCTCTCTCTCTGTATACCACACCTCCCACCCCTCTCTCTCTCTGTATACCATACCTCCCATCTCTCTCTCTGTATACCATACCTCCCATCTCTCTCTCTCTCTGTATACCATACCTCCCCCCCTCTCTCTCTCTCTGTATACCATACCTCTCCCCTCTTTCTCTCTCTCTGTATACCACACCTCCCACCCCTCTCTCTCTCTCTGTATACCACACCTCCCAACCCTCTCTCTCTCTCTCTGTATACCACACCTCCCACCTCTCTCTCTCTCTGTATACCACACCTCCCACCCCTCTCTCTCTCTGTATACCATACCTCCCATCTCTCTCTCTGTATACCACCCCTCCCACCCCTCTCTCTCTCTCTCTGTATACCACACCTCCCACCCCTCTCTCTCTCTCTCTGTATACCACCCCTCCCACCCCTCTCTCTCTCTCTGTATACCATACCTCCCATCTCTCTCTCTCTGTATACCATCTCTCTCTCTCTGTGTATACTATCTCTCTCTCTCTCTATACCATCTCTCTCTCTCTCTCTCTCTCTCTCTCTGTATACCATCTCTCTCTCTCTCTCTCTCTCGGTATACCATCTCTCTCTCTCTCTCTCTCTCTCTGTATACCATCTCTCTCTCTCTCTCTCTCTCTCTCTGTATACCATCTCTCTCTCTCTCTGTATACCACCTCTCTCTCTCTGTATACCACCTCTCTCTCTCTGTATACCATCTCTCTTTCTCTCTCTCTGTATACCATCTCTCTCTCTCTGTATACCATCTCTCTCTCTCTCTCTGTATACCATCTCCCTCTCTCTCTGTATACCATATCTCTCTGTATACCATCTCTCTCTCTCTCTGTATACTATCTCTCTCCCCCTCTCTCTGTATACCATCTCCCTCTCTCTCTGTATACCATATCTCTCTGTATACCATCTCTCTCTCTCTCTCTGTATACTATCTCTCTCCCCCTCTCTCTGTATACCATCTCTCTATATACCATCTCTCTCTCTCTCTCTGTATACTATCTCTCTCCCCCTCTCTCTGTATACCATCTCTCTCTATATACCATCTCTCTCTCTCTGTATACTATCTCTCTCCCCCTCTCTCTATATACCATCTCTCTCTCTCTCTCTGTATACTATCTCTCTCCCCCTCTCTCTGTATACCATCTCTCTATATACCATCTCTCTCTCTCTCTCTGTATACTATCTCTCTCCCCCTCTCTCTGTATACCATCTCTCTCTATATACCATCTCTCTCTCTCTGTATACTATCTCTCTCCCCCTCTCTCTATATACCATCTCTCTCTCTCTCTCTCTCTCTCTCTCTCTGTATACTATCTCTCTCCCCCTCTCTCTGTATACCATCTCTCTCTTTATACCACCTCTCTCTCTCTGTATACTATCTCTCTCCCCCTCTCTCTATATACCATCCATCTCTCTCTCTCTCTCTCTCTGTATACTATCTCTCTCCCCCTCTCTCTGTATACCATCTCTCTCTCTCTCTCTCTCTCTCTCTCTCTCTGTATACCATCTCTCTCTCTCTCTCAACTGTAACACCCCCCCTCTCTGTAAATTATACCTCCTCCCCTTGTACCTCAACTGTGTCGTTCTGGCTCTCCATCACATACAAGTCTCTCTGGCTCTGCAGGCTGGTCGGGTGTAGTGTTGCCTCAGTCTGAACACGAGTCTGGGGCCCGCCCCCTTTCTGCTTTTTTCTCCCATTCAGCAGCGCGGCCAGCACAGCTATGCGTGTCTGTGTGCAATCAGCTGTGTGCCGCTCGGGACGGGAGGGGAGGGGTCGGGGCTGGGTCGGCACTACATCGGAACTGAAGGGGGAGAAAAGCAATAACCGCAGTTGGACTCGGCGGCCCCTGCCTGCGATCCGGGGACAAAACCGGGGACGATCTTGGACTGGGGACCCTGTCCTTAATCCGGAGACTGTCCCCGGAAATCGGGGACGTCTGGTCACCGTAATGTAAAGGCCACCTAGTGGCCGGAGTTGTCATTATATCTACGATCCGCAAGTGTAATTGTATTAGACTTGTCGGATGTAGAAGCGTATCTATGCCAAAGTGATGCTAAGCATCACTCACATAGATACGAGGCAAAAAAAAGGCGATACGACGGGGTATCTGAGATACTCCGTCGTAACGCCGCTGAGAATCTGGCCCATAGTATATATAATACAGTGCAGGGTATATAGTGCAGTGCAGAGTATATAATACAGTGTATTAAAGTGGTTAAGGGGAACCTTATCCAAAATCCATACCTTTGGGTCTGGCATAGATTTTAAAGGGAACTCCACGCCAAAATATAAAGAAAATGGCTGTGGAGTCCCGCCCAAATCCATACCAGACCCTTATCTGAGAAAGCAGCCTGACAGGCCAGGAAAGGCAGGGGACAAGCAAGCCCCCCCCCCCCTGAACCATACCAGGCTGCTTGATCTCAACATGGGGAGGGTGCTTTGGGTTCCCCCCCCAAAGCACTTTGTCCCCATGTTGATGGGGACAAGGGGCCTGTTCCCGACAATCGAAATCTGGAAGCCCCATTTAACAAGGGAACCCCCAGATCCCGCTCCCCATGTGAATGGGTATTGGGTACATTGTACTCCTACCCATTCACCAAAAGAAGAAAAAAAGTGTCCCGCAATGTGTCCCGTCCTTGCCTATATAACAGCTGTCTCGACTTTAATAGCTGTTATATATGCAAGGGTGGGGCCACCCAGTGATGTAACTGAGTGACCCCACCCCCTTCTGACATCATGTGATGTCAAGCTGTAAAAGCGAAAAGACCTCCCACGGCGGCAGATTTTTTTTATATTATTCGGGTCCATTGGGTGACATGATTGACAATGGATGTAAATCGCGGGACACTTTTTTTTTTGTTTGTTTTTTTAATAAAAAAAATGTCAAAAACTGTCTTTTGTGGTTTTCACTTCTTGACACTTTTTTGTGTGAATGGATGGGGGTACAATGTTCACACAGGGAGATTTGTAGTGCAAAGCTGATTTACCTTTAGTAAATAAACCCCTGGTGGAAAACTAACACTATACAAAACCCTGAACCAGAGGCGTATCTAGTGAAAATAGCGCCTATAGCAAGCACTAAAACTGCGCGCCTGGCGAAACATTTGAAACCCATCTTTCAGATAACCTTAACAAAAAAAAACAGCTAACAAAACTAGTGATATTTATCATCCCTTGTGATACCTTGGGTAGTGACATATCCTCTTTATGGAGAAATCTGGGGTTTATTAGACCCCTGATCTCTCCTCTGCCCTTCAAGGCAAGGTAAATGCAGAACCAATGCTGGAAGTGATGAAATCTTCATCACTTCAGTTTTCACAGAGAAGAGTGAGAAACTGATGTTCCTCCTTCTTCTTTGTGTCATGCCAATCCGACCAGATGGAATGGGAGAGCCTGGGAGAACAGGGGAGGGCTGTGGCTGAACGCAGCATGGATAGCGCTGCAATTGTCCATTAGCAAAGGTGCTGAAAAGGAGATCCTGCCTATTCTCGGGAGGAGGGAAGAAGGGACCCTCAGGCCCTGGTAAGTGCCTTGCTGCCCAGCAATGCAACATCGCCCACTTCATATGGCGCCCATGGCACTTTCCATGGCTGCCATACACTAGATATGCCATTGCCCTGAACACACCACTCCCACCATTGTGGTGGCAGCATCATGTTGTGGGAAAGCTTTTCTTCAGCAGGGATAGGGAAGCTGGCCAGAGTTGATGGGAAGATGGATGAAGACAAATACTGGGAAATCTAAGAAGAAAACCTGTTACAGTCTGCAAAAGACCTAAAACTGGGGAAGATGTTCACCTTCCAGCAGGACAATGACCCTAAACATACAACCAGAGCTACAATGGAATAGTTTAGATCAAAGCATATTTGTGTGTTAGAATGGCCCCGTCAAAGTGGAGACCTAAATCCAATTAAAAATCTGTGGCAAGACTTGAAAATTGCTTTTTACAGACGCTCTCTAGCCAATCTGACAGAGCTTGAGCTATTCTGCAAAAAAGAATGGGCAAACATTTCACTCTCTAGATGTGCAAAGCTTGTAGAGACATCCCCCAAAAAGTCTTGCAGATGTAATTGCAGCAAAAGGTGGTTCTACAAAGTGTTGAATACAAATGCACGCCACACTTTTCACATATTTATTTGGAAAAAAAACATTTATCATTATCCTTTAACTTCACAATTATTTTTCTTAAGGTTTACCAGCTACTTTATATTTTGTTATATTTGATTAATTGTGAATATTTATTTATACAGTCATTATCATTTGTTAAGCTCTCTGATTTCCACGGTTCTAAAGTATATTGTAGTTGTAATGTCTACCAGTGCTGGGACAAGGTCATTTGGTGCCCAGGGCGAAGGAGGCAAACTGCGCCTGTGGTGGAAATTTGAAGATGTATTTAATATGTGTTGTCATATAATGGCACCCAGTCTTGACACTTCCCCAACCCGCTCTAATTAGAACTGATTGGGACAGTCTGAGGCTGGTTGAGATGCACTTCCTGACTTGGAGACGGGTGTTTGTAGAGTGTGAGTGTCGCCGGCGCGAGGGCCCCTGTGTGATGCACAGATATTCGCCTGTGTGATGCGTCACTCTGCAGGCACACTATTGGTTTAGCGGATGTGTGCGTTTGTCATCTCTGTGTCTGATCAACATAAGTATGATGGTATGAGCATACAGGTGCATATAGGCTCCCCTTATCAGGAACTGTGTTCATTAGTTATTGTATTATTTCTGTATCATATTGTATTATTGTACTATTATTGTGTTACTGTTGTATTACTGTAATGAATCCCTGTTGGAAGGGTTTATCTGTGCGGCCATTTGCTGTATTGAGCCCACATGCTGTGACATCACTTCCCATAGAGGTCACATGCTGTGTCATCACTTCCTATGGTCACATGCTGTGACCTCCTCCAATCAGAGGTGGTCTGTAAAATCTATTGTGTTAATAAAACTCCTGTGAGGGGCGTCGGGAAGCCAGTTAGATCTGGGAGCTATGACTTGATAGGTAGCTGGTGTGATGTCTCTTGACTTGTATGGATGGGCAGAGAATGGTGAGTAAATCTTTTAGCTTAAACATGGCATTATTTCATATAAGATGGAGTATGTGCTTAGAGCACATGGCAAGATGGCGGTGTGCTTTGCACACCCCCAGATTGCCACTACAGATGGCGACCAACGGTGGGACTATTCATGTTTTTTTTTTCCTATGGCATCAGATGGGGGAGTTGGGGTACATTCTGATGCATCGGGAAAAACATGCTTTAAAAGAAACAAATTTGCCATCTTTTTGAAATAATGCTGATTGTATGTCTGTTGTGTGATAGATGTATGATTTGTGTGTGTGATGCCGATTGGATGTGTGTGTGTGTTTGCGTGCGTTTGTGAAATCGAGTGGATACGTATATGTGCGATTTTAAATCGTGTGTATGCATGAACAGATTGAAGTTATGTGGTTTACAGTGAAGCTGTTTGGAAAAGCTATTATGTAATACAGCAGCATTTTGCCATGTGCTTTGATGGGGTAAGGGCGATTTGTTTGATTGTAACAGTTTTGTAAGCAAGTGATTGAATAGTTTGACTAACAAGATTGAAAATGCTTGAGTAGGCTACCTTTTGTGTAGGCAAGGCATTGTGTAAGATGGTTTCTCTGGCCATGCGGCTTGGGGGCGGGGTGGACAGTGTGCTGATTTCTGTATCAACTGACTTTGCAACTTTCAGAACAAAGTTAGATATACCATTTTTATGATTCATATGGAACCTGTATATTATAGATGATTCCTCAGAATAGAGGTGAGATTATTCAGCCTGCGATGTGTATGGCTGAGCCTTTTTGTATTTTCTGAATGTCTTGTTCCTGTGAGGCTGCATGCAGTAACAGTAAGAAACTGAATGTGAAATGGAGACTGTGTATTTAGATCATTTTGTGTTGTGTGTAGTTCAAACAGGGAAGGCATGTTTCATTGTGTAAGATGGCCTTCTTGCCATGAGGCTCGGGGGGGATGGGCAACCAGCATGGCTGTCCCATCACTGAGTGAAGGTCGATAACACTCTGTAAACAATAGCATACAGGTTTTTTATTTTGGAAGGTTTTAAATGTGAGCTCACTGTGTATATTTTTTAAATGGCTTGTTACATGAGCTTTGAGAAAAGTGTTTTTGTTTCATGTTGTGTTTTATGTTGCTTCATATAACCAACATTTTTTGAATGTGCTGTTTTAGTTGGCAAAAGGTCCGATTTGAAGGAGCCTAAAGTGTGTGCCTTTTAGGTTGGTTGTTTTTAGAAAATGTTTTTAACTGTTTATTTTTGATCCATGTTTTGTCTTTGTGGAGAAAGATTCTAGGCAGGTTTTGAAAACTGCATATGGCGGCCATTTTGTTTTGCTGGCATGGTCATCAGCGGCCATTTTGGAGGCGCAGTCTGTTTGCTCTGTGGGTCACCCTAGGGGGGAGGTACAACCACCTTTCCTTTGGGTGTGGTATTCACTGGCTATTTTGCTGGTGGATTTTAGCAGCCTTTGGGGCAGATTTTGATGTTTAGTGCGAATTGATTAGCGCGTTCTTCTCTGTGTTGGGATCTGGTGGAGAACATTTTTGTTTTCCGTGGTGTGTGTGTGTAGTGCAGTCTGTCCTGTGGTAAAAGGGTGATTTGGAGGCAAAGTTAAATTGTTTTTCTGTAAGCGTAAATGGCGCCATTGTTGCTTGACTTGTTGTCGGCCATTTTAAGATGCAGTTTAAGCGCTATCTTTTGAGTAGCGCTTGCGGTCGCATACTAGGACCAATTTATGCAGGATCGGACTAACCTATCGGCTGACTTTGCAGTGTAAAAGTGGAGACTTTTTGTGTAACATTTCGTTTTTGAATATGTTACTGGCGCTGACTGCGTTTTTGTGCACAGCGATGTGCATTGTTTTTGTTTAAATGTTTGGGAGTTGTTCATTGTTTTTGGATATGGTTGGGTCAGGGGGGATCAACTCCCATTCTGCAGATGGGAGGAGATTGTTTTACCTTCCCTGAACCAAAGGTGTTTTGTTTTTAAGAGAAAAAACGCAGGAGATTCGGTTTTGGCTTTGTTTACTACTTTATAATACTTCCAGGGGATATATGTGGTCCATGGAGTTTTTTGATGTGTTGAGACGAGGCAATGAAGACAGACTTTCCCCTCCCCTCCATCTTCCTGTCATTATGTAAATAAATCAGATTTGGGTTTTTAAGAGCCGAGTATACAACAGGAAGTCCTTTTTCAGCATTTATATATAAGCAGGAAGTCAGTGGGAGGAGTTTTGAATTCTTCTGAAAGATGAGCAATGAGATTTGTGTCCTGAAGGGACAACAGAAATATTTTGGCATTTGAAAGAGTGTTTTAAAGTTTAATTTCAGTTGTTTTTGTGAAGTTTTATACTGTAAATACAGTTTTGGGTATGTAAGAGGAAACAGAGGGGCGTCACCATTATTGTTGTAACATGTAGACGCAGGTAGAAAGAAGCCATAAAATTGTTTTTATAAGTGGAGGATTTCATGGTGCTTTGTAGGTTGTCTGACGAACACATTTTAGGAGGCTTTATATCGTGATACAGGTCAGGCCGTGTATAATAATCGGAGAACTTATGAGAGATTATATTAGCATAAATGTGTAGGAGTAGTACGCTAGTGACTCTGCTAAAGCCGTGTAGAATAATCGGAATGCAGGGATCGGTGTGTTCTGGACGCAGAGCTCACTAAAAAAAGCGATTCGAAACGTCATGGGATGTGCCGCCCATGCAGTGCACCAGTCAGACGGCTGCACCGCACATGAGGTCTGGGTTTGGGGCTCCGGACATGAGACCCCTTTAAAGAATGACATAGATGGTCAGAAGGTACAGTAAGGTGTACTCCTTTGGAAGGTACTCTGGTTGGAGGTACGAGACCTCTGAATAAAGATACCTTGGATGTAGATCGGATGTGGTTTCAGAAATCTGTAATGATGAGTGTGGATGGAGGTGTGGTACGCGCCTCAGGAGAACTTTAGGCATGTGCAAAAGTGAAAAATTTGTTTTGTTTCGTTTCAATTCGTCATTTAATAAATTTCGTTAAGTTAGGTTCGTTACATGTGTTGAATTCGTTTTCGGAATTCGTTCGTTTTCGACCGAATTTCGAAAAATACGGTCGAAATCGAAAATATTTTGACCGTTTTTCGAATTCGTTCGTTTTCGACCGAATTTCGAAAAAAACGGTCGAAATCGAAAATATTTCAACCAGATTAGAAAACAAATAGTCTCTTTTTGAATAGAATTTTTTTCGAATTAAATTCGAAAATATTTTTTTTTTTTTTTTTTCGATCGAATTTAGTCCGCGGGTATTCGATTCGGAATTCGAAAAAAAAATTAGATTTCGACCATTTTTTTATTTTTTTCGAAATTCGGTCGAAAATGAACGAATTCCGAAAACGGTCGAAATTTTTCGCTATTATAGCAATTCGGAAATTCGTATGCATCCGAATGTCCGAATAATGGAAAATTCGTCCGAATTTCGATTCGGAACGAAACGAAATGCACATGCCTAGAGAACTTTGTATAGCTGGTCTATGCAAGTCTCTCGCGCTGTTCTCGTATTTTTCTATTGTATTTTCTTGTATTGCGGAAAGAGTGAAGGCAGAATTCCGGCTTTTTTTTGTTTTTCCATTTTTGTTTTGAAAGCTATGAATATCTCCCCCACATTTGTATTTGAATGTTTGTATGTAGTAACGTGAATGTTTTTTTAGAACTTACCGCGGCGATCTTCTGACGCGTCGCGGCTTTTGTATTTTTGTAGGAACAGGAAAACTAAGGGTTAAGGGTTACAAAGGGTTTTTGTTTGAATCGGTTTTGGGAAGAATGTCATTGACAATGTACAGGAATATCATTTTTGTTTGCCATTCTCTGCAGGATAAATATGAAGGATGGAGTAATGATTTCTGCTTATAAGTATTTTTCAGGTCCAAGGAGTTTCTGGAAGTGTTTGTACATAGAGAGCAGGTGTATTGTTTCTTTTTATCTTCACCACACATTTCTTCCTCCAGTCTGTAATGAGAAAGAAAGGGGGGGATGGTAAAATTTAAATGTGACAGTTCTCCGAACTAATAACACTAATCTTTGTAATTTTAATCAAGTTTGTGCCAAGATTGTCTTTCTTTGATAGAATTTGAATCGGCAAGCAGCAGTCTGGTGAAGTAGGTTCCCATTTTAGTTGCTAAGAACCTGTCAATGGTTCTGGGTATTACAGGCAATGGTAAGCGATTACAAGAGATGGTAAGCGATTACAGGAGATGGTAAGCGATTACAGGAGATGGTAAGTGATTACAGGCGACGGTAAGCCATGCACAGGTTAGGCAGCGACCACAGTCCTGAGGTCTGGGTTGTTGTCATAAGGTTTGTTTAGAGGTCAACCAAAACCAAGGTCGTACTCCCTCAACTGTCACTCTCATTCTTGGGTGATGGGGTGGGTGCGATCACTGTAACATGAACTTCACAGGGTTCAGGAGTCTCTCCTGGACCCCGACACGGTAATCGGTTTTCATTTTTCCCAACCAGGTGACTGGGTTGTTTTGTAAAGAAGCTTGATGGATGAGACAACGCCAGCCACTGCAAGAAGCGGCTCAACCACATCAAAGAAATGAGGACTATCTTTGTTTATTTTGTATTTGTTTGCTTAGTAAATTTTAGCAAGGGTAACGATGGAAAGCATCCCAAAGTATTATTTAAAGTGTATTCTATGACTAATTAAGAAAACGAATGGGACCGATTGCTGGGTCTGTTCTGAGTCTCCACCGAGCTTTAGTACAAACTAGTGGAGACTCCAAACAGACACCTGTCAATGGAATTTATTAATATGTTTTTAGCGGGTAAAATTGATTATTGTTTTTATGGCTACGCCTCTTGTCCGGTTGGGTATCAGGACTGGGTAGCCCACAAGTGTGTAACTTTAGTTTGGTGTTTATGCAGATTTACAGTTTATAAGGTAATTCCCCCAATGCAAGAGGTTCATGCGTGGTGGTGAAGCTGTCCCTGTCCTATGTCGCGGCCGATTGCAAGGATCTGATGGCGCAAGAGAAATTGGGAATGGCGGGGACAGCTAGAAGGGAATTGTTCACCAACCCTGACCAGGTCTGGGCACGGTTCCCTGCATATACAAGGTGGGGGGCTTGAGCTTATGATACGTTTGAACAATTCACACCTATTGAGGATGGAATGTTTCATGTAACTGTTGAAGCTACAAGGAAGTTCTCACAGCCCAAGGGGGGGTTTCTGGGAATTTACAAGTAAATATTTTTATATCTGGTTCGGGGATACTGGGAATTGGAGTTCAGGCCCATATGGATAAGGTTTGGATCCCTACAAGGCAAAGCCAGAGCTGTAACTGAGTGAAGATTGGGAGTCCTTTGAAGGGTCTGAGAATCTGAGGGGATCTTATTTTTCAGCGGATCGTGGTTGATTGAAATGGGAATATATGTACTCATGTCGTTTTTATTTCTATTCTTTCTATGTCGTGATGAGCACTCCTGTTGCCTGATTGGACGCGTGACCAGAGCCGGAGCAGATGACCACGTACCAGATTAACGCCCTGAAGCCGGGACCCACGGACAAGACACAGAGGACCCCCACCCCAATCTGCGATTACTACAGCTCAAGTTGTGTCCTCCTCATGTCATGTCTCATGAAAAACAGAGTCTACATGTCAAGCCGTGTTTTCCTTTTTATGGACTGTAAGGACTGATTAGTTTCTAGGTGTAAGAAGACTATCAAGATTTGAAGGACAAGTGGGAGCAATATGACAAAAAGGGAGGACTGTGGTGGAAATTTGAAGATGTATTTAATATGTGTTGTCATAATGGCACCCAGTCTTGACACTTCCCCAACCCGCTCTAATTAGAACTGATTGGGGCAGTCTGGGGCTGGTTGAGATGCACTTCCTGACTTGGAGACGGGTGTTTGTAGAGTGTGAGTGTCGCCGGCGCGAGGGCCCCTGTGTGATGCACAGATATTCGCCTGTGTGATGCGTCACTCTGCAGGCACACTATTGGTTTAGCGGATGTGTGCGTTTGTCATCTCTGTGTCTGATCAACATAAGTATGATGGTATAAGCATACAGCTGCATATAGGCTGCCCTTATCAGGAACTGTGTTCATTAGTTATTGTATTATTTCTGTATCATATTGTATTATTGTACTATTATTGTGTTACTGTTGTATTACTGTAATGAATCCCTGTTGGAAGGGTTTGTCTGTGTGGCCATTTGCTGTATTGAGCCCACATGCTGTGACATCACTTCCCATAGAGGTCACATGCTGTGTCATCACTTCCTATGGTCACATGCTGTGATGTCCTCCAATCAGAGGTGGTCTGTAAAATCAATTGTGTTAATAAAACTCCTGTGAGGGGCGTCGGCAAGCCAGGTAGATCTGGGAGCTATGACTTGATAGGTAGCTGGTGTGATGTCTCTTGACTTGTATGGATGGGCAGAGAATGGTGAGTAAATCTTTTAGCTTAAACATGGCATTATTTCATATAAGATGGAGTATGTGCTTAGAGCACATGGCAAGATGGCGGCGTGCTTTGCACACCCCCAGATTGCCACTACACGCCCCCCCCCAATTATCGTCGCCATTCATCGTCACTGCTGTGACTATCTGTGCCTCTGAGCACATATTCCCCCACACCTTTACAGTGCACTCCTCTCTGCACAACCTCAGGCTTTGGCAATCCCTCACCTCTTCTGACGGCCACCGGTCTCTATGGAGCAGAATTGTGCTCAAGGGCTCGAGGGCAGCAGCAGTGGTACACACAAATCCCCCCAGATCTCCTCCATGTACAAATCCCTCCAGATCCCCCCTCTGCACACATCCCCCAGCTCTCCTCCATGTACTAATCCTTCCAGATCCCCCCTTTGCACAAATCCCCCCAGATCTCCTCCATGTACAAATCCCTCCAGACCCCCCTCTGCACAAATCCCCCCAGATCTCCTCCATGTACAAATCCCTCCAGATCCCCCTCTGCACAAATCCCCCCAGATCTCAATGTACAAATCCCTCCAGATCCCCCTCTGCACAAATCCCCCCAGCTCTCCATGTACAAATCCCTCCAGATCTCCTCTTTATACAAATCCCTCCAGATCCCCCCTCTGCACACATCCCCCCAGATCTCCTCCATGTACAAATCCCTCCAGATCCCCCCTCTGCACACATCCCCCCAGATCTCCTCCATGTACAAATCTCTCCAGATCCCCCTCTGCACACATCCCCCAGCTCTCCTCCATGTAAAAATTCCTCCAGATCCCCCTCTGCACAAATCCCCCCAGATATCCATGTACAGATCCCTCCAGATCCCCCTCTGGACAAATCCCCCCAGCTCTCCATGTACAAATCTATCCAGATCCCCCCTCTGCACAAATCCACCCAGATCTCCATGTACAAATCCCTCCAGATCCCCCCTCTGCACACATCCCCCCAGATCTCCTCCATGTACAAATCCCTCCAGATCCCCCCTCTGCACACATCCCCCCAGATCTCCTCCATGTACAAATCCCTCCAGATTCACCTCTGCACAAATCCCCCCCAGATCTCCATGTACAAATCCCTCAAGATCCCCCTCTGCACAAATCCCCCCCAGATCTCCTCCATGTACAAATCCCTCCAGATCCCCCCTCTGCACAAATCCCCCCAGATCTCCATGTACAAATCCCTCCAGATCCTCCTCTGCACAAATCCCCCCAGCTCTCCATGTACAAATCCCTCCAGATCCCCCCTCTGCACAAATCCCCCCAGATCCCCATGTACAAATCCCTCCAGATCTCCCTCTGCACAAATCCCCCCCCAGCTCTCCTCCATGTACAAATCCCTCCAGACCCCCCCTCTGCACACACCCCCTCCAGATCTCCATGTACAAATCCCTCCAGATCCCCCTCTGCACAAATCCCCCCCAGATCTCCTCCATGTACAAATCCCTCCAGATCCCCCCTCTGCACATATCCCCCCAGATCTCCATGTACAAATCCCTCCAGATCCTCCTGTGCACAAATCCCCCCAGCAAATCCCTCCATGTACAAATCCCCTCCAGATCCCCCTCTGCACAAATCCCCCCAGATCTCCATGTACAAATCCCTCCAGATCTCCCTCTGCACAAATCCCCCCCAGCTCTCCCCTCCATGTACAAATCCCTCCAGATCCCCCCCTGCACACACCCCCCCAGATCTCTGTACAAATCCCCCCCTCCAGATCTCCCCTCTCCCTCCAGCACAAATCCCCCCAAATCCCTCCAGATCTCCTCCTCTCCATGTACAAATCCCTCCAGATCCCCCCTCTGCACAAATCCCCCCAGATCTCCATGTACAAATCCCTCCAGATCCCCCTCTGCACAAATCCCCCCAGATCTCCATGTACAATCCCTCCAGATCCCCCCTCTGCACAAATCCCCCCAGCTCTCCATGTACAAATCCCTCCATCCAGATCCCCCTTTGCACAAATCCAGTACTCTCCAGATGTAGATCAAATCCCTCCAGATCCCCCTCTGCACAAATCCCCCCAGCTCTCCTCCATGTACAAATCCCCCCAGATCTCCCAAATCCCTCCAGATTCTGCACAAATCCCCCCCAGATCATGTACAAATCCCTCCAGATCCCCCCTCTGCACAAATCCCCCCAGATCTCCTCCATGTACAAATCCCTCCAGATCCCCCCTCTGCACAAATCCAGATCTCCATGTACAAATCCCTCCATCCCCCTCTGCACAAATCCCCCCAGCTCTCCATGTACAAATCCCTCCAGATCCCCCTCTGCACAAATCCCCCCAGATCTCCATGTACAAATCCCTCCAGATCTCCCTCTGCACAAATCCCCCCAGCTCTCCTCCATGTACAAATCCCTCCAGATCCCCCCTCTGCACACATCCCCCCCAGATCTCCATGTACAAATCCCTCCAGATTCCCCCTCTGCACAAATCCCCCCCAGATCTCCATGTACAAATCCCTCCAGATCCCCCCTCTGCACAAATCCCCCCCAGATCTCCTCCATGTACAAATCCCTCCAGATCCCCCCTCTGCACAAATCCCCCCAGATCTCCATGTACAAATCCCTCCAAATCATCCTCTGCACAAATCCCCCCAGCTCTCCATGTACAAATCCCTCCAGATCCCCCCTCTGCACAAATCCCCCCAGATCTCCATGTACAAATCCCTCCAGATCTCCCTCTGCACAAATCCCCCCAGCTCTCCTCCATGTACAAATCCCTCCAGACCCCCCCCTCTGCACACATCCCCCCAGATCTCCATGTACAAATCCCTCCAGATCCCCCTCTGCACAAATCCCCCCAGATCTTCATGTACTAATCCCTCCAAATCCCCCCTCTGCACAAATCCCCCCCAGATCTCCTCCATGTACAAATCCCTCCAGATCCCCCCTCTGCACAAATCCCCCCAGATCTCCATGTACAAATCCCTCCAGATCTCCCCTCTGCACAAATCCCCCCCAGATCTCCTCCATGTACAAATCCCCCCAGATCTCCATGTACAAATCCCTCCAGATCCTCCTCTGCACAAATCCCCCCAGCTCTCCATGTACAAATCCCTCCAGATCCCCCCTCTGCACAAATCCCCCCAGATCTCCATGTACAAATCCCTCCAGATCTCCCCTCTGCACAAATCCCCCCAGCTCTCCTCCATGTACAAATTCCTCCAGATCCCCCCCTTTGCACACAATCCCCCCAGATCTCCATGTACAAATCCCTCCAGATCCCCCTCTGCACAAATCCCCCCAGATCTCCATATACAAATTCCTCCAGATCCCCCTCTGCACAAATCCCCCCAGATCTCCTCCATGTACAAATCCCTCCAGATCTCCCCTCTGCACAAATCCCCCCCAGATCTCCTCCATGTACAAATCCCCCCAGATCTCCATGTACAAATCCCTCCAGATCCTCCTCTGCACAAATCCCCCCAGCTCTCCATGTACAAATCCCTCCAGATCCCCCCTCTGCACAAATCCCCCCAGATCTCCATGTACAAATCCCTCCAGATCTCCCTCTGCACAAATCCCCCCAGCTCTCCTCCATGTACAAATCCTCCAGATCCCCCCTCTGCACACATCCCCCCAGATCTCCATGTACAAATCCCTCCAGATCCCCCTCTGCACAAATCCCCCCAGATCTTCATGTACTAATCCCTCCAAATCCCCCCTCTGCACAAATCCCCCCCAGATCTCCTCCATGTACAAATCCCTCCAGATCCCCCCCTGCACAAATCCCCCCAGATCTCCATGTACAAATCCCTCCAGATCTCCCCTCTGCACAAATCCCCCCCAGATCTCCTCCATGTACAAATCCCCCCAGATCTCCATGTACAAATCCCTCCAGATCCTCCTCTGCACAAATCCCCCCAGCTCTCCATGTACAAATCCCTCCAGATCCCCCCTCTGCACAAATCCCCCCAGATCTCCATGTACAAATCCCTCCAGATCTCCCTTTGCACAAATCCCCCCAGCTCTCCTCCATGTACAAATTCCTCCAGATCCCCCCCTTTGCACACATCCCCCCCAGATCTCCATGTACAAATCCCTCCAGATCCCCCTCTGCACAAATCCCCCCAGATCTCCATATACAAATTCCTTCAGATCCCCCTCTGCACAAATCCCCCCAGATCTCCTCCATGTACAAATCCCTCCAGATCCCCCCTCTACACAAATCCCCCCAGATCTCCTCCATGTACAAATCCCTCCAGATCCCCCCAGCTCTTCTCTCTGCTAACCCCCCCCCCCTTTCACTGTTCTCTCTCTCAGCACATATTCCCCCCTCCCCCACACCTTTACAGTACACTCCTCTCTGCACCTCAGGCTTTGGCAATCCCTCACCTCTTCTGACGGGCACCAGTCTCTATGGTATGCACAGGCTTTTCAGCAGAGTGCAGAGAGCTCTATCTGAGTTTCAGAGCTCCTCGGCTTCATGCTGCAATATATCAGTAGTGGCAGCAAGCAGGGACAAGCTGCCTTTGCAATCATTAGCTGTAAGTGCTGGGAGCAGAATTGTGCTCGAGGGCAGCAGCAGTGAGTGGCAAAAAGTTAACACAGAAAGGAAAGGAGAGGGCTGCCAGAGGTGAAAAAGTCCTGGTGACATATACACACTGAACTTACTAAACTTCTGCTGGTTCCTCCTCAGCGGCTCCTCCCGCAGTTTCGGCAGCAGCTCGCTTCTCTCCTCCTATCCCGCCTCCGGCTGCCGGGACGAGACTACAAATTCCCTTCATAGGGGGAGAGATGGAGCAGCGCTGACAGGTATGGCTGGTGTGGACAGTGTAGGCTTGTGCCGGGTGCAGGAGCGCACTCAGCACATAACTGTAGTCAGTTACAGATGACTACAGTACAGCTAGTGGCGACGGCTAGTGTGTTCAGTGAAGCACACAGACGGCACTTCACCTGCACCCCCCTCTCGTCTGCAAATGGTAGCGCCCGGGACATCCGCCCCTTCCTCCCCTGCCTTGTATCGGCCCTGCTGTCTACCCTCAAGTTGTAAAGCGCTGCATAAACTGTCAGCGCTATATAAATTCTGTATAATTATAGTATTTAAACAATAGTGTAGTGCCAATATTTAACATGTGCAATACATATCATTAAAACCCCTTACACACTGGGGCGTTTTTCAGGCGCTTTGTAAAGCGCCTGTAAAGCACCTGAAAGAAACCTCATCTACAATCCCAATGTGAAAGCCTGAGTGCTTTCACACTAAGGCACTGCGCTGGCAGGGCAGCACAAAAAGTCATGCAATTAGCTTCTTTGCAGCGCTTTAGGAGTGTTGAATACACTGCTCCTAAAGCGCCCCTTTTTTTAACGCCACAGCGCCTGAAAAAAAACGCCCCAGTGTAAAAGGGGTCTTAGCGGAGCTTTACCAGCGTTTTTCAGGTGCTGGCAGTGTGAAAGAACTCTGAAAGCACTCAGGCTTTCACATTGGGATTGCAGATGAGACTTCTTTCAGGAGTTTTTTTTTGAAAAATGCCCCAGTGTGAAAGGGACTTAGGTGACAAATAAAAGTCACAAAAATAAAATCCCACAATGCGCTTGGTGAAAAGTAAGGTTGTAAAAAGCTTATTTTTGTAACGCCAATGTCCATGGATGTACTGTATATCTCAAATGGTGTTCAAGTGTCAAGTCACAACGTTAAGTAATTTCAATGCTCACCAGAACAGGAGGCTACCATTACACACCTGAATACATGTGACATCCAACAGGGATAAGTGTAGAAACTCACTCCTGGTCTTACCTCCTAATATATTTCAGCCAAGGATAAATAAAGCTCGCCCTTGATAACGTCCCATTGGACGGAACGAGCTGGGGCGGAGATTCTGGTGCTGACGTCATACCGCTGCCCAAAAGCGGGTCAGCAGCGGCTTTACATGTGAGTTTCTTTGATTAATTGCTAAAGTTAATGCAATTTTTACCTGTATTGTGAATACACTATGGGAGATTCCTCTGGACTCTTGGCTAGCTTTATTTATCCTTAGCTGGAATATATTAAGAGGTACCACCGGGAGTAAGTTGCCACACTGATTCCTGTTGAATGTCACACATATTCAGGTGTTTATGCTGCTGTAATAGTAGCCATGCATTCTGGTGAGTTTTGAATTCACGTGTTGTTAGTTATTGGTAGCTTGTAAAGGTTAGTTTTTTATTTTCTAAATAGGTTCCTTTAAGCTAGTGCATTGCTGGTTCACTTACCTTTTCCTTAAATTTCCCTTCTAAATGTTTTTTTTTGTCTGAATTTCCCACTTCCTGTTTCTCCTCAGTAAACTCGCCACCATCATTCCAGCGGTTGTTAGTCAGCCAGAACAGCTTACTGAACAGCTTACTGAGGAGGAACAGGAAGTGAGAAAATCAGACAAAGAAAACAAAGAAAAAAAACATTTAGAAGGGAAATCGAAGGAAAAGGTAAGTGAACCGACAATGCACTAGCTTAACCCCTTCCTTACCAGCCCATAGGGGAATAACGGCATGGTCATCCCCTCGTCGATGAGACTGGACGTTGCACAACGTCCAGTCTTCAGGGCGTTCTAGGGTGGCACCACTCGCGATCCCGCGCGCGTGCCCGACGGCTGCAATTGCCGCCGGGCACCCGCGATTTCCGGCAATCACGTCAGGAGTGTGGATCTGTGTGTGTAAACACACAGATCCACCTCCTGTCAGCGGTGAGGAGATCGATGTGTGTTCCCAGTACAGAGGAACACACATCGATCTCCTCCCCCTGTGAGTCCCCCTCCCCCTACAGTTAGAACATACTTTAGGACACATTTTAACCCCTTCAGCGCCCCCTAGTGTTAACCCCTTCCCTGCCAGTCACATTTACACAGTAATCAGTGCAGTTTTATAGCACTAATCGCTGTGTAAATGTGAATGGTCCCAAAAACGTGTCAAAAGTGTCCGATATGTCCGCTGCAACGTCGCGGTCACAAAAAAAAAAAACGCAGATCGCCGCCATTACTAGTAAAAAAAAAAAAAATAAAAATGCCATAAATCTATCACCTATTTTGTAGACGCTATAACTTTTGCGCAAACCAATCAATATACGATTATTGCGTTTTTTTTTTTACCAAAAATACGTAGAATACGTATCGGTCTAAACTGAGGGGAAAAAAAGTTTTTTTTTTAAAAAAATATTGTGATATGTATTAAATAAAAAGGAAAAAATATTGTGTTTTTTTTTTAAATTGTCGCTCTTCTTTTGTTTATAGCGAAAAAAATAGAAAAAAAGAGATGATCAAATACCACTAAAAGAAATCTCTATTTGTGTGGGGAAAAAACATAACGATTTAATTTGGGTACAGTGTTGCCTGACCGCGCAATTGTCATTCAAAGTGCAACAGTGCTGAAAACTAAAAATTGGTCTGGGCAGGAAGGGGGTGAAAATGCCCTGTATGGAAGGGGTTAAAGAAACCTATTTAGAAAAAAAAAAAACTTTACAACTCCTTTAAGCACCAGTATCCAGGCTTATACATTACTGTAATGGTAGCCTCCTGTTCTGGTGAGCATTAAATTCACTTTATGTTGGTGACTGGTCACTTGAACATCATTTGAGGTATACATCCGTAAACCCTGTCCTTACTGCTATAAGCTTTTTTCAACCTTACTTTTCAACAAGCATATTGTGGGACTTTATTTTTGTAATTTTTGGACTCTTCATTTTATTTTGCTTTTTTTGCAGCAATTTTATTTGTCTTGCACTGTGCTGCACTATTGTTTAATAGTGGTTTCATAAGGTTAGAGGTTAGATATACTACCTTTGTGTTAGCAGCGTCTTAAGCCTCATAGGCCGTGTACACACGGCAGAGAACCTCGACGGGCGTGTGTACGCCGCCATACACACGCCGTTACACCGACGGGAACACACGACGCTGGAATGCAAGACAGCTCGACAGGTTTTGAAAAACTGGGAAAACTGGCCGTGTGTAGGTGGAAAAAGCTGCCGAGCTGGTTCTCGGGCTTTCCCCTCGGTAAAAAGTCAGCCGGGAAACCCGATCGTGTGTACCAGGCATTAGTCACGTTTAGTTTGAATCAAGATTACCTAGGTTTTGATTAGGGTTGTCTCGATACCGAGCATTTGCCTAAGTACGTGTCCCCCCCTCAATCTGTCAGGATGGAGAGCGGAGGTAGGAGCCAGTAAACCCGGCTCCTACCTTTTCCGAATGGACAGAGTCAGTGATCACTGATTCTGGACATTCACATAACTGAAACATTGTAATCTCCTGTGATTACAATGTTTCAGTTTATGAATCAAGAGAAGCTGCTCGCTTCTCTCCTTTAATTTTCAGCGCAGCTGAGGCTGTAGAGGAAGGGACTGGGGAATCTGTGTCCCTAGTCCCTTTCCCTGTCTCAGAGGGGAGATGTCAGAGGTCTGTTAAGACCCCTGATATCTCACCAAAGACGCCCCCCAACATGGCTGATAAAAAAAAGGAATTGCAATAAATAATAAAAAAATGAATTGTAAAAAATGTTTTAATGAAAAACACACTGACACTGTATATTTCCCCCCACCCCCCTTAAAAAAATAAAGCATTGTAAAAAAAAAAATACTGACACATGTGCCACTGTCACATGAGATTATAAAAAAGTATCGGTATTCGGTATCGGCGAGTACTTGATAAAAAGTATCGGTACTTGTACTCGGTCCTAAAAAAGTGGTATTGGGACAACCCTAGAACTGATATAGACAATAGGTGGTATTGACTTATTGTACTTATCAGCAAGCGAATACGTGAGGTTAGTAAAATTGCCAAAACAACCATTTCTGCAGGAGCTTCCAGTCATAAAACTCGTCACTGCTGCACTCTCCTTGTGCAGGGTGATTGGTGTTGTCTCCACCCCTCCTGTGGTTTTCTGCAGGCAGTCTATAGTAATTGGGCTGTACTGGGCCCCACCTAAAGCTCTGCTCTCTGCACAGACTAAGTGTAGCACAGTGATGATATCACTGCTACTTTTACAAAGTAATAACTGTGTTTGTATAGGCAATTAGTGCACATAAAATCATTTATTATTTTTATATATTTTTACTATTGTGGTAAATATTTAAAATGTTTTCCTGCAGTTTAGGTTATAATATTAATTATATTCTTTGCTACAAATAACGTTTGCAGATCCCCTAAATAAGACTTCAATAGTGGATGTATTCTGTAAGCTGTGGAGAAGAACTACATTTTGCTTCTTTTTCATTAGAGTTCATTATCAATGGGATGTCAAAAAAGACTAGATCACAGAACATAAGAAATAAATGGCCACACAGTGAAAGTGGAAGCCTAGCCATTATGCAATAATTGAGGCACTCACATTGTCAACAGAAGAGACATGTTCTATCAATGTTTTATACAGACAAAAGAGCTGTTCAGCAAATGAAAGAAGAATATTAGAGTCAGCAAGGTCATGGTCACCCTTTGATATTTATCACAGTGGTTGGTATAGCAGCGGGATAATATGCAGATGTATCCATTTATATAGCACAGACAAGGCCAAACGCTACATTTTTGTTGATTTTTAAATTTTCTTTCTACATATCATTTTTACAGTTCTAGATGCAGATTAATTCACAGATCTTAAAGAGGAAGTAAATCCTGATGGGTTTTACTTCCTCTTCCCCCTCCTGCTTTCCCTTGCAAAGTAGAAGCATAATGGGCTAGTATGCATCGCATATACATCGCATACTAGCCCATTATGTGCCACTTACCTGCAATCGAAGCCCGCACTGTCCCCATTGGTGGGCGCTTACATCTTTGCCCCTCTTCCTTCCGGGCCGCAGACTCTGGCTCTGTGACTGTCCGAAGTCGCATGACATTGCTCCTGCCCATGCGCGCGGGAGCCGTTAGTCACGGCACTTGCTAGTGAAGAAACGGCACAGAGGTTGGCGCAAGCGTATATTATATACAGTTGTGTTCAAAATTATTCAACCCCCACTGAAATTGATTGTTTTGGCCAGTTTGACATTGATTTTGATTTTGATTTTTCGGTCATCCTGCTTACAATTAAATCAAAGTGTAGGTCAGACAAATATAACATAAGATTTATAATGAAATAACCACAAATGTCTTTTCTGTGCTCACATCATTATCAGTTTTATTCAACCCCCAAGTGACATTCAATCTTAGTACTTAGTACAGCATCCTTTTACAGTTATAACAGCTTTTAAACGTGAAGCATAGCTTGACACAAGTGTCTTGCAGCGATCTATGGGTATCTTCGCTCCATTCGTCATGGGCAAAAGCATCCCGCTCAGTCACATTCCTAGGCTTGCGCACTGCAACTGCTTTCTTTAAGTCCCACCAGAGGTTCTCAATCGGATTTAAGTCTGGTGACTGCGATGGCCACTCCAAAATGTTCCAGCCTTTAATCTGCAACCATGCTCTAGTGGGACTTGGAGGTATGCTTTGGATCATTGTCCTGTTGAAAGGTCCAACGTCTCCCAAGCCTCAGGTTTGTGACGGACTGCATCACATTGTCATCCACTATCTCCTGGTACTGAAGAGAATTCATGGTACCTTGCACACGCTGAAGCTTCCCTGTACCTGCAGAAGCAAAACAGCCCCAAAGCATGATTGACCCACCGCCATGCTTCACAGTAGGCACGGTGTTCTTTTCATCATAGGCCTTGTTCTTCCTCCTCCAAACATAGCATTGATCCATGGGCCCAAACACTTCTAATTTTGGTTCATCAGTCCACAGAACACAATCCCAAAACTTCTGTGGTTTGTCCACATGACTTTTGGCATACTGCAGTCAACTCTTCTTATTCTTTGGAGACAGCAAGGGGGTGCGCCTGGGAGTTCTGGCATGGAGGCCTTCATTACGCAGTGTGCGCCGTATTGTCTGAGCAGAAACTTCAGTACCCACATCTGACAAATCTTTTCCTCAGCAGTCACACAGGGACTTTTCTCCACTCTACGCTTCAGGTAGCGCACATTAGTTGAAGTCAGCATCTTCTTTCTGCCACGACCAGGTAGCGTTTCAACAGTGCCCTTTGCCTTGAATTTGCGAATGATGCTTCCTATGGTGTCTCTTGGTATGTTTAACATCTTTGCAATCTTCTTATAGCCATTGCCCTTCCTGTGAAGAGTAATCGCCTCTTCTCTTGTCTTCCTGGACCATTCTCTTGACTTCACCATGTTTGTAACCACACCAGTAAATGTCTAGAAGGAGCTGAGTATCACAGTCATAAAGCTGCCTAATTGGTGCTTATTGGGCTTTATTGCTGCTCCCTGACATCCACAGGTGTTTTCAATACCTGATTGAAAACACTTCAATGAACCTCTGTTCTTCAGAGTGGTAGTCTTTAAGGGGTTGAATAATTGTGTAAATGAAGAATTCACAAAAGAAACATTTACTACTGTATTACAAAACCAATTGATGTCATTTTAGTTGCATATGGTTCTTTAACCACTTAAGACCCGGACCAATACGCTGGTAAATGACCCAAGGTGTTTTTGCGATTCGGCACTGCGTCGCTTTAACAGGCAATTGCGCGGTCGTGCGACGTGGCTCCCAAACAAAATTTGCGTCCTTTTCTTCCCACAAATAGAGCTTTCTTTCGGTGGTATTTGATCGCCTCTGCGATTTTTATTTTTTGCGCTATAAACTAAAATAGAGCCACAATTTTGAAAAAAAACACAATTTTTTTACTTTTTGTTATAAAAAAAATCAAATAAACTAAATTTTAGTCAAACATTTAGGCCAAAATTAATTCAGCCACATGTCTTTAGTAAAAAAAAAAAAATCGCAATGAAAAAAAAAAAAAAAAATAGCTACCTAGCAGGAACAGCGACACTAATACAGCGATCAGAAAAATGATCGCTTAGTGACGCTGGCAATAGGGAGTGAAAGGGTTAACTAGGGCGGTGATCAGGGGGTTAAAACTTTATTAGGGGGGGTGGGGGGGCTATCCTGAACCTAACACTAACTGTTTTTTACACTGCCTGTCACACTGACACTAAATGCAGTGATTAGATCACTGCATTCAGTGACACTGTGACAGGGGGGGTGGGGGGGGCGATCACAAGGGGTTAATATGCCTATGTGAGTGTGTGTCACACTTACTTGTGATGTCTTCTCTCATCAGCAGCGCTGGGAAACAGCGCTGCGATGAGAGATTACATCATTTCCTCCTTCCTGTGTAAACACAGGAGGAGGAACTGACACGATGGGAGCGCGCTCCCATTGGCTGGGAGCGATCGCGGGGGGGGGCGGAAATCACGGACATCCGCCCGCTTCGTCGGTGATCGCTCCCAGAGGCAGGGGGACCCCCGCACGCCGCGGAGGGGGTCCCGATGGGACCCCCGAACCGCACGAAGGCGGGGACGTAAATTTACGCCCTTGTGCCTGTACGAGCCATTCTGTGGCCGTATATCTGCGTGCGGGGGTCCTTAAGTGGTTAAGAAGTCCTTGTAGGATTTCATTCTGAATTCAATTACAAATGTACACTAAATTCCCTAAAACCCTTTACAGCATTGGGGGGTTGAATAATTTTGAACACAACTGTAGGAGATATTTACTGTATCTACAGGTAAGCCTCATTATAGGCTTACCTGTATGTCCAAATGGTGTAACTAGGTTTACAACCACTTTAAAGCAGTATTAATAACTTGCAACTACTTACTGTATCTATTTCTCTCATCATTAAAAGTAAAAGCTCTGAGTTATTGTTTAGTGGGGCATTTTTTGTTGACCTTAAAAGGGGCTAGATTTGGCACAGACTTCCCCAACCTAGGCCTGAAGACCTCATAGGCCTAAATACACTATATTACCAAAAGTATTGGGTCGCCTGCCTTTACAGGGACATGAAATTTAATGGCATCCCAGCCTTAGGTTCAATACTGAGTTGGCCCATCCGTTGCAGGTATAAAAGCTTCAACTCTTCAGGGAAGACTGTCCTCAAGGTTTAGGAGTGTGTCTATGGGAATGTTTGACCATTCTTCTAGCCACTTAAGGACCGCCGCATGTACATTTACGTCGGCAGAATGGCACCGACAGGCACATCAACGTATATATACGTTGGTGCCTTGGGGGGGATCGGGGGTCCGATCGGACCCCCCCCCCGTACATGCGGCGGTCCGCGCGGCTGCAGGAGCGATCCGACGAGTGGGGGCGGCTATCCGTTTTCATCCGCCCCCTCCGGATCGCTCCCAGCCAATGCGCGCGCCCGCCTGACCTGTCACTTCCTCCTCCTGTGTAAACACAGGAAGGAGGAAGCGACGTGATCTCTCCCTCGGCGTTTGTTTCAAGCGCCGCTGAGGAGAGATCACCACACTACAAGTAAGTCTGCACTAACACTACACTACACTACACACAAAATCACATTTAACCCCCGGATCGCCCCCCCCCTCCCCCTGTCACAGTGTCACTGAATGCAGTAATCATACATGTATGATTACTGTATTTAGTGTCAGTGTGACAGACAGTGTGACAGTCACTCAGTGTTAGTGTCAGGGTAGCCCCCCCCACCCCCCCCAATAAAGTTTTAAACCCTTGATCACTGCCCTAGTTAACCCTTTCCTCCCTATTGCCAGCGTCACTAAGCGATCATTTTTCTGATCGCTGATTAGTGTCGCTGTTCCCGCTAGGTAGCTAATTTTTTTTTAATGCGATTTTTTTTTACTAAAGACATGTGGCTAAATAAATTTTGGCCTAAAGTTTGACTAAAATTTAGTTTATTGGTTTTTTATTATAACAAAAACTAAAAAATATTGTTTTTTTTTCAAAAATGTCGCTCTATTTTTGTATATAGCGCAAAAAATAAAAATCGCAGAGGCGATCAAATACCACCAAAAGAAAGCTCTATTTGTGGGAAAAAAAGGACGCAAATTTTGTTTGGGAGCCACGTCGCACGACCGCGCAATTGTCTGTTAAAGCGACGCAGTGCCGAATCGCAAAAACCCCTTGGGTCATTTGCCAGCGTATTGGTCCGGGTCTTAAGTGGCTAGAAGCGCATTTGTGAGGTCAGGCACTGATGTTGGATGAGGAGGCCTGGCTCTCTGTCTCCACTCTAATCCATCCCAAAGGTGTTTTATCGGGTTGAGGTCAAGTTTCTCCAGCCCAAACTCGCTCCTCCATGTCTTTATGGACCTTGCTTTGTCCACTGGATCAAAGCATTTGGTGGAGGGGGGATTATGGTGTGGGGTTGTTTATCAGGAGTTGGGCTTGGCGTAGCTGCTCTGTGCATTACACTCACTTTTCATTTGTCAAATAGTTTTTTCTGCCTTTTTATTCTTATATTTGCTTATTAAACTTTGGTCGGAAACAGAAAATACTGACAATACAACTGTTAAACAATTTTTATGTTTCCTCTTATGGGTACATATCTACCTTGTCTCCAGTCCTGATGGTATACCTATGATATATAGTCATCATTCCTGAATAGAACATTGAGAATAGGTGAACAGCACACTGTATTGTTGTAAACATGGTGTTGGCAAACCCATAAGCATACCTATTTTGTGAGAAAGATGGAAACCCTTGAAAAAGTAAACGATAGAAAAAAAAGTCTGCATGGTTTGGACTGTGTCATATGAATAGGTATAACACCTATAGTTTAGGTAGAATACTATGGGCTTCATACCAGTATGGAGAAACATGCAGAGCTTTTTTTGTCAGAAAATAGGTGCAGGAACTCAACTACGACCCGTTCAGATTTCACAAACAGTAGAAGGGTCTTAAAGGGGCATTAAATACCAGAATTGCATTACATACAGAGTGCAACGTTAAGGAGGTTACAAAGCTGTCACTTGTAAACACAGAAACCAGACTTCTGTGTTTACAAGTGATTGTGGTGAGCAGGCACCAAAGGGTCTGAGCCAGAAGTTGTGGAACTGAGTTCCCCCAAGTTCCCCCTGAAAAAAAGCCCTGGAAACATGTATTGTTTAAATCCTCCACATTGTCTTCTTGGATGATGGAAAAACACCTGAAATGAGTAACAATGACACTTTCTATAAATTGCATTTGCCAATGCTGTCACCAAATAAGCACTGTAAGGGATTGTTTACATTGTGGTTGGGAAACGGGGAGGGGCAGTAAAACATGTGAGCCACGTTTTTACTACCCTCTAACTGCTACCAAGGCAGTGAACGAGGGGGTACACATGCAAAAATGATCCCCTTTCCCATTCTGTGGCCAATACCACCGCTGAATACATAGTTGCCAACATTGTAAACAAATTAATAGGGAAATGTTTTGGTCTGTGGGTGGAGTCATATTATAATTAGGGGGCGGGGCATTCATTTGTAGGTGTGATGTAGTTGGGAAGTAAAAATGCGGACCAGCAGCCAGCGGCGGCGAAAAAGTAGGAAAAAACACGGACATTTCCCGGGACACAATAAAATTGGGAAAAGGGTCTAAATCCCGGGAATGTCCCAGGAAATTCGGGACAGTTGGCAACTATGTGAATACGTCCCATTGAAGTGAACAGGGCCACACTGCAACCACCCTGCAACTGTGTAAATGCAAGCATTTGTGGCATGGTGGTGCTGCATTTACAGGGTTTAAACAGGCAGCGAGGAGGCAACATAATCCTCCCTCACTGATTGTAATTTAATGCTGTTAATAATTCCCTTTGCTTTGTAATCTGCAGTGCTGTAATTTCTTGAAAATTCAATGCAATATGGTAACCTGAAGTCATTCTATGCACAGTTGGTGTACAGACGGCCTCCATAATTTCCTGCTTGTGTGATTGATTATAGATTTTCCCAGATGTCTACAATAAAAACCATACAAGTCAGATATTTTACACTGCAAGTTTTGTGAGATACTTCCCAAGGCTTAAAGCGGAGGTTCACCCAAAAATCTACTTTCTGACATTAGATCCAGCATACTGCTAACATCTGCAGTATGCTGTCTTTTTTTTGTACTTATCGTTTTATGAGCCGTTGTTATCTGGCTCCGAGCGGGGGATCCTGCGGGGAATGGGCGTTCCTAAGCCAAGAGGAGTTGATTGACGGGCTGCTAAGACGAGTCACGCCTTCCGAAAATACCCGAGTATAGCAGCCCGTCAATCAACTCCTCTTGGCTTAGGAACGCCCATTCCCCGCAGGTTTCCCCGCTCGGAGCCGGATAACAACGGCTCATAAAACGATAAGTACAAAAAAAAAACCCAGCATACTGCAGATGTTAGCAGTATGCTGGATCTAATGTCAGAAAGTTGATTTTTGGGTGAACCTCCGCTTCAATTACTATAGGGATGGAGACACTGCAGCTTTCCTCATTAGAACACAGAAAGTGCATCAGCTGATTAATAATGAACTGGATCTTCCTATGAGTATGCGTTCAATACGGTGAAACAAATTGAATTTTTAGCAATTTCTTCACAGCAACAAAAGCTAGGAATCTACTACAAAGTTTGTTAAAATTCCTGAAATTACGCTAATCATCCACAGGGGCTTAGTGGAGTCAGAGGCGGCTCTCTAATTAGGCTAATTAGGCGGCTGCCTTAGGCCTCGCAAAGTCCGGGGCCCCAAAAAGTTAGGGGCCCCGTGCGGCCGCCTAATTTGCCCATGCCTCACCCTTTCCTAGCAAATCGGTAATGGAATTCCCGCAGCTTGTGCGGGCTATTTTCGTTCTATGGCAGAGAGAGAGCCGAGCCAGCCGACATCTCTCCCTGCAGTCCCCGGCTATCAGTCTGCCTGGTCCAGATACACACAGTGCAGAGTGCAGTGAGCTGAGCCCCCCGCCCCCCTCCTTCTCCTGCTGTGTGATGTTTCCTGTGTACACAGAAGAGGAGGGGGAGGGGAAGGAGGCTCATCACGCTGCTGCAGAGAAAAGCTGCTCGTCTGACAAAATGACACATGTCCTGAACTAATGCAAAGTAAGTGAGCCTTCCAGAGAGGGAGGGGACATGCCTACGGTTTACAGTTTGCTTTGAATGATTTTGGGGGTGAGGAAAATGTTCTAGGGGCACTTTATGACTTATGCTGCAAGGGGGCTTGGATATGAAATCCACCCCCTTAGCACATATCCCCCCCCTAAATTAAAGATGCTGTCTACCACAGAGGGGGTGGCCCTTGGCATCCCCCACAAGAGATGTGAAAAATTGCTGCAGGTGCCCATACTAATGCCCCCTTTCCTGTCAAGTTAGCAAAGTGTGGGTTCCAGGTCACAGGTCCAGGTTCACACTGAAAAACACAGGAACACGCTGTGCGTTCTGTGCAATTTCAGACCAATTATGTCCGCACACTCTCTGACCACCTCCTGTAATATGTCTGCCGTCTCTGACGTCTCCTGTACCATGTCTGTGGTCTCTGACCATCTCCTGTACTATTTCTGCAGTCTCTGACTAAGGATGAGCTCCAGCGTTTTCGCACAGCCCACATGCAGAGCCAGCCAGGAAGTCAGCACTGCGCTAACCACAGGCAGTGAGACATTGTCCTGTTGCGTGACTGCAAAGATCAGGAAATGTCTCACCGCCTGTGATTAGCGCAGCGCAGTGCCAACTTCCTGGCATGTTCTGCACATGGGCTGTGCGAACATGCCAGTACTCATCCTTCTCTCTGACCATCTCCTGTATTATGTCTGAAGTCTCTGACCATCTTCTGTATCATGTATGCAGTCTCTGACCATCTACTGTATTATGTATGCAGTCTCTGACCATCTCCTGTATCATGTATGCAGTCTCTGACCATCTCCTGTATCATGTATGCAGTCTCTGACCATCTCCTGTAGTATGTCTGCAGTCTCTGACCATCACCTGTAGTATGTCTGCAGTCTCTGACCATCTCTTGTATCATGTATGCAGTCTCTGACCATCTTCTGTATCATATCTGTACACTCTCTGACCGTATCTTGTATCATGTATGCAGTCTCTGACCATCTCCTGTAGTATATCTGCAGTCTGACCACCATCCCCTGTAGTATGTCTGCAGTCTCTGACCAGCTCTTGTATCATGTATGCAGTCTCTGACCATCTCCTGTATCATGTTTTGCACACTCTCTCACCGTCTCTTGCATCATGTATGCAGTCTCTGACCATCTCCTGTAGTATATCTGCAGTCACTGACCATCCCCTGTAGTATGTCTTTAGTCTCTCACCATCTCCTGTAGTATGTCTGCAGTCTCTCACCATCTCTTGTATCATGTATGCAGTCTCTGACCATCCCCTGTATCATGTATGCAGTCTCTGACCATTCCCTGTATCATGTATGCAGTCTCTGATCATCTCCTGTATCATGTATGCCGTCTTTGACCATCTCTTGTATCATGCATGCAGTCTCTGACCATCGACTGTAGTATGTCTGCAGTCTCTGACCATCTCTTGTATCATGTATGCATTCTCTGACCATCTCTTGTATCATGTATGTAGTCTATCACCATCTCCTGTAGTATATCTGCAGTCTCTGACCATCTCCTTCTCATGTAGTATATCTGCAGTCTCTGACCATCTCCTGTAGTATATCTGCAGTCTCTGACCATCTCCTGTATTATGTCTGCAGTCTCTGACCATCTCTTATATCATGTATGCAGTCTATGACCATCTCCTGTAGTATATCTGCAGTCTCTGACCATCTCCTTCTCCTGTAGTATATCTGAAGTCTCTGACCATCTCCTGTAGTATATCTGCAGTCTCTGACCATCTCCTGTAGTATATCTGCAGTCTCTGACCATCTCCTGTAGTATATCTGCAGTCTCTGACCATCTCCTGTAGTATATCTGCAGTCTCTGACCAGCTCCTGTAGTATCTCTGCAGTCTCTGACCATCTCCTGTAGTATATCTGCAGTCTCTGACCATCTCCTGTAGTATATCTGCAGTCTCTGACCATCTCCTGTAGTATATCTGCAGTCTCTGACCATCTCCTGTAGTATATCTGCAGTCTCTGACCATCTCCTGTAGTATATCTGCAGTCTCTGACCATCTCCTGTAGTCATCTCTGACCATCTGCAGTCTCTGACCATCTCCTGTATCATGTCTGAAGTCTCTGACCATCTCTTATATCATGTATGCAGTCTCTGACCATCTCCTGTAGTATATCTGCAGTCTCTGACCATCTTCTGTATCATGTATGCAGTCTCTGACCATCTCCTGTATCATGTCTGCAGTCTCTGACCATCTCCTGTATCATGTCTGAAGTCTCTGACCATCTCTTATATCATGTATGCAGTCTCTGACCATCTCCTGTAGTATATCTGCAGTCTCTGACCAGCTCCTGTGTCATGTATGCAGTCTCATACTACAGGAGATGGTCAGAGACTGCATACATGATACAGGAGATGGTCAGAGACTGCATACATGATACAGGAGATGGTCAGAGACTGCATACATGATACAGGAGATGGTTAGAGACTGCATACATGATACTGGAGATGGTCAGAGACTGCAGATATACTACAGGAGATGGTCAATCTGGAGTCTCTGACCATCTCTTGTATCATGTTCTCACTGTCTCGTAGTGTATAATAGGATGAAACAAGAGACATCAAGCTAAAGCCCAGAGAGGACCATCTGATGGAGCCCTGCACGGTGCACCTGAAGGGTGGTCAGTAACAGCGTAGTAAGGCCAGTCTGAGGGGGATCACTAATGTAGGGGGCAGTGAATACAGTAAGGTAAGGAGGCACCATTATGTCAGTAAGCCCCCCTTTCTAAGGCGGCGTACACACGACCGAGGTTCTCGCTGAAAACCAGCGAGAACCTCGCTGGAATGTGCATTCCAGCGAGGACCTCGGCCGTGTGTACGCTCTCGGCGAGCTTCCTGTCGGGAAGCCCGTCGGGCAGAAATAGAGAGCACGCTCTCTATTTGCTCGACGGCCCGCCTGGAAGAATGGCTGGTTGCCATTCCCGACGGGCGGGTCGCCGATTTCGACGGCCGGCAGGGAACCTCGACGGGCGGAACGATGTGTTCTGCCCGTCGAGGTTCCCTGCCGTGTGTACACGGCCTTAGTGTGTTTTCTCTGCGGAAAGTGTTCTATGGTGACCAGAGTCCCCCCCTCACATTAGCGTTTCCATTTTAAATGCAAGTTGGAACTCTGTGGAGAATGACATAAAGGGGAATGCTGATGTAAAGGGGAACGCAGTAGACTCTGATATATGGTGATTTCTTAGATTAGAGTTCCCCCTTACATCACATTTCCCCTTGCAGTTTAAGGAGGAATCCTGCACACTCTGAGGTAAGGGGGAACTCTGTGTTGGGTTATATTAACCTGACCCTCATGTAAATGGAGTAATATGATTTTGACTCTTGTTATACCTTATACATATTGCAAGTAGCAGCTGCACAAATGTTATCTATTTTTGTGTGCGTGTAATATATATATTTGATTAAAGAAGAATTTGTTAGAGAGAGTTGTAGAAACTGTAAATCCATAGGATTTAAGGCTCTTTATATATTTTTACCGTTATTTTTTATCGCTTGAATTATTTTTCCCATTATGAGAGTTAGTGGGGCCTCATATCTAAGGTTGGCCTAGACCTCACCAAGCCTAGAGCCGCCTCTGAGTGGAGTTACTATTTAATTAACTCCTTACTCTTATCCTTTTCTCCCCTTCGCCATTATTTCTCTGCTGATTTTTCTTTATTTATTTATTTTTACTATATATATATATATATATATATATATATATATATATATATTTTTTTTTTTCATTTGCTATGTTTGTTACTCTAGAACTCTGCAATAGAATACAGCTGATATTTCCACAACTGAACTTATCTTTTAAATGGCAAGATTGGAAAAGAGTTCATACAAGTAAGTTCATTTTTTAACTTATCTACTGGGCCAGCCTTCTGGTGAATATCATGTAGGTTGATCCCATGGAATAGATACTAATTATCTTCCAAGGGATAGTCCATCATTTTTCGTTTTGTTTCCTTTATCATTTCTATAGGGCATTTTTTCATCTCCCTTTGAGGCCTTGTACACACGGCTGAATATATCCGCTGTGAACGGTCCCTGGACCGTTTACAGCGTATATTTACGCCGGGGTGTTTTGATCCGATGGCTGTACACACCATCGGATCAAATTCCCCGCCGGCGGACAGCGCGGTGACGCGGCGGTGACGTTGACGCCGCCACGTCACCGCACCAGGAAGTAAACACTTCCGCGCGCATGCGTCGGATCCATTCACAGGATACGACGCATGTGCGGCAAGATATGTCCGCTGGTTTGCCGTACTAACCGGCGGACATATCTGACGGCCAGCTATCCGGCGGAATTATTTCAAAGCATGCTTTGAAATTTTTCCGCCGGATGAATCCGGCAAAAAGCGTCCGTTTGCCCCTACAGACGAGGGGATTTTTCGGCTGAAATGGTCCGTCGGACCATGTTCAGCGGAAATATCCCCTCGTGTGTACAAGGCCTGAGGGTAGCGTGAAGCTGGTTGCTGATGGGTCCCTGTGGTTGGTGAAGAGTATTGATACGTTGATGTATGGTTCTTTTGTCACCTAAAGAAGTGCTCTTGCTAGAAAATTCAAACATTGTAAGTGTGTATATGAGTATGGACAATTGTTTACGCCTGTATGCATATTTTTAGATGCAATTCCATAAACCGTTATATACAGGGCTTTTTTCAGGGGGATGCCAAATAAAGGAAAAACGTTCTGGACAGCCGCACTCCAAAAATAAATTGCTTTTATTGTAAAATTAAAAAAACACACAAAAAGCATTTCACAGCAGACGGGGTAAAAAGTTGACGCGTTTCACACCAAACTTTAGTGCTTATTCATAGCTTACAACTTGGCTTGGCTTTGGATCAGGTGAGGAGACTTTCTGATTAGTATCTTAGAGCAGTGATTTCTCTTTTTCATTTTTTGAGGGGGAACTTGGTGGAACTCAGTTCCACCACCTCAGACGCTTGGGGGGGGGGGGGCTGCTCTGGTTTCTGTGTTTAAAAGTGACAGCTCTGCACTCTCCATGTAATGTAATCCTGGTATTTAATGGCCCTTTAAGACCCACTATTTGATGTCATTTGGAGGGTGTGTGTGGATGGAGGGTTTTTTGGGGAGTCGTGGTTGAGTTCCAGCACCTATTGAGGAAAAAAAGCCCTGGTTATATACAATATTCATTTGTTTTTCAATTGAAACAGTTTTTTCAGAGGTGGTATTATTCCCTAAGGAAGGCCGCGTACACACGATCAAATCTGTCTGCTGGAAACGGTCTGCTAGACCGTCCCAGCAGACAGATTCGATCGTGTGTACGGGCGAGCCGACGGATTTGGCCACCCGACAGATTTCAAAGCATGCTTTGAAATCTATCGGGTGGGAACCCGTCCGCCCGACATGTCTGCTGATTAGTACACTTACCAGCAGACATGTCGTCTCGCACCGGCGCCGAATGGATTCGGCGCATGCGCGGAAGTTTTTTTACTTCCTGGTGCGGTGACGTGGCGGCGTCAACGTCACCGCCACGTCAGCACGCCGTCTGCTGGCGGGGATTTTGGTTTGCTCGTGTGTACACGCGAGCAAACCAAAATCCAAACAGACAGATTTGTTCAAATCGGTCGGACAGACCGTTTTGAACAAATCTATTGCCTCGTGTGTACGAGGCCGAAGATTTGCCGGAGACATGTCCGTCGGCTACGTCCGCTGGTTAGTACACTCACCAGCGGACATAACTGTCCACGCATGCGTGGAATGGATTCAACGCATGCGTGGAATGGATTCAACGCATGCGTGGAATGGATTCAACGCATGCATGGAAGTATTGGAGTGGTGACGTGGAGGCGTCAACGTCACCGCCACGTCACCACGTCCTCAGTCCGAGGGGATTTTCGTCCGATGGTGTGTACACGCCATCGGACCAAAATCCGATGAGACATGTCCGCTGCAAACGGTCCGTCGGACATGTTTGAGCGGACATGTCTCATCGTATGTACGCGGCCTAAAAGTAATCCTGTTGCGTATTTCCTGCTGAATCGTCAACAGTATAAAAACTAGCTGCTGCCATAACACCAGTATTTAACGTCAAATTAATGACATATACGGTATAAACTGTGGGCGGTTTTGAAGTGGTTTTAAGTAATGATAAAGTTATTGTGAAATAAGCAGGCCCATAGTGGAAATGTAAAAATTGCTATGGTCCTTAAGGGGTATAGATGTATGAGAGCTGAGGTGGTTACAATTTTCTTTATCCCAAAACTAAGTCTAGTAAGTTAGCATTGACTGGCCCTAAATGGCATTTTACAAACTGGGCCATTGACATTATGATGCATTGTGTAATTTCTGCTGGCAAACATTGAACTGTTTTATAACCTAGACGAACCAAGTATGTTTGCAGCGTTAAATGGCAACAACATCTATGTTCTGAAATTAAAAAAAAAAACATTTTGTTCGTAGGCATTATCTTGTAAACTCCTACCTTCACTGGAAAATGCAGTGCTGGCTCCTGGCTGTGCCTCCATTAAACTGACGCTAAAGGTTCTCTTTTTTTTTTTAAATAAAATTAAATGTAATGTTATACTTACCTCCACTGTGCAGTGGCCCCGATCCTCCTGTTCTGCGGTCCCACGGCGGCTCTTGTGGCTCCTCCCTGCATTAGATAACCCCTCTGGGACGCTCTCTCCCGAAGGGGTTACCTTGCGGGTGCGCTTTTCAGTTTCATACAGTCGGCATCCATAGCCGCTGAGTGTATGACTCGGCCCGCCCCCCGGGGCCCGCGTCATTGGATTTGATTGACAGCAGCGAGAGCTAATGGCAATCTATTGAATCAAGACCCAAGAAGTAGTGGGGAGAGCGACGTGGGATCGCGCCCACTGAAATTCAGGGCTGGGGGCCAGACAGTGGGAGGTGTTTTTTCACCTTAATGCATAGGTTTACAACCCCTTTAAGGACTCCCACCTAGTTATTCATTAGTTGTTTCTAACAGACACATTTCTCACTGCTCCAGGTGAGCCCCGTGTGCAATCAAGGGTTGTTGAACCACCAAGGTGCTGGCAATGCTAATTATAGCAAATTGAAGGATGAAAACTGGACAGCCGCACTCCAAAATAACTTAAAATAAGTTGTCTTTTATTTTTCAACTGTACACTCAGTCACTGCAACCAACATAAATACAGTATGGCCGAAGCGTTTCGCACTTACAATCAGTGCTTAGTCATGGCTTAGTAGTGACAGTTGATGACTGCAGCTTCCTCTGTCAATAGAGTGTTAGCACTAGAGCATGGGTCTTCAAACTACGGCCCTTCAGTTGTTCAGGAACTACAATTCCCATCATTCCTAGTCATGTCTGTGAATGTCAGTGTGTTACAATGCCTCATGGGATGTGTAGTTCTACAACAGCAAGAGGGCCGTAGTTTGATCATCTCTGAACTCGAGAATAGCTGCATCCTGCAGGTTGCATGTCGAAAACCCATTGGTTATGTTGGAACTGGCTAAAATATTTTTATTCTTTATTATTATAAAGTGTACCGGTCTGTAAAGCTGTTGAAGTATAATAAACAAATGTGACACATATTCAACCTTTGAAGTATGTCAGTTTTAAATCATGAGATACCGATATATCAATTGAGCTATAACAGAAAAAGGTGTAGGAACACTTTTGAAAAAAAAAAAGGGCAATGTTTGTTTTCTGCATGCTATAGAAAGGAGCAGAAGGTGGAAGGATTCCCTATTGCTGACACCTTTTGTAAATAAGTATTACTGCCAGTATGCATTTCTCTTGGTGTTCATCACTCTACCACTCTTCAGGTTAAATTACCATGAAGTGTGAAGTGCTGATTGCAGCATTTTCTATCCTAGACTAAAAATGAAATTGTATTCAATGACACAGGGGACAATAATTCCATTGTCAAATATAAGACAGCTGTAATTAGTTATTATCATATGTACTTTGTGAAGAATCAATTTCTTCGAAAGTAGTTTAAACTCTGTAAAAAAAAAAACTCAGACTTCCGTAACATAAATCCATGTGTAGTCTATTCTAGAGTTGAATATTTACACTTTATTTTAATTTTTATGTTTGCACTTTTAAAGCATTTTATTTGAAAAGGACAGGCTTGAATGTGTGGAAAGTTCTCATAGGCTTTGCCACAAGAGACCAATATTTCAAGAAGAAACATTTGCAATGGAATTTAATTCAAAATGTAATTCACTGTGAAAGATTTTCGTGTTGGGTCTGTAATATATTTACCAGTGTATAGAAGGCAAAGCTTAAGGAGTTTTAGACACTATTAAGTACAAGCTGCTTTATTATGGCCAGTTTTATTGGACCCAAGAAAATGTTCTACTCCCTATGTATTTAATATGTTCTTTGTGTGTGTGTGTATATATATATATATATATATATATATATATATATATATATATATATATATATATATATATATATATATATATATATATATATATATTATATATTAACCTATGGTAAACTGCCCCTTTGTATTTCGTGTGGAGCCCTGCAAATCAGGACATTACAAGATGCAAGATATATCCTCTGTGGTTGCTAGCTCTGCCTTATGCCCCTTTACTATTGGCCCTACAGTATGTGCTGGAAGGTAAGAGGGGCAGGTTAGAACCAGCAACCACAGTAACTGATCATTAATCAAACCACCGCTACTCCATGCTGCTGGAGATTAATAAACAATTTACACATCTTTCAATCTCACTGCTATAGCATTAACACAGAACTATAATAAAAGTGAAAAAAATAATGTGTAACCAGGCCCGGATTTCCCACAAGGCCACTGAGGCCAGGCCTTGGGGCGGCAGGGCTCCAAGGGGCGGCAGTGGCATGGAGTCTCCCGACGCCCGGAACATACAGTTAAGGGCGGTAAGTTATTGGGCAATCCACTCGCTCGTTAACAAGTGATTGCGGTGATGTCGCTGAAGTCACTTGTAAAATATGTGCTCCCGTCTGTCCTTCCCTCTCTCCCCCACCCCACATACCTCTCTCTGCTGGCTCTGTCTTCGGGACTCCATCCTCCCCCCAGCCACCTAATCTGTCTCCTGTCCCTGCTGCCGATGTACACAGTGAGAGGGGAGAGCTTTGCTCTTCCTATCTTAGCTGTGACAGGAGTTCTAGCACAGTGCTAGGACTCCTGTTTTGGAGGTGACAGGATCAATAAAGAGAACATGTCACCTCCAATTGCTATCACACAGGAACTTGTTTTCTCCTGTGTGATAGCAAAAAAGTTAAGTGAAAAAAATTGATAAAAAATAAATAAATGATAAGAAATAATAATTAAATTAATAAAATAAAAAAGTAAAGAATAAGAAAAAAAATAAGAAAATTATACAAAAATGTAAAAAAGTAAGCGACAAGCTACAAAAAAAAAGTGATAAAAAAGTAAAAGACAAAATAAAACATATTTGAACTAACCGTGCCACACATGCTCCATTGATTTGGGGGGGGGGGGTTCGGGTTGGTGGGGAGGGGTGCATTGTGGAACCTGGCCTTGAGGCGGCAGGGAGAGCAAATCCGGCCCTGTGTGTAACTATAGGATGTGAAATTGTCATTTAAAAAAAAAGATCTGTGAAAGATTCGTCTTATATATTGTAAAAAGTTCCATTATTGGACCTTGCTTTGTGCACTGGTGTGCAGTCATGTTGGAACAGAAAGGGGCCATCCCCAAACTGTTCCCACAAAGTTGGGAGCATATAAATGTCCAAAATGTTTTAGGAGCCTTAACATCGGTCAGATACCATTGGACTAAATAGAATATTGTGTTCTGCTGGTGTTGTTGGACATTTGCTGAGCTGTCTTTCAAGGCTTGTTTTTAAACTCAACTTTGTGAGTATGACCATTGATTTTAATATTTTAATAAAGACCTTGTTATACGGTATCACACTAGGTCGGTGCGCCCTCCATTCTTTTTTCTTAGTTAAAGCGGATGGTTCACCTCAAAAAAATATTAAAAGCCAGCAGCAACAAATACTGCAGCTGCTGACTTTTAATATTAGGACACTTACCTGTCCTGGAGTCCAGCGGCGTCCGTAGCAGAGGACGAGCGATCGCTCGTCACCCTGCTGCTCCCCCCTCCATCCACGGTGAGGGAACCAGGAAGTGAAGCGCTGCGGCTTCACTGCCCGGTTCCCTACGGCGCATGTGCGAGTCGCGCTGCGCCCGGCGATTGGCTCCCGCTGTGTGCTGGGAGCCGAGAGTTCCCAGCACACAACGCGAAAAGCCCGTCTTTTGCCCGAGACTGCGGGCCGGAAGTGGGTGCAGATACCTGTCTTTAGACAGGTATCTGCACCCCCCTCCCCCCTGAAAGGTGTCAAATGTGACGCCGGAGGGGGGGAGGGTTCCGATCAGCGGATCTTCACTTTAGGGTGGAGATCCGCTTTAATTTGAATTCCCACGATTTTGAGGAGGGCTGCAAGACTCTGGAAGATACCTTTTAATTGGATTACATGACCCCATAGGGAAAAAATACCGGAGCGCAGGAGAATTGTTTTTGGATGCCTTAAGAGTTCCCATAGACACACTCCTAAAACTTGTGGACAGTCTTTCCAGAAGAGTTAAAGCTGTTATAGCGAAGGGAGGGCCAACTCAATATTGAACCCTACGGGCTAAAACTAGGATGCCATTAAAGTTCATGTGCGTGTGAAGGCAGGTGTCCCAATACTTTTGTTATTATAGTGTACATGCCTCCTCTTTTACAGATGGGCCTGTCAGGCATAAAAACAACTGTTAATCCTCCCGGCAGATCTCCCCTAGACTGCTGTTATCCTTCTGTTATAAAAAAGAATTTTATTAAATTAAAAAATGTCTTACATAGGGACATATCAGTAAGGCACAACAGGCCATCACTATATCCGATGATATGAGAATAGGTCTGAGAAGAGGTCACAGAGCACTGATCGAACACTTCCATGAACATTTTCACAATTGGATATTGCACTTTCAATTTTGGAACTTTCTATATAATATTTATTAACTTTCACTGTGGTTTTACATATTTGTTTTTTCACAGATGAGTTTTTGTCTTTATTCATTTATGGATCTTTTGTATATTTTGGTATGGGATGTTATGACTCTTTGACAGAACTCTTTGTTCCAATAACAATTTCAGATCCTATAGTTAAAGGGGTTGTAAAGGTAAAATATTGTTTTGCCTAAATAGCTTCCTTTACCTTAGTGCAGGCCTCCTTTACTTACCTCATCCTTCCATTTTGCTTTTAAATGTCCTTATTTCTTCTGAGAAATCCACACTTCCTGATCTTCTGTCTGTAACTCCACACAGTAATGCAAGGCTTTCTCCCTGGTGTGGAGTGTCGTGCTCGCCCCCTCCCTTGTACTACAGGAGAGTCAGGACGCTCTCTACGTTGCAGATAGAGAAAGGAGCTGTGTGTTAGTGGGCGTCCTGACTCTCCTGTTGTCCAAGGGAGGGGGCGAGCACGACACTCCACACCAGGGAGAAAGCCTTGCATTACTGTGTGGAGTTACAGACAGAAGAACAGGAAGTGAGGATTTCTCAGAAGAAATAAGGACATTTAAAATCAAAATGGAAGGATGAGGTAAGTGAAGGAGGGCTGCACTAAGGTAAAGAAAGCTATTTAGGATTTTTTTCTTTTTACCTTTACAACCCCTTTAACACAGCGCTGCCTAGGTGTATGTTATTTTTATTCACTATTTTTATAGTAACTGATCACTATTTGTAGATCAGAGAGCCTTGGGTTTTGGGGTTCCAGTGGCACACTAGACTAGAAATTTAAACTGACACAATGGAATCTGAAGAGGTCTGCTATTCAGTGATGGTGACAGTTTCCTACATAAATCTTTGCCACTTTACGGCAGATTTATAGCTAATGACCTTATTATAGCTTATACTATAGTGTATTTAAACAATAACAACATGTTAGAACATCTAATTTGTAATGTATATGTTGTTAACTAATAGAAGCAGTAATAAGATATAACAGCTTTACACATTAGGGACCTATTTGTATTTTATCAGCAGCCCACAATGTCAACTGGCTTAGTCTCACTTAACTGCGTCATTTTAATGTACTTAAAGACCTGTAGCTAGAAAAACAGTATTATTGTATGTGCATGGGAAACAAAGAAGCTATGGAAGTCCAATTCAAAAAATGTAAGGAATAGAGGAACAACCTACACTTCTTTACAAAAATAAATCTGTATCTATATAAGTACCTAAATAATAATAATAATAATCTTTAACCACTGAGCGGTGTAAAAACGATAAACAAGTGTAGCTAGGTGCCCTGCCAGCTCTGCACCCATTCTCCTCTCGCCCATGCCACCTCAGTGACAGGCTAACTAAGAACCGTGAGCTTAGACTGTGAGATCCTGCTGCTTCAATTGGTCCCGCCATCTCTTCTGTAGTGTGAACAGACTATGGGAACACCTCCCCATCCTGGTGGCAGAGACTTGCTATGCAGTCACATGTACTTATTGGAGTTATACTCTCCAAGGGGGCCGTGTGCATGGAAACCAACAGGGGGTAAACTACAGCCCTTACCAAGCTTTGCTGCAGAGGAGAGAAAGAGATGTTTGTCCGAGCAAATTCTACAGAAGCAAGTGAGTGTAGTGGAGCCAGTGAGAGTGAGAAGACTGCACTGGGGGTGCCATACCTGAGAGAGAGAAATGTAAACTCACTGCTGCATGTAGGGAAGCAAGCTAGTACAGAGTGGTGATCTCAGTGTGGAGGGCCGGAGCCATTGCCAGGATACAGACCTTGTTGCACTGTCTACCCGAGTCACCACAGGCAACCTATGGCGAGGAGACACCTAAGCAGAGGGACCGCTACTGCTGTGTCGCTGGGACTGGTGAGAGGGCCTTGAAGACTTTACTTGCTTCCACCACTAGAGCCATTAGGAACTACCTAACCATCTACTTTATAGCTGTAGTACTGCCTGCAGGCCTTATTGACTGCTTTACAGCAGTGGTCATCAACCCTGTCCTCAGGGCCCACTAACAGGCCAGGTTTTATGTATTACCTTGGGGGAGATGCAGACTAGAATACTGCAATCACTGAGCAGCAAATGATATCACCTGTGATGTATTTCAGTTATCTTGCAAACCTGGCCAGTTAGTGGGCCCTGAGGACAGGGTTGATGACCACTGCCTTAAAGCACAAAAACGGTTACAAAGCCCCAATGTTTAGCCAGCTGAAGAGTCAGGACTAAATACTGCAACAGTTGTTACCCAGAGAATCTTTGCCCTGTTGCTTAGTTAAAGAGGTACCTCTTAGGAGACACTGCACTATACCCCAGCCAATCATCAGAGTGCATTTTAGTATCAATATCACTCATACTGCATATAACGTTTATTTACATTGTTTCTTGCTGATTTACTAATTCTAGTTTTAGCAGTATAGAGCCTGATCTTGGCATATGTATAACTCTGTCTGCCTTTCTTTCTAAACTCATATCAGTAGATGAAGTGCATTAAACGGGTGTGTGTCCATTTTTCTGGTAGCAACCCACAGCCAGGTAAAAGGTATTCATACTTGAGTCTCTATTCATGCTTGCAGTGATTTTTATTGAACCAAGTGTGTCAGAGAGGCTGAGGTTGTTCTTGGAGTCGAGGCTCAAAACAGAGAATCAAAAATTACCAAGCAAAGTCTTCTGGGATGGCGATACATAAGTAGAAGAATCAAACAAAAAAATTATACTTCTGAAACATACGGTAATAATAAAGATATACTCAACCTAATCACCAAGAGTTTCAGAATTTCGTTTTAAGGCCCTCCTATTATTAAAGTTTTCTTGCTGGCTTAGATCATGTATAATATAATATAATATATACATTTTCCTATTTGTAAACAACTGATTACTCTTTGAACTGAAGTTAAAGCAGAATTGAAACTAAACAGCTAAATAAACACATTTATACATGTGAATTGTCTTACTTGCTTAAATAATTGTAATTTTGTTTAGTCTTGTAGGTCACTCACCTTCCTCATACCGTTGAGCTTATTCAATAAACAGCACAGTAAGCATCGTGAAAAAGCTTCATTTTGAGGCAAAACACATTACTGACCGGAAATAGCACCAACACTTTCACAATATGCAAATTAAAATGCAGTTGTGGAGCAGAATGATATGCTATTGATTTATTTGGCACTACCGGAACTAGAAGTATATGCATTTGTATAGAGATGACTCTTTTTACCTTAAAGGATATATACCGTAGATCAGTGATGGCGAACCTTGGCACCCCAGATGTTTTGGAACTACATTTCCCATGATTCTCAACTACACTTCAGAGTGCAAGAGGATCATGGGAAATGTAGTTCCAAAACATCTGGGGTGCCAAGGTTCGCCATCACTGCCGTAGATACTTGAGTATAAGTCGACCCGAATATAAGCCAAGGCACCTAATTTTACCACAAAAAAATGGGAAAACATATTGACTTGAGTATAAGCCTAGGGTGGAAAAAATTCATCAGTTACTGGGTAAACAATGCCCACTTGCAGTCTCACTGTGCCCATTTGAAGTCCAAATGTGCCCATTTGCAGTCCAGTTGTGCCCATTTGAAGTCTCACTGTGCCCAGTTGTAGTCTTACTGTGCCCAGTTGCAGTGCCACAGTGCTCAATTGCAGTCTCACTGTGCCCAGTTGCAGTCTCACTGTGCCCAATTGCAGTCTCACTGTGCCCAGCTGCAGTCTCACTGTGCCCATTTGTAGTCGTACCTTTCATTACTAAAGCAGCATGTGTCTCCTGTGTAATGCAGTCTGTTCCGCCGTCCATTGAAACAAAGCCCTGCCTCCTCCTCATCCGTCCGTGATAGAGGAACACTGATACGATGCTGGGAAACTGTATCAGTGTTCTGCCTATCACAGAAGAGGAGACTGTTGTTCTGCCTATTACAGACAAGGAGGAGGAGGCGCCTATCACAGATGAGGAGGAGGCTTGGGGCACCTATCACAGATGAGGAGGAGACAGGGCTTTGTTACAATGGATGGGTGAACAGAATGCATTACACAGCGGGAGACACAGTGGCCCAGATTCACAGAGCGATTACGCCTGCGCAACTGGTGTTGCGCGTGCGTAAGTCTAAATGTGCGCGTGCGTTTAGATGCGCGCGATTCAGAAAACGAATTACGCCAGAAATCTACTTTTTTTTGTCCGGCGTAATTTCGTTAGACAGACGCATCCGTCCGTGCAAAAATGCGCTAGACACACCATTGATTTGCTAGTCAAATATGCTAATGAGGGAGTTGCGGGGATCCACAAAAAAACGCAGTTGCTGCGCAGGCTACGCGATGTGCGCAACAGCAAAATGTCCTGTCTAAAGTTAGAGCACCTAAAAGCTGGTCTAAAAAATGAAAAAAAGTCTACTTGTCAGATAAAGCAACACTGTTAGTGAGGAGTTCAGCAGTCACACGTGTTGCCCAACAATCTGTATGCCAACATGCCAGGGGCATCGTCGCGCATAGCTATACTACTGACTTTAGATGAACAAAGAAGGAGGAGGGCACGGAGGATGGCACTAAGGAGGCCACGGGAGATGTTTTTTTTTTATTTTTATTTGCTTATATAAAATTTACAATTTAATCTAATCTAATACAATATTCTTATCTGATACAAGCCCCTCACTCTTCACTTGATATATCACACACGCATAGACATCTTTGGCATGAGTGATTCTGAGGTGTCTCGCATCTTCAGATTCACCCCTCATGCCATCCTGGAATTACCACAACCTTGCAGGAGGACATCACCAGCCCAACACATGGCACCACCCATGACACCCATGACAGCTACATATACAATCAGAGCCCCATCCCCACAGATTTCGAACAGAACATGTATGGGGACAGCTGGCTGGTTGGTGAGTGACATGGGTGGCAGGCATGACTATCCCCTCCCGTGATGCACACCTCACAAGTGGCACATGCATGACTAACATCCTCCTGTCTTTTCCCTTCAAGGTGACTCTGCATATGCACTGGTACCCCATCTCATGACCCCATCTCATGGCAGCTCACATTATGCATCTTTGCACGTTAAACACACACATTAATCATGGCACAATGAGAATGCATGCATACACACCACTGTGGTCCCTAGCACACACACCCCACATCCTCATCACATTGGATTGGCACCAGTCCACCATGCAGGACTTGTGAGCTGCAACGCCACGCCATGGCTCCAATTATGTCACTGTACATTCATACACCATTCACACAGACCTGGGGATCACTTCTCCACCACAAATGAGGGTGACACCCCTTTTCCCGCAGGAATATCACCCCCACATTCCAAAATCATACACAAACAGAACCAAAAAAATTAAATAAATGACGAGCAAAAATAAAAAATGCCCAGCAAAAATATAATTTAAACAAAATAACAACAAAGAAAACACATAAAAGACAAAAATCACTCTGCAAAACAGTCCTCAAATATCTCAAAGACATGTCACAAACAAACAAAAGCACCTTGCTGTAGAGGGAGGGATACAAAGGGATGTATTTTTGCAAAGGAAGTGCATTTGTGTCTGTCTATTTATGCTGTCTGCGTAGTTCATAAAGTTGCCCTAGTCCATTTCCAATTTCACTGATTGCGCCGCTCCCGAGTTGTGAGCATGCGCACATCGGAGCTGACCATGGTCTCCTTCAAGCGCGCATGCGCGAGCCGGCCGGCCCTTCATTTGCATGGGGTCAAGGCTCATTTCAATGTAACACGCCCACGTCCCTCCCAATTTGTATTACTCCTCCTTACGCCTCTGGAAAAAATCTTACGCTTGCGCAATTTCCTGCGCAAAAGCTACGTGAATCGGGGGATTACGCGGCTAGATGGCGCAAGTCTAACGTAATGGCGGTGCGCTACGCCGGTCCAATAATGCGCCGATGTACGTGAATCTGGGCCAGTGTGTTTTAGTAATGAAAGGTACGGCACCCTGCAAACAGCCCCAAGAGGATGTAGACACGGCAAAATACAGGTCTGCATGGAGGTTGGTCATCATCCATCTGAATGAACCCTGACTCACATTTGAGCTTTCTCACAGTGGGGTTGTGAACAAGTGCGCTGGAATAAATAGAGTTAAAAACATAGGACTTTAAAACAAAAGGAGTCCTCAATCTGGAAGCAACATTGAAACTTCTTTTAAGCAATACACATAATTGTTGCAACTAAGATAATGAGTGCTACAAAGGTAAAGGTTTTGTTCGGTGACAAACTGTGTATTTATACATAGCTTATGGGTGTGCTGAAGTCCCAAAGTGATCCATTGATAGAAATGACTTTTAAGTAAAAGCAATACAGTAATGGACACATGAGTTGTATCATTTAGTGATCAATGTGCAATATATTTGATCTGTAGGTAAAAGTCACACCTATATGAAAGCTTGACAGATTATTTAAGACCTTTTTCTGAACATTCAAATGCAATGGAGATTTCAACAATGTAGTCAGAACTTTCTAAGCACATATGTAAGGATAAGCAATATCAACTGATTATTGTTTCTGCTTTAATCATAAAAGAAATCAACTAGAAAAGTTTTATAATTTTAAGACATTTATCATGGACTGTGGTGTCATAATAGTGATATTGGATCTATATGAAAAGTAGGAGACTGAATGAGTCTTCATTTCTTTATGTCAGCTATAAAAATGGTTCTGAAATGATCATTATAATTGTAAAAAGGACTCTTAATATATAGCTCATCCCTGGTGCACTTTAATTGTCAGTTATATATATATATATATCCTGGTAATCTATTGTCAACAGCGTATCTAGCATTGACATAGATCTATGGGGGCATTCTTTTAATTTAGAGTTGAAAAGTGTTTGTCGATTTTATATACATCATAGTGAACAACATAAAAAGTACAATCCATAGACAGTGGCGAATAGTACAATCCATAGACAGTTGCAAATAAACATGTGTAACGAGTTAGCTGGATGGCTAACGCCCATAGCTGGACTCCCATTGTCATTCAATACAATGCTAGTGTTGACGACTGTTGCTCGGTTCGAGGAGTAGTTCTGGCCCAAGGGTCTTGTTGTTGTTGTAAATACAATTCTATGTTTGAGTTATAAAAAAATAAGAAGCAAGAACCAAGTCAGACGGAAAACAAAAAGAGAAAGAAAAAAAAAAGAAAAGAGAAGAATGGGATTGGGTGTGAATTGGGGAGAGAGAGTGAGAGGTAGAGAGAAGACAAGGAGAGAGGAAAAGAGAGAAAGTCATAGAAAAGCGGGAGGGCTGCTATGGGAACTGGGGTTGGGGGGACCAGTGAGTAGATGTCTTGACCCACTCAATTGTGAAATAGCATGTCATGGAGATCTGGTTAGGTTAGGCGGAGAAGCCAAATGGAGCCAAATGGACCACAGTACCTTATACTTTTTAAGGGTGTTGTTGTCAAGAGCCAGTATCTCCTCTGTTCACAATCAAGACCCATCGTGATAAGGGAGGATTAGTGGTCATTTTGCATTCTTTTAATTTAATACCAACCGGTTTATTGTAGCACATGTTTGGATACACTTTCTTGTTAAAGAGTTTGAAAAAAAAAATACCAACCTGTAATATTTAAGTTGAAATCTTTAAAATTATATTGTTCTTTGTATTGGAATTGGGGCTCTTTATTCTCTAAAATGTTTCAATAAAGAGTTATGGCGCGTACACACGATCATTTTATGTGAAGTAAAAAACAACGTTTTTGAAACTTCAATTTTCAAAGACGATGTTGTCTACACACCATCGTTTTTTCACAATGCTCTAGCAAAGCGAGGTTACGTTCACCACTCTTTTCCATTGAAGCTCGCTTCATAACTAGCTTCTGGGCATGGGCAGGTTGAAAAACGTTGTTTTAAACGTCGTTTTTTACTACACACAGTGATTGTTTGTGAAACAAAAAATGACGTTTTGAAAAGCGACACAAAAAATTGAAGCATGCTTCAATTTTTTTTTGTCGTTTTTCACAAGACATAAAACAAAATTTTCCCCCACACACGGTCATTTAAATTGACGTTTTTAAAAATGTTTTTTTTTCATCACATAAAGTGATCGTGTGTACGCGGCATAAGACTTTTTGTAGAATATAGAAATGATCTGTGAGAGTTTATTGTATGCATCTGTTTCGCTTTCTTTTATTGAACCTGTAAAATATAGCTGACAGTTACTGATACCTACTAAAATGACAACATGAATCAAATGCAGGCACCTCAATGTACCTGTATATGCCTTCAAATCTCTTAGGAATGACAGAGAAGCACCAAACCTGACATGGTCTATAATGAACATTCCAACACTTACTAATGACGTCAAGGTGAAAGGTCCATAGGGAAGTATAAAGGTTCAGCTAAAGCAGGCATCCTCAAACTACGGCCCTCCAGCTGTTGCGGAACTACAAATCCCATGAGGCATTGTGAAACTCTGACATTCACAGACATGACTGAGCATGATGGGAAATGTAGTTCCTGAACAACTGGAGGGCCATAGTTTGAGGACCCCTGAGCTAAAGCCTTGTACACACGATCAGTCCATCCGATGATTACGGTCTGAAGGACCATTGTCATAGGTTAACCAATGAAGCTGACTGATGGTCTGATGTGCCTACACACCATCAGTTAAAAAAACTATTGTATCAGAACGCGGTGACGTAAAACACGACGTGCTGAAAAAAATGAAGTTCAATGCTTCCAAGCATGCGTCGACTTGATTATGAGCATGCGTGGATTTTTAACCGATGGTCGTGCCTACTAACGATCGGTTAGGAATCCATCGGTTAAATTTAAAACAAGTTCCCTTTTTTTTAACCGATGGATAACTAACCAATGGCGCCCACACACGATCGGTTTGGTCCGATGAAAACGGTCCATCAGACCATTGTCCTCTGGCTATCCTATCGTGTGTACGGGGCCTAAACTCTCTCAACTACGAAATGTCCTTATATTATTGTCCCTGGATATGGCTTTCTAGTTGTCTCAAAATAGGGTCCACATTTCATGATAAGTAGGCAATGTTTGAAAATATTCTAGTGGTTAAAGGAAGATGGTTTACTGAGAAAAATATGGATAAAGCCACCACAAACCTTATTCTGGAAATACTAGTTGACTAGCTGTCTTTGGCCTTAAAGGGGTGTTCCAGCCCTAAGTTGTGTTTATTAAAAGTCAGCAGCTACAAAAAGTGTAGCTGCTGGCTTTTAATAAACACTCACTTACCTGCTCCTGCGTTCCAGCGACGCGCCGACCGGGGCTCCGCTCCTCTGCCCCCCTCCCCGGCCGGCGTCTCCATCCTGACTGTGGGCACCCAGCCGTGACAGCCTTCGGCTTCACGGCCGGGCACCCACTGCGCATGCGCGAGCCGTACTGCGCATGCGTGCGCGGCGCGGCTCGCCGCTGATTGGAGAGGCGATCGCATGGGACCTGTCAGTGTCCCATGTGATCGCCTACAGGGAGGGGGCTGGTGTAGGCGATTAAGCTTAATCGCCTAACCAGCCCCTCGGCGGAAGCAGGAAGTGGGACAGGAAGTCCCACTCCTACTGAAGCCCCCACTCCCCCCCCAAAAAAATTACATGCCAAATGTGGCATGTATGGGGGTGAGGAGTGGATTGAGAAAAGGTCGTTTTTTTGGGTGGAACACCCCTTTAAGTACTTTTTGGAGCATTGATCTAGAACAAGCATGACTAGTGAGGTCAGGGAAAGTCAGAATTTATTTTAAATGATTTTTCCAAGTCAGCAACTCTAAAAGTACTGAAACCTTTCAATCAATATTATCAATATCAATATTATCACTGTAATGCCCTGTACACACGATCGGTTCGTCTGATGAAAACTGACTGATGGACTGTTTTCATCGGACGAACTGATCATGTGTGGGCCCCATTTCTTCCCATCAGTGAAAAAAAATAGAACCTGTTTTAAATTATTCCTATGGTTAAAAAAACGATAGAAAAAAATGATCGTCTGTGGGGAAATCATCGGTCAAAAATCCACGCATGCTCAGAATCAAGTCCACGCATGCTCGGAAGCTTCATCGAATATCTGATGAAAAAATCCATTGTTCCGTTTTCATCAGACGAACCGATCGTGTGTACAGGGCATAACAGGCAAGAAGATAGAATTGTAAAAGGAGAGCTCAGCAATGGCTATGACTATTGCTCCGTACACACGAACAGGCTTTTGCCTAGCAAAACTCACATCGTAATTCCGAGGGAAATCCATCGGAGTAAAAGAGAACATGTTCTCTATCTAAACTCCAAAGGAATTCCTCGGAATATCCAATGGAAAAACTCCCATGGGGCATTCACACGATCAGAATTTTCGATGGAAAAAGTCTGACTTTTTCCATCGGAAATTCCGATCGTGTGTACGGGGCATATGACTTTTCCAAGTATCGGTTTCAGAAGGTGCAAAATAATTGTAAATGTTGTTATTGTATTTTCCTCCAATTTAGGTGCAACCATTGTCCTTCTAACTTATCACGAAAGAGCAAAGAGCCAATTAGCAGCAGTTATATTTGTTCTGTTCAAATAGGATGCAATTCGTAATCCAAGAACCCCACCAGAATCCTTCTTAAGCAATGTAGAGCCCTTAGTGCTGCCCTTGACCCTTCCTCCAATCTCTTAAATCTGCTGGTAGATTTCCCCACCATTATTCATAGATGACCACACATCACAAATCTATATATATAAAACTCAATGTGTGTGTGTGTATGTATGTATGTTCCAGCATCACGTCCAAACGGCTAAAGATATTAACATGAAACTTGGCACACATTTTACTTATATGTCAGCAACAAACATAGGATAGGTGGTTTAACCCTTACCCACCCCCATTTGCCATGGTTGGGTTTTTTCTTTAACCACTTAAGGACCGCCTACTGCACATTTACGTCGGCAGAATGGCACGGCTGGGCACATCAACGTATATATACGTTGATTTTAGTACCCAGCCGTGGGTCGCGGGCGCGCGCCCGCGACCCGGTCCGAAGCTCCGGGACCACGGGATTCGCGGACCCGATTGCCGCTGGAGTGCGGCGATCCGTCCCTGGAGCGGAAGAACGGGGAGAGCCGTGTGTACACACGGCTTCCCCGTGCTTCTCTGTGGCTGCAGCATCGATCGCGTCATCCCTGTAATAGGGGGACGCGATCGATGACTTCACACCTACAGCCACACCCCCCTACAGTTGTAAACAAACACATTAGGTCACACATCCCCTACAGCGCCACCTGTGGTTAACTCCCAAACTGCAGCTGTCATTTCCACAGTAAACAATGCAATTTAAATGCATTTTTTTGCTGTGAAAATGACAATTGTCCCAAAAATGTGTCAAAATTGTCCGAAGTGTCCGCCATATTGTCGCAGTCACGAAAAAAATCGCTGATCGCCGCTATTAGTAGTAAAAAAAAAATAATTAATAAAAATGCAATAAAACTATCCCTTATTTTGTAAACGCTATAAATTTTGCGAAAACCAACCGATAAACGCTTATTGCGATTTTTTTTTACCAAAAATACGTAGAAGAATATGTATCGGCCTAAACTGAGGAAAAAAAATGTTTTTTTTATATATTTTTGGGGGATATTTATTATAGCAAAAAGTAAAAAATATTGCATTTTTTTTAAAATTGTAGCTCTATTTTTGTTAATAGTGCAAAAAATAAAAACCGCAGAGGTGATCAAATACCACCAAAAGAAAGCTCTATTTGTGGGGAAAAAAGGACGCCAATTTTGTTTGGGAGCCACGTCGCACGACCGCGCAATTGTCAGTTAAAACGAAGCAGTGCCGAATCGCAAAAAGGGGCAAGGTCCTTTACCTGCATTTTGGTCCGGGTCTTAAGTGGTTAAAGTCCCATTCAACTCTATGGGAAAGGGTTTTTCTTTAAAGTCCCATTCAACTCTATGGGAAATACATGTTACTTCATAACTTCCAAACGGCGGTTTTTGTTTCAAGTCCCATGCAAGTATATGGGACTGTGGTCTCTTCATCACAGCTCAGCCACAGCTACTGATGTCATCACAGGTCCTTCAACCACAATCTCTTCATCACAGCTCAGACACACCTACCGATTTCATCACAGGTCCTTTTACCACAATCTCTTCATCACAGTTTAGCCACACCTACTGATGTCATCACAGGTCTTTTTACCACAATCTCTTCATCACAGCTTAGCCACACCTATCTCTTCATCACAAACAAGTCACAAGGGCAGTCCATTTGGTACTGCGGAGTTAATTTAAGATCACCATGTTTTTCACATGGGCAACTTTATGTAGCGTGCTCCAGGGTGGGTTCCCCAAATAATTTGTTCATTTTAGCAAATGCGGGAGAAACTAAGAATATAGTATACAAACAAGTATTGCAATAATATGTCCGTTGAGTTAACCGCACTTTTTAAAGGTCTGTGAGTTGGTACTAATCTGCTTCATTGTACCATATTTTGCTCTGTTTCAACATTCACAAACTGAAAAGGAAAATGTTATAAAAGTTATGAAATACAATACTCTTTAATCAAATAGTAAATATTCATATTTTTATCTGTCAAATTTCTAAAATTAAACATTGTGTTATTTATTATTTATTTATTTATATTTATATAACTATGATTTTCCTCCCCAAAAGGTTAAGATAGGTAGACCGGGCAACGCCGGGTATTCAGCTAGTACTAAATAAAATACAGGTTGTAAATATTGCACTTTGGTGATTACCTTGATGCCCCAGGCACATGTCTCCAAATGATTTATTGTAAACAAACACAACCTGTTCATGAGTTGAACACAATTAAAGCAGCATTAAAGTGGTGGTAAACCCCCCCCAAAAAACTGTTTTTAATGTCACAATGTAGAGTATAAGATTTCCTATCATCTGTGCCCAGTCTTGCCACACTGAGTTAATCCAGTGCTGAGTAATACTCTTTTAAAGTTCAGTGCAAATTAACAGAATTCCAGATAAAAACCTGCCAAATTAGGTTAAGTCCGTTTCTCTGTTATTGCTTTCAGTAACAGGTTATTTACAAATCTAGTGTGGACATGTTTATCATAACAAGAGGTGATCCAAAGTTAGGCCCCTTTCACATGTCCGCTCCGCTCGTCCATTCATTACAAGTCCGTTTACGGACTTGTAATGAACCTCTATGGGAGGGGATCCGTTAGCGGATGATGCATCCGCTAACGTCCGCAAGATCCGCATCCGTTTTTTCGGACGGAAGAATGTCCTATTTTTCTTCGGTCTGGCCAAACGGATCGGATGCAAACGGACAGACGGTCCGTTTCCATCCGATTCCCCATAGGGGAGAGCGGAGGAGAGACAGGGCGGTCCCTGCACAGTGTGCGGGGACCGCCCTGTCCGCCTGACAGCTCAGCGGGGATCCCCCGCTGAGCCAACGGACACACGGAGTGGACCGAAAAACGGTCCGCTCCGCGTGAAAGGAGCTTTAGGGCTCTTTCACACGGAGCGGTTGGCTCTAGCTCTAGCGGACGTTAGCGGATGCATCATCCGCTAACAGATCCGCTCCCATAACGGACTTGTAATTAGCGGACCGTTCATCTGCTAGTGTGAAAGGGCCCTTAATTGTATATTACTAGGATGTGTTATGATGTTTTATCACCTCATGTTATTGTAAACAAAACATAACATATGATAAACATGTCTGAGCTATATTTGTAAATAACCTCTCACTCAAAGCAAAAAGAGAGAAAACTGACTTTTGCTTTAGGCAGGGTTTTATCTGGAAGGCTGTTCATTTTCACTGAACATAAAAGAGGATTTCTCAGAACTGGATTAACTCTGTGTGTCAAGACTGGGCACAGATGATAGGAAATCTTATACTCTACATTGTGACATAAAAAAAAAAAAAAAAAATCCACTTTACATCCACTTTAAGCCCAAAACCAAAAATGTATTATAATGCAGCTTACCAATCATTATAGATGTGACGGCTGCATTTTTTTTTTGCTTTTTCCATCAGTTTTTACCTTGTGATCTGGCCTCATTCTGTATGAATGAGCACATTTTGACAGCCGCATTGTCAGTTTGAACATAGAGAAGTGTTTGATTATACTAGCAGATTTAAATACGGTAACAAGCTCCAGCTCACACTTTATAAGCAGTTACTGTACAGCAACAGTTTTGTTCTTTATGGGAAAAAAGGTTTTACATAAATAAACAAAAGCTGATCACTGTAAGCACCTCCGTCAGTGGTAAATAGTTTGTGTTATTCCTGTAACTGATGCATTTGCAGGACAGTTCGTTCTTTTAAAAAACAGACTTACTGACTGCATCACCAGATGAAAATAGAAGAAAGAAAGCCTAAAAAAAAAAACAAATGTGGCCACCACATCTAAGAATTAGTAAGCGACTGTATATATATGATAGATATAGGATACAAACGCCCTGGGTAACCTCTATCACCACTGCGCCAATTTTTTTTTTTTAAATAAACACGTTTTTCAGAGGGGAGTTATCACAGCACGATGGTGAGGTGGAAAATTCACAGAATAAGGAATAAGGAATCAATTTTTATGGACTTTATATCACTTGTCACGCGGTATTATTCAGTTTATATGTTATTGTTTATTTATTTAGTATTATATTAATTAGCGCTGCAATTTTCTTACACCTATTTAGGTTAGTTTTTTTTCTGTTAAAGCTACTGTTTAATTTAATACATGTTGGCTTTTGGGTTTAATACTGCTTTAGCTGCTTAAGGACCGCCTCCTGCACATATACGTCGGCAGAATGGCACGGCTGGGCACATGCACGTAAAGGTACGTGCTGTGCTCGTACCCAGCCGTGGGTCGCTGGGTACGGACCCGATCATCGCTGGAGTGCGGCGCTCGGTCCTCGTCGCTGGAGTGCGGCGCTCGGTCCCCGGAGCTGAAGAACGGGGAGAGCCGTGTGTAAACACGGCTTTTCCATTCTTCACTGTGGCGGCGTCATCGTGATCCATTTTATAGGGAGACACAATCGATGATGTCACACCTACAGCCACACCCCCCTACAGTTGTAAACACATGTTAGGTCACACATAACCCCATCAGCGTCCCCTTGTGGTTAACGCCCAAACTGCAACTGTCATTTCCACAGTAAACAATGCATTTTAAATGCATTTTTTTCTGTGAAAATGACAATGGTCCCAAAAATGTGTCAAAATTGTCCGAAGTGTCCATCATAATGTCGCAGTCACGAAAAAAAATTGCTGATCGCCGCCATTAGTAGTAAAAAAAAATGTATTAATAAAAATGCAATAAAACTATCCCCTATTTTGTAAACACTATAAATTTTGCGCAAACCAACCAGTAAACGCTTATTGTGATTTTTTTTTTACCAAAAATAGGTGGAAAAATACGTATCGGCCTAAACTGAGGAAAAACATTTTTTTTTATATATTTTTGGGGGATATTTATTATAGCAAAAAGTAAAAAATATTGAATTTTTTTCAAAATAGTCGCTCTATTTTTGTTTATAGCGCAAAAAATAAAAACCGCAGAGGTGATCAAATACCACCAAAAGAAAGCTCTATATGTGGGGAAAAAAGGACACCAATTTTGTTTGGGAGCCACATCGCATGACCGCGCAATTGTCAGTTAAAGCAACGCAGTGCCGAATCGCAAAAAGGGGCCTGGTCCTTTAGCAGCATTTTGGTTCGGGTCTTAAGTGGTTAAAGATGAAAATGCAAAAGGCCAGATTGCTACTTCTGCAGACTCACGTCAAACATGGTATGTAATGTTAGGTTTCAACAATACAAGCAAGAAGCAAAGTAAAATACTGTATATTTGTATTTCTACCAGGAGGCAGATACAGGCTGGTAGTCATCAATTGCAAATCAGTTTAACATAAATAAGGTGACATGAGAGTTTAAACTGTGTTGCATTTTCTTGTACATACTACAAAATACTGCATACAGTATGTGCATAACAGGTCCACATTAAGGTTAGAACGTTTAGCACAGTTTTGTATTTTTAGACTTGTTTTAGCTTTAATGCCCTAAAAGAAGGCTTTCTGATCGCATGGTTTAGACATACATTTAAGCAAAATGCAGGTGTTTTCCGTTCTGGCTGGGTTTCCATTGTAGTAGAGAAATGAAGAGTAATAAGATGTACGTAAAAAAATTGTCAATATTTGAGGGAGATGGTCCATTGTCCAGTATTGTATTAAAAAAAGAAAAGTGACTATTTTCATAACTAAAACAGTTTTTTATTCCTGAAAATGTCTAAATTATCTCCATTGTCTGACCAAGATTAGGATAAAGGGTAAGAACAGTGTGAGATGTGATTGCCTGTGAGCAGATGCTGTAGAATATTCAAATTCTCTCCTGTCTGGTTCAAATGGTGGAGCTTCTGTGGTAATGTAGTCAGTCTCTGTAGGACAAATATCATCAGTACAGCCACTGCCACTTCCCGAGCCGCTGGTCTCTTCACCTTCAAAATAAAGATGCAATTGTATTGCATGTTACTTTACATCACAATAAAAGGGAGAAAAAAATATTTCAGCAATGTTAATGCTCTTCACACATGTATTATTGTTCATCTTCAGCCTGTGAAATCTATCCTCAGTGCGGCTTCACTTATGGTGGTATTTGGAATAGTGATCTGATCAACCTGTTTGAGATTGCTGCTCCTTTATTTACCCACATATTTCAATTGTCCAATCACTAGGATTGGCTTCCCCAATAGCCTATAGGTAGGTACAGAAGGCAGGAAGTGGAGGGCAAGTTCCACCACTACCAACAAAGTGCTGGACATTTGCCTGTTGGAATGGCATAGGGCAGAGCTGCCCAACCTTTTGAAGCACGAGGGCCACTTAAGTGACTTAGTAACCGGTCGCGGGCCACAATAAACGGAGCGAGCAGATGCCAGTTTTTTTTTTTTATGGATCGGATTGGAAGTAGGACACAAGTCAGTTTACATCTGCCACTTCTTATGCCACGTACACACGGTCGTTTTTTGCGATGAAAAAAAACGTTGTTTTTTAAAACGTCATTTAAATTGATCGTGTGTGGGCAAAACGTCGTTTTTTGTCTTCAAAAAAACGACCAAAAAAAAATTCCAACATGCTTGAATTTTTTGTGTCGTTTTTCAAAACGTCGTTTTTTGTTTCACAAAAAGTCACCGTGTGTAGCAAAAACGTCGTTTAAAACGACGTTTTTCAACCCGCGCATGCCCAGAAGCTAGTTATGAAGCGAGCTTCAATGGAAAAGAGTGGTGAACGTAACTTCGCTTTTTGTGAAAAAACGATGGTGTGTATGCAAAATCGTCTTTGAAAAGTGACGTTTCAAAAACGTCGTTTTTTACTTCACAGAAAACGTCGTTTTTTTTCATCACAAAAAATGATCGTGTGTACGCGGCATTAGAGGAGAATGAAGGGTCCAATTGGGACGCATGGACTGTGTGAAAGAAGCCCAAGGCTGTTTTCACACCGATGCGCTGTAGCTTACCAACGCAGTGTACCTTTAGCTTTCCTGCACTTTGCAATAGATTTCTATTATACTCTGCAGGTTTGGTGCATTTTCAGAAAGATCACCAAACTCGAAGGTTATAACAGAAGTCTATGGCTCAGTGCAGGTAATCTGTAGCTCCACTGCTCTGCATCTGCGGATCAGTTTGAAAGCAGCCCAGTAACCACTGCAGAACAGATATGCCCATATATACACTATGATTTTAGTAATAAACTGACCTTTAGCCCAGGTTCACACTGGGCTGCGGGAGTGAAGCCGTGCGAGTTCAGCTGAACTCGCACGATTTCACTCCCGCTGGCAGTCCCGATTTCGGCCGCGATTTAAGAGACATCTGTGCGAGTTTCTGCACAGATGTCAATTTAAATCGCGGCCCGAAATCGCAAAAAGTAGTACAGGAACTACTTTTTGAAATCGGTGCAGCGCCGCAGATGCGGCATTGCACCGATTAGGACGGTGTCATTGCCGACAATTGCCGGCAAATGCCGCCGAATTGAGATGCGATTTCACATGTGAAATCGCATCTCAAATCGAAGCAAATCGTACCCAGTGTGAACCTGGGCCTTATAACAGTATTCTATTCTAATCCATCCCAGAGCAGGAGGTCGTGGGCCGCCACAGACGGCTCTGCGGACCACATGTGGCCCCCGGGCCACTGGTTGGGCACCCCTGACATAGGGTAACAGGGGATTTGACCATCACTTTGGGGGCAACAGCAATTTTTTTTTCTTACATGGAGTTGCCTTAAAGGCCCACTAAAGCAAAACTAGCTCCTCGTATTTGTGTAATTTAGCTATATGTCTGGAGTTCAGCTTTTAGGTTCACAAGGTTGCCCATTCCTCTCCAAATGTAATGCATACTGTGCATGGGGTATTGTGGGAGTTATGGTAGTTACAGTATATATAAGTACATTTATTTTTTATGACTACATCTTTGGAATAAATTGGAGTTCTATTTTAAAGTAAACATCAGCAGTTTTGGCCAATTTGATTTTGGAAAATCAGAAAAATGGTTAGTTTTAAGAGTTATATTTTTGACTTAACTTGTTGCCTCATGTATGTACAGTGTATAAAACATCTAACTGTTATGAATTAAAAACATTAGTTACTGTCTGAAAACTGTCAGTTATGGCGTGTCTGTGTAAATATTCCATGGTCCCCTATGGATAACTGATGAATATTTCAGATAGACTCCTATGATAATAAACTCAATTTGAATATTTTCAACCGGGCAGAATAGACAGTTTAAAATACCCCAGAGAAATAAGGGAACAAAAGAAGTTGTGATGAGTAGTTGATTAGTCACAAAATAAGAAAGAGAGACTTAGGCCCCTTTCGTACTATGTTCCGTTTGTATGTTTTTGATGGATTAAAAACAGACATCAATGCATCTCAATGGAAAAATGTATGTAAATAGATGGTTATCCATTTACATCTGCTTCCAGCAACATCTGTTTTTTGGGACAAATGAAAATTCTATTTTTCTTCCCCAATAAAAAATTGATCGTATAAAAAACAGAGAAATGGTCAATTTTTGCATGGAAAAAAAGGCTCCAGGACTCAAGTTTGCAAAAGAATGCCAGGAACTCAATTGCTTCTTTTTAATTCTTTATTGAGCACAAACAGCAGTACAACATCCAAATGCTAACATGTTTCAGGAAGAGCCTTTGAAGGCTTTTGCTGATACATGTTAGCTTTTTGATGTTTGTGCTCAATAAAGATTTAAGAAGAAGCAATCGAGTTGCCGGCATTCTTTTTGCAATTTTGATGTATGGGACACAATGGCCTTGAGCACCGTTATTCAGCTCATCATCCTACAAACATGCGGTAGAGCTTAGGTGAGTTTTTGTCTATATTTCCAGGACTCAAGTGGTTAAGGACTCAGGCAAATGTAAAAGACTGATGTAAAAATGGATGGTAAACGGATGAAAAATGGATGACAAACTGATGTAAACTTCATCTGTTTAAAAAAAATAACTGAACTTATCAAACAAACGGTCCGCATGTGTGTAAAAGGGGCCTTAAGGAAGCCATACACGGTTCGAATTTCGAAACAATTTTCTTTCGAAAATCGTATCAAAGAATTTTCGTACGAATTTCGCAACGTTTTTCGTGCGGCAAACAAATTTGAGAAATCCGACATGTTGGAATTTTTTTTAAAAACTAACGATTTTCTGATCAATGATGGGAGAATCGTGTAAGAAATGTAATAGAAAAAAAATGCGCATGTGCAAGAAAAGAATATTCCCAGAGAGAAAAGAATATTCCCGGAGAGAAACGAATATTCCCAGCAACATGAGGGTTTGGTCGGCCGAATTTCAAAAATCAATGGTGGCATCATTGAATCACAAAAAAAAACGAACTTTCTGATTTTGAAAAGAAAATTAGTATAAGATTCGACCAGGGGCGGACTGACAACTCATGGGGCCCCGGGCAATAGAAGATTATGGGGCCCCCGGGCTTACAGATGGCCACCATGCCAGGAGGCAGTGCAGAGGCGGGCAGCTAAAATCTCTGGATTTTCACATCAAAAGCATGTCAGTTTCAGACATATCAGGGACAGATGTAAAAAAAAACAGATGATTTTTACATACTGTCCCTGGTTTTACTGAGCCTGGCAACCCTAATGGGGCCCCCTAGTGACATGGGGCCCTCGGGCAGTGCCCGAGTGACTCAATGGTCAGTCCGCCCCTGGATTCGACTGTGTATGGCCTGCTTTAGAGGCAGAGCAAGAGAAAAGAATGACTACAAAGACCTACCTTCTGCTACAGTTACTGTATGATGATGATGATTTATATCTCAATTTCAATTGCATAAACTACCAAATTTGCAAATATTAGCATCTGACATTACCAGTTTTATTTAGAAGCCCTGTTTTGAACTTTTTTTTTAAGTGTACAAGGATTTTTCTTTAAATTTGCTGATATTTCTTCCTTTCTTACTCATAGAAAAACAAATACAAGACACCCTATAGATACTATAGATACAGATACATACTTCTGTGTAAGGCCCTTGACAAGGACAGTCAGATAAATAGTTCTACTGTCTGTCATATTTAAGCCAGTGACTTACTTGTATCCTGGAAATTAACATCATTTCCATTGAGAGCATTCTTTAGTTTGTTTGTAGCAGTTCGTAGTGCCATTATTTGCTGCCTTACAAATGTGTCCGGCCTTGTGATGTCTACATCCACCTCCGGATTATTGATCTGATTTATCAAGCCATCAGTCATTACTTCAGGGAGATACCTGAAAAGTCAACCCTTAGTTAATTTCGAACAGTCACTGAACAGGAAACACAGCTCTGAAACACAAGAGTCAATCTATCTGCTTCAATAGTTCATTACATTGGCAGCCATTCTGTCGTGAAGCAAAGAGGTCACGTCTGGCCACTTTAGTATGGCGAGAATATACTTGCATAAGACCTTGGAATTAATTAGTTTCAGTAGTAAAATATCTTTATTATATGCAGTACGTTTTATAAGTGAAATATAAAAATTCTAGCCAAAAAAGTATGTGGACACTCCTCCATATTTCTGTGTTAGGTGTTTCCAGTGAAGGGTACTGTTAAAACTATAAAAAAAACTTGTGTGCTTCCAAACTTCAGGAGTCAGGTGTATTCCACCCTACATGGCCCCTCAAATTCTCTATTGATTAAAAGGGAGATCCACACAGACAAAATCCAAAATATAGTGGAAAGAGTTCCCAGGAGGGCAGAGACCATTATGGTGGAAAACTCAATTTTAATGTCTATGGGTTTTTTTTGTCCAGCAAACTCATATAATTTAAAAAGCTTTTCGTGCTTTGTAAATGCTCATGCCGCGTACACACGACCGTTTTTCGGGTTGTAAAAAATTACGTTTTTTTTTTGTCATTAAAAACAATCGTGTGTGGGCAAAATTGGCCTTTAAAAATATCGAACATGCTCAAATGTTTCACTACGTTTTTAACGTCGTAAAAAATGGACGTGTGTGGGCTTTAACGACGTGAAAAAAACACGCATGCTCAGAAGCAAGTTATGAGACTGGAGCGCTCGTTCTGGTAAAACTAGCATTTGTAATGGAGATAGCACATTCATCACGTTGTAACAGACTGAAAAGCGCGAATCGACTCTCACCAAACTTTTACTAACACAAAATCAGCAAAAGCAGCCCCAAGGGTGGCGCCATCCGCATGGAACTTCCCCTTTATAGTGGTGTCGTACGTGTTGTACGTCACCACGCTTTACTAGAGGATTTTTTTTCACGATCGTGTGTAGGCAAGGCCGTTTTAATGATCGGGTTGAAAACAATTTTGTTTTTTCTAGACCATTAAAAACGTAATTTTTTACAACCCGAAAAACTGTGTTGTGTACGTGGCATCAGTGTGCTGAGGAAAACATGCATTGTTCTTTGTTTCACACTGCCTATGAGCACCTTTAATTTTGCTTTGTGGGATTTGGTGCAGATGCACACTAGAGGTATCCACCTGCCATTAAGCAATTATTGGCCCTTGTGCTGCTGTAACTTTAAGGAAGATAGGGCTAAGGCGTTCCAGCTTTCACATTTTTTAGGGAGGTTCAACAATTTTGAGTTGGGGATCACACTTTGCAGAGTTGCCTTGTTGCATCAGTGTGGCTTCACATGTATCTGCAAATATATGCAACAAAAACCTCTGAGTGTAACCCAAAATGTTGAAAAGTGATTACACTCCTCACACTGAAGAAGACAACATTGAAGAAATGACACTTTGCTACAATGTAAAGTAGTGAGTGTTTAGCTTGTATAACAGTGTAAATTTGCTCTTCCCTCAAAATAACTCAACACACAGCCATTAATGTCTAAAGCGCTACAACAAGAGTGAGTACACCCCAAAGTGAAAATGCCCAAATTGGGTCCAATTAGCCATTTTCCCTCCTCGGTGTCATGTGACTCATTAGTGTTACAAGGTCTCAGGTGTGAATGGGGAGCAGGTGTGTTAAATGTGTTGTTATTACTCTCACTCTCTCATACTGGTCACTGAAAGATGGTCTAGGCTGTAAGAAGATTGCCAAGACCCTGAAACTGAGCTGCAGCATGGTGGCCAAGACCATACAGCGGTTTATTAGGACAGGTTCCACTCAGAACAGGCCTCGCCATGGTCGACCAAAGAAGTTGAGTGCGCGTGCTCAGCGTCATATTCAGAGGTTGTCTTTGGGAAATAGACATATGAGTGTTAAGTGCTGCCATCATAGCTGCAGAGGTTGAAGGGGTGGGGGAGTCAGCCTGTCAGTGCTCAGACCATACACTGCACACTGCATCAAATTGGTCAGCATGGCTGGCGCCTCTTCTAAAGATGATGCACAATAAAGCCTGCAAACAGTTTGCTGAAGAAAAGCAGACTAACGACATGATTACTGGAACCATGTCCTTTGGTCTGATAAAACCAAGAAAAAATGTTTTGGTTCAGATGGTGTCAAGCATATGTGGCAGCAACCAGGTGAGGAGTACGAAGACAAGTGTTTCTTGCCTACAGTCAAGCATGGTGGTGGGAGTGTGATGGTCTTGGGCTGCATGAGTGCTGACGGCAGTAGGGAGCTATAGTTCATTGAGGGAACTATGAATGGCAACATGCACTGTGACATACTGAAGCAGAGCATGATCCCCTCCCTTTGAAAACTGGGCCGCAGGGTAGTATTCCAACATTATAACGACCCCAAACACACTGCCCACTGCCTTGCTAAAAAAGCTGAGGATAAAGGTGATGGACTGGCCAAGCATGTCTCCAGACCTAAACTCTATTGAGCATCTGTGGGGCATCCTCAAGTGGAAGGGAGGAGCGCAAGGACTCCAGTGGCAACCTGTGAAGCTCTGGTGAACTCCAAGGCAGTGCTGGAAAATAATGGTGGCCACACAAAATATTGACACTTTGGGTCCAATTTGGACATTTTCACCAGGCAGTTAAAAAAAATAGACAATTTAAAGAAAATTATGCTCCAGTGTTTATTTTCTCATCATGCAGAACGTCAAGTACATTAATCTGCATGAGGTTACTTATCATTGTTTAGCTCTCAGCTGCATATCAAGAACAGCGCAGTTCAAAATCATGAATAATTTGCCATCATTGAAATTCTGCTCTGTGACAAACATCTGATAGATTAAATGTTATAATAACACTTGATCGAATTGATTTATTTTTGCACTGTTCATTTTCATCTTTAAGGTTGGACAGTGCCATTTCCCAATTATACTCGCCAGTGATTTAAAAAAAAAGACAACAATGACTAAATTATCTCAAGGACTCTATGTAATGAGAATTTAGTTACTGCAATGACTGCTGGCAAAGCATCAGCCGCTTTCACATGATTTTCATACTTTTTTAACATTTTTTTTATTTCAGGTACGTTTCTTATTGGTAGACATCTAAGTTTTAAATGAATGATACATCTATATTGAGAAATTCAAGAATATAGAAATATAATCCTACTATACCAGGCCCATTTGAAAACTCAAGACCAATGCTAAACATTAACTTTTACAACCAACATAAATGGACAACATTTTCAAACAAGTCAACAAAAATTATATTTTTTACTTAATGTTTTTCCATACTTTTTACGGGGGCTTAGTAACAACCCCTTGGGGTGGTATTTAATGCCGCGGTCTGACATGGGAAGTGACATGAACATTCCAGATGCTCTGCATGTATGATGTCTTTAGAGCGAGAATAGGGAAGCATCACCTGTGAGTAGATTGCACACTTGAAGGATATACCTGATCTCCCTGAGCCTTCCAAGCCCACAGGCTCCATATGTTTCCATGGCCTACTATGGCCACCCCTGCACCACCTCTCTAATGTGTAACTCTGTTTTAGGTGGCCTGCTTCAGCGTTCTATTCCCTGACAGCTGGACTGTTTAGCTGAACCAGTTGTGTTAAAATAATACAGTATAATCTTTTAGAAATAAACCTTTTAGAAATGCTTCTAAAGTCTTGAGATCTGAAACCGCTAGGGATGATCCGAACAGCACCAGAACCAGCGAACAGACCAAAAGTTTGTGTGAACTTTAGAACCCTGTTAAAGTCTAGGCCACTCGAACGTTTGAAATCTAAAGTACTAATTTTAAAGGTTAATATGCAAGTTATTGTCCTAAAAAGTGTTTGGGGACCTGGATCCTGCCCCAGGGGACATGTATCAATGCAAAAAAAGTTTTAAAAAACAGCCGTTTATTCAGGAGCAGTGATTTTAATACTGTTTAAAGTGAAACAATAATATTGAAATATTCCTTTAAATTTCGTACCTAGGGGGGTGTATAGTATGCCTGTAAAGTAGCGCTTGTTTCCTGTGCTTAGAATTGTCCCCGCACAAAATGTGATTTCTGAAGGAAAAAAGTAATTTAAAATCACTCACCTAATGCCGCGTACACACGGTCGTTTTTTGCGATGAAAAAAAACGACGTTTTTTAAAACGTCATTTAAATTGATCGTGTGTGGGCAAAACGTAGTTTTTTGTCTTAAAAAAAACGACCAAAAAAAAATTCCAACATGTTTGAATTTTTTGTGTCGTTTTTCAAAACGTCGTTTTTTGTTTCACAAAAAGTCACCGTGTGTAGCAAAAACGTCGTTCAAAACAACGTTTTTCAACCCGCGCATGCACAGAAGCTAGTTATGAAGCGAGCTTCAATGGAAAAGTGTGGTGAACGTAACCTTGCTTTTTGTGAAAAAACGATGGTGTGTATGCAAAATCGTCTTTGAAAAGTGACGTTTCAAAAACGTCGTTTTTTACTTCACAGAAAATGTCGTTTTTTTTCATCGCAAAAAACGACCGTGTGTACGCGGCATTAGGGTCTGGTATGGATATTAAGGGGAACCCTGCGTCAAAAAAAAAAAAATGATGTGGGGTTCCCCCCCAAATATCCATTCCAGACCCTTCAGGTCCGGTATGGATTTTAAGGGGAACTCCACCCCAAATTTAAAAAAAAAATGCCGTGGACCCCCACACATTTTTTTTTTATGAATGACTTTTCTCTCTATTGCCAGGAGCCGACAATTCATTATAGCCGCAAGTGATTTTAAATTACTTTTTTTCCCTTCAGAAATGACACTTTGTGCAGGGACAGTTCTAAGCATGGGAAACAAGCACTACTTTACAGGCATACTATACACCCCCCCCCCCCAGGTACGAAATTTAAAGGAATATTTCACTTTTATTGTTTCACTTTTATTGTTTCACTTAAAGGAATTATTTAAATCACTGCTGCCAAACTTTTTTTTGCATTGATACATGTCCCCTGGGGCAGGACCCGGGTCCCCAAACACTTTTTATTACAATAACTTGCATATTAGCCTTTAAAATTAGCACTTTAGATTTCAAACGTTCGAGTCCCATAGACTTTAACAGGGTTCTAAAGTTCACACGAACTTGCAGCGAACACCACAAATAGTTCGCTGTTCGGCGAACAGGCAATGTTCGAGTCGAACATGAGTTCTACTGGAAGCTCATCCCTAGAAACCGCTATGAACAGTAAATCCCACAAACAATTACTGAATGACCAGTACACTTAGCCTATCACCTAATAAGATTGTTTTAGTGACTCTGCTACAGTTTCTGCATTTTCTAAGATCATTTAAAAAAAAGTTACGGGGCTTTGGTGTGTCCATTCCAGCACTGCTCTTCATTTAATTCTCTTCCCGTTATTCTGTCTCCTTTACAAATCGAATAAGGAAGGTCTGACCACATTTTCCTTGAAGTCTTCAGTCTATCTTTTACTTCTGTTATCTAAATGGAAAATATGACAATTTGTTATTCATGTTATTACATATATATACACTATATGGTTATGAGAGTAAGACATGGGATAACATCTTTAGGAAGTTGTATAAGTACAACAAACATTTATATTATGGTCATGGTACTTTGTATGGCTTAGCCCTTGTCCTTGAATATGTCACGGCTGACACCTTATTAAATTCCTATTCAATAATATAAGCTTGTTCAACATAAATAATGTATCACGTAATTATGGTTTAAAGCAGACATGGTATTGGGAATAGCTTGGAGTCTAAAGCCTCATACACATAATCGGGAATTCCGATGGAAAAACACAGACTGACTTTTTCCATCAGAAATTCCGACCGTGTGTATGCCCCATCTGACTTTTTTCCGAGGAATTCCATTGGAGTTTAGATAGAGAACATGTTCTCTTTTACTCAGATAGAATTCCGTCGGAATTCCGATGTTAGTTTAGCCGGGCAAAAGCCGATCATGTGTACAGGGCATTAAGCTGAACTTCAAGCAAACAGCTAAATACACAGATAAAGTACATATAGGAAAACTATTTTACTTGCCAAAAGGAATTGTGTTTCTGTCCATACATTCCTAAGATATACACAGTTCTGCCCCACAGCACAGTCTTGTCTGACAGTATAAGGATCTACCATAATCTTTCTCAGCTGAAGCCTCAGTCAGGGCCGATCCTAGGCAGGGTGCACAGGGTGCATTGCACCCAGGTGCCTGCAGAGGTGGGGGTGCCGAAGTTCCAGAGTTCTCCCCTCCCTCCTTCTCTCCTTGTATGTGTCCATCCAGAACTAGTGTTCTGAGCATTGGTATGTGTCCGTCCAGAACTGATGTGTGAGCATAGGGCAGCCCGTCCAGCCTGGCAGTGCTCGGGGGAGGGGCCTCTCCTCTTTCTGACATGAGAGTTCTAGTTTTCAGTGGCTGCTAAGTGCTGAGTCTTGGATCCCGCACTGTCTCCACCAACTCCAGTTGGAATGCCTCCCACTCCCATCTTTATCTCAGGCTGCACAGAGAGAGAATTGAGGTGAGTCACAGTGTTCAGTGTGCTGTGTGCTGGGGGATGGCATCCCCAGCATCCCTTTACACGTGCTCTGGGCTGCCCCTGCACTAGATGTTTTATGGCATTATAGATTGCATAGGATACACAGCCCCTGGCCATTCCTGTGCCTAGTCCATCTACAGATGTGATGTATAATGAGATGTAAAGGGGAGGAGTTAGTAAAATTACAGAAATATTGCCAGACATATTTCTGCACCCAGGCGCCTATGACCCTAGGATCGGCCCTGGCCTCAGTTACAGGTTCCTTCCCCACTGACCACCTGTAATTGCACAGTGATAAAAGAGCAGCCTTATCTCTGTTACCCTGCTCTCTCGACCTATCAACATGTTTTTTACACTGCAGCACACCTGATTGTGCTGCTTCTGCTTTTGTGTCTGAGCTCTGCTGCAAAGGTGTCTGCAAGTGGCTGATACCAAGTAAAATACAGGTATTTATACAGCTTGGATTAAAAAATAAATATAAAACCGGAAGTGATGTCATGTGTTGTAATGCATTTGCATTGCATTTTCGAACGACAGCTGTACTGATTAAACGAAAATCGTGCGATCTGGCATTGTAGGAAAAAAAAATTCTGTGCATGTCCGATAGCATAAAATCGGATGAACTGTCCTGATCGGCTCTCGAAAGCTCTGTACTAAAGATCCGATTATTGTACGATCGTTTCGAAAGCGGCATTTTTTGTACGATTTTCGCATCGTATGTACGGGGCTTTAGAGGCACCTCTTATTTTTTATAATCTGTAGCTCCTGCTGGATTTTGCTTCTAATCCCCTTGTGGAGGTCCAAGGTTTTACTGTATTTATTTTGTTTTCCAATCATAGGAAAGCTTACTACTATTTACAAGCAAAGTGCTGCCTAATGAAGGAAGGACACATGAGTTTCATATAGATTATAAGATATTGTCAGAAGGAAATGAAATCCTAATAGGAATGCTGGATTCAATAATATATTCCACCGATGACAATATGAAGCAGCTGTGTGCTATTTCAGTAAGTTCATGCTGTCTGAAAGTATCAGGTAGTTGATAAAAGTTCTGCACTGAAGGATACCAGCACAATTTGGCATAAATGGAAATAATATGACAAGATCACAATTATATAGACTTCACATTGACTTCCTGCTGAGTTTTTCTAGTATTTTAATGAACAGCTGAGCTAATGCATGGCAGATATATATGCAACCCACACTTCTTCAATACAAAAAAAGACTATGCTGTTGACATACTGGATCTCAAGTTGGGATTCCTAATCAGGCCAGGCAGAAGGCATTGCACGTAGTAGGTCTAATCCAATGCTAGCAGTATGTAATGCTAGGTATGAGGGTCATTAAAAGCAAGCAGGGGACTTTCCAGCAAAGGCAGAAAGCAACTTGACATTTAAAGAAATGTGGCTGAGCAATGTTTCATCTCCTTAACAGGTATTTAAATAAAGCAATAAAAAGCTAAAGTAATATATTTTTCTATTTGATACATCTGATTACATCTTATAAGGGGGCATGAGAAAGTCACTCATTGAACAGAGGTCTAAAAGTCAGGTGAGCTTCTAATGGAGATGCTACGTTCAGCACTTTGGGTGTTTATTCCACCGAAGAAGTTGGCAATAATCACTTAGTGATACAACACATGGACTTTTTTCCTTTTCTTTTTTTATTTATTCATTTGATTTTCTCTTATGCCCTGTACACACAATCGGTTCGTCTGATGAAAACGGACCGATGGATTTTTCATCGGATATCCGATTAAGCTGACTTTCATCAGTCTTGCCTACACACCGGTTAAAAATCCGATCGCGTCCAACGCGGTGACGTAAAACACAACGATGTGCTGAGAAAAATGAAGTTCAATGCTTCCGAGCATGCGTCGACTTGATTCTGAGCATGCGTGGATTTTTGACTGATGGATTTCCCCACAGACAATCGTTCTATAGTTTTTTTAACTATAAGAAAAATTTAAAACAGGTTCTATTTTTTTTCACTGATGGGAAAAAAACGATGGGGCCCACACACGATCGGTAAGTCAGATGAAAACGGTCCATTGGCCTGTTTTCATCAGACGAACCGATCGTGTGTACAGGGCATCATACTTTCATCATATATTGTTGGTTATAGTGCAGCACAAAATAGTTTCATTATTGGTTTTTGAAGTGTGTGTGGTATAATTGTGGATTTTGGGAGCAGCACATTTTAGATTATTTATGTTTTTTATAAAAAAAAGATATTAGTGATGCGCTGATACCAACATTTGTTGCTGTAAGTACAACATGTGCCAATGATACCAAATACACAACCAAAACAATAAAATAGGAGGTATCAATCAAAATTGCAATGTGGAGCAAAAAATATGTGAAACAAAAGAACAAAACAAACTATACAAGATATATGGTGGCAAACCGTTTCACATCCCCCTTTCAGCCACAGACCAGTACTAAGGCCGCGTACACACGATCAAATCTATCTGCTGGAAACGGTCTGACAGACCATCTCAGCAGACAGATTCGATCGTGTGTACGGGCGAGCCGACGGATTTTCCCAGCAGACAGATTTTAAAGCCTGCTTAAAAATCTGTCTGCTGGGAACCCGTTGGACCGATATGTCTGCTGGTTAGTACGCTAACCAGCAGACATATCTGCCCGCACATGCGTCGAATGGATTCGACGCATGCGCGGAAGTGTTTTGCTTCCTGGTGCGGTGACGTGGCGGCGTCAACGTCACCGCCACGTCACCGTGCTGTCTGCCGGCGGGATTTTGGTTTGATCGTGTGTACAGCGATCAAACCAAAACAGCCAGCAGACAAATCTGTTCAAATCGGTCGGTCTGACCGATTTGAACAGATTCATTTGCTCGTGTGTACTTGGACTTGGACTAAGAAGGAAAAAACAGTCATCTGCTGTGCTGGGAATATTCACAATGTTTGTTTGGCTCCAGGCTGACGCTCTATTAGTTCGGGGTAACACAGCTCATGCAAGTAAAGAAAACGACATATAGTGCAATACTGTGGGTCAAAGGGAGAACATAAGTGCAGTGTTTGCAAGTACACTCACGAAACCCCAGATCAAAGACAGCTTGAAATGTAGCCTTTTCTGCCGCTCAGTGTAGCGATCTCCTCATACGAACAGATGTCCGTCGATCGCGTCACTAGGTTCCTCCCCCACGCGGCGCGTGACCTCGGCACATGATTAAGTCACGTGCCGAGTGATGCAACGCGTGGGGGAAGAGCCTAGTGACGCGATCGACGGACATCTGTTCGTGGGGATCCCATGACTCTTTTTGTTTTTTGGCCCTAAAAGTTCTAATTTTGAACATTCTACAGATACTGATGGGACTATAAGATAATGATTTTTTTGTGAATTGGCTTCAAAGTAATATCAATTTTTTTTTGCGATGCTTACCCCAAATGCGGTATGTAACTTTGGTGAATTTACATTTTTAATATTGCATGCAATTTGTCAGAAAAAAACACAAATATTGCATGTGATTAACGTCAGTGAATTGACCCTTAGGCCACGTACACACGATCAGACTGGTCCGATCATCGGACCAGGCTGAAGTGGTCTGATGGTCTGATGTGTGTACACACCATCGGACCAAAAATCCGATCAGACCAGAACGCGGTGACGTAGAACACACCGACGTGCTGAAAAAAGGAAGTTCAATGCTTCCAACCATGCGTTGACTTGATTCTGAGCATGCGCAGGTTTTTGGTCCGATGCTTTGGCGTACTAACCATTGAATCTGTCCGACGGACAGGTGTCCATCGGACAGATTTTAAAGCAAGTTTTAAAACTTTCATCCAACGGACCACGGTCCGATGGGCCGTACACACCATCGAATTGGTCCGATCGTGTGTACGCGGCCTTATGGTGACCTCTGCAGCTAACAACTGCACTTGACAAATACATTTGGGTAAAATTTACATATACATAGCTTAGGAGCCTCTGTATGTTGAAATAGAAACAATTAATAGTCACTAGTTGATCTGTGTTTGAGATGTACATTAGAGACACAGGAAGGCCACTTGCTATGGAGTTCCTCTACACAAAGCTATGGCCCTGCATATGACTAGGAGTCTAGGACTTTTCACCACATAATGAAATGCAATACACTGGATAACAAGACAACTACATGGTAAATGCACAAAAAAGTAATTTCAGATAGTTAAAACTGAAGAAAAGATAAGGGGTAGGATGTACAATACATAAAATTGTTTGAATTAAATGTTGTTTAAAGCATTAGATTTGCCTCTAGATGACATTTGTGGATAAAAATGAAATAAAAGTGTCAAAACAAGTTATTGAGTCAAAAAAACTGAGCATGGCCTATAGAAAACCATTTCTTTTAGCTTATCTGCCAGTCTAGTGACCTTTGCAGGAAGATAGAAATATCCAAGCACTCAGTGATTCATTCATCGTAAGTGTGTTTATTTCTTCAATAAGAACTGCTAGAATCCAAGTGCTTCAGAAAGTAGACACAAGGTAAACAAGTCAATTGACATATAAAACAAATTGTTTAATGCAGTGCTGCAACTAGTGTAAATATGAAATGCCTGCTGCTAATAATAAAAAAAAATGTTTGGCTTTGTTGGTAATTGCAATTAAAATGTGTAGAAAAAATAATGCTGATTATCCTATCAGAGGCCACTTAGCTTCAAAAATAATTGCAGGGGCAGAGATATACTGGATGGCTTGTATGGCCTGCCGAAGAAGGGACGTGAGGAAGAAATGGGTTCATAAATATAAGAACTGAACTCAAAAAGAGAAGTTTTGACATCTTATAGGGAACATTTAAAAATGTTAATTGTGCCTAGGCAGTGCCCTAAAAATTTTAATTTTCTCCCCAAAAACGTCTTGGTTCCTGAGTGCAAATAACGCGGGACGCATGCTATCCAAAAGAAGTTACAAACCCGATTCAAATTGGTTAGGTGTGAATTGAGCCTTAAATTAAGCCAATGTGAACCAAGATGTTGGTCACTTGCCGTTAAGCAGTTACTAGAGTTAAAGTGGATGTAAACCCAAAACATTTTTTTTTTTTGATGTCACAATGTAGAGTATAACATTTCCTATCATCTGTGCCCAGTCTTGCCACACAGAGTTAATCCATCTCTGAGCAATCCTCTTTTATTTTTCATTGAAAATTAATAGACTTCCAGATAAAAACTTGTCTAAATAAAAAGTCAGTATTCTCTCTTCTTGCTTTGAGTGACAGGTTATTTACATATCTAACTTGGACTTGTTTATCATATGTTATGTTATGTTTATCGTAATATGAGGTGATCCAAAGTTCATTGAATATTACCAGGATGTGTTATGTGGGGAGGAGTGGATTTCTCTCTTTTTATACTTTGGATATTATAATAAACATAACATATGATAAACATGTCCAAGCTAGATATGTAAATAACCTGTCACTCAAAGCAAGAAGAGAGAAACTGACTTTTTATTTAGACAGGTTTTTATCTGGAAGTCTATTAATTTTCACTGAACAATAAAATAGGATTGATCAGAGCTGGATTAACTCTGTGTGGCAAGGCTGGGCACAGATGAAAGGAAATCTTATACTCTACATTGTGACATAAAAAAAAAATGTTGGGGTTTACATCCACTTTAAAGGAAAACATTTTTTTTTGCTGAAATGACTGTTTACAGGGTATAGAGACATAATAGTTAACTGATTCCTTTTAAAAACGATTAAAAATAGATACAAATCAATCCTATATTGTACATGTAGTTTCTACTTTCGTTTTTGCATCTAGTTTCGTTTTTGCATGTTATTCTGTGCTATACAGAGCATACAGAGCCATAGAGCAGTGATGGTTTGGAAAATGAAACTAGAAACTAGACACACAGTAATCGCACCTCATTGAAGTTAGTGAACACAGAGAGAAAGCTCCCAGTTCTGTGGCCATCAGGAAACAGACAACCAGGAAGTGTGGAGATCAGAAAAGAATTACAGCAACTTGAGAGCAAAAATGAACAATGAGGACATGAAAACAGCACTGCATTAAGGTAAAGGAAGGTATTACAATTTAAAAAAAAATTCCTTTACAAAGCCTTTAACCTCCCTGGCGGTATGATTCTGTCTGGAATTACGTACCAAAAGCGGTACAATTTTTTGCATGAAAATTTGGCGTTTTATACTGTAGGCCTGCAATTCTTAGGAATAACTCAAATTTGTCCAAACCACAGTCTAGTAGACATCCCGGGTATGATAAAGTTTGAAACACAAAATCATAAAATTATAATATAATAAATAACTATAAATAATTATAACAAATAATAATATAATTATAATAAAATTTATTCAATAATGTAATCAACTCAAAATCACTGAAATTTGCTCAGTTGCAGAATTGTCGCTGTCATTACTTTTATTTTTTATGACGAATTTCCCCACAAATCGCTATCGCTCAATTCTGCAAGTGATTATAATTTATTATCGCTGTTTTCCAGCTGCTCTAAAATCACTTTTGACATAAAGGGACACTTTTGGTTGCTATGGGCAATCTACAGTTTGCAGGCACAAAAAAAATGTTTTTATTATATAAAAGTACATGTAGGACACCGGGCAGACCACTAGGGACAAGGGGGGTGTGTATTTTTTACATACAGTACTGTAATCTATAAGATTACAATATACTGTATGTAATGTGTTTGTTTACATTTTTGAATTTGCCGCCGGTCTCCGCCCCCGTGCGCCGTTACGTCGCAGGGAACGGAGATCGGCGGCGCGCAGAAGCAGCTTGGAAAAGAAGCTCATCAGAGGAAAACCTCACCATCTATAAAGCATAAACAAAAAAATACCACAAAGAAATCTTTAAAGCCCAAAAAAATAATTTTTCCAAAATCATTGCTAATGCCCTAAACTGCCACCGCGAACTCTTCAATCTTGTTACCCAGATGTCAGGGTCCCAGCGCTCACAGCGCTCAATCTGTGCACAGGCATGTCAGAATCGCGTCACGGCGCGTGTCCGCGCATCTGGGGCGCACGCATGCGTGGCGCGGCAGCGCGGCGCGTGCACAAGCGTGTGGACGTGCGCGCCCCCTCCCGGGACCAATCGGAGGCCTGACAGCCCTACTTAAACCAGCCCCTGTCTTTGCACAGGTTGCTGGTTTATCGTCAGCTTTGTGTAAAGTTTTGACAGTTTGATCTGTACCCTTTGACCCGGATTTGCTTCCCGACTCAGCTCTCGCCTGGAAACCTGACCTCGGCTTGTTTTTGGATTTGCTGAATTCTTTAACTCTCTGACCTCGGACCGTGACCTGGATTTGCTTCTGTCTCCTGACCCTGAACTTTGGCTTGCACCCTTGGACTTATCTCAGCTTGCCCTGAACCCGGACTTAAATCTGTGCCCCGGATCTGCTACCGTCAGTCTGTTCCCTTCTGAACCGTGTACTGGGTCTGTACCACTCTCACCTGCCCTGGTGACCATCCAGCTCTTGCATCTCATCACCACTGCTAATATTCAGCAACCTACATCCCATCTGCTACTCCGCTGGTACCGGTACCTCCTTGTGCCTCTGCCTCCTGTCTCTAATTCCAGGGGGCAGGTGCGCTTAGTCGTAAAGGTGAGCCGTCCTCAGCATCTCGGCCTTGGTAAATACTCGTGTTTCTGACACCAGACCATGAATCCAGTCTGTCTTGAAGCCCCCAACTCGGATTCTCAAGAATTTTGCAATGAATCATCGGATTATTTCATCAACAAAATTGAAAAAATCTGTGAAAGTATTCAGCAAAATAAAACCTCCTCCAATCTCCCCCTCAATCATACACCCAATACCCACATAAATGCGTCGCAATCAACGAAGTTCACTCTAAAACCCATCTCCATCGATGCCACTAAAAATATCATCGGTACCCTGTGAAATACTATAGCACCCAATGATATCATCCCCACCAAATTGCTGAAAGAATGTGCCAACACCGGCCATCACGCAACTAATAAAAAAGTCATTCAAGGAAGGCATGGTGCCTACCCTGTTGAAACAAGGTATAATCAAACCTATTCTAAAGAAACCCACCCTAGACCCCAAAGACCAAAACCACCGTCGACCCATAACAGGCCTAAACGTCTTCTCTAAGGTAATGGAGAAAGTAGTTGTACAACAGCTGCAACATCATTTAGATACCTATAAATTGCTCAATCCATTTCAATCGGCTTTCCGTCCCGGTCACGGGACAGAAACAGCGCTCCTCAAAATATGGGATGACACCCTCGAGGCAGCAGATGAAGGATAATCTTGTCTTCTAGTACTGTTGGATCTAAGCGTGGCTTTTGTCACGGTAGACCACAAATTATTACTGACTCGGCTAGCTGAAGTAGCCAGGGTCGTGGAAAGTGATTTATCTTGGTTCTCCTCCTTCTTGGAAAACCGATCACAAATAAGGAAATTGGGGCCTTTCACTTCTGAAAAATGCACGGTGTCATGCGGAATCCCTTAGGGATCCCCTCTGTCACCGGTTCTGTTCAAAATCTATCTTTGTCCTCTCTTTGAAATCATCAGTAACCAGAAATTACTATACCACTCCTACGCGAATGACACGCAACTGTATTTTCGCATCTGCAACAAAAAGGATCATTATTTCGGACTAGAAAAATGCCTTTCTTTGATAGAAAATTGGATGACAAAGAGTTATCTTAAAGCGGAGCTCCACCCTAAAGTGAAGTCCCGCTGATCGGAACCCTCCCCCCCTCCGGTGTCACATTCGACACCTTTCAGGGGGCAGGGGGGTGCATATACCTGTCTAAAGACAGGTATCTGCATCCACTTCCGGCCACACATCTTGGGCAAAAGACAGGTTTTTCTGACATCCCGTCGCCCCCCCCCCATTGTGTGCTGGGATCACTTGGTTCCCAGCACACAGCGGCAGCCAATCGGCGGGCGCAGCGCGACTCGCGCATGCGCCGTAGGGAACCCGAGCCGTGAAGCCAGAGTGCTTCACTTCCTGGTTCCCTCACCGTGGATGGAGGGGGGAGCAGCAGGGTGACGAGCGATCGCTCGTCCTCTGCTGCGGACGCCGCTGGACTCCAGGACAGGTAAGTGTCCTAATATTAAAAGTCAGCAGCTGCAGTATTTGTAGCTGCTGGCTTTTAATATTTTTTTTTTGAGCGGACATCCACTTTAAACTCAACGGCTCGAAAACAGAACTTCTCCTGTTTCACGCCAAACGAAAGAATCATCACGCAACAAATTGGATAGCCCCACCATTCTGGGCAAAATCATCACCCCTAGCACCAAAGTCAAAAGTCTCGGAGTCATCTTTGACACCCACAAGACAATGGATGCGCAAATAGGGTTAGTAGTCAGCGGAACGCAGAATCTGCTGCGCCTTCTACGCCGACTCATTCCCTTTATCCCAAAATAAGACATAGCAGTCGTTGTGGGAACTCTTATCAACTCCAGACTTGACTATGCAAATGCCCTTTACCTCGGACTCCCAAAGTACCATATCACTCGTCTGCAAGTACGGCCGCTAGACTGGTGACTGGGAAAAAAACCTTGGGAATCAATCTCACCTTCACTGAGATCCCTTCATTGGTTACCTGTAGAAGACAGAATTACTTTCAAAGCACTCTGTCTTGTGCATAAGTGTATTCAAGGAAATGCCCCCCAATATCTATGCGAAAATTAAAAGCTCACAACCCCAATCGCGTTCTGCGATCCACCAATCGACACCTACTCCAGATACCCAAAGCAAGATACAAGTCCAAAGGAGAAAGAAGATTTGCGGTCCAAGGTCCTAGACTGTTGAATGCTTAACCAACCACCATCCGGTTGGAGGTGAACCACTTGGCCTTCAGAAGGAAGATCAAAACCTATCTCTTCTGAGCACAAAATAAAGAAATGGACACCAAGCGCCCAGAGGCGATTCAGTTCGCTTGTGTAGCGCTATATAAGTTTCTCACTCACTCACTCACTCACTCACTCACTCACTGTATTATGTAGGAATCTTGAGAAATAGGAAATTAACTTTGAATTACTACAATGTATTTCATCCCATAATGTTTCTGACACACTGCATGAGCTCAACAGGGCCAAAACGTTTTTTTCTTCTGCTTTTCATTTGTATTTAGTGTCAGCGTATCTCGCTGCAGTGACCAACAATAGTCAGTCAGAGCTGATGGATTCCAGTTGCCCTGGTACCATTTTTTTTATTGTGACAGTATCCTGGTTAAACCTTTCATCATGTTAATCACTGATTGTACCTAGATTTTTGATAACGGAGTCCAAGTGTCAATGCCATGCACTTCATTGTCTTGTATGTTGTAGGAAGTTTCTCAAAGACATCCATGAATGCTTTTCAGACACAATAACAAATCTTTGAACCGCCTGTCATTGATGATGTATCTGATCCATGGACCAACAAAAATGCCTTCCTTAATCTTGCCAATAGTTGTTCTTGGAAACATCTGTATCAAATAATGAAAATCTTCACCTTCCCTGTTAATCATTCTCACAAGCGTTTTCCTTCAGTCCAAGTTTTATGTGAAGCAGGGCAAAAATATCTTTGCACAATTTGGATCATTCAGTGTGCTCGCCCCCTCCATTGGGACTACATCCCTGCAGGGAGATGCTGTGAATGTTCACAGCGTCTCCCCGCAGGGATGTAGTCCCAAGGGAGGGGGCGAGCACGCTGACTAACAACCCAGCCAGAACGGCTCGGATGATGGTGGAAAGCTTACTGAGGAGAAACAGGAAGTGAGAAATTCAGACAAAGAAAATAAACTTTTAGAAGGGAAATTGAAGGAAAAGGTAAGGGAACCAATAATGCACAAGCTTAAAGGAAACTGTTTAGAAAATAAAAAAACAACCTTTACAACCCCTTTAAAAACGTTCAAATGCTTTCTTAAAAAGAAGCTCCAGGCTCTTTCAGTCTTGAGCGTTTATTGAGCATAAGCATCTAGGAACAGTGGAGACTCTTGGAATGTTTTTCCAGCAACTACAAATAGCGTTTTTGTAGTGTTTTTAAAGTAACTGCAAAAAAATGCTCCTAAAACGCTACAAAAAAACACTATTACCAGCATTTTTTTATCCAGTGTTTTTCTTAGGCTAAAAATAAACACTAGTATGCATGGAGCATAAAAGTGTTCAGGAAGCAAAATATTTGTTGTCCAGAGTAGAGAGATCTCTATAAGGTGAAGGGAGAACCAGGCTTAGGCGGCGTACACACGACCGGTTTCTCCGGCAGAATTCAGCAAGAAACTCGATGGGAGACGTATTCTGCCAAGGAAACCGGTCGTGTGTATACTTTTCGCTGAGAAACCCGTTGAGGAACTCGTCGAGCCAAAAAGAGAGCATGTTCTCTATTTCCTCGACGGGCAATGGGGGAAAATTTGGCTCGACAAGTTTTTTGACTGCCGAACAAGGAACTCGACGGGGAAAACAGCAGGGATTTGCAATTAGCGGACCTCCAGCTGTTGCAAAACTACAAGTCCCATCATGCCTTTGTCTCTGGGTTTCATGTTTGTGGCTGTCACAATCTTGCTGTGCCTCATGGGACTTGTAGTTCTGCAACAGCTGAAGGTCCGCTAATTGCATATCCCTGCTTTACAGGATTAGATAGATTAGGTTTAGAATGTGGCTGAGAGTAGGTTTTGGCTGAACTTTCACTTTAGGCTCCTTTTACATGGGCACCTCCGCTAAGTGGAATCCGCTTGCTCAGCAGGGGATCTCTCCACTGATCCCTACATAGCAGGCAGATGACAGGTCCGTGTCCACTTTGCTATGCAAAGCAGACACAGATGCAGCCCCACTCTCCTCCAAGGGGCAATCAGGTGGAAATGGTCCATCTGATGCCATCCGATCCGCCCGATGGAGGCGGCATAGGATCACCATTCATCTGTTTTTGGTGGACAGGATTGGAGGTGGCGGGTGTCAGCAAACATGTGTCTGCTGACATTAGCCACTCCATAGAAGAGATTGGAGGGTCCAATCAGGTCTGCCTGAAAAACTGACAGGTGGATCCGATTGGAAAGCCCATGTAAAAGAGGCTTTAATGATCCACATTTTTGCTGACACTGAGGGTCTTGTGCTGTCCCTCAGGAAATGCAGCATCCTTCATAAAACAATTCTGATCATTTTTCAACAAACTTTTCTGGTTGTTTAAATTATTTAACCACTTCAGACCCGCGCTATTGACAAAACACGTCAACAGCGTGGACCTGAGCGCCAACTAGGCGTCTTTGGACGTGATTTGAAGTGTATTACCCACACACGCCACTGGGTGGTGCGCCGCGGGTAAACACTGTCCCGCCGCATTGCTGAAGAGCTGATGCATGTACCTGGCGGCAGCGATTTCTGTCGGGTACATGCGATCAGCGGGAAAACAAGCAGGTCACAGCAGGGACGTGGATCTCTGTGTGTAAACTCTGTGCTCCACGTGCTGTCAGAGGAGAGGAGACCGATCTGTGTCCCTTGTACATAGGGACACAGCATCGGTCACCTCCCCCAGTCACCCCCCTCCCCCCACACAGTTAGAAAACACCCAGGATACACATTTAACCCCTTCCTCACCCCCTAGTGTTAACCCCTTCCCTGCCAGTCACATTTATACAGTAATTAGTGCATTTTTAAAGCGCTGATGGCTGTATAAATGTGAATGGTCCCAAATTTGTGTCAAAAGTGTCCGATATGTCCGCCGCAATATCGCAGTCCCAATAAAAATCGCAGATCGCCGCCATTACTAGTAAAAAAAAAAATAATAAAAAAAATCATAATTCTGTTCCCCATTTTGTAGGCGCTATAACTTTTGCGCAAACCAGTCGCTTATTGCGATTTTTTTTTTTCAAAAATACGTCGAAAAATACGTATCGGCCTTAACTGAGAATTTTTTTTTTTTTAAATTGGGATATTTATTATAGCAACAAGTAAAAAAAAAATATATATATTTTTTAAATTGTCGCTATTTTTTCATTTATAGCGCAAAAAATAAAAACCGCAGAGGTGATCAAATACCACCAAAATAAAGCTCTATTTGTGGGGGAAAAAGCACGTCAATTTTGTTTGGGAGCCACATCGCACGACCGCGCAAATGTCAGTTAAAGCGACGCAGTGCCGGAAGCTGAAATTTCGCCTGGGCAAGAAGGGGGTTTATGTGCCCAGTAAGCAAGTGGTTAATATAGGTTAGTGCCGCCTTTTTCAACCAGGGTGCCTTGCAAAAGGCAAACAAATTACCTCAAATTGTCCGATTTTGTTAACATGCTGGCAAGTGGTTCTCTCCTGCATTTTTTTGTTACGCAAATTTAACTGTGAAGGCCTTGGGCATCGTGCGAGACGGCGGCTGGGATTCTGATAATTGATGATGTCATAAACTGATAAGGAGAACATTGAGCACCTAAGGATGTCCTTGTTTGCCCTTCTCTGTCTGTACTTGGGTCACATTAGCAGGAAGAGGGAGGGCCACTGAGGGAGAGAAGAAACACTAGAATAGTAGTCGGTACCAGTGTGCAAAGATGCATAAAATAAATCATCTTTAATATTGGGTCTCCTACATGTGTCAATGCTGCTGCATTATGTAAAATTATGTGTTTCTTACATTTAGAATGGGTGCCTCGACACTGGATAATTTTAAAGAGTGCCTTTACTGAAAAAAGGTTGAGAAACACTGTGTTAGTGTCAAAACTAAACAACAAAAAGAGAGCACAGTCTGGTTGCTAAGCACATGATTTTTTTTTCATCCAGGCATTGCTATAGTTATACAGTGCGGAAAATAAGTATTTGAACACCCTGCTATTTTGCAAGTTCTCCCACTTGGAAATCATGGAGGGGTCTGAAATTGTCATCGTAGGTGCATGTCCACTGTGAGAGACATAATCAAAAAAAAAAATCCAGAAATCACAATGTATGATTTTTTTAACTATTTATTTGTATGATACAGCTGCAAAGAAGTATTTGAACACCTGAGAAAATCAATGTTAATATTTGGTACAGTAGCCTTTGTTTGCAATTACAGAGGTCAAACGTTTCTTGTAGTTTTTCACCAGGTTTGCACACACTGGAGGAGGGATTTTGGCCCACTCCTCCACACAGATCTTCTCTAGATCAGTCAGGTTTCTGGGCTGTCGCTGAGAAACACGGAGTTTGAGCTCCCTCCAAAGATTCTCTATTGGGTTTAGGTCTGGGGACTGGCTAGGCCACGCCAGAACCTTGATATGCTTCTTACAGAGCCACTCCTTGGTTATCCTGGCTGTGTGCTTTGGGTCATTGTCATGTTGGAAGACCCAGCCTCGACCCATCTTCAAAGCTCTAACTGAGGGAAGGAGGTTGTTGCCCAAAATCTCGCAATACATGGCCCCGGTCATCCTCTCCTTAATACAGTGCAGTCGCCCTGTCCCATGTGCAGAAAAACACCCCAAAAGCATGATGCTACCACCCCCATGCTTCACAGTAGGGATGGTGTTCTTGGGATGGTACTCATCATTCTTCTTCCTCCAAACACGGTTAGTGGAATTATGACCAAAAAGTTCTATTTTGGTCTCATCTGACCACATGACTTTCTCCCATGACTCCTCTGGATCATCCAAATGGTCATTGGCAAACTTAAGACGGGCCTTGACATGTGGTGGTTTAAGCAGGGGAACCTTCCGTGCCATGCATGATTTCAAACCATGACGTCTTAGTGTATTACCAACAGTAACCTTGGAAACGGTGGTCCCAACTCTTTTAAGGTCATTGACCAGCTCCTCCCGTGTAGTCCTGGGCTGATTTCTCACCTTTCTTAGGATCATTGAGACCCCACGAGGTGAGATTTTGCATGGAGCCCCAGTCCGAGGGAGATTGACAGTCATGTTTAGCTTCTTCCATTTTCTAATGATTGCTCCAACAGTGGACCTTTTTTCACCAAGCTGCTTGGCAATTTCCCCGTAGCCCTTTCCAGCCTTGTGGAGGTGTACAATTTTGTCTCTAGTGTCTTTGGACAGCTCTTTGGTCTTGGCCATGTTAGTAGTTGGATTCTTACTGATTGTATGGGGTGGACAGGTGTCTTTATGCAGCTAATGACCTCAAACAGGTGCATCTAATTTAGGATAATAAATGGAGTGGAGGTGGACATTTTAAAGGCAGACTAACAGGTCTTTGATGGTCAGAATTCTAGCTGATAAACAGGTGTTCAAATACTTCTTTGCAGCTGTATCATACAAATAAATAGTTAAAAAAATTCATAAATTGTGATTTCTGGAATTTTTTTTTTTGGATTATGTCTCTCACAGTGGACATGCACCTACGATGACAATTTCAGACCCCTCCATGATTTCCAAGTGGGAGAACTTGCAAAATAGCAGGGTGTTCAAATACTTATTTTCTGCACTGTATACAGTACATCCTCTCTTCTTCTTTTTTGTTTAAGAATCCCGGCTTGTGATCAAGGAGATCTGTTCATAAACAAATTCTGTGTAGGCTCCTTGATGTTTCTTCAATGCAAAAAGCCACGTTAAAAAGATAAACTTCTAAGTGTGGATTATCAGCACCTAGTACACATTTTCATCTCTCTTAATAATGTGTTCAAAATCTTTGTTAGGATATAGTCAATTGATTTTGGGGGCAAGGGTTCCCTTTCTCCAGGGTTTGAACAACGATTTGCAATTTAAAGGGGTTGTAAGGGTACAATTTTTTCCCTAAATAGCTTCCTTAACTTAGTGCAGTCCTACTTCACTTACCTCATCTTTCGATTTTGCTTTTCAATGTCCTTATTTCTTCTGAGAAATCCTCACTTCCTGTTCTTCTGTCTGTTACTCCACACAGTAATGTGAGGCTTTTTCCCTGGTGTGGAGTGTCGTGCTCGCCCCCCTCCCTTGGACTACAGTAGAGTCAGGATGCCCACTAAAGCCCCATACACACTATCAGTTTTCCTGACGGTTTTCTCTTCAGGTTTACCAAAACCATCTAATATGAGGTCAAACCTCAAGAGTTTCAATTTGTATGCAATCAGGCAGGCCCTTGCACTACATGGTTTTGGTAAACCTGAAGAGAAAACCATCAGGAAAACTGATAGTGTGTATGGGGCTTAACACACAGTTTCTTTCTCTATCTGCAATGTAGAGAGCATCCTGACTCTCCTGTAGTCCAAGGGATGAGGTGAGCACGACACTCCACACCAGGGAGAAAGCCTCACATTACCGTGTGGAGTTACAGACAGAAGAACAGGAAGTGAGGATTTCTCAGAAGAAATAAGGACATTTATAAGCAAAATGGAAGGATGAGGTAAGTGAAAGGATCACTAAAGGATTTTTTTTTAGCTAAATAGCTTCCCTTACCTTACTGCAGTCCTGGTTTCAAGTCCTCATTGTTCGTTTTTTGCTTTGAATTTGCTGTAATTCTGCTCTGATCTCCAAACTTCCTGCTTGTCTGGCTCCTTATGTAAAATCTCATGGCAGCTTTTCACTGTGGTCACGCGGTCATCACTGTGTGTCTAAAACTCCTCAGAACCAGAATCAGATTATTTTAAATACAAAACACTGCCCTGGATTTGTTTGTTTTTGTTCTGCGTGTCTCTCTACTTCACAGAAACATGAAACCAGTTTAAAAGTGAAACTAAACTGCAGACACATTATATGATTGATTTTTATCTATTTTTAATCATTTTTAAAAGGAATCAGTTAACTATTATGTCTCTATACCCTGTAAACAGTCATTTTTTTTCCTTTAGTGACCCTTGAAGGAGGACTGCACTAAGGTAAATTAAGCTATTTAGGGGAAAAAATTACAACCCCTTTAATCAGGGTAAAAATGTAATCGAAGTTGTATTGAGGCTAGTACTGTATGTTCTAATAGCATGTATACATCCGGCTGGATCTAGTTAAAAAAGAAAAATGACAACACTTAGCAGTTGTTCCCAGCCATGAGTCTAATGCCGCGTACACACAGTCGTTTTTTGTGATGAAAAAAAACGTTGTTTTTTAAAACGTCATTTAAATTGATCGTGTGTGGGCAAAACGTCGTTTTTTGTCTTAAAAAAAAACGACCAAAAAAAAATTCCAACATGCTTGAATTTTTTGTGTCGTTTTTCAAAACGTCGTTTTTTGTTTCACAAAAAGTCACCGTGTGTAGCAAAAACGTCGTTTAAAACAACGTTTTTCAACCCGCGCATGCCCAGAAGCTAGTTATGAAGCGAGCTTCAATGGAAAAGTGTGGTGAACTTAACCTCGTTTTTTGTGAAAAAAACGATGGTGTGTATGCAACATCGTCTTTGAAAGTGACGTTTCAAAAACGTCGTTTTTTACTTCAAAAAAACGTTGTTTTTTTCATCGCAAAAAACGACCGTGTGTACGCGGCATAACTCAAATAGCTCATGAAAGTACGCATGTCTTTGAGTGTTGATACAGGAAGTAGAGATGGAGGGTTTCTGGAAGTTCACTATCGGTAATTTTACAAGATGCTCTCTGGATTTTTGGTGTGGTGGATTATACAAAACATGATAGACTTGTGAGCAAAGAGTGTTATTGGAAATAAATCTTGGCAGTGCTTCGTTCAAAAGGAGTGATTCTTTGAATGTTTTATATACACTATAGAGATACTTGGCACATTGCAATGCACAGGCAGGTTCTAAAATTGTTAATGAAGGCCTGAGTATTTAATGATTTTTTTTTTGTTTAAATATTTTTATTCTTGTGCCAATATTAATAAAAAATGTAATTTGCATTCCTTGAAGCACACAGTACAGTCATTGACTTTTACTTGACTTGTTGACTTTTTCAATATATTTGAACAGGCAAACAGAGTTGCATTCATACAGTGCCTACAGATTAGGGTGATAAACTTGAACAAATCACACATACAAATCAAATGAAAGGAAAAGGGGAATGGCAGCCTCTGCCCCCCCTTTTCATCATGGGAAGGTGGCGGGAGTACAGCTTCAGGGCCCCCTCCCCCTTTTTTTGGTGCCCTGTGGCTGTCAGGTAATTTTGGCGGGCTAGACGGCATGAGGGAAGCTTGACTAGGTGACCTCTGGGTGACCTGGGAAAAGCCCGCTCTGGAGAACTGGTCAATTCCAGTTCTAACACGTGTTCTCTGCCTGGCAGTTTGAAAAGCCCGCCCAAATAGGGTATAAAAGTAGGTCCCCGTGGCTTATAGGCTCACTCGCCTCAGAGGACTCAAGAAGCTGTGGTGTTCTCGCCCACCCCCCCTTCCCTATCTATTTTTGTCGCGGATGTAATTATGTGGTGGGGTCACCTTTGTCATTATACAAAGGGGGACTAGTTTTTTGTTGGTCATATTCATTCACTGAGTATTACAGGCTAAGTGGGGTAATTTGTCATTTGCAGCCTGGATCGTAGTGGTTAGGTTTGCTAAAGTTTATTTATTTATATTTAATATTCTTAAATATTGATGTTTACCCACTAGTCATTTATTTATCTATTTATTTATGGTATTTATTAACTATTTAAACCAATAGTAAACATCCGCGGCCATTATTATCCAAAATAAAAGTTGTCTGCTGTCCTTTTTTATACTTAGTAGTGTTATAAGAGGTTCATTGTCCTTACCGTCTACTTTCCCATGATATATGCAGTCTGATGATCTGAATGCACAACAATGCAGATATGTAACATGGAAAAGGATGCACACCCCTATGTTTACCACCACCTCAAATCCATAAAATGGCAATCAGGAGATTAAGTGCCAGTGATAAGAACCTCAACAAGGAGTATGCAGGTGGAACCTGTCATATTTACACTGCCCCACTGTGGTTTCCCTGCAGCAAATGTGCAGCGCAGTGCACCCGTGGTTTTCGCATGGGTTACCCTCACTTTCCCATAGACTTATATTAGATAGTGTGTTTTGGTGCATTTTTTGAAAGCCTACCAAAGATGCAGAATGCAGAACTTTTGGTGTGCTTTCAGAAAACAAAGCAAAAATGCCTGATCTAATAGAAGTCTATAGGAAAGCATAGGTAACCTACACGAAAACTATACACTGTACAGCACCCAGACTGTGAGGAATCCGTAGTAGGGCAGTGTGAAAGAGGTCTTAAAGGCGTTGTAAAGGTTTGTTTTGTATTATCTAAATAGGTTCCTTTAAGCTAGTGCATTGTTGGTTCACTTACCTTTTCCTTTAATTTCAATTCTAAATGTTTTTTTTCTTTGTCTGAATTTCTCACTTCCTGTTCCTCCTCAGTAAGCTTGCCCCCATCACCCGAGCCGTTCTGGCTGGGGGTTAGTCCCCGGATGTAGTCCCAAGGGAGGGGGTGAGCATGCTGACTATCCCCCAGCCAGAATGGCCCTGGATGTAGTCCCAAGGGAGGGGGTGAGCACGCTGACTATCCCCCAGCCAGAACAGCCCTGGATGTAGTCCCGAAGGAAGGGGCAAGCACGCTGACTATCCCCCAGCCAGAATGGCCCTGGATGTAGTCCCAAGGGAGGGGGTGAGCGCGCTGACTATCCCCCAGCCAGAACGGCCCTGGATGAAATCCCAAAGGAGGGGCGAGCACGCTCACTATCCCCCAGCCAGAACGGCCCTGGATGTAGTCCCAAGGGAGGGGGTGAGCACGCGGACTATCCCCCAGCCAGAACAGCCCTGGATGTAATCCCAAGGGAGGGGCGAGCACGCTCACTATCCCCCAGCCAGAACGGCTCTGGATGTAGTCCCAAGGGAGGGGGTGCGCACGCTGACTTACCCCCAGCAAGAACAGCTCGGATTATGGGGGCAAGCTTACTGAGGAGACGTGAGAAATTTAGACAAAGAAAAAAACATTTAGAAGGAAAATTTAAGGAAAAGGTAAGTGAACCAACAATGCACTAGCTTAAAGGAAACCTATTTAGAAAATAAAAAACAAACCTTTACAACCCCTTTAACCTCATATATCTAAAATTATTTTAAATCAATAATTCTACTGTACAGAGAATAGTCTACAAGTGGTGTGGATTTTAAACAACTGCTAATTTGTATAACACCTACCACCCCAGTAAATTCAGCTCAAGAGCTAAATTTTTTGATGATAAAAGAAGTCTCCAGGAATACCAACAAATTATCTCAGGACCAGGTAACTCTTGCAACAGTTGGTGTCAAAGTGGAGGTATCTACTATCAGTAAGAGATTGCACCAACCTGCATGGTAAGTGTGCCAGGAAAAACCTTTGCTGTCCAAAGAACATTAGAGAAAGGCAACAGTTTGCTACTGAACATACAACCAAAGACCAGGCTGTACAGTCTTTTTGCTGTAGACTGATAAATCAAAGATAAAGGTGTTTGGCCTCAGTAATAGTAGACATGTTTGGTGCAAACTGAAGACAGCAATTTAGGAGAAAACCCTGTACCAACTGTAAAGCATGGTGGTGGAAATGTTATGATTTGAGATAGCTTTGCTGCTATAGAGCTTTGGCAGCTTGCAGTCAGCAAGTAAGCTATGAATTCTGTATCATATCAAAGTGTACTTGAGTATATGAGGCCATCGGACCAAAAGTTATAGTTGAAGCAGAAATGGATCTTTCAACATAATAAGGTCTCATGCACACTGAGCATTTAGCCTTGTGCCTCAAATATGGTTTTTTTTGTGCAACCGGGAGGCACGAATGAAGCATCAGGTCTATGACAAGATCGAATACACTGCAGCTGGATGCAACTGGACACTGCACAGAGTGGCACTCGTGTTTGGGGTCATATACATTGAGGCACACATGTCTAGAATGCTGGTACCTTCTATTCTTCTCATCTAAATCTCCAAATCCCCCTGTTTTGTGATCTGACTTCCTGAGGATGACTACATTCATTCTCCATGGTCCCACTGTATGTAGGAATGTAGCTGTCCACTTTTACTTGGACTATGGACATTGGAAATTGTAGTGTGCACATGACTGCAAACAATGGCCATTGCTCTTTCCAAACAAATGGAAGTGAGGAGAAAAGGCAAAGTATGGGAGCTTATGAAGGATGTAACAAGGAGGCAGAAAAACACAAAAAAACATTATGAAAGATAGACTACAGGGGCATGATGTAGTGAATACTCCCTGCCAGCCACCGACATCTTTAGCTGGTTTGCTTCCGTGTACCGATTTTAAGCCATTTTCATTGGCTGGGCAGAGAGGGAGTTCATTCATATCGGTGTTGCGGAAGGTGTAGAATGAGTTGCACATGTGCAGTTCAGTGCACAGGACAGACAGGCAGGTACGAATTGTCATAGTGGGGTTGATTTCCTCAAACTGCAGAGTGCATTATCTGGAGCAGCTCTGCATAAAAAAAATCAGCTTCCAGGTTTTATTGTCAAAGCTTAATTGAACAAGCTGAAGTTAGAAGCTGATTGGCTACCATGCATGGCTGCATCAGATTTTCCAGCTATAGTAAATCAACCCCATAATATTTCTGCTGCATTAAAAATCCTGTTTGACAATTTTTTTTTGGATTTCTTAAAAATCCATTTTATCCACCCATGACAGCTACAGTGCATCCAGAAAGTATTCACAGCACTTCACTTTTTCCACATTTTGCTATGTTACACTCTTGTTCCAAAATGGCTTAAATTCATTATTTTCCTCTAAATTCTACAAACAATACCCCCTTAATGACAATATGAAAGAAGTTTGTTTGAAATCTTTGCAAATTTATTAGAAATAAAAAAAAAATCACATGTACAGAAGTATTCACAGCCTTTGCCATTATACTAAAAACTGAGCTCAGGTGCATTCAGTTGATTGGACTTGATTTGGAAAGGTACACACCTGTCTATATAAGGTCCCACAGTTAAGAGCCGGTTCACACTGGGGCGACCTGGGATCCGACTTAACCACTTCCATACCATGCACTTACGCACCTTCCCGCCCAAGCCAATTTTCAGCTTTCAGCACTGTCGCACTTTGAATGACAATTGCGCAGTCATGCTACACTGTACCCAAACAAAATTGGCGTCCTTTTTTTCCCACAAATAGAGCTTTCTTTTGGTGGTATTTGGTCACCTCTGCGGTTTTTATTTTTTGCGCAACAACTAATAAAAGACTGAAAATTTAGAAAAAAAAAATACATTTTTATTTTTTTCTGTTAACTTTTTTGTAAATAAGTATGTTTTCTCTTTCAATTACGGGCACTTATATGGCGGCACTGATGGGCACTGATGAGGTAGTACTGATGGGCACCGATGAGGTGGCATTGATGGGCACTGATATGCGGCGCTGGTATGTGGCACTGATGGGCACTCATAGGTGGCACTGATGAGCACTCATAGGCGGCACTGATGGGCACTCATAGGCGGCACTGATGGGCACTCATAGGCGGCACTGGGAACTCATAGGCGGCACAGAATGGCACTCATGGGTGGCACTTATGGGTGGCACTGATGGGTACTTATGGGTGGCACTGATGGGTGCTTATGGGTGGCACAGATGGGCACTGATAGGTGGGCACTGGGCATGTATTGGCACGGAGGGGTGGCACTGAAGCACACTGCGGGGTGGCACTGATGGACTTTGAGGGGTGGCACTGATGTATATGTTGCCAGTCAGTGCCCATGTGTGGGCACTGACTGGCATCTTTTTTTTTTTACCTGTATTTTTTTTTTTTTATCTTTTTATTTTTTTTGCCCTGCCAGTGTGGGCATCCCTGGTGGTCTAGTTCGGGCATACGAGGGGGGGCTGCGCTGATAAACAATCAGCGTAAACCCCCCCTGTCTGGAGAGCCGCCGATCGGCTCTCCTCTACTCGCGTCTGTCAGACGCGAGTGAGGAAGAGCCATCAACGGCTCTTACTGTTTACATCGTGATCAGCTGTGATTGGACACGGCTGATCACGTGGTAGCGAGCCTCCGGCAGAGACTCGTTAACGAGATCGGTGATGCAGGGTGTCAGACTGACACCCCGCATCAACGATCGCCGCGCTGCGCGCCCCCACGGGCGCGCGCGGCATTGAAATCGTGCTAGACGTTTGAGAACGTCTAGTCACGATTTCATAACCACTTCCCGGCCGTAAATCTGCTATTGGCCGGGCGGGAAGTGGTTAAAGACGCTCCCATTCGCCCCAAGTCACGCGGTTGAGAAAATGAATGGAAGTGAATGGGAGTTGTCTTAGGCCGGGTTCACACCTATGCGAATTGAGTGCGGCTTAAACCACATCCAGAACATTTCTAAATACATTGTTTTCAATGAGGCTGGTTCACATATGTGCGATGCATTCGCACTGCGTATTGCAGTAAAAACGTATGTGGATTTTATGCCTTGCGATGCGGCTCAGGTGCGAATTCAGTCCCATTATCTTCTATGGGTACGCAGTTGATACGCAGATGTGTTCATTTCTCTTCAGGAATTTCTCTCATTCAGCTCAATACACTTCTTCCCCACTCTCCTCTCACCCGGAACTTCTCCCAGGTCTCCAAATTCGCAGCTAAAACATTGCTAATCTGCTGAACACTTCCCTTATCTATCTGCAGAGATAGGAGAGCTGAAATTTGCACCGCCCCAGTGTGAATCTAGCCTAAATGTACACTACTGAAGTCGCTCCGACTTCAGAAAAAGTTCCTGTACTACTTCAATCCGACTTCTAGGTGACCTGTACCCATTGATTTCAATGGAAGTTGCCTCCAAGTCGTATCCCTGTTCACAGTGAGGCAACTTTACAGGAAGTCGCCCCAGTGTGAACCTGTTCTAAGGAAAGCTCCTCCCTCCCACAGGGGAACTCCACACCAAATTTTAATTAAAAATAACGGCATGGGATTCCTCTCCAGGAGCATACCAGGCCCTTAAGTCTAGTATAGATTTCAAGGAGAACCCCCTACGCCGAAAAAATGACATGGGGTCCCCCCAAATACATACCAGACCCATATCCGAGCGCACAGACCGGCCGGTCAGGAAAGGGGGTGGGGATGGGAGAGCATCCCCCCTCCTGAACATTACCAGGCGGCATGCTCTCAACATGGGGTGGGTGCTTTGGGGCAGGGGGGCGTCCTGTGGCCCCCCACCCCAAAGCACCTTTGTTTTCCCGACAACCCTGGGCATTGGTTGTCGAGGTCTGCGGGCGGGGGGCTTATCGGAATCTGGTAGCCCCCTTTAATAAGGGGGCCCCCAGATCCCGGCCCCCACCCTATGTGAATGATTATGGGGTACATCGTACATCGGGGGGTCTTCTTCTGACTTCGAGGGGTCTTCTTCCAACTTTGAGGGGTCTTCTGACTTCGAGGGGTCTTCCGACTTCTCCGCTCTCTTCTCCCACTCTCCGGTTCTTTTTCTCCTCTGCTGGGCACCATCGCTGTCTTCTTTCAGCTCTTTCACCAGCGGGGGCCGGTCTTCTGCATTGCCTTCTTCTCTTCTTCTCCTCTTCGATGTCAACATGGGGACAAGGTGCTTTGGGGTGGGGGGGCCACAGGTAGGCTACAGCGGAAAACGACCGCGGTGCAGGAAGAAGGCAGATTAGGAAGTCTGCCTAGCAACAACCATTTTAAGGTATGTAAAACCTTTTTTTTTTTTTTTACTCGGCTAATGAATTTTTTTTTAAAGTGCTGATGCAGAGTTTTATTTGAGGGTGGAGCTCCACTTTAAGCAAAGGCTGTGAATACTTATGTACATGTGATTTTTTCATTATTTTTTTTAGTAAATTTGAAAATATTTCACATTGTCATTGTGGGGTATTGTTTGTAGAATTCTGAGGGAAAAATGTAATTGATTTATTTTGGAATAAGGCTGCAACATTACAAAATGTGGAAAAAGTAAAGCGCTATCAATACTTTCCGGAATGCACTGTATGGCTGCTTTCACATTGGGGATAGAGCGGCGGTGGCGGTATAGCAGTGCAATTTTTAGCGCTGCTATACCCTCGTATTTACCGCGGTATTCGGCTGCTAGCGGTGCGGTTTTAACCCTCGCTAGCGGCTGAAAAAGGGTTAGGCGCATTGCGGGCGGTATTACCATGGTTTCCCATTGATTTCAATGGGAAGGCGCGGTATAGGAGCGGTGAACACACCGCTCCTATACCGCAGTAAAGATGCGGCTAGCAGGACTTTTGGAGCGGTCCTTCTAGCGCACCGCTTCAGTGTGAAAGCCTTCGGGCTTTCACATTAAACACTACAGGGCAGGTTTTTTTCATGCGGTATAGCAGCGCTATTTTTAGCGCTGTACCGCATGAAAAACGCCTCAATGTGAAAGGGGCCTATGTGCCTCTGCCAAGCTCATAGTCCCAAATGTTTAATACATGTTGCTACCAAATGTAACAGTTTTTTTCCTTGGAATCTAGCCAAGCACTTTGTTGCAGCCCCATATAATATGTCACATGACCCCCTCACATGTGAATTAGTAAATATCTATTACTTTTTTTTTTATTATTCCATAACTGATATCTTAGTTTGGGGGTCAAGTCCTGGGGAAAAAAGTGTGGGAACTCCCACCCAAGATACACTCCCCCACCAAAAAAAATGATACGCTCATATGCATAATTACTAAACCGCATGTTTTTTTTTTTCGATCCACTGTACCTTCCTTAACTTTCTTCCTAAATCCCGAGATAACTCGCGGCAGACCTTCGCAATGTCTCCTGGGAACAATGACAAAAGCTCCCAGGAGTCATTGCTGCATCGAGGAAGTGACCGAATACCCGCAACACTACCCGATGAATCCAGATACAGGAAGCGGCCAGTAACATAAAGGATTACTAAGGTTCGCTTGCCCCTGACCGTGACTCGAGCTGGGCATCGCCGATTAGTGAAGGATTGGCTCGGGCAGCTCGGCTGCTCTCGGCTGCTTTAGTCCTGCAAAGGGAACTGAGTTCCTGCTGTGAAAAAAGTGCAGGAACTCCGTTCCCGCGCGTTCCCGCAGGACTTGAGCCCTGATCATAACCCAAAAAATGTGCAGTTCAGTAATTTTCCAATGGAAAAAGTCTGACTGAATTTTTTCATTGGATATTCAGACCGTGTGTGTGCCCCATCTGACTTTTTCCGTCGGAAATTCCGACGGGGTTATAAAGAGAACAAAAATTCAGTTTATCTGTATGGAACTCCGACAGAGAAAAAAACATACATTCTTGGAAACAATTTGACGCCTGCTCGGAAGCATTAAACTTAATTTTTCTAGGTTCGTCTTAGTGTTGTACATCACCATGTTTTTGGCGGTCGGAATTTGGTGTGTCCGTGTGTATACAAGACAGCTTGAATGGAATTCCGTCTGAAAAACCCGTCGGAGTTTATTCCGACGGAAACTCTGATCGTGTGTACAGGGCATAAGTGTGGATCTCCCATGGTATAGATAACACAATGTTTAAAAAGCAGCAGTAAGTATAATTTGAGATTTGCATACCTGCGTTAGAGAATCATATAAATTCTGTAAAAGTTCCCAAAAATCTACTGTTATTTGCTGTGCAGTAATAATTTAAAATTGCCTATCCAACCATCTTGAAGTGTTGGCTGCAAAATTGGAAATTTGGGCTGGTATATTTGTCCGGCCCAAACATACCAATTGAAATGCTCACAGAAAAAAATGAGTTAAATAAATCTCATGAAATCAAATAATATGTACAATAGAATTGTGCAGCTCAAAGGAATCATACTATGTGGAGTGGAATAGGTTTAGGAATGTTCACGATAAACTATTTTAGAGATTTTGTCTATATCATTTTCATATCATATTATTGTGCTTTACAAAAATAGTTTTATTAAAAAAGTAGAAATTAAATGTAGAAAAAAAATAAAAAATAAAAAAATCGAACGCTTACAGTTTATTCCTTTACATACATGAAATAGGACTTTTCCAGCATGTGCAAATGTAACACCTGTAGCTTTATGTACCTTATTTGACCTGTAGATGGCACTATTGTCCAGTAATGTGACTTGTAGAAGTTATTTTACAGAAAGCAAAGGGCATGTGTCTGTGTTAGAGTGCGAAGCTGGCAGCATCGCTGTACTTCTAAACTTCAGTCTGACAGGCTGTTATTTTAATGAGGATTGTTGGGGCCAAGGTTAACCAAAGCTTTATTTTCCACAAACTATAAAACCATGCCTCTAAAACCTGGAGCGTGAAGTTTTACAGTCAGTGACTGCTTAGATTTCAGATGGCTCTGTTATGTTGTGTCCTCCCTAATAAGCACTTATTTCCTTTCTCATAAGTTCTTTTTTTTTTAAAGTAAAGTTTTGATGATTTACAAAAGGAATATATGTTTATTATAAATGGCTACTCCTGTTCAGGGAACTTGTTTAAAAAAAAAAGAAGAAGAACACAAAAATAAAATTGCCTGTCCGTGCTTGTTGAATGAGTTCTATAATAAACCAACCACCGTGAATTACTGGCGGAGTGTGGTGTCCTGTCTCTTGTAAAGTGGAATCCAATTTCGACACGTGACTTCCACTAAAGTTAAACTCTTTGTTTTCAAATTAATTTGACCAGTCCTGTGACAGTGAAAGTAGTGACACTCCTTCCACAGGATAAATAGAGACAGTCCGGTGATAGGATAGTCTGTGTCCCCCTTTCTAGCTTTGCTGCCAAAGAAAATTATAGCTTTTAACCATATACAGGTCTGAACAGCAAATTAATTTACAATATACAGTAAAACCTTGGTTTGCAAGCATAATTAGTTCCAGAAACATACTTGTAATCCAAAGCACTTGTGTATCAAAGCATTTTTTTTATATAGAGGCACCTCTAAGTGTAGCAATAAGTTGCTAAATGTTGTACCTTCATTAAATGTAACCATATTGCTACACTTAGAGGCTCCTCTCTTCTTTTTAATACTCAGTTGTGACATGACACTACTCTTATATCAAGACATGGCTTGTATATCAAGGCAAAATGTATTAAAACATTTTGCTTGTGTAGCAGGGTATCACTTTCTATATGGTTAAAAGACTGACGTTTGCAGATATAGAAGGAACTCAGCTCTCTCCGGTGGCTAATTACTGGATAGCCACCTTCTATTTGGTTTTACATTGGTGCAGCGAGGAATGTTGAGAAACGAAGTACAGGGAGGTAAAGACTCCATTGCCCTGGTTAATTGAAAGACTACAATACCCAGAGAGCAACTGTGCAATCCCACAATGCTCTGCACCCCGCACAGTCTGCTGGTGGAAGGAAATTATGGGAGAGGATGTCTTTGGCGCACTCTCTCTGGACCGCCTCTTCATCCAAGGAGGACGCCTGTGTGAGGCACCCCTTCGGAAGCCTAGGCCTGTGTCTCGAGGCCTATCCACGCCTGTGCGGATTGCCCATTGAGATACAGACAGGATCCCTGACGGAGTGACTGGACGGTGTCCCACCTTAACGGTGACCTGTGTGAGGACCGGAGACTGTTAGTGCCGGAAGGACTCGGATCGGAGTTCACAGACGGAGTAACCCGGAAAGACAAGGCCTAGTCGGGCTGGGTGAGACGGGCACTTGCCCAAGCATACTGACTCTATTGCAGGAAGGTGGATCGTTTAGACTTGCCATTGTCATTTGAGTACCCGAGCAACGTTCATCAATTAATTTGTTCCCTTTCTCGGATTACAAATCAACCATTGTGCACCACCGCATGCAACTAATATACGCGTAACAGTTAAAAGGGATCGTATTGACCAAACTATTCTGGTGGGGTACCTGATTTAAAGACTGCTTATTAGGCAAAGTGGGTTGTTGATACCCATATATACTCTTTTAGATAAGTATTTGATTATATTAAATTGCACAGCATTGTTATCAGTGGGAGCTGTGTGAGGCCCGGCTAAGAGGTGCTTCAGTGTGAATATCTTACTGAAGTAATCCCTGTGCACTTACACAGGTCAGCATAATTATTATAATTCAACCTGCATTTATTTGTTACTATTTTTTTTTTACTCTTGTAGGGCCCTGTAAGTAATCTATTACTTGCTTACCTTTGTTCTTTACTTTTATGTTTACCAAGTAAAGTCCCCTTTGGTTAAGTGCAAATCTGTGTGCGGTCTGTCCTCCTGTGGGTCCAGTGCAACACAAGGTAACAATCTATTTACATATCTATTGTGGTGTATTGTGTTCCCCAGCAGTTGGTGGGGTCCACAATTAGTACTTATAACCAGTTGTGCCAAGGGAGGGTTTGAGCTAGTTTCAGGGGTTGATAGCCAGAGCGTAGGCCCAAAACAAACCAGCAGCTCCTTCCAGGGTAGTGCTACACTTGTCTTGCAAAACGCTTTCAAACCAAGTTACTCTCAAACCAAGGAAATTTAATGGCAACCCAGTCTTAGTCCGTAGGGTTCAATTGCGTTGGCCCACCCTTTGCAGCTTTAACAGCTTCAAGTCTTCTGGGAAGGCTGTCCACAAGGTTTAGGAGAGTGTCTATGGCAGGCATGTCCAAAGTCCGGACCGCTTGCCAATTGCGGCCCATATTTCGGTTTAATGTGGCCCCCTGGGCCACAAAAGATATATACTGTATTTATTGGTGCTGCCTCGGGGGGGACAGCCAGGGGGCGGGACAAGCGCCATCAGATTATATACAGGATAATCTCCTGTTTACTTGGCGGTTTCTGTAATAGGACCACAAAAGATATATATATATATATATATATATATATATCCAAATAACACGCCTGAGCTAATCTCTTTACTCACACAGCCACAAAGGCAAGACAATTCTTGTTGGGCAGTGTATTAGTGCTCGGACGAATACACTTAGACCGAATTTTAATGGTTCAAAAAATGTCAGGCAAAATGGTCGGCCCTCACACATGTTCACTTAATCAAATCTGGCCCTCCTTGAAAAAAGTTTGGACACCCCTGGTCTATGGGAATGTTTGACCACTCTTCCAGAAGGCCTGGCAGCGTTGCTGGACCTTGCCGGGAAGAAAACTCTGTGAGTGACTTTATCGTGGCTCCAGCCACTTACAGCGCCAGAGCCGAGACACGCCGAGGTCAAGATGTCGGTTCCTTCGGCGTGGACCAAGCTCCGATACGGGGGCTTTGTTCTGAGGTAAGTATTTCATAATGAGCTAGTATGCGCTGCATACTAGCTCATGCCTTTGCCTTGCAGGGTTTGTTTTTTTGTGTGGGTTTAATACCGCTTTAATCTGGCCATAGATGAAAAATAGGCTGAAAATGAATGAATTCTCCTATCCACACATTCAAGGTTCCGCACTGCTGTATTCTGACTACAGAATACACAGATCAGTACTGCAGCTGATTGGCTGCAAGCGCTGATTGAACGAGAAATTAACAACAGACATGTGTTAGTAGTGGGTGCCGTGATTGATTTACCTGGGGGGGGGGCATTTAAAAAAAAAAAAAAAATAATAAATTTAATATAAACTGATGAATACATTTTTTTTTTTTTTTTTGTGAAATGTTTTATAGCAGAAAGTAAATAATAGTGATCAAATACCACCAAAAGAAAACTCTATTTGTGGGAACAGCGTTGCATGACCGTGCAATTGTCAGTTAAAGCGATGCAGTGCCGTATGGCATAAAATGGCCTTGTCATTTAGGGGGTAAATCCTTCCAGGACTGAAGTGGATAATTATACTCATTCGTAGCCTATAGTTGCTGCTCAATGCCAGGCTGTTTTCTTCTGACAAGCATAGATCCAGCTCTGATAATGCTAAAGCTTGTCCATTATTTCCTGTCTCCTGCACATGCTTGTTGGCCATTATAGTGATGGGTCAGTAGGAATGTGTAGGAATGATAGGTATTTACCATCTCCAAAACTATTTAGTAGTATTGGAGTCTTGTCTATATGAATGGCCTGGGATTCAGGAGTAACTACCGGCTTTTTGGAGGCTGCTGCAGGTATATGCAGGAAACTCCAGGTCATAAACTCTATTTGATATTTATAGTGTTCATTAGAGATACCGGTATTACATATGAATGTGCCAGTGGTAACATTAATCGCTTTTAATTAGGGACTAGTTGGAGCAGCAGGCATGCCTTGTGATGAATTTGTACTTATTACAGATATTGGGATTAAAATCCTAAAATATATGGATATTTAGGGTTTGCAGATTTTACCTTACATTTTAATCAGTAGAATTATTTATGAATATGCAATAAGTAACATTTATCCTTTTTAATAAGGGACTAGTTGGAGCAGTAGTCATAGCTTTTGATTAATGTTTTAGCAATTACAGAAATTGGTAAAGTCTACTAAAATATATAGAGGGCTGTTTTTTTTAAATCTGCTCTTTGAAGTTGCTTTACTTTTGAGTTCTGCAGAAATCAGGTAGGACTACTTCGTTATCAACGTATATTTTACCCATCTTCCTCTTCCACGTGCTGGGAACAGCTACATACACTCACCAAGAAATGTATTAGCACATGCTTATTCATGCAATTATCAGTGATAGCAACAAAATGCATATATTCAGGTCAGGATACAGGTCATGAGCGTCAGCCAGGACTTGTTCACACCATATCTGTTGAGCTGCATTTTTCTGCACACCACCTCACGTATGGTGTAATCAGGGCACATGGAAAACAATTGCCTTATTATTGCCCTGTTTACAACAAACATGTGTGGTGGTTTGCAGAAGAAATACAACTTAAAGGAGTTGTAAAGGAAATGTTTTTTTCCCCCCTAAATAGCTTCCTTTACCTTAGTGCAGTCCTCCTTCACTTACCTCATCCTTCGATCATGCTATTAGAACATACAGTACTAGCCTCAATACAACTTCAATTCAATTTTTACCCTGATTAAAGGGGTTGTAAAGGAAAACATTTGTTTTGTTGCTTGCTATTGCTAAATAGCTTCCTTTACCTTAGTGCAGTCCTCCTTCACTTACCTCGTCCTTCGATTTTGCTTTTAAATGTCCTTATTTCTTCTGAGAAATCCTCACTTCCTGTTCTTCTGTCTGTAACTCCACACAGGAATGCAAGGCTTTCTTCCTGGTGTGGAGAAAGCCTCTTGAGGGGGCAGGGAGCGAGCAGGAGGGTCAGGACGCCCACTAACACACATATCCTTTCTCTGTCTGCAAAGTAGAGAGTGTCCTGACACTCCTGCTCGCCCCCTCCCTTCTCAAGAGGCTTTTTTCACACCAGGGAGAAAGCTTTGCATTACTGTGTGGAGTTACAGACAGAAGAACAGGAAGTGTGGATTTCTCAGAAGAAATAAGGACATTTAAAAGCAAAATCGAAGGACGAGGTAAGTGAAGGAGGACTGCACTAAGGTAAAGGGAGCTATTTAGAGGGGGAAAAAAATTCCTTTACAACCCCTTTAAAGGACATGGTGTGAACAAGCCCTAATGTTCATATCAAGCACCATAATGGGGAAAAAGTTAGATCTCTGAATTTGACCACTGCAAGAGTTGGATTTGAGTATTTCTGTTATTACTGATCTGCTGGGACAGTCTCTTGAGATTACCTAGACTGGGGTGAAAAGCATCAAACTTTCATGAAGTAGCATTTCTGCAGACAGAAATAGCTTGTCGATAAGAAAGGTCAATGGAGAATGGTTTAAGCTGACAAAAAAGGCTACGATAATTCAGATAACTACTTTTTATAAATGCAGTGAGCAAAATGCACAATACGTCAAATCTTGGGGTAAATACACTAAAACAGCAGGAAACCACTTTGGGTTTTACTGCTCTTAGCCAAGTACACAAAGATGAGCAGTGGTGGCTGGTTCTCCAAATTTTGGGGGGGTGGAAACAAAGGGAATAATTCTGAAAAAAAATCCATCAATTGCAGCCTCACTTTGCCCATCAAACGTAGCCACTGTGCCCATCGAATCCAGCCACTGTGCCATCAAACGCAGCCACTGCATCCATCAATTGCAGCCTCACTTTGCCCATCAAACGCAGCCACTGTGCCCATCGAACCCAGCCACTGTGCCATCAAACGCAGCCACTGTGCCATCAAATGCAGCCACTGTGCCATCAAACGTTGCCTTTGTGCCGATCAAACGCTGCCTCTGTTCCATCAAAATGCAGCCACTGTGCCCATCTGACGCAGCCACTGTGCCCATCAAACACTCTGCCCATCAAATGCTTTCAGTGTGCCAATCAAATGCTGTCACTGTGCCCATGAAATGCTGCCACTGTGCCATAAAATTTAGCCACTATGCCCATCAAATGCTGCCACTGTGCCATCAAATGTCAACACTGTGCCATCAAATGTCAACACTGTGCCATCAAATGTTGCCAGTGTGCCCATCAAATCCTGCCAATGTGCCCATCAAATTCTGCCACTGTGCCATCAAACACAGCCACTGTTCCATCAAACGCTGCCACTGTGCCCATTAAATGCTGCAAAACACACTATACCACTGTGCCCATAAAACGCTGCCACTGTGCCATAAAATGCTGCCACTGTGCCCATTAAATGCTGCAAAACACACTACACCACTGTGCCCATCAAATGCTGTCACTATGCCATGAAATGCAGCCACTGTACCCATCAAATGCTGCAACTTTGACATCAAATGCCACCACTGTGCCATCAAATGCAGCCAATGTGCCCATCAAGTGCTGCCACTGTGCCATTGAATGCCGTCACTGTGGCACCCGAATAAGGGGTGGCAGCGGTGGCTATTTATTGGTCATAGAGGGAGTGGCTGTAGAGAGGGGGCGGCGCCCATTTTCCCTTTTTGGATGGCACTTTAAAATCCTGTATAATGTAATATTAATGAATCTCTATGTCTGTTGAGGCACACAGATGGTAGGCCAGTCTCCAGATCTGAATCCAGTAGAATATCCTGGAGATGTGGCAGACCTGAAGATTCACATCATGTGAATGTGAGCGTGCAGCTAACAGAGATTTGCATCATGCCATAATGTCAACATGGACCAAAATTTCTAGTAACTGTATGTGGAACCCATGCCATGAAAAAATGTAGGCTGATTGGAGAGCAATAGGAGCCGTATCCAGGATTAATAGATAGTAGATAGCTTTTGAATAAATTACTAATTTGGTGTATATTTCAATAACCCCTTAGGCCCTGTTCACGCTTAAGCATTTTGTAACTTGTAGATCGAAGCTCAAAAATGCTAAACAATTAAAAATGTATTGTTTTCAATAGCCCTTGTTCACACCTGAGCATCCTGTCACTTTTATCAAAATGCTTGTTACTCAAAAAAATGTGTTTTGTGGTGCGTTGTCTGCTTAAACAACAGCTTTCCACCCCTTTTTCAGCAGCACTGCACACCTTTTAGTTGGAAAACGCCATAAAAAAAAGGACTAAAAAAGGCTGCTAATATGTGCAATTCTACTCCAAAAAAAATAACAAGAGGCTTGAAATACATGACACTTACTGTATTTATTGGCATACAACACTCACTTTTTTAACTTGAAAATAGAGCGTGTTATACCCAGGGGGCTGTGTAATTTTTTTTCCCTGAAACTTCCCTCTTAATGTTAGGGTGCGTGTTATACTCCGATAAATACGGTAAGGGTCTTTTCACACGGAGCAGACTGTTTTTGATCCACCCCGTGTGTGTCCGTCAGCTCAGCGGGATCATCCGTAAATCCCCGCTGAGCTGTATGCGGACAGGGCGTTCCCCACACACTGTGCAGAGACTGCCCTGTCTTTCCTCCACTCTCCCCTATGGGGAATCGGATGAATACGGACCGTGTGTCCGTATTCATCCGATCTGATCCGCCAGACGGAAGAAAAAACAGGGCATTTTTTGCTATTCAGCACTGTGCTATTTTAAGTGGCATATGCACTTTAAAGCAACACTGTACGCAAATTAAATTTTTTTTTTTCACACAAATACAAAACAATGTTCTTCTTTATTTTTAATTTTTTTTATTATATAAATTAAAAGAGGCTGAAAATGTTTTAATAAAAAACAATATTTTCTATTTTCTGCTTTAAAACATACCCCCCCCCCCCAAAAAAAAAATAAAATAAAAAAAAATCTTCCTGAATTTAGGCCAAATGTATTCTGCTACATGTCTTTGGTATAAAAAATAAATAAAAAATCCCAATAAGTGTATAGTAATTGGTTTGTATAAAAGTTCTAGCATCTAAAAATTATGGTATACATGGTATACTGGAATTTACACAGTTAGAATGCTATACTGTAATGACAGTAAACAGACATATATTGTGACTGTAATAGGGTGGCGGACAAACTGGTGCTAACAGACACTATCTGGGAGGATCACTAATGACTTGTTTCCACTGCACGGATCGGGTCAGGTCAGTAATTTTGGAGCGGTTCGGATGGGGCCGGTCTAATCATGTGAGCGTTTCCACTGCAAATCGGACCGTGAGGGACCATTCAGGTTTTAGAAAAAATTCCTAGCGCATCCACCAATCAGTGAGATGCATTTGTAGGTCCGCCCTAACCGAACCGTTCCACTCTCTCTGGTCCCTCATCTGAAGCAGGACCCTTGCTGGTTCGGTACGGTTCGGTTTTACGGTACGTTTTCATAATGGAAACACCCAAAATAGCGTACCGTACCGAACCGTACCGAACCGATCCGCTCAGTGGAAACGAGGCAGAACTGACATCGCTAGTGACACTAATACAGTGATCAGTGGAGAAGAAACAGCCAGATCGCTGTAAAATTACTGTAGGTGGGCAGCAAGTAGTTAATCATACAGGAAACCTGTAATGAGATAAATCTAGAGGCTGCTATTCATGACCTCCTTTTGAAGATGCCAGTTGCCTGGTTGTCTGTGGCTTTATAATTCTCTGGCTTGGAAGAAGCATATAGTGAGCAGTCTGAACTCCTAAACTGCATATTTGCTGGCCTCTATGTCACTACTTTCTCCTTTATTGAGGTCAGAAGAAGGACTAGGAGCCCAGCTACCTTTCTATCTTCCCTTCCCTGTCTGCTGCAGAAGTCTCTCATCTTGTTGTTGTAACTGGTAAAATGGATGCAGCTTTCATATGAACTAAAATACTCCTCCTGGAAAACAGGTTACAAATAGCTTTGTGTTAGGGCTGATAATAAAACAGCCATAAAAGACTTGCTCAGCAGTTATGCTGATTAATTTAAATAGATGCCTAACCACTATAGCCCCTGTGGTATTTGTGAGGACACAGCTTTTAGTGGGGTCAGTTGGATGCAAGCACACTTCTCTTTAGCTCGGTCTGTTTTTACCACTTTCAGAGCTCAAAGGTCAAACAAATGGAAGAAAGAACAGTCATGGGTTTTTGGGCAATTCATTCTTAAGCCTGCAAACATGGATGCAATTATTTTCTCTCTATGTATAAAGAGGATACTGCTCAGAACAGTGGTGGCTGGTGCTCAAGTGTCTTGGGGGGCGGCCCGCAGAAATATTGATTGGACCCTGGGCAAACATTTTCTTGCCCCCCCAAATTCTGAGACAAACATTAAATAGCAGCTAGACTCAAAAGCAGTTCACTGCAGCAAATCAGGCAACGATTGCGATTGGTTGCCAGAGGTTGCATCATATCATTGCCGCTCACTGACTGGTTGCTAGAAGTTAAGGGCCATTATTTCTGCTTGGTGGTTGTTTGCTAGAGGTTACTCCACATCACTACTGCTAACTGATTGGTTGCTAGAGGCTATTGCACATCATTATTGTTCACTGATTGGTTGCTAGAGATTACAGAATATCATTACTGTTCACTGATTGGTTGCTAGAGGTTACTTCACATCATTACCTCTTCATCAAATTGTGAGTGTGGCTAAACTGCACTAACAGTGAGGCATTTTTATAAACCAGGATTTCAGGAGTGCAGTATATACAGACTGCAGGGTTCTGGAGTGTACTACGTACAGAGTGCACGGTTGAGGGGTGAGCTACGGAGAGAGTGACCGGTTGAGGGGTGAGCTACGTGGAGACTGCAGGATTGAGGGGTGCACTACATACAGAGTGCAGGGTTGAGGGGTGAGCAACATACAAATTGCAGGGTTAAGAAGTGAGCTACGTACAGAGTGCAGGGTTGAGGAGTGAGCTACATACAGAGTGCATGGTTGAGGGGTGCACTATGTAAAGAGTGCATGGTTGTTGGGTGCACTATTTACAGAGTGTAGGGTTGACGGGTGCGTTTTTTACAGAGCGTAGGGTTGAGGAATGCATTATTTACAGAGTGTAGGGCTGAGGGGTGTGCTACCTCCAGAGTTGAGGTGCATTACGTACTGAATGTATGGTTGAGGGGTGTGCTGTGTGCAAAGTGCAAGGTTGAGGGGTACGTATGGAATGCAGGGTTGAGGGGTGCGCTACGTAAGGAATGCAGGGTTGAAGGGTGTGCGATGTGCAAAGTACAGGGTTAAGGGGTGCATTATGTAAGGAATGCAGGGTTGAGGGGTGCCCTACTTATGGAATGCAGGGTTGAGGGGTTCATTATGTAAGGAATACAAGTTTGAGGGGTGCACTATGTAAAGAATGCAGGGTTGAAGGGGGCAGTGACAGTGTCAGTATATATAGTTATACACTGGCAAGCTCATGCACACCGTCCACTACAACGGTTGTTCGTCAGTATTGTTTGTAAAATCCTTAACCTTACCCATTCTGGAAAGTCTACCTTTTTTTTAGTATTTAGAAATAGATAGATTTCTGCTATGAAATAAATTTGATAATATTGTACTGTACCTTTACATCAGATTATCACAATAATATCCTGAAATATTCTGCTCTTCAGTGAACAGACTAATGTTCTGTTTGGCTACAGGATATTCCGTTTCTGCTTACTCTGAGGACTCCTGATCATGTAAGGGATAAAGAGTAATAAGGACAATAGGTATTTCGACCTTTTTGAATACCCTTAAGGCTGCAGCTTCATTACTTGTAGAGCTACAGTGACAGATCTGGCCTATATTCACCCAGCTAGTAAATGTGCTAAGTGCAGGCTTCCTTGTCCCAGTGGGTTTTTAGTATTAAAAAATGCAAGCAATGATGCTTATGTCACTTAAATAGACACTTTACGATGCAAGAGAAATCAGTTCAGCGAGTAGATACATAACCTAGGTTGAATACTGTCAGTCAATGAGAACATTTTATTCTTTTCTATTTTTTTCTGACTGATTACATTTTTCCTGAAAGATTTCAATTTATAAGCCTATTTCGTGGTATCTTTTCTACTTTGGTATCTTATTTTTATTTATTTTTAAATCTTAATTCAGACACTTTTGGATACTTTCTGGGAGAATATTCATTCAAGTTTTGGCAAATGTAAAATAATTCATATCATTTTCACCAGTCTTTTGGGACTGCCTGTTTTTTTTTTTTTTGGGCATGTAAAATGTGACATTACTCACATTTTCCTTTCTTCTTTTGGATAGGGATTTGGATATGTTTTTAAGAAATCCTTGCATGAAATTCTCCTTGTTGGTGCCTAAACCCTAGTAAAGTCAATGTTATATGCTGATCATAAACACAGCCCTGTGCTCAAAGAGGTCATTAGACAAAAACACAAATGTTTATGGGCTGGTCTTTTGGTTTAGCAAATGTTTTATATGTACCGTATATACTCGAGTAAAAGTCGACCCGAATATTAGCCGAGGCACCTAATTTTACCACACAAAACTGGGAAAACTTATTGACTCAAGTATAAGCCTAGGGTGTCCACCTGCATGCCTCACTGTGTCTCACTTTGCCTCACTGTGTCCATGTGCATGCCTCACTGTGTCCATGCCTCACTGTGTCCATGCCTCACTGTGCCCATGCCTCACTGTGCCCATGTCCATGCCTCACTGTGTCCATGTCCATGTCTCACTGTGTCCATGCCTCACTGTGTCCATGTCCATGTCTCACTGTGTCCATGCCTCACTGTGACCATGTCCATGCCTCACTGTGTCCATGTGCATGCCTCACTGTGTCCATGCCTCACTGTGTCAATGCCTCACTGTGTCCACGTGCAATGCCTCACTGTGTCCATGTGCATGCCTCACTGTGTCCATGCCTCACTGTGTCCATGTGCATGCCTCACTGTGTCCATGTGCATGCCTCACTGTGTCCATGCCTCACTGTGTCCATGTGCATGCCTCACTGTGTCCATGCCTCACTGTGTCCATGTGCATGCCTCACTGTGTCCATGCCTCACTGTGTCCAAGACTAGACTGACATTTAACATGGGAGTCTTTAGAAGAGGTGCCCGGCTTTGAAAAATCGGTGCTCCCTGGTCCTTGTACACACTTGTAGAGTAAGAATGAGGCTACATGTGTACCAAGTTCCGGGTCCAGGGGACCTACGGCCGGCCGGTACCGGGTCACAAAAGTCTGGAAGATCAAGCGCAAAAAGGTGACTCGAGTATAAGCCGAGGGGGGCATTTTCAGCACAAAAAAATTATATATACTCAAATATATATGGTAATTGTTATTTGTTTCATGAAAAACTTTTCAGATAATTTACATCTCCCCATCCTAGTTTAATACATGAAGGAGAAGGAACTTTCCTTTAAAGCTCCATACACTGGCCGAATAGAAATAGAAACCGGCCACCAAAAATAAAAAATAAAATAGAAACCGGCCAACATTTGGCCCCTGTGTATGGCAGCTGGTCTGACAGAGGCCGGCTTCAATTGGAGACGCATGACTGAAAAAGGCCTGCCGATCGACATCCGATCGGCACTTTCAGACAATGGCTGAGAGTGCTGACTGGTGTGTTCTGGTGGGGGAAAATAGCTCAATGAGGGAGATTGCAGCACAAACATCGGATAGTTAGTACAGCGGCTCCTTCCGAGCTCTTCAGGTTTTTTCAGCCCACCGGGTTGAACGAAAAATAACTTAAGCCGCGTACACACGACCATTTTTCATGTCATGGGAAAAAATACTTTTTTCTCAACGTGATTCTTGTCAAGCCTGCCTTCCATACACACGATCGTAAAAAAAAATTCTCAAGCAAAGAGCGGTAACATACAACAGGTACGACGGCACTATAAAGTGGAAGTTGTTTTTAGAACAGAGTGATAGCGTACATAAGTTTAGTGTCAATACGTAAACCGTCAAAATGTAGCACAAAAGATAATATTGAATACTAAACAATGGCAAGTGACAAAAAAGGAGTACAAATTCACAAGCAGTAAAATGTACACAATGTGCTGGTCCAAGTAATGTGAAATCAGGGAGAACTACCGCTAGGGGCGCCCCTGAATGTGTAACACAGTGAACAATACAAATAATAATATATAAATCAGTGAAGAAATGCAAAAACGTCTCTGAAAGTGTTTCCCAAATGTCCCAGAAGACATGTTCCAAAGATGTCCCAGAAGACAGTTTCTAAAAGATGGAGGAAATGGTGCCGGGAAGTCCTCCTCCCCCTGCCAGAGGTGGTTTTATTTGGCTATCCATGCCATAGCCGTGATGTGAGGGGCTAGGGACCACCTGAGGTGTTCACTGTACCACGTCCTTTCCCGGCACCATTTTTTTGCATTTCTTCACTGATTTATATATTATTATTTGTATTGTTCACTGTGTTACACATTCAGGGGCGCCCCTAGCGGTAGTTCTCCCTGATTTCACATTACTTGTATGTCCGCTTTTTCATCCATCCGTTTGCGGATGAAAAAGGGACATACATTGGTCCCTATGTGATTGCGGGTGTCAGCGGAAAAACATCCGCTGACACCCGTAAATCACCCGCCTCCTCAAACATTCGATTTTGCAGATGGAAGAATGTCCTATTTTTTCTTCTGAAAGGGCCCTTAAACACACCCTGGCCATGACCTTTAATGCAATGAAATGTCACCAGCACACCAAGGATTCCTCAAATGGGGTCCAAAGCTTTATTTGGTGGTCGCATGGTACATACAAAGACATGGAGGATGGAGGATTCAGTAAAGCGTCACCGCCACAGTGCCCCAAACAGTCCCCACGGAGGTCCCTCACAAGAGGAGTCACTGGTATCCACACAATGGGTCAGTTTATTCTGAGTGCCTTAAAAAAAGGATTCACACCCCTTGAAATTTTCCAATTTTTTTCATGTTATAACCAAAAACATAAATGTGTTTTATTGTGATTTTTTGTCATAGACCAACACAAAGTGGCACATAATTGTAAAGTGGAAGGAAAGTGATAAATGGTTTTGATTTTTTTTTACAAATACATATTTGAAAAGTGTGCCGTGCATTTGTATTCAGCCCCCCTGAGTCAATACTTTGTAGAACCACCTTTCACTACATTTACAGCTGCAAGTCTTTTGGGGCTTGCCTCTACCAGCTTTGCACATCTAGAGTGAAATTTTTACCCATTCTTCTTTGCAAAATAGCTCAAAGGGGTTGTAAAGATTTGTTTTTTAGTTTCTAAATAGGTTCCTTTAAGCTAGTGCATTGTTGTTTCACTTACCTTTTCCTTTGATTCCCCTTCTAAATGTTTTTTTTTTAATTTGTCTGAATGTCTCACTTCCTGTTCCTCCTCAGTAAGCTTGCCCCCATCATCCAAGCTGTTCTGGCTGGGGGTTAGTCAGTGTGCTCGCCCCTCCCTTGGGACTACATCCCTATAGGGAGACGGTGAACACACACTTTACAACCCCTTCAAGCTCTGTAAGATTGGATGGTGAGTGTTTGTGAACAGCAATTTCCTAGTCTTGCCACAGATTCTAACACATGAAAATGCTTTGATCTAAAACATTCCATTGTAGCTCTGGCTGTATGTTTCGGGTCCTTGCCCTTCTGGAAGGTGAACCTCCGCTCCAGTCTCAAGTCTTTTGCAGACTCTAATAGGCTTTCTTCTAAGATTGCCCTGTATTTTGCTCCATCCATCTTCCCATCAACTCTGACCAGCTTCCCTGTCCTTGCTGAAGAAAAGCATCCCCACAACATGATGCTGCCACCACCATGTTTCACGGTGGGGATGGTGTGTTCAGGGTGATATGCTTCGTTAGTTTTCCACCACACATGACGTTTTGTTTTTAGGAAAAAAAATCTATTTTGGTCTCATCTAACCAGAGCACCTTCTTCAATATATTTGCTGTGTTCCCCACATGACTTTTCGCAAACTGCAAAGAAGACTTCTTATGGATTTCCTTCAACAATGGCTTTCTTCTTTCCACTCTTCCATAAAGGCCTGATTTGTGGAGTGCACGACTAATAGTTGCACTGTGGACAGATTCTCTCACCTGAGCTGTGGATCTCTGCAGATCCTCCAGAGTTATCATGGGCCTCTTGGCTGTTTCTCTGATTAATGCTTTCCTTGCCTGTCAGTTTAGGTGGACGGCCATGTCTTTGTAGGTTTGCAGTTGTGCCATACTCTTTCCATTTTCGGATGATGGATTGAACAACGCTCTGTGAGACGTTCAAAGCTTGGGATATTTTTTTATAACCTAACCCTCTTTTAAACTTCTCCACAACTTTATCCCTGAGCTGTCTGGTGTGTTCCTTGGCCTTCATGATGCTGTTTGTTGGTAAACAAATACCACCAAAGAAAAGCTCTGTTTGTGTAAAAAAAAAGTGTTGCATGGCTGTGCGATTGTCAGTTAAAATAGAACACTATTTGGTCAGGTCATGAAGGGGGTAAAGCCTTCCGATGGTCAAGTGGTTAATTATTATATTTAGATAGAGAATCAAAATATCTGTTATCAATTTCTTGGTAGTCATGCAAATATTAATATGTCATACTTACCTTCTAGAACCAGTAATTGACTACTAGCTCAAAGCGTTACAGAGATTTACTATGGATCTTTGAATAACCTACAAAAACCCTGTAGTTTTAATTCTTGTTATTCAGGTCTATGTAAAACACACACAGGTAAGGCGGGATATGTCCTTTTGTCTACTAGCTCATATGGAACTGTATGGATTTCTAGTTAGAAAGGGGCAGTAAAGTAAAAAGGTAGTGCTGGGCTTTCTAATTAAAAAAGCCCAGCATGCACTGCAACCTGCTATAAAGTTGCAATGTTTAAAATGTTTGTATAAATAAGTTTTTTCATTATAAGTAATAAAAATGTATTAAAAAAGATCAGCCTTTACATTTGCAATTTAGAAAAAAGGACCAAAGTGATTATACTTGCTATTTAATCCCACAAAATAAGTAAAAGCTGTATAGTTTAATGCATATTTTTCTTAAAAATGTAATGTGTTTTTCAAATTAAGTAAATTAACTTCTCACTGAGCAAGGGAGTTCTATATACACATCGTATGGAGTAATTCAAAGCCAATTAGAAGTTGGCAGGGCAAGCTATGGAGCTGCTATTGAATAAGGAAGTTTCCTTCTGATTATTTGCTTCAAACATCTGAAAAGCACAGTTGCCAGCCATTCATGATTTCCAAAGAAAGTTACAGTAGATAATAAGTTTAAAATGTACTTAGAGGCAACATTAAAAAGGCAACAAATATTGAGCATATCAATAAAAATTCAGGTACATACACAAAGCTATGAGAAATGATATGTAAACCTATAGGCTTTATCTGAATAAATCTATAAATGTTATCTGTACTTTAATTTATTTGGAATTGGAATTATTGGTTAATAATGAGGCACATCAACATTTCTTTTACAAACACACACACACACACACACACACCACTTTTTATTGCTATATCTTTTAAAAAATGCAAGTTTTGCTATTGAAAAATAATTGACAGAACCTCTATACTGTATACATTTCTAGCATAGTGATATTTTGATGCAAAAGTAAATGGAGTATGGAAGTGAAGGAAATTAGTCAGTTGTTGTGCTTAATTCAGGAATCAGTTTAGAATACCCTTCCCTGTAATAAAACACAATTTTTTACCACCTCTTTACCAAAGACTTATGTAAAAGTGCACTATGATCTGATCAAAGGTGTTTCTTAAGCTCATACGACTCTAAAGGGTAAATTAAGAATTTGCTACAATCACAACGTCTGGGCATCTTAAAAACTTAAATGCAAAGGTAACCCTAAAGAGACAGCTAAAGCTCTATAAGTGCTTTGTGCGTTTTATAGCAATTATATTAATGAGCCTACAAGCAAATTACTGAATAAAAATGATGTCCATGAGATGGTATCATGGGGAAACACAATGCAGTGGACTTGTAGTGCAAACTGGATTTGCCTTTTCGTAAATAACCCCTTATGTCTACGGGAACAATGTTTTGTGGATGTCTTAGACCAGTGGTTCCCAACCTGGGCGTCGGGACCCCCTCGGGGGTCAAATGATGATTTGCCAGGGGTCACCAAATCCTTGGCTGTTCCTGAAGCCTGAACTGTTCTCCCAGGAAGGGAGATGATAAGATGGGGAAGAACAAAGAAAAAGGGAGAGAAAGTAAAAAAAGAGAGCATGAAAAACAGTTAGGCCGTGTACACACGATCAAATTTATCTGCTGAAACTGGTCCGACGGACCGTTTCAAAAGACATCTACGATCGTGTGTACGGGCTAGAGGACATGTTTTCCCAGTGGACAAATTTCAAAGCATGCTTTGAAATTTGTCCGCCGGAGACATGTCCGTCGGATATGTCCGCTGGTTAGTACACTAACCAGCGGACAGAAATCTCCGTGCATGCGTCAAATGGATTCGACGCATGCGTGGAAGTATTTTACTTCCTGGAGTGGTGACGTGGCGGCGTCAACATCACCGCCACGACACCACGTCCTCAGCCCGAGGGGATTTTCGTCCGATGGTGTGTACACGCCATCGGACCAAAATCCGATGAGACATATCCGCTGGGAACGGTCCGTCGGACATGTTTGAGCGGACATGTTTCATTGTGTGTACGCGGCCTTAGAGGGATGGGGGAAAAAAAACAAGGAATTAGGATAGAGATAGATGAAAGGGAAAGAAAGGAGAACAAAGAGAAAGAGTGCTACATCCTAAAATGTACTATAAGGGTTTTTAATACTGTACAAGTGGAAGGCACTCAAGGAGCGCTAAATGTCCACAGGTTAGGGGAACAAATTACTTGTCTTGCCTTGGGTGCTTTCAACCCACGCTATGAAAATTATTTTACTGTTAGGGGTCCCTACAACTTTGGAAATGTTATCAAGGGATCACGGCACTGGTAGGTTGAGAACCACTGCCTTAGACAGAAGCTGACTGTTTTTGTTAAATATACTCATGATTTTACTTTGAAAAAAAGTATTGCACAGCTACACGAAAATCTCATTCCAAATGTTAAGCCTGTTAAGTGTGATATTGAGCAGGTCATTCCAGAAATATATTTTATATATTATTATAACAGAAGATTAAGCCCAGATCATAATGTAGTATCACGCTGATATCAAGAAAAAGGCCCAAAATAACCATCTACTGTATGTGACCCTTTTTTCTTCTCCTGGTTACAAATTAGAACAAAAACAGATTCATATACAGTATAATACATCACAATACAGCTGCAGATCTTCCAAAGGATGTTTCATTATCACTCAACCAAGAGTGAAGAACTTTTCAAATTTCCTAAGGCAATTATGACCAAGATATGTAAGTTTGTATAACATAAAAAAGATCAGTAGATAGAGGCCATCTGATCTTTAACAGCGGCTACAATCAAAAATGATCTCATATCTGCCATAGATATGAGTGTTATTCATGGGCAATAGTTGATTTAAAATGCAAATGAGTATAAGTTTAGAGTAGAACTTAAAGGAGAAGTCCAGCTTGAGCTCGTTTGGCTGGGCTTCCCCTTTGGGTCACAGGAGTGCAATTAATTTTGCACTGGGAGGGGGACAGGGCGGAGAGCTGTGTCTGACAGCAGCTCTCTCCTCAGAGAGCTATGAGAACCAAGCCATTTGTGGTGTTCAATCGCTCTGATCTCAGTGCAGAGGAGGCGGGGCACAGAAGCAGCATCTACCTAGGTAAGTATGAATAGGGGAAAAAACACATACTTCTCTTTTAAGGCAAAACTTTATTTGTCATTTTAGACAGAGTAAGCCAACCCTGTCAGTTTTTTTGACATCTGTGTTTCATTGGGGATATTTATCTTCACTTATTATTAGTTATTTTAATATTTTAAGCAACAGACAGTGTGGATTCATGAAAGAGAGAAGGTGAGTAAAAACTTGGACAGAGGGGTGGCTGTGGACGTGGTATACTTGAACTTTGCAAATTCGTTTGACACAGTTCCCCACACACGGCTAATGTGTAAGGTACACTTGGAACTAGGCTTGGAAAGATCAATTGGTAAATGGATAGTCATGGTTAATGATTCTTACTCTGAATGGTCTAAGGTTATCAGTGGTGTACCCTAAGGTTCGGTGTTACAGTGTTCAGTCTTTGCAGATGACACCAAGCTATGCAGTGGAATAACATCCTTACAGGATGTCTCCAATTTACAAGCCGATCTTAATGCACTGTTTAATTGGGCGACTATGTGGCAAATAAGGTTTAATTATGATAAATGTACAGTTATGCACTTGGGGGCTAAGAATATGCATGCGTCATATATACTGTGGGGGGGGGGGGGGGGGGTACAGCTGGGGGAGTAAACAGTGGAGAAGGCTCTGGGGGTTTTGGTAGATCATAAGCTTAAAAATTGCTTGCAATGCAAAGCTGCAGTTTCCAAAGCAAGCAAAGTCCTTTCTTGTTTCAAGAGAGGTATGGAATCCAGAGAGTGAGATATAATTTTGCCCCTGTTCAAATCATTAGTAAGACCTCATCTGGAAATGCAGTTCAGTTTTGGGCACCAGTTCTCAAAAAATATATTGGGGAACTGGTGAAGGAGCAGAGAAGGGGAAAGATTAGAGGATCTGAATGCAGTCTCTTTTGAGAAGAGGAGAATAAGGGGGGATATGATCAACATGTACAAATATATAAGGTCATCACAGAGGAGAGGGCACTCTAGATGTGCAACGTTGGCAGGGACATACCCTAAAGGCTGTAATTAAAGCAAAAGGTGGTTCAACAAAATACTGACATAAGGGGGAGATCATTTTTCCAACTCAGTGATTCTGTTTTTGACTTTTTTTTCTGACATGTTGGTGTTACATCTTCCACTTGAATATAAGCTGCACTACTAAATACAGCTGGATAAAACAAAAGCTGTGTCTCTCTTCATTTAAGGCTGCAAAGCAAAAAAAACATATTATTTTAAAGGGAGTGATTCTTTTCTATACCCACTGTATGTGCATAAATACACGCATAAATGTGCAGCATTAGATGCATTTTTTTCTAAAAAGTTCTGACAGAAAAAAGCAGCATAAATTCATATGCCTGTGTATATGAGGCCTTGGGGTTGTTTTTGCATTTATTGAGCAGATATAAGAAAACTAATTTAACTGTGCATATACCAGGCCAAAAAAATAGCAAATAAGTTCATCTTTAGGGTTTACCCACACTTTAGGCTGGGTTCTCACTATTGCAAATTGGATGCGAGTTTCCCTACATCCAATTTGCATAGTAGGAGATTGTGACCGGCTCTCTATAGAGCCAGTTCACACATCTCCACAGTGGCTCCAGTGCCAATTGCACAGAAGCCCTGTGTGTCTTTTTGCCCATTTCAGGTTGGAATTCAGCCAAAAATTTGGGCTGAAATCAGACCTGAAACGGTGAATGGGAACACATCGGACTCCTGCTGTAAGCCCGCTGCATTCTCCGGTGTGAACCCAGCCTTAAAGTGGATTTAAACCCACTCTCATCCTTTCTAAACTACTGCCATAATGCTTATCTATAAGGATATACATGCCTCCTGCATGTATCCTTAACTGTCAAATATCTCCCCTCTGTCTGTTATAAGAACTGAACAATTCTGTGGGTGGATCTGTTGTCTGGAGCTCTGTGGGTGGAGTCGTGATGTCAGTAGACTCCCCGCCCTCCCCTACACTCCCCTTGTCAATGATCACTAACATCCAGTCAAAATCCAGAAAAGTAACCACATGACTTTAGAAAAGGACTGGGGGTGGGAATTAAAAAATAATGCCTGTCTCCAGGCTAGTGCATGAGATATGTAAATAACCTGTCACTCACAGCAAGAGGGCGGAACGGACTAAGGTGTTTCTCTGTAAGTCCATTTTTATTTCACTGAACAATAAAAGAGGATTGCTCAGAGCTGGATTAACTCTGTGTGGCAAGACTGGGCACAGATGATAGGAAATGTTAAACTGTACATTGTGAAAAAATAAAAATAAATTCGGGTTTACATCCACTTTAAGGTAAACTGTCTGCCCCACTCCAGCAACAACTTATAGCATCATTAAGAAACCGTACACACAAAATCATAGGTCAATCATGCCATCAGAACTAACAACCCAAATGACTGTCATCCTATGCCTATGGTACATCTAGATAAAGTCATATTTAAAAAAACTCAGAATGGCTATAGTTGAGAGACCTACCTAGGAACAGGCATGTTAAAAATTCTTATTGATGTATCCTGATATTTTTATTCTCTTGGTGGCAAAAGTGGACAGTTAAACGGAATACATTATAAACTGACACCAAATATTTTCACTGTATTCCGTTGTTTTAAGAAATTATCTATTTGTTCCATCGAGATTATCCATAAGCGTACAAAAACTGTGTGTAATATGTACAAAGTAACCATGCACTTTGCATCAAAGTTCTCTTTGTGGAAACAGTCTATGCATTGAAAGAGATTGGGAAACATTTTTAGCATCTATAAAAAACAGCAAAATATAGAGGTAAAGACGAGTTCATATCTAGCAGCAAATACTTCACAGAAAGACACGTCTGTGTTCTCAGCTGAAATATCTAGCTTTCTACTGAGGTCGAATGACATTCAATTGACACCTTTTAACTTTTTCCGCTATGTTCAGAATCCTGATATTTTAAGATTTTTGTGAAAACTAAAACAGCAAAGTTTATAGAAAAGGGATTCGGGACAATGCTCTGCTCTTTTGTAATGGAAGTTTTATTTTACTATATTTTAATGCATATTTCAGACAGAAACTCTCGGAATGTCATGAAAATACATTTCTTGTATCATTGTTTCCCAGTAGAGAAGGACAGGTGAAACATATGATCGGAGTTTATAATTGCTCCTCATCCTTCACAGTCAGTCGAGGTCTCCCTCCTGAATCAATGTCCTTTCACGTATGTCCCAACTCCTTCCATGTTTAGCTCCAGAGTGTGATCTTTACATCTAAGCTAATGACAACTGTTCTTACTTACGTTATTGTAGCATGCCCTCCTTCTCACTTTCTTAACAGCTGCTATATAATCAGTGATGGATCTACAGTTTATGCCAATTTTAATGGCTGAGTTAGACAGTGTTCACAGAAATGTCACTGAAACTTCCATCTGAACAACAAGTATGAAGGTCACAGATCTACGATGAACTAGTTTGGCCTTGTCCCTGTCTTTCAAAACCTTTTTCCAAGTAATCAGAGATTGACAGGGGAATAAAGTGCAAGATATTGAATTAAAATGGCCCCTTGCCTATTGAATGTTCCAAACAGGCTTAAAAAAGATTTCAGTCTAAAGTGCACTACAACACAGTGTTAAGATTATAACTCAAGTGGAACTCAAAATCTCTCGATCGACATTAACTATTTTAATCCTTATGCTGCTAACTTTAATAAATAGATAGGAATGTGTATTATATTCACTTTTGAAACTTTTTTTTTTACATTTCTTCAGTTGCTTCTTAGTGTCAAGCCTAGGCCAGAATGATGTCATACATCCCAGAAGTCTTTATGACATTTGTTTTCTTTATAAAAAGGCTCTTTGATCCTGTATACATAGAGCCTTCCCTCCTGCACTGTCTATCTGGGAAAGGCCAACTAACACACAGGCAGGGTAGCCAACTTGCACATGCTCAGTTGTGACTTTTATGCTGGAGAGAAAGTTTCCCTTTTCTCAGAGCTTGTCCAGATACAGTTTAGTTATGCTTGAACAGAAGACTTAAGCATTACATCTTATTTGGTGAATAGTAGGGCTGCACCGATATCACTTTTGTTTTAGTACCGTATTTGCCGGCGTATAAGACGACTGGGCGTATAAGACGACCCCCTAATTTTCCAGCTAAAATGTTGGTTTTGGGATATACTCACTGTATAAGATGACCCCTCGCTGTGCCATTATACATGCCTCACTGTGCCATTATACATGCCTCACTGTGCCATCTATACATGCCTCACTGTGCCATCTATACATGCCTCACTGTGCCATCTATACATGCCTCACTGTGCCATCTATACATGCCTCACTGTGTCATCTATACATGCCTCACTGTGCCATCTATACATGCCTCATTTTGCCATCTATACATGCCTCACTGTGCCATTAGTAACATGCCTCACTGTGCCATCTATACATGCCTCACTGTGCCATTCCATTCCCTGCCTCAACGATCTCCCTACCTTCTCCTGTTTGCAGAGATGTCAGACGGCGGCCATCCATTATTCAAAAGCCGTGCCTTCTCCTTAGGCTGTTCCGTGATAGGTGGAACACAAATTTTCCCAGCAGAGCCTCTGTTCAGTGTCTGCCTATCACGGATGTCCTCTCGTCTGAGGCAGAGGCTGAGGATGAGAAGGCATCCATGATAGGCGGAACACTTAACAGAGGCTCTGCTGGGAAAATTAGTGTTCCGCCTATCACGGAACAGTCAGAGGAGGAGGCACGCTTTTTTAATAATGGATGGCCGCCGTCTGACACAGGTACCCGGCATATAAGACGACCCCCGATATTTGAGGCATGATTTTTGATGCAAAAAGTCATCTTATACTCCAGAAAATACGGTACTAGCCGGTACCAATTACCGATATCTACAGCAACTGTTTTGTTTATACTTCAGCTGTCAGCAATGGTACAAAACATTGAAAAGTTATTTAAAATGTTGCCCTTTTTTCAATTTGAAACATGTAAATATATGTTAAAGGTGTAAGAATATTAACAAAGCAAACAAAAAGTTTTAATTATAAAATAGAAGTGAACAAAAAATTTAGCCAGAAAATAATAATTAAATGCAGGAGAATAAGGAGTTAATTAAAGGGGTTGTAAACCATCATGCTTTTTCACCTTAATGCATCCTGCTGTAAATCAAATCCAAACAAAGGAACATTTAATAAAAAATAAAAAATACATTTTTACTTGACAGGTTGCTTTAGACTGACCTCATCTGCATATCAAAGCTCATCCCTTTGATCTACAGATGAGGAAAAACAGTAAGATACGAAAATAAACAATGTTTCTCTTTTTTTTTTGGTTGAGCGACTGAGCAATGTTGCTGCCAAACATTGCCAGGCTACTTTTTTTTGACAGCTCCAATTGCCAGGACTTAATTTACACTTCAGCAGGGGAACCCCACTGACGGCTGAATTAGTCATCGGTTGTTAAGGACGCGCGGCCCCGCTCCTTAACCCCCCTGCCGGTATCCCCGAGCGTGACTCGTGGTGGATTTTTTATGCAAAAATCGGTATCCCCGAGTCACGCTCGGGGTGAATATGCAGAGCCTGCAGCGCGCTGGCTTACCTTGTATCCAGGCAGGGTTACTGTACTTACCTTGTCCCTGGATCCAACGATGCATCCCCGCTGTGTGAGCGAGTGGCGTCCTCCATTCGACTCACACAGTGCCCGCGCGCCACGGATCTCCGTTCCCTGCGACGTAACGGCGCACGGGGGCGGAGACCGGCGGCAAATTCAAAAAAGTAAACAAACACATAACATACAGTATACTGTAATCTTATAGATTACAGTACTGTATGTAAAAAGTACACACTCCCCTTGTCCCTAGTGGTCTGCCCAGTGCCCTGCATGTTCTTTTACATAATAAAAACATTTTTTTTGTGCCTGCAAACTGTAGATCGTCCATAGCAACCAAAAGTGTCCTTTTATGTCAAAAGTGATTTTAGAGCAGCTAGAAAACAGCGATAATAAATGATAATCACTTGCAGAATTCAGCGATAGCGATTTGTGGGGAAATTTGTCATAAAAAAATAAAAGTAATGACAGCGACAATTCTGAAACTGAGCAAATTTCAGTGATTCTGATTTGATTACATTATTGAATAGTTTTTATTATAATTACATTATTTGTTATAATTATTTAAAGTTATTTATTATATTATAATTTTATGATTTTGGGTTTCAAACTTTATCATACCAGAGATGTTTACTAGACTCTGGTTTGGACAAATTTAAGTGAGTTATTCCTAAGAATTACAGGCCTACAGTATAAAACGCAGAATTTCCATGCAAAATAATTGTACCGCTTTTGGTACGTAATTCCAGACAGAATCATACCGCCAGGGAGGTTAACAATTGATAATTGCTGTGTTTTTTCTTTTACATTTTAGCTGTCAGTGGGGGAATCCAACTGTCAGCTGAAAGAACCCAGCCTGAAAGTATTGGTTTTAGATCGGAGCATTTGCACGATTACTGATACTCATGCAAATGCTTATTATCGGCACCGATACCAATACTGTTATGGGTGCAACCCAAATAAATAATTATATTCTGGTTTGGATATGTTCCTGCTTTATAATGGTAAGATTCTACTACCTCTAGCTCTACTACCTTCTTTTTGTATTTTACAATCAAAATCACAGCTTACAGAAAAAAAATCATACCCACGTTTTGGAACGAATTATTCGATTTATTTTTATTTCTTTGTCTATTTGTGCTCTTACACCAAGTAACAGCCTGCTGCACTATAGGAGGAAGAGAGGCCATGGCTCCAATGTAAAGAATAGCCATGTTACTCTATAAATATAATTGCCAACATCCCATTTCAAGGACACCCTAGACCAGTGATGGCGAACCATTTTGAGCCCGAGTGCCCAAACCGCAATGCAAAACTAACTTATTTCTTTCAAAGTGCCAACACAGAATTAAACCTACCAGCGGCTCTGTACAGAGGATGGGACTGATCATCCCTCTGAATGAGCCCCAAGTGATCAAAAATGTACGATTCTGCCAGATTCGCTCACACATGCACTCACCTACCTAACCATTGAACTCACCTACCCGACGCATGCACTCACCTACCTCCTCGATATCCACCGCTCCCTGGAGGTCAGCTACAAGCCATTGCACCGCTCCTAATGGCCATGGATGATCTGCTCAGAGCACCGCTCCTCCCCCTCTGCCTTTTCACAGGCTGCACTAGACAGACTGAACCAAAGTCGTCCTGGAGCAGGGGGAGCTGGAATATCATGCCTGCAGAAAGGAATGCCCAAATGCCTTACCAGAGGTGTAGGGATTCGGGGAGGCAATAAGCTGCCGAACGGGACGGTGGAGGAAGAATTTTACACCACCCCAAACAGCGCCATGACTGGCTGCCCACCCTCCTGTCTACGTCACTGGCACCTATGCAAAGAAGGGAGCCGGTGTCCTGTCGAGTCAGTGCAATTGACTGCCTGGCTGGGGCAATCCCCTGGTGTGCCAACAGAGGGCTTGGAGTGCCAGCTGTGGCACCCGTGCCATAGGTTCGCCATCACTGCCCTAGACCTTTTTTTTAAGGCCCCTGGATTATTGCTGGCAGTGCACTCCAAATTGGCAAAGATAAGAGGTATGTGTGTGGTATTGACATATCTTCCAGCCTTCTACACTAAGCACATGGCAAGCATTCACATAGTAAGAAAGACCCTTGAATGTTGTCACTGCCTGTAATGCCCTGTACACACGATCGGTTCATCTGATGAAAATGAACCAATGGATTTTTTCATCAGATATCCGATGAAGCTGACTTTCATCAGTCTTGCCTACACACCATCTGTTAAAAATCCGATCGTGTCCAACATGGTGACGTAAAAAACACTACGATGTGCTGAGAAAAATTAAGTTCAATGCTTCGGGGCATGCGTCGACTTGATTCTGAGCATGCGTGGATTTTTGACCGATGGATTTCCCTACAGACGATCGTTTTTTAAAACAGGTTCTATTTTTTTCCACCGATGGGAAAAAAACTGGTGGGGCCCACACACGATTGGTTCATCTGATGAAAACGGTCCATTGGTCCGTTTTCATCAGACGAACCGATCATGTGTACAGGGCATTAGGCTGTATTTCAGGAGAAATGCACTATGGATGCAAGGAGGATACTGTGTGTTCTGTGTACCTACCAAGTATACCGGCAATTGTTTCTTTTCAGCAAAATGTAAAGTAATTATCTCATCAGAGCATAGAAAAATAAAGGCCAGCTGTTTGCACATTTTCACTCCTCCCTCTTTCATGGAGGTTTAGCAGGAAGATTCTAGTGCATTTCAATATCACCAAAGGCAAATAGAAAAATAGGGAAAACCCATTATTGCTTCAAATATAAAATCAGCGCTCACTCCCACTATGAGGTAATCCTATAACCATGTACTACAAAAAAACTATTAATATCAGTCTATGTTGACTCACTAGCACAGTGGCAGGTTGAGCTCCAGTAATTGCTCTGACAAGAAAAGCAACTGACCGTATGAAAACTTAATTGTAAAGAATAGATTTGTAGATTCACATACAGTATAACAAGGTATTCCAGTTTTATATTATCTCTAATAATATATGTCAGTTTAACATGCATTATACTATGAACGAACAAAAGGTTCATCTGCAAGCTACAAATATAGGTCTACTAGACTGACACAAATTGAGCTTTCCCAAAAATGTGGCTTGACATTAGTATATAAGGACAAATATGTGTGTGCCAGTTTGAGCGTAGATACCTTAATCTCATTTCCCACAGGTAACAGCCTATGAAGTATAAATGTATTTATTTTGTTTGTGAATGGCTCATCTTCTCTGATCCGCAAGGTGTTATGGCTTGGTGACATTTCACATTTAGAAGCTAAAAGAGAAATGTCCTTGAGCACTTTAAAATAAAATAAACCAAGCATAATGCTTTGTTAAAAAATAAATAAAAAATATTCCAATCTAAGACATTACCACCCCAAAAATCTTTATTTCATAAACTTTACTCACTCCAAAATAAATTTTATACTTTAGTGAAATTATATTTCTTGTATGCTAGAGCAAACTATGAATGGTTTGTGTTAATACTTTCCATCTAAACCAGGCCAGGAATAAGTTGATATCAAAGTGGAACTGGAGGCAGATAAAAAATAAAATAATAAAAAAAAATCATTAAAAATATTAAACATAAATTAAATAAAACTTTTGAAAAAAACGAAATATGCAATACTCTGTACTCTGGAGAGGGTCTGCACTAGAGGCCATTCAGGTTTGTTGAATAATAAAAAGGAACATGCTGATGAGACATAAGAGCTTATCAGTCTACTGCTGTTCTTTACTGTCCATTCACAAGCTGGGAGGCAGAAAGGTGTCCTAGCTGTATTCATTACAGTGGTTCTAAATGTAAACTTGCTATGAGGTACTTGTGTGTGCGCACTCCCAAGCCTTGCTGTTGGCTCCTGCTGCTGTGTCTTGAGCCAATGAGAAGGGGGAGAGCAGACAGAGCCTCTGCTCTTGTACACATCGCTGGATTGAGATCAGACTCGGGAAAGTATAAAGCCTCGTACACACGATCAGTCCATCTGATGAGAAAGGTCTGAAGGACCGTTGTCATAGGTTAACCGATGAAGCTGACTGATGGTCTGATGTGGTGACATAAAACACAACGACGTCCTGAAAAAAATGAAGTTCAATGGTTCCAAGCATGCGTCGACTTGATTCTGAGCATGCGTGGATTTTTAACCGTGCCTACTAACGATAGTTTTTGACCTATCAGTAAGGAGTCCATCGGTAAATTTTAAAGAAAGTTGGCTTTTTTTAACCTAAGGTTAAATAACCTATGGGGCCTACACATGATCGGTTTTGACCGATGAAAACGATCCATCAGACCGTTGTCCTTTTGTTAACCTATCGTGTGTACGCGGCCTAAGAGTGGGCAGGGGGAGCTGCACCCAGAAGGTTTTTTAATTGATTGCACAGAAAACCTTTTGCCTTTAGAACCATTTTAAGTATGGAAACTAGTGTGTCTGTTTAGGTCTGAGGCCGCGTACACACGACCGGTTTCCTCGACAGAATCCATCAAGAAACTTGGTGGCAGAGCTTTTTTGCCGAGGAAACCGGGCGTGTATATGCTTTTCATCAAGAAAACTGTCGAGGAACTCGACGAGTAAAAAAGAGAGCAAGTTCTCATTTTCCTTGACGGGAGTCTCAATTTCCTCGCCGTGTTCCTCGTCGGGCTATTTTTCGACGAGAAACACGTTGGTGTGTGTGGCAAACCTAGCCACTTCTGGAACGCTGGACGTTACATGTCAAAAGGTTGTCTATTATATGCTATGTATTCTGCTGGGTCTTATGTGGGCATAGTAATTCGTATGCTGGCAGCCGTAAGCCACTAGCATTCAAGTACTTTGTTTTATGTTGCCCAATCGGTGTTCGGCAGTTTTAAACCGAACTCCCACAACACATAACCCCAGACCCCAGCTATCAACCGACTTTTCCCTCATGCAGCAATGCCTGATGGGAGAATTGTCCAAAATGTTAAGTTCCCCATGTGGTCCTCCCTGTATTACCCCTGTTAAATCTATTTGGCTGTTTGGAAACCCCTTGCATGGGGAATTATATAAATATGGAAGCCTGTGAATAAAAAGTCAGTTGACTCTCAGAGCTGTGTTTCGTCCGGTTACTGGGGGGGATTTGGGACATTGTCTTACTTTTCAATGCTGACTGTGGATTTACCCTGGTTACCAGCGGAGAACGTGGAGTATAATATTGTACTCTGCTACAGTGTGTATGCTTAGAAACCCGTGCACCCTCGGTAAAAGTAGCGTTTGTAATGGAAATAGCACATTTGTCAAGCTGTAACAGACTGAAAAGTGCAAATGTCTCTTACCAAACTTTTACCTAACACGCAGTAACATGAGATTAGCAAAAGCAGCCCCAAGGGTTGTGCCAGTGGAATGTGCCCTGCTGTTGTATGTATTGAAGTCACCGCGTTTGAGAACGAGGAGATTTAGTCTTGACAGTGTGCACGCAAAGACTGCTTGTCAAGTTTCTCGACAAGCCTAACAAGGAACTCGTCGAGGAAAACGATGTGTCTTTCCCGACGAGTTCCTCGGTCGTGTGTACGAGGCCTGAAGCCTTGCCAAACATTGAGGCTGACTTTCTAAAGCAATTGATAATCTTCACGCATAGTTGGAGTTAATATTTCTCCAGTTGTTTTAGTGATTATTCTCAACTTCTTTAGCAAATCAACATTTATTCTTCAGGATTGTGTTTAGGGAATAGGAATCTTGTTAAACAAGAGTAAACATCACTGGGGCAAAATACAGATTTTTTTCTTTTAGAAGACATTGTTTTAGATTGCTAAAAACTGAAGATTGTTCTCAGAATCATTTTTCAAAAAACCAAAGTCATTTTGGAATAGCCAAGGAACACAAATGTGTCCTTAGCCTAGCCGGATCCCTGATCCAATTTAGGTTGAGAATCTTTGGCACCAGTAACAAACATAATGCAAAAGCTTTATGTTTTGTAACATGGAGTCATTTTTGTAAATCTTCCTGGAAGAATAAGTCACAATCACGGCACATGCTTCTGATGAAACGGGCGGCCATTCCTTTAGATCGCATGTGACGATGACATCATCAACACAGTATACAGTAAATACCTCCTAAACGTGCACCGTTTAGGAGATATTTACAGTGCCTATAGGCAAGCCTTATTCTAGGCTTACCTATAGGTGCAACATATAAAGTTAGGTTTACAACCTCTTTAAGCCAGCCATAGAAGGATCGAAATGTAACCCGTTCAGCAGGAACTGGCCGTATTTTGATCCATCTATGGTTGTACTGAAGTTGTTTCATTGATTGACTTCAGTACACCCAGTCTGTTGGGTTTGCTCATCCAATTGCTGCCTGTAGCTATAGCTGGCAGCAGTGATCATTGTATTCTGCTGGTGAGCAAGACTCCCCACCAGCAGAACACAATAGCACTTCAGAAAGTGATTCCCCCATGAACACTAAGTATGAACTAGTGGTTGAAAGAAAGAAATATGGTTAATGTGTGGCCAGTCTTAAGCTAAAGGTTTAATTGCTGCAAAAGCTGACTCTATAAAAAATATTAAAGTAAACATTTCATAAACCTAAGCATTTAAACTGATCATATAAGAGAACATTTATAAACAGAAGTTAAATAATGCATGCTAAAGCACCTAGTAAATGCATAGCTATATGTATCTGAGGTTACATGTAATGCAGGGTACACACAGTAATGACCCGTACACACGATCTAAAATTCGAAAAAAAAATACCACTTTTGAAGCGATCATACGATAATCGGATCGTTAGTACAGAGCTTTCGAGAGCTAATCATGTCAGTTCATCCAATATTATCCGATCGGACAAACACGAAAATGTTTCTTGTACAATACCAGATCGTACGATTTTCGTTTAAAAAGTACAGTTGTTGCCCAAAAATACAATAGAAATACACTACAACACATGACATCACTTCAGATTTTTTATTCTGTCGTATGAAAATTATCATGACTTTAGTAACCTCTCCATTTACGATATGCGACTAGCATGCACACAAAAAATGACGATCTATCGTCCGAATTTCAGATTGTGTCTACGGGCCATACTTTTTTTTTTGTTCAGTGAAAAAAAACAACTTATAGATCCAATGTTAGTGTGGCAATCTCCCCCTCTGAGCTATTGTGCCCCCGCCTCATGAACACATTGATCAGTGCACGCATGCTGATTTCCGGCCTGTATCTACCCAGATTAAAGTCTGATACACACTATCAGGTTTTTCCGTTCAACCCAGCAGGTTAGATAAAAAAAAATGTAGGGGCTTGGGAGGAGTTTGCTGTTCTAACTATTCGATGTTAGTACATGATTTTCCTGCTGAGCTATTGTATTCTGACTGGAGGACTGCCCCCGCCAGAAGACACAGGTCAGCGCTCACAGCCATTGGCTGCCAGAGCTGGTCAGATGGTTGTCCAGCATGCCGTCTGAAAGAAGCCATCCATTTAGCTGACTTCTGTCAAACAAGCTGGTGCATGCACAGGCTGAAGGCTGAATGACGGCCGGCCCAACACTGATATTGAGCCTGTATGCACCAGGCTTATGTCCTATCATTAATTGGAAAAGTTGAATTTGGCCTCCATCCTCCTACCTTAACCTAATTATTGGTCAATGTAGCAGCAAGTCACATTAAAGGACCAGTAGGGATGCTGATGAGGCAGGAAGAGAGGTGTCAATCTTAATCTTTTACAAAAAATTCCAACATTTGCAAATAAATTAAGCTGGTTATCCCTCTACTGATTGTTTTAACAAAAAGTTTTCACTAAATATGTAACCTCTGTCATTTTCCATCATAACCTTATTTTACATTGTGCAATAGTTGTGAAATCCAGTGTATTAAAATGAAAGCATCTCAGCATAAGCTTTGTCTTAGGTAAAATATACCATAGAGGCATGTATTGCAAAGCCTCCATTACTACTTTGTACCGATGAAGGTCAAACAGCCTGAATCCGTTGTATGCAAGTTGTAATAAAATACTCTCTAACAATAGCCTGTAATATGCACCAAAAGTTCCCGGATGCACAATTGGCTTCACAGGCATAGGAATAATTTGAACCCACTGCCTTAAATCAAGTAATATGCCTAATATTTTTTTTGCTTTTTTGTTGCAAGCCAGAGCATATCATCGGCTGACTAAATCTTATTTTTTTCTGCTGCTAGCGGGCACTTTGAACCACCGCTAGTGGCCGAAAAAGGGTTAAAATGCTCTCTCATCACCTCCTCCCATGCTCGTCTCCAGGACTTTTTCAGAGTCTCTCCAAGCCTGTGGAACTCCTTACCCCAATCTGTCCGTCTATCTCCTTCTCTATTAGCTTTTAGAGGATCCCTGAAAACCCTTCTTTTCAGAGAAGCCTACCCTACCCTTACCTAACAACTGTATTTTCATTTGAGTCCATCTGATCATCCCCCACAGCTAACTACCCTTTGTTCCACTTGACCCTCCCTTCTAGATTGTAAGCTTTAACAAACATGGTGCTCTAAACCAGCAGATGGGTGCTTTAGGAGTGCTTAGGAGCTCTTAAAGCTCTTAAAGCACTGCAAATAAGCTGGGGGCAGGACTTTTTTTGACTCCCAGCCAGCGCAGCGCCCCAGTGTAAACGCACTGGGGTTTTCACACCAGGATTGCAGGGGAGTTTTTTTCCGGCGCTATTTTTTGCGCTAAAGTGCCTGAAAAATGCCTCCAGTTTTAAAGGGGTCTAAATGTTTAACTGGTTGAAGCCTATTTGGAAGGCACTGTATAAAAAGTTGGTGGCAATACATTATTAGGTGCCTGGTTTTAGGGTCAGATTGCAAAAAAAAAATGAAAATTAAGTTTTTATAACTGTACACAACACAAATTTCACTTTATATATACCCTTAGAGCTGTTATGAAATGATCTCATCGATGTTCACATTACTGTGCCATGCTACCTAAATTAATCAGGGAAAATGTAGCTATAAGCAAACCCTTGAGTAACTTTTGTTCAGCTAATTAGTTCAAGAGACACTCCAATCATCCAAAATCTAATTAATTTGGAACATGTTTAAATCACTACTTGTGATCACAAATTCACTCTGGCCAAGAAAAAAATACATTTATTCAGTCACCTACAACTGATTTTCATATTATTATAATTATTTTTATTACCTGTAATTGATTGGTTGGCATCTCTCATTTTGGCTATTAAAGATACCAAATATTCTGTAATTTCATTTTGTGTTTCATTTACAGTTTACCTAGAGATGATTGTTGGCATCATTTTCATTTTTTACAAGTTAATTGCTTTGTGCATTCCATAAATACATGATTACATACACATTTCTAGCCTTTACCAGATACATTTGGGTTCATTTACTAAAGGCAAATACACTGTTTTCTTATAAAGTGAAGTTGCACTCGGCAAGAGAATTTACGTGGTGAAACTTTGCAAAGAATATGCAACATGTGCAAGGGAAATTAAAACAACATTTTTGCTTGCACACGATTGGTTGAAGGACGTCAGCAGAGCTTCACTTCATTTATTATGCTCTGGGGATAATTTTAAATAAGTGATCCCTCCACCCTTAAGAATGGCTACTCTAACCTTAAGGTATGGACCCCTGTTTTACCAGGCAGTCATACCAGCAGAAATCGATAGACAGATTGGTGCAATATGTAGATAGCAAACTTCTTAGGCTCGGCAACATTGAAATCGAGGATAAGAAAAAAAACAGATCTAAGTGCTCGCTGCTTTAAAAACGGCTTAGATTTATTAAAAAGGCATTAACAGGCTACTCACATTAGCCTGAAAGGCAAAACGGCAGAACGGAAATACACACAACATGTGTCTTCTCAGAGATGGCAGCAAGCGACTTCAGGTTCCTTCCCCCATACGCGTTACGTTGTAGCAACTTCCTCAGCGGGGCTACAACGTAACGGGCTAGTGTATTTGCTACAACGTAACGGGCTAGTGTTTTTGCTACAACGTAACGGGCTAGTGTTTTTTAACACTGTTATTTCAATTACAAGGAATGTAAACATCTCTTGGAATAGAAATAAGCATGACAGAGCCCCTTTTTGCTAGATCTGGGGTCAAAAAGATGTCGCTCTGTTCCTCCAACACCATAGAGCCGAGTAGGGGCTTTCTTGCTCTCACTCAACTTACTGCCCAGCCACAGAGAGCATCGGATTGGCTTTAAGCTAACTGAAAGTTCCGGTAAGCTGAAGGCGACCGGGCAGCGGTGGGGGGGACACCTCTCCCGCCGCCTCTAAAAGTGATCCTGTGGCAAATCTGCTGCCAGGATCACTTTTATGAGAAAGAAAATCAACCACTGTATAAAAAAGCTGCTGCCATAACCCCGGTATTTAACGTCAAACTAATGACGTATATTGAGTAATATTATAAATGAAAGACAATTACAAATATAGCACCTGATGTGTAAAAAAACTATCCTGGCTCCACTATTTCTTCCCTGACTTGAGATGAGTAAGGTGCCAGCAATAGCTGCAAGAGAAAGGCTCATTATGTGCCACTTACCTGAGATCGCAGCCCCCAAAGTCCTCCTCGTCCCCTTCTGCCACCACCGCCATGTCCCTTCGCATCTTCTTCCTGTTATCGCCGCTCCGGCATTGTGATTGGCCGAAGCGTCGATGACGTCACTCCCGGGCATGCACTTTTTTTGTGTTGGATAGATTGGAGAGGGATTGGAACACTTGTCAGGTTTTTATTGTTGTCTGTGTCTCCGTTATCAAAAGTGAAAATAAAGTGAAAGTATAAAAAAAATCCCAAATTTTGGGCTGTCCCCAGTAAAGTAATAGAGGGGAAATCTTCCAATTGGGGTCATATGTTCTGGTGACCTGGGAGCGTCAAGGGATTTCCTATTGCTTTCTTTTTTGGCTATGGGACAGAATGTCCCTGAGGTCCCTCTGCCTCACTCACAAATGCACACAAGGAAAAGTCCTGCAATACCTATGCAAGAAAATAAAGCAATACAACCCTGGAAGAAAACCATTGCGCCTTCAGGAAAAAACTTAAGACCCACCTCTTTTGAAAGGATCAGGACGATTCTGGATGCAAATCGCCTTGAGGCAATTTAGTTTGCATTTGCAGCGCTATACAAGTTCTCACTCACCCACTCAACGTGAAGATAAATCTCCGCTATGGGACACAGACAGCAAAAAATAAATAAAAAATCTGACAGTGGGTATTGAACTTTTCCTCATTCTGGCCAAAATGCATACAGTTCTAGTTAAGATCCAGGTTATTCAAAGTATGTGATACTAAAGTCCCCTCAAAGCAAAAGTTTTCCTTTCCTGGATAGTTCTAAAATTTCCTTTAAGACCTATGACATTGTGGTCTTCTATAGTGTGGTCCAGTTGTGAGAAGTGATGTCCCACAGGTATACAGAAACAATCTTCTTTATGTTCCTTGATGGTATGTCTGTGCAAATTCATCCTCACTTGCAACTTCTGTCCTCTTTCACCAACATAAGATCCTTTGCTACATCTTTTGCATTGGATGAGGTACACAACATTACTGGAGGTACAGCTGTATGATTCCCATTATATTGAAGGTCCCATTTGTGTGTGACACTTTAAGATAGATTGGTTGCACAGTTCTGATTATGAAGTCACAAATATTAGAATAATATCAATCTATCCAAAAGTGTCAGGCCTCGTACACACAACCGCTTTCCTCGACAGAATCCATCAAGAAACTTGGTGGCAGAGCTTTTTTGCCGAGGAAAACAGTCGAGTGTATGTTTTTCGTCGAGAAAACTATTGTGGATCTCGACGATCAAAAAAGAGAACAAGTTCTATTTTTCCTCGTCGGGAGCCTCAATTTCCTCGTCGTATTCCTCGTCGGGCTGGTTTATGACGAGAAACATGTTTGTGTGTATGCTTAGAAGCCCGCGCATGCTCAGAATAAAGTATGAGACGGGAGCGCACCTTCGGTAAAATTAGCGTTCGTAATGGAGATAGCACATTCATCACGCTGTAACAGATTGAAAAGCGCAAATCGTCTCTCACCAAACTTTTACGCGGTAACACAAGATTAGCAAAAGCAGCCCCAAGGGTGGCGCCAATGGAATGGAACTTCCCCTTTATAGTGCTGTTGTACGTGTTGTACGTCACCGCGTTTGAGAACGACAATATTTTGTCTTGACAGTGTGTACGCAAAGAAAGCTTGTCAAGATCCTCGACAAGCCTGAGAAGGAACTCGTCGAGGAAAACGATGTTTCTTTTACGACGAGTTTCTCGGTCGCGTGTACGAGGCCTCACACACACAAATACAATCGAGGATGAATTTGCACAGACACACCATCAAGGAACATAAAGAAGACAGTTTATGCACACCTGTGGGACATCACTTCTCACAACCGGACCACACTATAGAAGACCTCAATGTTTTTCTTAAAGGGAGTTTCAGAACTATCCAGGAAAGGAAAACGTTTGAACTAAGAATGATACTTTTATTTGACACAAAAAATAATGGCCTACATTCAAATATTGGTTTCCTCACCCTATACTGAATCCAACAGTTTTACAATTATTTTGTGATTATTATCCCCCCAGTCTATAGCTCTCCCTTTGTCTTATGTCAACTAACTATGCTAGTTTTATTACCAGTGCTATGTCCATTTTTTTTGTGTGTGTGTGTGTTTTCTTTTTTCTTTTTCCTTTCACTCAGAGTATGTTTTTTTTTTAACATTCTGCAAAAAAAATTGTGAATCAGTACTTCTCGGACCTTGAAGAAGGGGAAATACCCCAAAAGCTTGTCCTAAAAAATTGTATGTTAATGCAAAGAAAAAAAGAACCATGGACAGTACTTAATTGTCTTTTTCCTTTTTACTCAGAGTATGTGTTTTTTTAACATTCTGCAAAAAAAATTGTGAATCAGTACTTCTCGGAGCTTGAAGACGGGGAAATACCCCAAAAGCTTGTCCTAAAAAATTGTATATCAATGCAAAGAAAAAAAGAACCATGGACAGTACTCAATTGTCTGTCAAAAATTCTGTAGATCCAAAATAATAATAATAATTTTCCCATTATGCTAATATAATTTGCAGTGTTAAAATAATTCATTTTCCAGTCCACCTACTCGTTTTAGTGGTGTCTTAAATAAATAAGTTAGTGCACTTTGCATAGATGTATAATTTCTGTGTCTTTATTGATTGGTTGTGACATAGATCTTATATGAATGAAACTTACAGCGTGAACATAGTTGTAACTACCAATGCTGAAGGGTAAGCTGTAGGACAGATTTAATACTCCCTATGCAAATCCCTTAAAAGAAACCTGAAACCAATTTAGAAAGTGTTCTGTGGTTGTGATGTTTCCTTTTAAAAGAAGACAGTTATACAAAATACAAACCTTTCAGCAACAAAAATCACTTATCTCCAGCATGAGCAAAATTCACAGTTTGTAAATGTTAGATAACACACAATTAAAGTTCTTTTGCAAGTTAATGTTTCACTTCCCGCTTTTAGCATTGGCATACGTTGTTTAATAGTCTGGAACAAATGGGCTACCTGTGAGGATAAAGTGGGTGAATAATTGTGGTATAGGGTGTCGGACTGGGAACATTATACATTTGCGTGGTTTAACAGAGAGCCTTTTCTAGAACCCGGGCAAAACATAACACTAAATTGTACAAATGGTTTCACTGCTTTAATGTGCTATATAAAAAAAAGTAAAGGTGACCTGAGAAGCAAAGGAAATAACTATTAGTCTTGTCAAATTATCTTTGCTAGCATAATAATTATTGTTTGTCTATGATAAAATAATTATTGTTTGTCTATGGTAAAATAACTATTGTGTGTCTATGATAAAATAATTATTGTGTGCCTATGTTAAAATAACTATTGTGTGTCTATAATAAAATAATTATTGTGTGCCTATGTTAAAATAACTATTGTGTGTCTATAATAAAATAATTATTGTGTGCCTATGTTAAAATAACTTTTGTGTGTCTATAATAAAATAATTATTGTGTGCCTATGTTAAAATAACTATTGTGTGTCTATGATAAAATAATTATTGTGTGTGAATGGTAAAAATGGAAATATTATTACATTTACCTATAGTGAACAACCAGTGTTACACAACTGGAAATACAATGTTTTACACTATTAGAAAAATAGGATATCTTCATACGAGGTGATTTCAAATAGTCCCCTAACCTCTAGGTGAAATGTTCTCAGCATATCCTTGACTTGATGAATATATAAATCCATCAAACTGACTGATCCAGGACTCGACCTGCTCTTAGGTTAATGACTATTCATTAGCTGCTGCTGTATCTTTACACACAAGGGATGGAAATATGCAGTTTGTAAGGAATACGACAGTAGAACACCCACCCATGGAAAATGCTAAAACAACATTTTCCTTAGGCACCACGCATGGGGCCTTATCAGATCTTTGCCAGTTGAAAAAAAATATTGTAATGTGTTATGGTGCAAAACACTGGTGTGATTAGACTATACCCTCTTCAAACTAGCATATGGTTCTAGTGATATAAGTTGTGACCTGCTATGGTCTATAATAAATCAGACATTTTCAAATTTTTCAACATTGGAACAGTTTTAATTATTACTGACTCCATTTTTTATGGCCCTTAAAATGTAAAGTTGTTCAGTGCTTTGTGTGGGTAAAACAATACATTCAGCAACTTAAAATAATTCCCATAACGTTCAGCACATAGAGTTTTTAAGTTGGAACCCTGCACTGCACTGCCTCACCGCTATTGCTGAAAATGACCAACATCTCTATGGTACTTTATTTCTTTATTTATTTTTTGGCTGGACTAACAAAATGTAAAAAATATTATCCTCTTGTAACTAAAGTCAATTTGGTTAAATAATTATGCAACAATACATTTGCATTTTTGTCATTCTCCCTTTCAGCCAGCAGGTGGTGCTTTAAGCACCTTTTTACATGTTCCATAAAATTGTTATATACTTTGCTGAGAAAAGGCCTGTTCCTTTTACAGATTTGAGTCTGAAAGAGTGACTCCTCCCCAGGGCTTGAACTGAGCTCCAGTAGTAATCGTCCTAACAGTAGGACGTACGGCTACTGGAGCCTGACAGGCAGGGCTTTCCACCCCCAGCCTCAGCCTCTGCCTCAGCCTTTGCTGTCAGACTTGCTCTGACCCACGATCTGCCTCCCCTGAATCTGCGCCATCACACAGGTAATCCAGCCTGTCCCCCCCCTTTTCAGGATAGCCGCGCCAAACCAGCCCTGAGAATCAGCTCCCCTCACCCAGACCGCAATCGAGGCACCCCCAGCCCGTCCCCCCCCCACCGCTGTTCCCTTGCTGTTTTTGCCGGTCCGCGCCAGCCACGCTAGGTCCGCGGGAGCCGCGGCTTAGGAAAGTCCGCGGCTTCAACTGCGGCCTAGCGGCGCACGGCTACAGCACTCTCCATCGCCCTGTTCTTTCGCCCAACACACCCCCCCTACCCACAGATGCCCCCATGCACCTCCCTGGCAGCCAAACACCCCCTCTATCCCTGGCAGCCAAACACCCCCTCTCTGGGGTTTAATTCAGCAAGTTGGTGGCCCGGCTTGGGCCCTGTGTCAGGCCATCGGCCAGCTTGGTACACCCCCCCCCCAGCAGGAACTACTCTCTTCACACCATCCCCTCACAAATCATCAGATTTGATCCAGGGTCTCAACCGATCGCCTCTGAGGGATCAGGAAGGAATTTTTTTCCCTGCCCAGCAGATTGGCTTAGCTGAACCGCGTTTTTTTTGCCTTCCTCTGGACCAAATAAAAAATAAGGGAGCTGTGGTGGCTCAACGTAATTGGCAGTGCGCTGACAAGCCATTCACCTCTGCAGCCAAGGGTTCGGATCCCGGTCTCGGCTACATGTGAATTGAGTTTGGTGGTCTCAGCCCGGCTCCCGGTGGGTGTGCTATGCAAGGTACGCCTGTGCTTAGTACGCCCACCCCCCCCCCCCCACAAAAACCACCACACTTGCACGCACACGAAATTGGTTTAAAAACACATGCACTTTGGCCATGCGGTCTCTTAAAATAAAGAGAGGCGAAGGACCTACGGGGCTGGCTGGGTGGGCTAGGCCCCCTCACTCCCTCATAGGGGGAGTCCCTCTGCCCCATTGGGGTCCCGTTGGGCCCCAGTTGGGCTCCCAAGAGGAGCAGGTAGGGCGGGGTGAGTGGGAGGCCCCCCTTCACACCCGCCATTGCCACCAGGGGCATGGAGAAGGATGGCGATTGCCTCCGGGGGGAGGGTCTGCCTACTCCCAACTCCTGCAGTCCGGCTCCTCTCTCTCGAGTTCACGCACAAAATACACTTTAAAAAAAAAAAGAAAAAAAAAAGAAAAAAAAAGAAAATAGGAGAGAGGATTCAAGGAATCTACTCCCCACCGCCACCCGACCACCCCCCCCCCCCCCCGGCGACGGGCCACTATGGCCATTCGGCAATATCCTGCAGAAATCATCTGGGGCCTGAAGCAATTTGCCACAAAGCTACCAGCCGTCACCAAAAAGGCCCTGAGATTTGAGCAACTTTTGAGGATTGATCGACGATCATCAGTCAAAAAATTTAGCTACCCACCCCAAGGAAAGCACATATCATGTGCTTTGATCAATACAAGATCGGCAGTAAGACACCGATTAGAAATCCATGATTTCATTCTACAGAACAACTTAGACTGTCTCTTTATTACAGAAAGCTGGCTCACAGCCGACTGTAACACCATTCTTGGAGAACTGGTGCCAGAACACTACCGTATTATCACTGAAAACAGAATAGGGCAAAGAGGAGGAGGACTGGCGGTGATCCATAAGACGCATCTTGTGATCTCTAAACCAGCCCTTCAGCACTCGCTTCCATTTATGGAAACCCTTACTCTGCAACTGCAAACAAACCCCCAGGAGACCGTCCGTATTCTGCTCTGCTATAGGCCACCGGGGCCTAAATCGCAGTTTTTACCCTCATGGTCAGAGTTCATCTCCACTTACGCCATAACCAGCAAACACCTTTTGCTGCTCGGAGACTTCAATCTCTGGGCCAACTCCTCACAAGACCCCGTTGCCGACACCTGTATCGACCATCTGGAAGGATTAGGCCTTCAGCAACTAGTATGTGGGCCCACACATGCTTCAGGTCACACACTCGATCTTATCTTCAGACAAAATCTGAAAGTAAGTATTTTGGAAAATTAACCATTGCCATGGACAGATCACCATGCAATTAAATTCATAATTTCCAATACTGCCCTATTGATAAAAACACCCAAGCCAGTGACAACAAACTGGTCTAGATCTCAGAAGAAGCTCCATTCGGAACTCTTCAAATCTACCTTGGAAAATAAAATTAAAACAATTCAACCAGGTCAAACGGCCGTAGACACACTGGACGCCATTAATGCAGCCCTACTACAGTCAGCCGACTTAGTAGCACCAGAACGCAAAGTCCTTACCCGGAAAAACAAGGCAGGCTGGTTCAACAACCAGCTATCGCTACTGAAGCAAGAGCGTAGAAGGGCAGAAGCCGCCTGGAAAAGAAACGCTTCCGAGGCGAACCTCGCCTTCTACAAAGTAGCAACGAGAAGATACCACATAGAAATCTTCAAAGCCAAGAAAAACTATTTTTCCATGGCCATCAACAGCGCCATAAACCGCCCCCGGGATCTCTTCAAGCTGGTCTCGCAGACCATGAATCCAGACTGTCTTGAAGCCCCCAACTCAGACACCCAAGAATTTTGCAATGAATTGTAGGATTTCTTCATCAATAAAATTGAGGGAACCCGGGAAAGCATTCCGCAAAACAATACCCCTGAGCTACCACACAGCACCCGGAGGAACATGCTACAACCAACAAAGTTCACTCTGGAACCCATTACCATCGATGCCACAGAAAATATCATCGGCGCTTTGCGTAACAGCACATCGCCTAATGATATCATCCCCACTAAGCTGCTAAAGGAATGTGCCGATATCCTGGCACCTCCCATTACGCAGCTTATAAACCAGTCATTTAAGGAAGGCATAGTGCCCTCCCTGCTGAAAGAGGGCACAATCCAGCCCATCTTGAAGAAACCTACCCTGGATCCCAAGGACCCAAATCACCGCCGTCCCATAACAATGCTAAACGTTATCTCCAAGGTAATGGAGAAAGTGGTGGTACAACAGCTGCAACAGCATCTAGATACCCACAACCTACTTGATCCACTGCAATCGGGATTCCGTCCCGGACACGGGACGGAAACAGCATTGCTCAAAATATGGGACAACGTTCTGGAGGCCGCAGATGAAGGAGAATCTTGTCTCCTGGTTCTGCTGGACCTAAGGGCAGCCTTTGACACCGTAGATCACAAACTGCTACTGACTCGGCTGGCTGAGGTAGGCGGAGTCACAGAGGGTGATTTACCATGGTTTTCCTCCTTTTTGGGAAGCCGATCTCAAACGGTGAAGTTGGGACCGTTCACTTCTGGAAAACGCACTGTGTCATGTGGAGTCCCCCAAGGCTCACCTCTGTCACCGGTGCTCTTCAACATCTATCTTCGACCTCTCTTTGAAGTCATCAGTAGTCAACAACTACTTTATCACTCATATGCAGATGACACACAACTCTATTTTCGCATCTGCAATAGAAAGGATCATCATCTCAGCTTAGAGAATTGTCTCTCTTCAATAGAAAAGTGGATGACTAGGAGTTTTCTCAAACTCAACAATTCTAAAACAGAACTTCTTCTGTTTCAGGCCAGTCGCAAGAGTCAACTGGCAACAACCTGGACACCTCCACCCATTCTGGGCCAAATCATCTCCCCTAGAGCCAAAGTCAAAAGTCTCGGGATCATTTTTGACACCCACATGACAATGGACGCACAAATAGGGTCAGTGGTCAGCGGATCTCACCATCTGCTGCGCCTACTACGCAGGCTTATTCCATTCATCCCCAAAGAAGACGTGCCAGTTGTGGTGGGAACAATTGTGAACTCCAGACTGGGCTATGCAAATGCCCTCTACCTCGGACTCCCAAAGTACCAAATCGCTCGTCTGCAAGTCGTACAAAATACGGCCGCCAGACTGGTGACTGGGAAAAAACCCTGGGAATCAATCTCACCGTCGCTGAGATCCCTTCACTGGTTGCCAGTAAAAGACAGAATTGCTTTTAAAGCTCTCTGTCTGACTCATAAATGCATCCATGGAAAAGCCCCGCAATATCTTTGCGATAAAATAGAACCCCACAATCCCAATCGCATTCTGCGATCCAGTGACCAAAATTTGGTCAAAGTACCCAAAGCCAGATTCAAGTCCAAAGGAGAAAGAAGGTTTGCGGTCCAAGGTCCCAAACTTTGGAACGCTTTACCAACCAGCATTCGGTTGGAGGAAAACCACCTGACCTTCAGAAGACAGATTAAAACTCTGCTCTTTTGATGTCCAGAGAGACTGTTACAACAAGCGCCCAGAGGCGATTTGGTTTGCATGTGCCGCGCTATATAAGTTTTTCATTCATTCATTCAGTATCCCAAGCTGAAGTTTGTAAACACAACTAACTTTATCCACTTGTTTTCCCCCTGGATTGACTATTTTTTTTTTTTTTTTCAAATAGTGTTTATTGAAAAGGTTTTATAAAAAAGACAAAATAAGGTCATTACAGGAAAGTAATACATAGAAGCATTACAGAGATACAATACACATGAGTGAGCCAAGGTAAGTACACCAGCCAGATAATGATTCGTAACCATGAAGAGCAGACAGTAACAAGTGGAACAGAATTGTACCTAAAGGAGCATAGAAATTCGCGTAGTTATCATTAATACCTTGAAACCTTGGTAAGAGAGTAAGTAGTATTGATACGAGTAGAAGACACAGAACGAGAGGGGGGGAAGGGAAAAGGGAAGAAGGGGGAAGAGAAAAATAGGAGGGAAGACAGAGTAGGGGGAGAAAGAAAGGAGGGAAGGGGATATCTGATCTGAGCTCACGTATGTGCAGATAATGCATGGCAGTATAGGGCACACATAGTCATCGTAAACATAGTCATCATAAACATAGTAAGCCAAGGAACTGAAACATATAATTCCAAAAATAAAAGAGAAAAAAAAATAAGATAATAAAATAAGGATCCTAGGGCCTAGCCTTGTACCACAAGGTCCATATGGACCAGTCGGAGTCAAATTTAGCTTTATTACCTCGTCTTTCCGCCAACAGGGACTCATGAACATAGTTGGTTTGAACTATTTTCAGGACTTCTGATACGTTAGGGGCATTGTCTGCTTTCCAATGTTGAGCTATCAAGGACCTAGCAGCCAAAAGGATGTGGGTCACCACTCCTCTGAAATTGGGTGGGAAGACTTCAATTCCTAAATGTAATATCGCTAGACTAGGGTTGGGGCTTGTTAACATTCCCGTAATTCTAGAGATCTGTGAGAAAATTAAGTTCCAGAAGCTAGTGAGATGTTTACAGGTCCAAAATACATGTAGCAAATTTCCTACCATCCCGCACCTCCTCCAGCAAAGAGGAGAGTTGTCAGTACTAAATTTAGCGAGTCTGTACGGTGTCAGGTACCATCGAAGAGCAATTTTCTGAGTCAGCTCCCAATGGTTAACACAGCTTGAGGCTTTGTATAGGGAGCTGAAGGCCTTACGCCACTGATCATCCGTAAAGGATTCACCTAAGTCTCTTTCCCACTTCTGATAAGGGGGGGATTTTGTAAAACGTAGCTTATCCTGAAAAAGGTTATAGAAGAGAGTAATTCCCTTACATGGGGCGGGGGTGTCAGTGTAGAAACGCCATATTTCCTTAGGAAGGAATATTTGATGAGTTTTGATAGACCTTAAAAAGTGGGCAATACGAGTGTAAGTGAACTGGTCAGAAGGTGGCAAGTCAAACTTAGACTGTAAGTTTTGGAAGGGGAGAAGCACGTCGTTGTGAAATAAGTCTGAAACCAGTTTAATTCCCTTGGTTTGCCAGCTGAGAAGGGACAAGTTAGGGATGGCTTGGGTTAGAGTAGTTATGGGTACAGGAATTTCAATAAGGGAAGAGGGAGGAACTGTTCTAGCATACAACTCCCTCCACACCTCAATAGAGGCCCGAAGGGAGAGAGGGAGATTCCGAGTTGGAAAGTGCTTCCATACGTCTATAAAGAGGAAATCAGTGAGGTTAGTGGTGGGGCATAGATCTTTCTCTATAACTGTCCAAATAGCAGTAGAGTTTGGGTCTATCCAGGGTCTGAGTTGTGCTAGTATGGAGGCGCGGAAATAATCTCTAATATCGACCAGGCCCATGCCCCCAGCTAGTCTATGCTTAATTAGATACAATTTGGAACATCTTGGTCTTTTCTTTCGCCAGATAAAATTAGAGAGCAGGGTATTGAGAGTTTTAAGGTGTGCAGAAGGGACAGGAACTGGGAGAGTTCTGAAGATGTAAAGAACCTGCGGGAGTAGTAGCATTTTAAAAGCCGCCAACCGGCCAGACCATGACAGCTCAACATTGGCTAATCTAACCGACTCTTTAGAAAGCTTTTCGATCAACGGTAGGTAATTAGCGGGCACTAGACTTTCAGGGTCTGCTGAAATTTTTAAACCCAGATAGGTAATCGTGGAGGGGCTCCAGGCATAGGGGAACATCTGTTGGAGATGTCTCTTTAGAGGAGGGGGGATCCCAAGGTCTAAAATGGTAGATTTTGTGAAATTCACCTTATAATAGGATAACAAACTAAATTCCGATAAGGTATCGTGGGCAGAACAAAGAGAGATGGCGGGAGAAGTCAAAAACAGGATTATATCGTCTGCAAAAAGGTTTACTGTATGAGTGGAGTTTTGGATACGGAAGCCCGTAATGTCTGGGTGGGACCTTATCCTCTCCGCCAGGGGCTCTATAAGCAAATTAAAAATTGAGGGGGATAAGGGGCAGCCTTGGCGGGTGCCATTAGATATTAAGAAGGTATCTGATAGAAGGCCGGAGGTATACACTTGAGCACATGGGGACGAATAAAGAGCCAGGATGGCCGAGAGGACAGGTCCTCCAAATCCAAATCTCAGGAGAGTCTGACGCATATAGCCCCAATGTATCCTATCGAACGCCTTCTCCGCATCCAAAGATAGGAGCAGAGAAGGCGTTCGATGTTTCCTTGCGTGCTGGACTATCCCCAACACCCGTCTCGTGGCATCTGACGCCTGTCTTCCAATGGTGAAGCCAGACTGATCAGGTCCAACGAGGGATGGGAGGATGGGTAGTAGTCTATGGGCCAAGAGTTTTGCGTATAGCTTAACATCTGAGGATTGACTATTAACCACTTGCTTACTGGGCACATAAACCCCCTTCGTGCCCAGGCGAAATTTCAGTTTCCGGCACTTTGTCGCTTTAACTGACATTTGCGTGGTCGTGCGACGTGGCTTTTCCCCCACAAATAGAGCTTTATTTTGGTGGTATTTGATCACCTCTGCGGTTTTTATTTTTTGCGCTATGAACAAAAAAAGAGCGACAATTGAAAAAAATATATATATTTTTTACTTGTTGCTATAATAAATATCCCAATTTAAAAAAAAAAAAAAAAAATTCTCAGTTAAGGCTGATACGTATTCTTCTACGTATTTTTGTAAAAAAAAAAAAAAAAAAAAAGAAATAAGGGACTGGTTTGCGCAAAAGTTATAGCGCCTACAAAATAGGGGACAGAATTATGATTTTTTTTTAAATATTTTTTTTTTACTAGTAATGGCGGCGATCTGCGATTTTTATTGGGACTGCGACATTACGGCGGACACATCGGACACTTTTGACACATTTTTGGGACCATTCACATTTAAACAGCGACCAGTGCTATAAATATGCACTAATTACTGTATAAATGTGACTGGCATTGAAGGGGTTAACACTAGGGGGTGAGGAAGGGGTTAAATGTATTCCTTGGGTGTGTTCTAACTGTGTGAGGGGAGGGGACTGACTGGGGGAGGTGACCAATGCTGTGTCCCTATGTACAAGGGACACAGATCGGTTTGCTCTCTCCCTGACGGGACGTGGAGCTCTGTGTTTACACACAGAGCTCCACGTCCCTGCCGAACGCGTGTACTCGGCGGACATCGCGGCCGCCAGGCACACGTATCGGCTCCTCAGCGATGCGCCGTGCACTGTTTTTCCCCGCTGCTCGCCACCCAGTGGCACGTGCGGGGCATTACAATTAGATGCAGTCCAAAGACGTCAACCCGGCACTTGCTGACGTCTTTTGTCCATATCGCGGATCTCAAGTGGTTAAGATGTCTCAATCTAAAGTTTCAATCACAGGGTAAAGTAAAGGTCTTTTGCCTTAGAAACTTCATAGCGCTTCTTTGTCAAGGGTCAACTCTGTACTAAATGTTTATTTGCAAAGATTTTATACAAATATCAAAAACAGTAATAATTAGACATGTGCATTAGTTTCCATTTGAATGCATTTTCGTCCGAATTTCGGGTATATTCGTTATCGTTTTAACAAACGAAAATGAACGTGCAGAATCTGAAATCCGAAAGATCCGACATAAAAAATGCTTTATTTTAGTTTTCATTGCTACAACAGTTCGATATAGATAGGAGATTCGACATGAGGCTGATAATAACAGTCTGTGTCTATCGAATTTGCGGTCCAATGTGCCTAACCTAACTCTATTAGTCCAAGATTATTCGACATAGAGATAAAAGATTCGACATTATAGAGGAAGTGTTGGGGTAGACCAGTCGACATGAACGACGAAGATTCGACAAAGCAGCGAAAAACATACAAACGTTGAATCTGTCATTGAAGGCTTATGGTGTCGAAAGTTCTAAGAAGATTTGACAAGCAGCTAAGCTGTACGACGCCGCAATCGTACATTTCCGGTCAAATGCTCGGCCCATAGGCTATAGAAGAATTTGAATGTTGGTTGACTAGTAATAATTTATAAATATAATTATTACTAGTATCATACAACATTAGAATTCTTCTATATCTCTTAGGCGGAACATTCGACCCGAAATGTACAATTGCGGCGTCGTACAGTTCTTCTTAGAACATTTGACGGACACCATAAGCCTTCAATGACAGATTCAACCTTAATTAATTCAGATTTTCGAACAAATGCATGTTTTAACTAAACAAAATTAAAAAAAATGAATTTTGGGAATAACTAAAAACATTTAAAACGAAATTCCGAAACAAAATATTTCAGTGTGCACATGTCTAGTAATAATACATCAGTTAAAAAAAAGTGAAATTTTGTCTTTAAATATCAATAGCATTTTAAAAAAAAAAAAAAAAAATTGCACCTACTACTATTTTTCAGGGTCCCTTTTGTTTGTGTAAGTGGTGCTGCATGTGGTGTGGTGTATATACACACTTGGCCTACTCAAGGCATCTATAAGATGCTAAAATTGGAGCCAGATATGGGGACAATGTCATTTATAGGTAGACACCAGACCGAGGAGAAGTGGTGGTAAAAATGGTGGCGGTGATGGATGGATTGACAAAGGGGATTATAAACTTCTCAGCACTGGAGAACATCTCCCAATTTTCTGAGATGGGAATGAGGGACACCTATTAGCAGAAGCATGTAGGCACAGGACATGTCCCATCAAAGGAGATTTATACAAAACAAATGATTGGTTAAACCCACAAGTGCTTTTTGCTACCACTACTATTGCCTTATATTGGCTTTTGAAATGTATAAATGCAGACATTTAGAAATTAGATGAAAGGTTTAGCACCATTTAACACTTTTTTTATAGATAAATAGTGCATTTTATATACCACTATATAGATTACACCAATATGAGGAACAAATGAGCAGGAGAAGTCTCATTTGCTCCAAATGAGGGACAGTCCCTCAAAATCAGGGACAATTGAGAGCTATGTCAGAGGAAGCAAAACTTATTAACAAGTATGTCAAAATATTTTATAGCTATTGTGCTATAGTCCGCACTGAAATTATTTTCATAATTTATAACTTTGAGTGTGGTTAATCCTTTTTAATCTCCAACACATCCAGGGGTGACTATGTCGCAAGTAGGAGCTATAAATGTACAAACACCAGCGAAATCATTTATAAAAATCTTCCATTACATACAGTATACTTTCCTGATCACATCACATCTTCAGGAAAAACTTCAATAAGCCCAGCATATACAATGCAGTGGTCAGGACTTATTCATATAGAGCCCAGTGTATAGAGTGCAGTGGTCAGGCTGTTGTCATATACAGTCCAATGTACAGAGTGCAGTGGTCAGGAACATGTATACAGTCCATTGTACAGAGTGCAGTGGTCAGGAACATGTCATATACAGTCCATTGTACAGAGTGCAGTGGTCAGGAACATGTCATATACAGTCCATTGTACAGAGTGCAGTGGTCAGGAACATGTCATATACAGTCCATTGTACAGAGTGCAGTGGTCAGGAACATGTCATATACAGTCCATTGTACAGAGTGCAGTGGTCAGGAACATGTCATATACAGTCCATTGTACAGAGTGCAGTGGTCAGAAACATGTCATATACAGTCCGTTGTACAGAGTGCAGTGGTCAGAAACATGTCATATACAGTCCATTGTACAGAGTGCAGTGGTCAGAAACATGTCATATACAGTCCATTGTACAGAGTGCAGTGGTCAGAAACATGTCATATACAGTCCATTGTACAGAGTGCAGTGGTCAGGAACATGTCATATACAGTCCATTGTACAGAGTGCAGTGGTCAGAAACATGTCATATACAGTCCATTGTACAGAGTGCAGTGGTCAGAAACATGTCATATACAGTCCATTGTACAGAGTGCAGTGGTCAGGAACATGTCATATACAGTCCATTGTACAGATTGCAGTGGTCAGGAACATGTCATATACAGTCCATTGTACAGAGTGCAGTGGTCAGAAACATGTCATATACAGTCCATTGTACAGAGTGCAGTGGTCAGAAACATGTCATATACAGTCCATTGTACAGAATGCAGTGGTCAGGAACATGTCATATACAGTCCATTGTACAGAGTGCAGTGGTCAGAAACATGTCATATACAGTCCATTTTACAGAGTGCAGTGGTCAGAAACATGTCATATACAGTCCATTGTAAAGAGTGCAGTGGTCAGGAACATGTCATATACAGTCCATTGTACAGAGTGCAGTGGTCAGAAACATGTCATATACAGTCCATTGTACAGAGTGCAGTGGTCAGAAACATGTCATATACAGTCCATTGTACAGAGTGCAGTAGTCAGGAACATGTCATATACAGTCCATTGTACAGAGCGCAGTGGTCAGGAACATGTCATATACAGTCCATTGTACAGAGTGCAGTGGCCAGGACATGTCATATACAGCGCAGTGTACATAATGCAATGGTCGGGAACATTGTATTTACAACTCGGTGTATACAGTGCAGTGGTCAAGCACTTCTAATTTATAGCGCAGTGTACAGAGCACAGTGGTTGGTTATAGTAGCTTATTGAAACCATAGGCTAGCTGCATTCTCCCTCTATACCCCCATCTGACTCTGGCTGCACATTGCAGGGTACAGAGTTCCATAATAGTGCCTGAAGCTTTGTCTGTTTATTATAAACATGTTTAGAGTGGAGTTCCACCTGATGTCCACTGGGACCCGCCGATCATTAACGAGAGAACAAGGCAGATCACGATTCTGCTAGTAGGGGGAGACAGAGATCTTGTGTTTCTGCTAAGCAGGAACACAGATCTCTGTCTTCTTACAGCTAAATCACCCCCCAATACAGTTAGAAAGCACTCCCTAAAAGCATTTAATCCTTTTGATTGCCCTATGTGTTAACCCCTTCCCTGCCAGTGTCATTAGTACAGTGCATTTTTTTTAGCACTGATCAATGTATTTGTGTCACTGGTCCCCAAAATGTGCCACTTAGTGTCTGATTTGTCAATTACTAGTAAAAAAAATTATAAATAATAATTTCAGAAATCTATCCCATAGTTTGTAGATGTTATAACTTTTGTGCAAACCAATCAATATACACTTATTGCAAAATACATATTGGCCTAAATTTATGAAGAAATTCGATTTTTAAAAAAATTTATTGGGTGTGTTTTATCGCAAAAAGTTAAAAATATTATTTTTTTTATTTACAAAATTGTCTGTCTTTTTTTGTTAATAGCGCAAAAAAATATAAAAATGTAGAGGTGATCAAATACCACTAAAAGAACACTCTATTTGTGGAGAAAAAGTGGACATCAATTTTATTTGGGTACAGTGTCACACGACCACGTGATTATCAGTTAAAGTAACACAGTGCCGTATCACAAAAATGGCCTGGTCATTAAGGGATTAACCTTCCCGGAGCTGAAGTGGTTATGAAATGGCAGTTACCAGCCCATCTAACACTACCCTCCGCATGGGTTGAGAGTGGAGAAGAGATTGAAGCCATCCCACGATAGGAAGTATGTTACCCTCTGGAGTCACACATATACGGTGGTATTGCTAAGCTGCAATATAATACATTTTTGGGGTTTGGATACACTTGTGAGCAATCTCTATTCCTTTATTGTAATCACATTGTATTTTTTCTTGTGTATGCAATGACAAGATCAACTATTTTTAGAATGTATTTTGCTATAGGCATGCACAGATCTAAACTTAAAATATAAATTTGTAGTCCATTTACCCTATTAACATATTAAGGGAGATTTACTAAAACTGCAAAGTGCCAAAGGTGGTGCAGCTCTGCACAGAATCCAATCAGCTTTACGTTTTATTGTCAAAGCTGAATTGAAGAAGCTGATTGGTTACTATGCACAGTGCACCAGTTTTAGTAAATCTCCCCAATGTGTGCCCAATGACTTGTCATTAGTTCTGCACTTAGCAGTCTATAAAGATGGCAGACAGCAGTGACAGAATATTTATTAGGAGAGTCACATCTACTCTATACACGCATACCCCACTTTAAAGGAAAATAGGGGGGTTTATTTACTAAAGCTGGATAGTGCAAAATCAGGCTCACCTCTGCATAGAAACCAATGAGCTTCTAACCCCAGCTTGTTCAATTAAGCCTGGTAATAAAACCTGGAAGCTCATTGGTTTCTATGCAGAAGTGAGCCTGATTTTGCGCTTTCCAGCTTTAGTAAATAAACCCCATTGTGTACATAAAAGTGGGGTATCTCTGTACTCGGTGAGGATGTGATGGACACAGCAAGAAGCCATAGATAACTTTTCCTGTTTTCTCCCCCCAACAACCATCAGATCACCCTTTCTGTCTGTACTGGGCGCACTTTTGGGTGCAGTGATACTGAGCGCACAAATGGCAGCAGACAGATTGCTTAGATATGAACCTTTAAAATGTTTGCAGGCACAGATAACACGCACTTACATTTAAGATAGACAAAACACTGGTGTGTGACATCAACATGAAATACTTAGATTTTATCATGTTGAATAAATTATGAAAAACGCACTAATGGTATTCTAATGTGAACAGTGATTGGTCGCCTCTGTGACAATTTAGTCCTCAACCTACAAACTCACCCAGGCATGAACACTTACATCTTGTCTTATATAAATATAGCTACATGATTGGATTCTTATTGACTATATGTATTTTATGGTGCCTGCATACAATTGATTTTAATTCCCCTGTTGGTGTCTTGTGTGAGCTCAAGTCTAAGAACAGAAAGATAGTTTGTCAAAGAGAAGCTGCTTGGTATACTTAAAAATAATGAATTCCCTTTTCCGCTTTGTTACTTACTAATGAAGACGTTAATATGCAGTTCAGGACTTAAACATGGAAACGTGTGTATCTCTGCTTTGGTGTGGGATTTCCTCAATGACTCCTTTACCCTTGCTTAGGGCTACCTATATACATAGCAGTCTTAAGATATACACAATCTTGAAACAATTATTCATTTGTCACAGAAAAATTATGTACATTTTGAAAAAAAAGTGATATTTGCAATAGAATAGAATATTGATATGTTGAATAGGAACTTTTTCACAGTTTTCTGTCATTAGCAGGTGATAAGATAGTAGTAGTAGTATAAGGTTCATGGGCCTTTGGCAAGCTCTATGTGTTGTATCAAACATATTACTGTTGCAAGTGGTTTAGCTTACACACATTTAGATTTCTTAATTTACCATGTTGGCCTATGTTGTATTGCCTTTACATTGTAGCTGCAGCCAGCATTGGCAATAAAACTGTTCCCCCCTCCTAGGTCTCATGTTGTGTACCTATACAGTAAAATTAACAGGCCCCTTTCACACGTACGGATCCCATGAGGATCCGTACCTTTCACATCCGCTTGCTCATCTGGGATCACTCTTTTGATCCCCGCAGAGTCGGGAGATGACAGGGTGGTCCCTGCAACCGTCTGTCCGTGTTCACCGATCCGATCCACAGACAGATGGAAAAATAGGATTTTCCTCCGTCTGCAGAATCGGACCATAGCGGGGACCGATGAGATCGGGTGTCAGCGGACCCGCTATTCCATAGGGATACATGTATGTCTGTATTTCATCTGAAAACAGATGGATGAAATATGGACATTCAACCCGCACATGTGAAAGGGGCCTTAAGAACTGCGGCTGTTGCCTCTGTTTTGGACTAATGGTTGTGCATAGTGAACTTCTACGTTGCATCAGCCAGAATTAGGCTGGCTTAGACAAGTGGAATAATGTGTGCGACTTCTCAGCCAGCAATTGAAGAGCTCTTAACAGTTTGTTGGGAAGTGAACAAAGACAGAATAAAGTTGAGTTTTTTAATGCCTTTGTTGATCCTTAAGCCTAGTACACACGATCTGAGTGTTGGCAGGGGATTGTCTGATGACAGACTGTTGGCCTAAAATCCGACTATCAGTGCACTCCTTCAGACAATTGTTGTCCAACTTTCGCCCAACAAATGTTGTATGTCAGGCTAGTAAATTTTTGGCGGACAGCCGTCTGCTTTGAGATTTTCGTATCGTCTGTACACAAGTCCTTCACACAAAAATCCAAAGTACAAACATGCATGCTCAGAATCAATGCTCACCAAACACGACATTAGCAGAAGGTGCCAAAATGGCAGCACTCAAGAGATGAAATTCCACGTAGTACGTCACTATGTTTGTGTTCGTTAGCCAAAATCTGTGTGCCATTAGTATGCAAGACAAAATCCAGGCACACATTCTTTTAAAAAAAAGTCTGATGCTTGGTTAGCCAAAAATCAGATCGTATGCACAAGGCTTTACCCTCACCATCCTCAAGCTCGACACAGCTAAGAATGCTATGATGTTAATTACTCCCTTGTAGGATTTTATACATCTATTTTTCCATTCTAAGATATCGTAAAAGATTATGCTCAGTATGCACATAGTTGTAACCTGCCATTTGTTGTACTTTGGGACTTATCTTATTGGAATTACCCAGCACTGTAGTCTAATAATTTGTTTTCTCGGTGTAATGTAGTTCTTTTGTACAAAACCCTATATGACTAAGGTAACTGCCCAAGGTTTTGTAATGCATTGATTTGTAACCTTGTGGTCATCCATTTGTCAACCAGTCTCAGGAGAAGGACTAATTATCTGAAAGGAAGTTTTTTGAAAAATCATTATTTTTTCTTCATGGCTAGGCTGGTGCCAGGAGTCAATAAGAAGAGAATAAGATTGCCTGCCAGCATGTGGGGAAATTCTCCATACCAGGTGTGCGATTATAGTACTCGAAAAGTCACAAAATTAGAGAAGACAATAAGCATTTCAATGGAAACTTACTATAAATTGACAACTTTAGTGAAACAACCAGTTATACAACAGGGAAACCACCTATGTGTTTCACACTATTCACTACTTTCTAGAGCCAGGGTTCTTGACCCCTGTCTTGTCTACAAACAAGCATAATGATTTTTGTAAATACTATGATAAAAAGAATCCACAGATTGATCATGCAGCAGTTACCGTATATATCACGCCTCCTTAACTTTAAGAGGGAAGTTTCAGGAAAAAAAACTTTATACAGCCCCGGCGTATAACACGCAGGGCACAGTCTACCCTCCATTTTCAGGGTAAAAAGGTGAGTGTTATACGCCAATAAATACAGTAATTATTCTAGCTGTCAGTCTATGCAGCCTAAACTATGCATCAAGTTAAAGCTGTGGTGTTTTTAAACAATTATACCATGGGTGAGTTAGAAGCAATAATTATAGGGCCCTAATTCATGGTTAACTCTAAAATGATAACATGTAAAGGCTTTTAAAGCATCCCTTATGAAAAAATGTGGTATGGTAACTTTTCGCGTTTAAATATTTGGTATCTATTTACTTGATGAAAATGTGAAAAAAAGGTGGGCATGGTATCCTGTTTGTGTGCTCCAAAATGTATTTTATTCTCCAAGGCCTTAGCTAAAAAAAAAATATATAAAGCATGGGGATTTTTAATCCCAACTCTAGGCCACTATGAAATTATGCCTTGCAGTGGGGCCCTGCTACAGTCAATAGCTTTCTTTGTATAGAGGAGATGAGAAACAGTTTTACTGACCAGATCCTCTGCACTCCTGGCAGATGACAATCCCCCACGCTTTGGCAGTGGACTGTCCCTCTACATCATCATGTCCAATGCACGACTATGGACCTTGCTTTGGTCTTGAAGATGTCAGGACCCTAGACTGCTGGAGTATGGGGGACAAAAAGCTGTGGGGACTAGTCTACTGTGGGAAGGAGTAGAGGTTCAGGTAAGTACAGTTGATCTTCTTTCTTATGTCCTAGACCTAAATGAGCAAATATCCCTTGCAGTGGGGCTTGTCAGGACTCAGGAGTTGGATTTTAAAGTGATACTAAACAGAGAAGTGTTAATTGCCGTATTTCATCCATATAAATCCTATATATCATGCCACTGTATTTTTTAATCTCTAAGTTCCTTATTTCTGCAGTTCTGTTGTGCGGTCAAATGATCTTTCCCTGTTCTTTGGCATCTGCAGGGAAAGATCCTTGGAAAAGGCTTATAATACCCTACTGATGTATGCTCTCTACAGTGTAAGTCTGTGTCTAGCCAGCCCTGATTGGTGATGTGTCAGTCACATGACAGTTTCAGAAAAGCAATTCAAAATAAATTATAACTATCAAATAACTGTTTAACAGATCCCAATAATTCTTTATTGAACATCAAATGTTTTTTTTTTTGTGCATTAATATGGTGTGGGTGGAGTCAAATATGACTGACTCTATCTTTCACTACTGTATTGATAGATGGCATCTGCATCCAAGGCTCTTTTTTTTGCAGGTATTAGAAATTACATGATATATATATATTTAGATATATATATATATATATATATAGATCTATATATATATATTACTGATTTATATTACAAATATGCGTTTTTTTGTGAATATAATCGATCAGCATACTATTTCCCACCCCCATGGTGTTAAGCAAAAGAAGGACATAGAGAAGAAGGGAGGGAGAGAAGTGTCATTTACCACTGTGTATATGTCCACATAGTTTATATTTTTTTGTCGGTGCACACATAACTAAAGGGGCAAATAAAGAGCTTAGAATTTAAATGAAATTGAAGCATGCTCTGTAGAGGAAATCAGCTGGTCTACACAATCTCAACCTGCAGTGGGACACAAATGGGAAGGACAGCTGAAGGCAAGATCAATCAGGTATATTTCACTCTATATAAACAATAGTATATAAAAACATTCACAGTCCAGAATACTGTATCAGTCAGATACTATGAAACAGTGCTAATGTTGAGTAAATGTGGCCAACTCCACAGAAAAAGTATTTTTCGGAAGAGTGATGTCTAGTACCGTGATTCAGAATAATGTCCATAGGTGAGCCTATAAGTAATTGCAGTGTGCATCTTCCACCGATCACTCCAATTCCACCACGTGATATAGACTCCCCTTAGGGGGTTAGACTCATCAGAGCCCAAATATAAACCAGCCTCTAAGAGAAGTAATCCTCTGAACCATAAGCTGTAGTCACCACCATTCCAGGAGATCAAGGGATGATCAGAGCTCAAATCAAAATCATAAAACGAAAGAGCGTAATTCTGTTTATTTTAAATTCAAAGCCCTCACATCAAATATCCCCTCATAAGTTATATGTACAAAACATAGCAGTTAATAAGGCATTGAAAGTGTAAACCGGGTGCACCTCACCATATCAGCTGTCCGGCATACAAAGCTGTGCAACCGAGGAGTGACCAAGACAACTTCCTGGTTCCGGATCCCACAGCGGTGGAGTCCACACGTCACTTCCGATATGTCGCCGTGTGGGTTACGCCCTAAATATATTTCACTCTACACTCAGCGATTGCTTTAGTGGCTTTGTGAGCAGGAACACTTTGGTATATACCATGTAATGAGAGTTTTTTCATAGTCTAGGTTTAATGACACTTTAAGTACAGTAATTTTCTAGTAGAAAATGCTGATGTTAACATGTGAAAAAATGTCCCCAAATATGAAATGGTTAAATGTTTTACTATTTGAGCCCCAAACTTATTTCCCCAGGTATCCAGCTGATGTGAGGACCACTGCTCTTTGTGTAAAATCAGTGGTCTTTATGTATCATTTAACAGAATATTTTGAAGGTGGTTTGTCTGTGAATCATTTTGTCAGTGCTAAGGCAAAGCTAATAACGTCAACGGGAAGTTCAAGGAAGCCACATTTTTTTAAAGGGATACTTTTATGAAAGGCTCTTTAAATGTCAACTCTCTCACTATCAAGCTTTATATTTCCATGTAATTGTTCCAGGGCAACCTATGGAGTCATACAGCATGAGCATTCCATACGTGATTTGTTTTATAGCTTTACAAATATTGTGCTGACAGCATCCATGCATCAGTTCAACACTTCTAGCGCATGGAAATAAAACCTGCTTAATGGAAATGCAAATGTGACAATACGTTCTCCTCTCACTTTATTTACCAGTCAATTTCAAGCAAACATCTGGAGGAACTGATCTTAAATCTTATCATTAGGAACAAAGTAGCCATGTTTCCAATAAATAAGACATTTATAGAGGGATGAGCTGCATGTGAGTTAGTAGCAGATGCTTATGCGCTCATTAAAATCAGATGATTGTTTCCTGCACTTTACATTACTCAGGAGAAAGTCTGTTCTAAGGCAAGGCAATGTTACTGGAAATGAGAGATAAAAAGGAAACAATAGACAATAACAAAAAAAGCTATAAAATGAAAATGACAACAGGTAAGGAAACTTACACGATACTGCATCATCCTCCACACACTCCTCTGCAAAGCCATTGGATGCATTAAAAAGAGAAAAAGGAAAAGTGAATGTAAGGCTCATATAAGGCTTGAAAAAATTAATATCAAACACTTATTAAAAGGCGTTTTTTAAACAGCTAATCAAATATCAATGATGTGTAGAAATCTTTAACACTTGGCCACCATCTAATACTATTATTAGTTAATTACCGGCAGTTAGATAATTAGAAACATGTTTACTGTTTTAATTATGCTGAAAAATTACCAACAAAATAAATTATAATAATGCTAGCAATCCATGTAAATTACAAATATCAATAGCTAACTCCAGTCCGATTTAGTTTTCTGTGGACCTTTGGCCAAAAAATTTCGTCCTTCCTTTCCTATGACAACTGTACGTGAAATAGGGGAGCAGCTGTCACAGGGACAGGAAGCCACAAACTTAAATAAATAATGTTAAAAGTTCTAACCCTTTCTCATTGAACATTTATTTTTGTTTTGCCTACATGCCCATTATAGTGATTTCCCATCAAATCCTGCCCTAGCATATAAGCATATACTGTATATATATATTAACTATTTAGAAAACTGGTTGTATGTTGTAATTTTGGGTGGATGGGAGGAGAAAAAAATAATAAATTGGTTGCCTTTACTGTCCTTTTTTTCAGCATTGCATTTCTAGGATGATGACTTGTCATTCCTACTGAAGATAGTGGACAAAGTGGGGTTGATTTACTAAAACTGTAGAGTGCTAAATCTGGTGTACGTGTGCATGATAGCCAATCAGCTTATAACTTCAGCTTGTCCAATTAAGCTCTGCAAAAAAACAAACAAACCTGGAAGCTTATTGGTTTCTACACAGAGCTGCATCAGTTTTAGTAAATCACCCCCCAGTTTGCAGTTAATTTTCCACCAATTGTAGTTACTTGGCATAAACGAAAGCATGGTCGAATTGCAAAAAAATTTTTTTTTCAAAATCAGAAAGTTTTTTTTTGTGATCTGATGACGCCACCTTGAAATTCGGCCAACCAAGCCTTCAATTTCACCTCATGTTGCTACAGAAAATAATTTTCTTGGCTTGGAATCTTCTTTTCTTTCCGGGAATTTTCTTTTCTTGCACATGTGCATTTCTTTTTTTATTAAATTTCTTGCACGGCTCTCCCATCATTGATTAGAAAATCGTTTCCTTTTCAAGACATTTCCAACGAGTCCGATTCCTCAAATTTGATTGCCGCACGGAAATCGGCTTTTGCTGCAGCCCACTAAGGCCGCGTGCACACGATCAGTTAAACCGATGAGAATGGTCTGATGGACCGTTTCATCGATCAAAACCGATCGTATGTGGGCGCCATCGGTTATTTAACCATTGGTTAAAAAAAAGCCAACTTGCTTTAAATTTAACCGATGGTTTCTTAACCGATAGGTCAAAACCGATCGTTAGTAGGGATGAACCATCGGTTAAAAATCCACGCATGCTCAGAATCAAGTCGACGCATGCTTGGAAGCATTGAACTTCATTTTTTTCAGCACGTCGTCGTGTTTTACGTCACCGCGTTCTGACACAACCGATGGTTGTGGGCGCGACGGACCATCAGTCAGCTTCATCGGTTAACCGATGAAAACGGTCCATCAGACCGTTCTCATCGGATGGACTGATCGTGTGTACGCAGCATAATGGTGCGAAAATTGAACAAAAATTCTTAGATACGATTTTCGAAAGAAAGTTCTTTTGAAATTCGACCCGTGTATGGTCGACATGAGATTGAAAGATCAGCTTGATGTTCCCAGAACCTTTTTCCTTTGTGCTGATGAAGATATGTCATCCCACTACAGATTGCATTTACATCAAATCACCAAAATATGAATTTTGTTGTTTATAGGTTATTCTTCTTTGCACAATTCTTATTCTATGATGAGAAGCTTTTCAGCATTTACATTTGTTGCTTTAGGCAACAACAGTTTATGGTATAGTCAAAAAAATAAAAAGCAGGTTTAGTCATTTTAATTATACAGATTTATGCATTAGATCTATAGAGGAATAAAAGAGGCAGAACTGAACTCTAAAAGAATGAAAATTCATTCTGAAGAATGGTGGTTACGAACTATGCTTTATAGTTCAAATCAGTCACTCAGTTTAACACATGCCAGGGCAAGAACTGAACAGCTCAGCCAGTCATCAGGGAAAGTTCACTGCATTGCAGCTGAAAATTGTGACAGTTGAGAAAAGTGTCATTTGTTGCATAGAGCTATCTTTTTCCACTTGTACAGACAGAAATATGTAGGCTGCTATAGCTGACCTTATTCTAAAATGCTAGCTGCCTGTTTCAATCATTTCTGAGTCACTGACCTGGAACAACTATGCAGCAAGTAACACCAGAACTCCTGATCAAAATAGTTATTGAGGGTCAGTAAATTATGTTTTTGTTTTTTGCTTAGGTAATTTTAACCAGTAAATCAGCCAGGCTCCTGGCATTTTTACAAGTAGAAGGCACGTCAGAAAACTGATCGCACTTTACTTAAATGTTGCCTTCTGCAACAGCAATATCTTTCCGGGCACTTGGGGAAAAGATAAATCCATAAAGTCAGTAAACGACTTATTAAAACAGGAACGTCTTTAATTAAACTTTTTTATAAGGGGGTGGATATGGAAGTAGTGTCAGCAGAGGGCTGCGAGCGAGTCTGGCGACCAAGGGATGGGTAATTTGGGACTGCAGCCTAAAGCATGTGTAAACTCCAATAAGGGCTAAACATGAGACTAGTATCAAACAAGTACTGTTAGGCCGCGTACACACGATTGAATTTGTCTGCTAAAACTGGTCCGACGGACCAGTTCAGCGGACAAATCCGATTGTGTGTATGGGCTAGCAGACATGTCTGACCAGCGGACAAATTTTAAAGCATGCTTTAAAATTTGTCCACCGGCAACATGTCCGTTGGATATGTCCGCTGGTTAGTACACTAACCAGCGGACATATCTGCCCGCACAAGCGTCGTATGGATGCGACACATGCGTGGAAGTTTTTTACTTCCTGGTGCAGTGACGTGGCGGCATCAACATCACCGCCACGTCACCGCACTGTCTGCCGGTGGGAATTTTGATCCGATGGTGTGTACACACCGCTGGACGAAAATCCAGAGGAGATTTTGTGTACGCGGCCTAAGAGAAACATAAAAAGGAGGTTGGCGGTTTAGTGTAGGTATAAGGCCACTAGGGACCAATGGGTGGGGTTTGTAAGGTCCATCCAAATGCTTGGAAATAGTGGCCAGGTCCAGGTGCTCTAGGTGTCCCTACTGGGTCTCTACTTTCTCTACTTTTATGAAGAAACCTGTTTTAGGACATTATTGGTACCAGATGCATTACAGATCAGTAAGGCCGCATACACACAATCAGTCCATTTGATGAGAACGGTCCAAAGGACTGTTTTCATCTGTTAACCGATGAAGCTGACTGATGGTCTGATGTGCCTACACACCATCAGTTAAAAAAACGATTGTGTCAGAACGCAGTGACGGAAAACACAACGACGCGCTGAAAAAAAACGAAGTTCAATGCTTCCAAGCATGCGTCGACTTGATTCTGAGCATGCGTGGATTTTTAACCGATGCTTTTGCATACTAACAATCGGTTTTGACCTATCGGTTAGGCATCCATCGGTTAAATTTTAAAGCAAGTTCTCTTTTTTTGACCGAAGGATAACTGACCAATGGGGCCCACACACGATCGGTTTGGACCGATGAAACAGACCTTCAGTCCGTTTTTATCGGTTTTGAACGATCGTGTGTACGCGGCCTAAGAGAGCTTAGTAATGACAACCTGTATAATTTTCTTAGTACAGATTAAACATCAGGTTTGATTTACTAAAACTGGAAAGTGGAAAATTTGCTGCAACTGGGCATAGTATCCATTCTGCTTTTAACTTCAGCGTGTTCAATTAAGCTTTGACAAAAACCTGGAAGCTGATGCAGAGCTGTACCATATTTTGCACTCTCTAGGTTTAGTAAATCCGCCCCATTGTCTTTTGCAACAGCAATATCCTCCTGGCACCCGTGGAAAACATAAATCTATAAAGTCTGTAAAAAAACAGGATAATCTTTAATATAAAAGCAGATATAGTAACAATGGTAAAAGAGTAGGTGGATCGGTGAGTGAGTCTGGCTGCAAGAAAGGGTCATATGGCAAAGTGAGTGACTTCTTATAAGGCAAAACACAGTCATGAGACTGATAACAGCCTAATGCCGCGTACACACGGTCGTTTTTTGCGATGAAAAAAAACGTCGTTTTTTAAAACGTCATTTAAATTGATTGTGTGTGGGCAAAACGTTGTTTTTTGTCTTCAAAAAAACGACCAAAAAAAAATTCCAACATGCTTGAATTTTTTGTGTCGTTTTTCAAAACGTCGTTTTTTGTTTCACAAAAAGTCACCGTGTGTAGCAAAAACGTTGTTTAAAATGACGTTTTTCAACCCGCGCATGCCCAGAAGCTAGTTATGAAGCGAGCTTCAATGGAAAAGAGTGGTGAACGTAACCTCGCTTTTTGTGAAAAAAAACGATGGTGTGTATGCAACATCGTCTTTGAAAAGTGACGTTTCAAAAACGTTGTTTTTTACTTCACAGAAAACGTCGTTTTTTTTCATCACAAAAAATGATCGTGTGTACGTGGCATATTACTATAGGGGAAACTTAAAGAGAAATTTAAGGGCCATAAAAAGTAAATTGGTGGGGTTTCTTTCTAGGCGATTCAATATGGTTTGCTAGAGTCAGCTGCTCTGGGCCACCCTACTACCCTTTATCTCTACTTTCCCAGATAACCTGCTCTTGTAGTCTTCTGGCTTTATTAAAGTGGAGTTCCACCCACTTTTACATCATTAGCTTAAAGTAAAGACCGCCCCTCCACCACTTGTTTTTGGTCATTCAAAAAGCACCACATGATTTACGCATACGCAGTAGAAAGCCAGCGGTGAAGCCTGAAGGCTCCACTACCTGTTTCCCTGAGTTAGAATGGTGGCGCCTGCACCTGATTTGATGGACGGATCGGTCTCAGGGGGCCGACATCGCAGGCTCCCTGGACAGGTAAGTGTCCTTATTAAAAGTCAGCAGCTACAGTATTTGAAAAAATTGCGTCTGGAACTTCACTTTAAGAAGCTTATTCTAGGCAGTCCTTAATGCCAGAACCTTTACTGACTACATATTTTTCTCAGTACTGGTTAACGTTTACTGTTACTCAAACAATTCATTTTAGAGCGGGTTTGCACTGGTGTAACACGCGATTTGACACTGGGAGCACATGTTGCACGACGTGTGAAAATAAATGTTTCCCTATGAGAGCCGTCTTAACTGGTCCGACAGTCTGTCTGACTTTGAAAATGCTCCCTGTACTACTTTGGTCTGACTTTGATTCTACTTCAGCCCATTAAATATCACTGAAGTTGTACCAAAGTCGGAACGCCGTCTTGCATGCTCTGACTTTGGCATGCGACTTGTGCTCTGCGGATTTTGAGGGGGAATGCCACGCCAAATTCTAAATAAAAACCCGGCATGGATTCCCCCTCCAAAAGCATACCAGGCCCTTGGGTCTGGTATGGGTTTTAAGGGGAACCTACTATGCCAAAAAAAAGGCATGGGGGTCCCCCCAAAATCCATACCAGACCCTTATCCCAACATGCAGCCCGGCCGGTCACGAAAGGAGGTGGGGATGAGTGAGCGCCCCCCTCCTGAACCACATTCCCTCAACATGGGGGGTGGGTGCTTTGGGGCAGGGGGGCTGCGTGCTCGGTTAAGGGTCTGGTATGGATTTTGGGTTGACCCCCCACATCGTTTTTTTGGCATAGGGGGTTCCCCTTAAAATCCATACCAGACCCAAGGGCCTGGTATGCTCTTGGAGGGGGAACCCATGCTGTTTTTTTTATTTAAAATTTGGCGTGGAGTTCCCCCTCAAGATTCATACCAAATACAGTGCCTGGTATTGGCGGGGATCCAAGTCGGATCCCTGTTCATTGAAAGCAGGACGTATGTCGGCTTTAAGTCGCAGGGTAAAGTCGGATCCAAAGTAGGACAAGTGTCGTGTCGCACCAGTGTGAACCCAGCCTGAGCCCAGGTTCACACTGGGCTGCGGGAGTGAAGCCGTGCGAGTTCAGCTGAACTCGCACGATTTCACTCCCTCTGGCAGTCACCATTTTGGCCCCAATTTCAGAGACATCTGTGCAGGTTTCTTTTTAGTATAACTTATTCAAACGTTTCTGCACAGATGTCAATGTAAATCGCGGCCCAAAATCACAAAGAGTAGTACAGGAACTACTTTTTGAAATTGATGCGGCGTCGCACCAATTAGGGCGGTGCCATTGCCGACAATTGCCGGCAAATGCCGCCGATTTGAGATGCGATTTGACGTCTCAAATTGCATCGCAAATCGTACCAGTGTGAACCAGGCCTTAGAGTATTTTGAGGTAAAACAATACAGTATGCAGTATTGCAACAAACCACCAAGTAGCCATGATCATTTTATTTTTAGGTAAAATGTCTATACAAATAAATAATGCAAATGCTTTTCTAATACCATGGTTCTTTTTAGCATAACTTATTCAAAAGTTTAATCATGTGGTTAAAGATGATTTTCCTACAGCTGCTCATTTTTAGTTTTAATATCCACCCTGGAGTCAATAAACCCAATACACAGCTGTTCATATTATTAATCTGCAGGTATGTGCCAGAGATTTATGTTGCACCTTGCTGAATGTCTGTCCTTGTTTGCAAAGATTTACTTCCAACAAACTTTGGCTAAATAAACAGTGTTTTTTTTTAATGATATAGGACCACAGTGATAATTACACTTGGTTAACTGCAGGCAGGTTCTCTGTATTTTAAAGAAAGAGCACGGAATACAATATGTTTGCTGTTATCAAAAGCTAAAACATTTGCATTTGCAAGGTGTGCATTATTATTCAAAATGTCTAGAACATGTGATGTAGATCTAAAACTGCTGAATATGCACATGTGCATTCACACACACATGCAACCTACTTGTTCTTCTGTTGTTAGTTGTGATATTGTGTATTATATTTTTCATTGAGCTCAGCTGTGCTCCCTAAAGTAGTTCTAAAGATATGACTTTTTAAACCTTAATGCATTAAGGTAAAAAATATCCAAGTATTTGTAAGCCCCGAGTCCCCACTCGATCCTCCGCCTCACCCATGTGTAGTGGCTCTCTCCCTGCAATCACAGGATAGGTAGGCAGCAAAAAGGGGGGGGGGGTATTGGCTTCTGCTACTGTCAATAAAATCCTGTGAGCAGGCAGGGGAGGTGGAGACAAGCTTTGCTGTATATGTTTTTTTGATGCACATAGCCTAGCTCAAGAGCAAGCTAGCACATGCGCCCCCATAGGAAGCGGCTTCCTATGGTGGTTCACGGAGAAGAAGAGAAGCCAAGAGCATCCACAGAAGAGGAGGTTCATGGCCACTCTCTGCTTTACCATTGCAAAGAGCAGGTAAGTATAACATGTTTGTTATTTAACATCATCAACCATAACAATCAGTTTATTCACAATGATTGCTATACACTGTACACTGTACACTTGTAGTCCTGTGTGTAGAGCAGTGTTTCTCAATTCCAGTCCTCAAGCCCCCCCAACAGGTCATGTTTTCAGGATGTCCCTCAGATGAAAAGGCTGTAGGAATTACTAAGGCAGTGAAACTGATCAAATCACCCGTGCAAAATAATGGAAATCCTGAAAACCTGACCTGTTGGGGGGCCTTGAGGACTGAAGTTGAGAAACACTGGTGTAGAGGAACAGGAGCCTGTTGCAAACTGCAAAGGTGAAGTAAAAACATGACAGCACATGATATATTGAATTAAAGGCATCAAGAACCCATAACTCGGGGGCATGTCATCAAGTTGCCCTGGATTCACAGGAGAATGTTACACAGAGCAGTGTCATGTCGTTTTTTTTAACTGGTTTAACTGCACAGATGGACCTCTCCACAGGCATATCCGCACACTTTGCGGTAATACACAGTGATATTCTAACCTGGAGAGGAAGCCCAGGAGCCCAATCTTGGTTTTGAATTGGATTTGATGCACACTGTAGGTTTCTCAGTTGACATTGAGTAAGTGTGGGCTTATGGTATGTCCCAGTACCTTTAAAGCCTTTCTGAACCTAAGCACAAAAAATTAATTGCAGCTTACAAGTCCTTAGAAGTGGTGGCTAAATTTGCTTTCTTTTTTTTTTTTTTTTTTACCTAGTCACTTCCTGTCCTAGGTTGACAATGCTCACTCCCTCCACACTTGTTATTAAGGGCCATCAATGTCACTTTATGTAACCCCCCTATTTTTGACTACAAACACCTCTTCCTTACATTATCTCTATTACTAGAGAAAAGGGGTTGTGTAATTTACAGACAATAGTTGACAAAGCTAATACAAATGTTTGCGATGTTTATCAGGAAGTTACAAAAATACAGGATTACTGGCAGGATCAGCAGGTATTATTTTCTGTGCGTACAGAAAATATTCTTAGCCTGCATTTTTTTTTAATAATATAAGCACCATGCCTAAAGACTTGTAGATTGCAATATAATACATTTTTGTTCTTCTTTAGATGTAATTTAACCCCTTGAAGACCTTGATTATGGCTGATATACCATAAAAGAGTAACAACATTTCTAGGACATATTTCCTACATTCAGCTCCTCTCCCCCTCCTGTTGCTCCCTCTCCCCAAATATTGGCAATTACCAGCTGCCAAAATGACAGCCAGGAATTACTATGTATTACTTGGCAGGGGTGACTGTCAAAATGCAGCCACCCTTGTGAAAAATGACACTTGCAGATTGTCTATAAATGTTTGGCCATGGATGTCTCAGATCAGATTTCATTAAATATTTTATTGATTTACTGCACCACGAGGCTTCTCTTATTCTCTGCCATTATATGATACGTGTGCTCGATGGAGGTCGGTGAATGTCAGAGTTGCTTTTATGATCTCTTTGTGGGGACACCATCGCTGCAATTTACTGGCAGGGTCACAAATCCCTATGAAGGCTTGATGGTGAGAACATTGACTCTTCTCATTATACAAGTGTGTTTGATGCCTTTGATTTGAGATATACCCTGTCCAGTCAGGCCTCGTACACACGACCGAGAATCTCGTCGTAAAAGAAACGTTGTTTTCCTCGACGAGGTTCTTGTCAGGTTCTTGTCTTGTCGTTCTCAAACGCGGTGACGTACAACACATACGACGGCACTATGAAGGCGAAATTTGATTCCACTGGCGCCACCCTTGGGGCTGCTTTTGCTAATATCATGTTACTGCGTGTTAAGTAAAAGTTTGGTGAGAGACGATTCACGCTTTTCAGTCTGTTACAGCGCGCCGAATGTGCTATCTCCATTACGAATGCTACTTTTACCGAAGGCACGGTCCCGTCTCATACTTTATTCTGAGCATGCGTGGGTTTCTAAGCATACACACAAACGTGTTTCTCCAGCCCGACGAGAAACACGACGAGGAAATTGGGACTCCCGGCTAGAAAGAAAAGAGCATTTTCCCTTTTTTTCTCGTCGAGATCAACAATAGTTTTCTCGACGAAAAACATACACACAACCGTTTTTCTCTGCAAAAATGCTCTGCCAACATTTTTCTTGATGGATTTTGCCAAGGAAAACAGTTGTGTGTACGAGGCCTAAGAGGCTTCATTTTTGGGCATTCTGTTCATGGCAGCACCAAATGTTTGTGTCCAGCACTGAGCATGTTAAGGCACGGGGAAATAATTCATGTAGATTTGGACTATTCACAATATATTAATGAACTCTTTTTGGATTATTGTTTATTTCTTTTGACACTGTAGTCATTTATTGGATGTTACATATTGTTTCAAATTCTTAAAAAAGGTATTTAAATATATGGTTTAATTAAGTGTCCTGTGGCTACCAGGAAGCAAACCAGTGTGGAACACAGGCAGAAATGACGTCACCGGATGGATGAGACGGTTTGGCAGGCAGGCAGGCAGGCTATGCGCTTGAAGCTCCAGCTCCTTCTATTAATCTGGCTTTGTGTATTGTAAACAAAGTGTATTAGACTGCTCGTATTAGGGGTTCACACTTCCTATGGTAAGCGCGATTTGTGAAATCACTGGTTGGCGACACCTTTACTATTTATTTCAATGGCCTGAATACATTTAAACCCACACTCCAAACACTGCTAAATTCACCTAAACTAGTTTGAAACAAATGCAGCGTAAGTGAGTTTATAAAGCAGATTTTTCTCTTGTCAGTATAAACAGCGTTTACAAGACACCAATGTGCGTGAGGCCTAATATAATAAGACAGATTAATCCACTTGATTGGGAATGTGCTTTTAGATATTTTATATTATGTTTCAGTAAATGTTATTTTGTTTTTAATACTGAGAACTTGGCTTTGTTAAATATGATCTATGATGCAATGCAAACTTCATGCTTACTTTTCATCAAAATTAATAGTTTGAAAGATGTAGTGGCACAAAGTGATTATTTTTGTATTGGACTTGTTTTAAAAATGCAAAACCACAGTCTGCAATATGAAAGATTCCTTATTAGATATACAGATTTTCCCGATTCAGAGAAAAATATCTGAATTATAATACTCTAAAACAATCTACTGTTACATTGTATTTACTATCTCTTTCATATGTAGATCAAAGGGGTAACGTTTGATCTGCATATGACATCAGATAAAGAAACTGTTCCAAGTAAAAAAAAAAATATTCCCATTTAATGCATTGTTAACCCTTAGTTAACCCTAATTTACATTAGTCAACTCTTTTCAGCCATTAGATATTATTTTTATGCTGATTTTTTTTAAACTTTAAGATTTTTTTATTTTTATTTTCATTCATTATTTTTGCAATTTTTTTGTAGTGTTGTATAAAAAATTTGCATAATTCCATAATGGGCCTTAAAGTTCCAACCTGCCAATGGACCCTGTAATTGTATCTTTACTCTAACTCTGTGGCCCTGTCAAAAACATACTGCAACGAGCTATTGGTCAATACTTCCCTCTATCCTCCATTGCTCTACTCCTTGGAGATATACATGTTAAGAATTGGGCAATGGCTGATATATCAATGGTTTGATATCTCAAAATGTCTGGATCTCTCAAATGCATTCAAACAATTCTCCAAACTGAATTTCACCCTTGTAATCCTCTATAGGGGCTTTTATAAATACCCGCAGCTATCCAAAATTATCCACTGTGTTGGAAGGGATGCTGATACTTTGGCTCATTGCATCATATAAACCCTCAAGCATGACACTATTCAATGCTACTTATTAGCATCCCTTAACTAGCTCAGTGACATATCATGGTACATAACCCTGACCTCAGATGTACTTTTTTGCAATAGGTAGCAAATCACATTACCAATAAGGTCCTTGCAGTGACTGTTTTTTCACCCTTCTCTACTTGGTTCCCTCCAGCCTTCCTCCTTACTTCCCTACCTCCCTCCTTTCCATTCTCTACCCTACCCCTTGTGTTTTACAAATGCCACATCTCACATCAATCAATGCTCACCATGCTTGAGTGTAACTATAGCACTCAGGAGCATATTATAAATAGTGAATCTATCTTATTCTACCGTAAAGATCATTTTATGTTTTGTACCATGGCACACCTTGTAACCACAGTGCCTTTTGTGTTTGGAATAAAAAATAAAAAATTATAGTTAAAAAAATTAGCAAAATTAGAAAAAAAGTGTCTCCTTTCATTTGCAAATAACTTTCTCGTGCTTTGTACAAGAAACTATTTCATTGTCATTTTAAATGAATTATAGAAAAAAAAAGTATATACTTTTTATTTACAGGAAACTTACTTAACACAAAAAAAAAAGCTAAGACGCTCTGCCAGAAAAAGTTTTTGGGGAGTTCATTAAGGGACATAGAATCCATATTAATTCTAAAAAATACTGTTTTACTGATGCCTACAGGAGATCTGACACTAACAAACAAAGCTGTTAGTCAGATAGAACCTTTCCCACACCGATTATGCTCCAGTTTTTTGTAAGCAGTGGGTGGGACTGTGGTAGCTTACAGCTCAATGGCTGCCTGAAGAACCCTTAGTGTAAAGCTGGCATCAGAAAAGGTCTGAACAACCATCTAGTAAAACTTTGAGAACAGAAAAACAGGTGGCAGGCTTTCAAATATAGAGAACAGATTCCGGATGTTAAAGCCCAGCAATACTAACTGATCTAGTGGTGTTCATCAGACAACAAAAAAAGGATCCTTATCATGAGCCTATAGGTTTGAATGTTCAGTGGCCTAAACCACCCAACAGAGGGACAAGAGACATCTCTTACGGGGGAAAATTATGTCATAGAGAAGCAACAGCCTAGAGATAAACTCAAACAGTTGAATGTAACAGCACAGGTCAGAGAGGTCAGATAGGTCAGAGAGATAAAAGCACAAGGTCCTGGTTAAGGTGAAAGGGAGAAATACTATAGGAAGAAATGGGGCCTTAGGGCTCAAGACACTCTTTTCTCTGTGTAGCACCAGAAAAGGTTCTGTACAAGATAAAGCTGCTAGTTCAGAAGCTTGCCTCCCAGAGTTGATGGCAACAAGGAAGCTACTCAGTGAGTGAGAATAGGTAGAGGAACCCCTACTAGGTTTGGAAGGGCAGCTTTTAAGCAGTTGACAGAACCAGGTCAAGATCCCACAGAGCTATGCGTAGATGTACAGGTGGAGCTATATGAATGACACCCTGGTGTTGATTAGCCGCTTGCCGACCACCCGACACAGTTATACGGCGGCAGGTCGGCTCTCCTGGGCGAGAGCCCGTAGCTCTATGTCGGCACTTTCGACGGCCACTAGGGGGCACGTGCACGCCGGCGGTGGCCCGCGCACCCCCCCCGCTCGCCCCTGAGTCCTGTGCGTGTGCCCAGCGGGCGCGATCGCCGCCGGGCACACGCTATCGCTCGTTACAGAGCAGGAAACGGGAGCTATGTGTGTAAACACATAGCTCTCGTTCCTGTCAGCGGGGGAAACGCTGATTTTCTGTTCATACAATGTATGAACAGAAGATCAGTGATTTCCCCTAGTGAGTCCACCCCCCCATACAGTTAGAACACACCCAGGAACACACTTAACCCCTTCCCCGCCCCCTAGTGTTAACCCCTTCACTGCCAATGGCATTTTTATAGTAATCCAATGCATTTTTATAGCATTGATCGCTAAAAAAATGCCAATGGTCCCAAAAATGTGTCAAAAGTGTCCGAAGTGTCCGCCATAAGGTCGCAGTACTGAAAAAAAACGCTGATCGCCGCCATTACTAGTAAAAAAGAAATAAATAATAAAAATGCCATAAAACGACCCCCTATTTTGTAAACGCTATAACTTTTGCGTAAACCACTCAATAAACGCTAATTGCGATTTTTTTAACGAAAAATATGTAGAAGAATACGTATCGGCCTAAACTGAGGAAAAAAATGTTTTTTTTATATATTTTTGGGGGATATTTATTACAGAAAAAAGTAAAAAATATTGCATTTTTTTTCAAAATAGTCGCTCTATTTTTGTTTTATAGCGCAAAAAATAAAAACCGCAGAGATGATCGAATACCACCAAAAGAAAGCTCTATTTGTAGGAAAAAAAGGACGCCAATTTTGTTTGGGAGCCACATCGCACGACCGCGCAATTGTCAGTTAAAGCGACGCAGTGCCGAATCACAAAAAGTGCTCTGGTCGTTGGGCAGCAATATGGTCCGGGGCTGAAGTGGTTAAGGCCAGACTGGAGAAAAGCAAGCATACATGCCGCAAAGTACCTCTGGAAATGAAAATTCCTTGCCTGTGAATTAGACTTTCCAAGTGCAGTGATTTCCTAGCTTTTAGGTTTATCTAGACTTGAATAGCCATGCCATAGATGCCAACGACAGTGAAAAAAAATGGTGGTAAACTGTAGGGCTGCAACTAATGATTGTTTTTAAAATTGGTTAATTGGTCATTTATTGTTTTAATTAATTGATTGATTAATCAGATAAAATCATAAAAATTAAAAATATGCAATTTCTTCATTTATTTCTAAATAATAATGAAAAAACTGAGTGTTACACTTAAACTGCATCACAACACAACTACTAAATGTATCATGTATTACTGACAATGCAGTGAGGGGGCTGGCCCTGAATGGGAGAGGGGTCCGTACTGGAGGGAGTTAGCTAGTTTGGAGATCAGGCGTTAGAGGGAGTACGTTGGGAGCGAGGGAGTTTGGAAGAGGGGCGTGTAGGACAGGAACTGGACCAGTAGGAGTTGTAATTGAAAGGGAGCTTGTTTGGACAGGAACTGTACCGGAGTATGGGAAGGAGAGGTGGCAGCCACAGACAAGTGTGTGGGATGGAGAGGTCTGTGTATTTCTCAAACTGATACCAATGATGGCGCACTATCCACCCCAGGAACACCAATGATGGGGCACTATCCCTCCCAAGAAACACCAATGATGGAGCACTATTCCCCCCAGGAACACCAATGATGGGGCTCTATTCCCCCCAGGAATACCAATGATGAGGCACAATCCCCCCCCACCCAGGAACACCAATGATGGGACAATATTCCCCCCAGGAACACCAATGATGGGGCACTATTCCCCCCAGGAACACCAATGATAGGGTACTATTCCCCCCCAGGAACACTAATGATGGGGCACTAGTCCCCCCAGGAACACCAATGATGGGGCACTATTCCCCCCAGGAACACCAATGATGGGGTACTATTCCCTCCCAGTAACACAAATGATGGGGCACTATTCCCCCAGGAAAACGAATGATGGGGCACTAGTCCCCCCAGGAACACCAATGATGGGGCACTATTCCCCCCAGGAACACCAATGATGGGGCACTTGTGCTCCCAGAAATACCAATGATGTGCACCCCCCCCAGGAACACCAATGATGGAGCATTTGTGCTCCCAGAAATATCATTCGTGTCACTGTTTTACTTTGAAAAGTAATAGGGGGAAATTTTCTAATGGGAACACTAGTTCTTGTGACCTGAGGGTTCCCAAGGAATTTCCTTAATTTGCAGGGATTTTCTTTGACTTTCTGTTTGACTAAAGGGCAGGAAGTAAAGGTAAATCCCTGCAATGGGACACAAATGGCGGGAAAAAAATCTGATTACTCTATCCAAAATGAAAAGAAAAAATGTTTTTCCTATAGTTCTACTTTAAAGCCAACTTTAAATGAAACAATAAAAAGGTTACATAACAAAAGTAAAACAATGTACCAACACCAACACTGTACAGGATTGTTTTGGTATAGCACTCCAATCTTTATGGTAGACTATAATCCTGTATTAATTGTTGCTGTAAGAGAGGAAATATGAATATTGGGTTATAAAGTTTTTTTTTTGGTGGTAATAAAACAGCCATACATATACAATTAAAGTACCAAATCTCATTCTTGCCATTTTGAAATATAGAATATATAACGTATAGTAAGGGCATACCAATCTATCCATACTGGTACCAACAGCTGTTGTTGGTTTTTCATGTATACTGTAGGGTTTAAAGTGTATGTTATATCTTCCCGAAAGTGATCTCAGTGTCCTCGAAGAACGAAGAGATTTAGGTTGACCACATCCAAGAAAGACCTGATGAAGACAAAATATATGTACGATAAATTGTAATATACATTATTTAAAAATAGAAGTAAATATTATTGGCATATATATGAAGTAATCAGCATTGCAGCATTCTTAGACTGACCAAAATGACAAGACCTAACAAGACCAATGCTGATCTTGCTTTTCTAAACAATCATTGAGGGATAAAATTAATATTCTACTTAGCATCTTGTTAAAAGATTTTTACAATTAGCATCTGTATATAATTCACTGTAGCTTAAGACATTAATTTGGCTGCAGAGTTTCTTTGTTAAAACAATTGGAATTCCGCGCTTAGGATAAATATTAAGGTTGCAGCCTCCCCTAATGAGCTCCTCAAATGAGGACTCTAAAGGTTAAAAAATGCAAGTATGTTGGGCATAGGCGTGCACACAGGGTGTGCCGAGTGTGCCTGGGCACACCCTAATCATCCTGTGTGGTGCCGATTCCCCCTGCTTTCTTTCTCCCCTCTGCCGTGCTGCCAGCTTACCTCCTCTCAGAAGTGGGGAAGGGGATAGTAAATATTACCTAGCCACTTCCTTTTCTGAATAAACACAGTGAGTGATGTATACTGATCGCTCCTGTCTTCATTCTTAACTAAAGCAGAGAAAATTATGTTTACTGCAAGCTTTAGAGAAAGAGACTGGGAAATCCCTCTGTCCTTGGTTTTTTTCTCTTTTGCAAAAGTGAGACATCAGGGGTCTGTTTATACCCTATATATTTTTCACCTAAGCCCCATAATGGGGCTACTGAAAAGATTGTAAAAAAATATAACAAAATAATAATAATAATAATAATAAATAATAATCTACTGACACAAAATCTTTGCTTTACTGACACAGTCCACTGCTCTGCTGATATACGCCCATGTGTGTGTTTATTCTCTGGGGTGCACACCCTAATGTAATAAGCTGCGCACACCAATGATGTTGGTTTAGTGGCGTTACCTATAGACCGAAGAGTGTTTTGTCAGGTGTCTCTTTTTTATGTACACAAAATATGCTAAGTGGGATCTTAAAGGTATAAAAAGTCCGCAATGAGGTTCCCCACTACTCGTACCATTAATGTGAAGTGAACATACAAATTAGCAGCATATATATTAAGGTCTACCGTCAGACCACCTATGTGAAAAGACCCTGTAGCGGTCACCACCGTTTACGTTTCCCTTCCATCAACCACGACAGCTTATCTGACACTCCAACCAACAGGACCCGAACCATTCCCCCAGATTCACCGAGACACACACAGCTCTGGTTACTGGTTTCAAAATGAATGAACGCTTTTAATGGTATCTTAGCTTTCTTATATACAGTAAAGCATGTTAATCACAGGGACAAAGAACTCTCCACCCACACATCACACAAGTCACATTCCTTTACTAAACATAATTGACATGCTAATTCAATACACCTGAAGAGAGACGTCTGACCTTTAGAGTCACAACACATCTATACACAATGAAAGTTTTTAGGAGCAGACCTGAATTAACACCTCTACAGCCTTACACAATGGACAATAGAATATCTTAGGATTCTATTGACCTGGTGTGGGTCAACATTAACCAACAACTTGTAATATCTCAAGATATCCTGCAATACATGAATTATTATTTATCAGCCACCCAATGCCCAAAAGGGGCACAGGGTGACCTTAGACCCCAGAGTCCTTAGTGCCGCTGGCACAGGAGTATCCCCCATGCTTCAAAAGTCTCTCGGGGCGTCACGGGTCATCCTGTTACAGACCCCCTCTAGTACAATGCTGTTAACTTGTGATTGGTTAAAATCCTAAAATGACCATGAATCCCTATAGGGGAGATATAAGTAAATCCTCAACACTTCATAAGTATTAATGATATAGTGATATAGTGATATAGTGTTAACTTGTGATTGGTTAAAATCCTAAAATGACCATGAATCTTTATAGGGGAGATATAAGTAAATCCTCAACACTTCATAAGTATTAATGATATAGTGAATAAAGTGTAAACTAAATCCAAAAAAACAGCAACATATAAAAAAATATTAAATGTTTAACAAAACACTCCAATAAAGTGCTGTTAACTCGTAATTGGTTATAAATCCTTAAATTCTTAATGCGAGATACCCCTGTAGGGGTAAAAGGAGCTGGTAAGCGGGGATCCAAGAGGGGGATCACGAAAGTCACCTGTTACCTGTTAATTCTGTTACAGCGAGCACAACTCACACTGGAACTTTTGGTGGTGTATTTTGCATTTTTATGCACTTCCTTTTTTTGGATTTTTTAAAGCAATACTGCACAAGTCACTGGATAATACCTATGAAGTATTGAGGAGTTATATATATCTCCCTTATATGGATTTATGGGTATTTAAGGATTTACAACCAATCACGAGTTACCAGAACTTTATTGGAGCGTTTTTTTTAACCACTTGACCACTGGGCACTTAAACCCTTCCTAACCAGACCAATTTTCAGCTTTCGGTGCTCTCACAATTTGAATGACAATTACTCAGTCATACAACATTGTACCCATTTGAAATTTTTGTCCTTTTTTTCACACAAATAGAGCTTTCTTTTGGTGGTATTTGATCACCTCTGGGTTTTTTTATTTTTTGCGCTATAAAAGAAAAACGACTGAAAATTCTGTAAAAAAAAAAAAACTTGTTTCTGTCATATTAGCAGGTTATTTCTCACACACAGCATATGCATACCACTAATTACACCCCAAAACACATTCTGCTATTCCTCCCGAGTATGGCGATACCCCATGTGTGAGACTTTCACACAGCGTGGCCACATACAGAGGCCCAACATGCAGGGAACGCCATCAGGCGTTCTGGAACACCCAGACCAATTCTGACATTTCTCTCCTACATGGAAAAATCATCATTTATTTGCTAGAAAATTACATAGAACCCCAAAACATTATATATGCTTTTTTAGCAAAGACCCTAGAGAATACAATGGCGGCCATTACAACTTTTTATCTCGCACGGTATTTTCGCAGAAATTTATTGAACGCGTGTTTTTAAAAAAACTGTTTTGTGCTTAAAACAAAACAAAACAGTAAAGTTAGCCCAATTTTTTTTCATAATGTGAAAGATGAAGTTACGCCGAGTAAATAGATACCCAACATGTCACATTTCAAAATTGCGCACAATCGTGGAATGGCGCCAAACTTCGCTACTTAAAAATCCCCATAGGCGGTATTGCAGAGTATCGCGCAGGGTATTGCAAAGTATCATGCAGGGTATTGGGGTATTGTCGAGTATTGGGGTATTGTCGAGTATTGGGGCATTGCCGAGTACTGGGGTATTGCCGAGTACTGGGGTATTGCCGAGTATTGGGGTATTGCCGAGTATTGGGGTATTGCCGAGTACTGGGGTATTGTCGAGTACTGGGGTATTGCCGAGTACTGGGGTATTGCCGAGTATTGGGGTATTGCCGAGTACTGGGGTATTGCCGAGTACTGGGGTATTGCCGAGTATTGGGGTATTGCCGAGTATTGGGGTATTGTTGAGTATTGGGGTATTGTTGAGTACTGGAGTATTGTTGAGTACTGGAGTATTGCCGAGTATTGGGGTATTGTTGAGTACTGGGGTATTGTTGAGTACTGGGGTATTGTTGGGTACTGGGGTATTGTCGGGTACTGGGGTATTGTTGGGTACTGGGGGATTGCTGGGTATGGGGGGATTGCTGGGTACTGGGGGTATTGCAGAGCTGGGATGTTTTGAGGGATGGCTGGATCTGTGACTGCATTTGTCACAGATCCAGCAGCAGCACAGCTGCTGACACCCCGCTCCCCCCCCTCTCCTCGCACACTGTACAGAGAGGAGAGGGAGGAGAGGGAGGAACCGGCGTCATCAAATGACGCCGGTTTGTTTACAAGTGATCGCGCCGTCATTTGACGGCGCGATCACGTGGTAAACGGCCGCGATCAGCGGCAATTTACCGTGATCCGTGATGCGCCGGGTCTTCTAGACCCGGCGAGCACGGACACTTTCGCGAGCGCATCCCAGGGGACGCGCAATCGCGAAAGTGAAGGACGACGTCCCAGGGACGTCGTCCCAAGATAACCCCGCCGCGCCGTAGCAGTAAAATGCTTATGGCGCGGTGGGAAAGTGGTTAAACCACACATGAACTGTTGATATTTATTTATATGTTGCTGTTTTTTTGGATATAATTTGCACTTTATTCACTATATCATTAATACTTATGAAATGTTGATGATTTACTTATATCTCCCCTATAGGGATTTAAGGAAATTTAAGGTATTTTATCAATCACAAGTTAACAGCATTGTACTGGAGGGATCTTTTCCCATAGGTGGTCTGATGGTAGACCTTAAAATCTACACTGCTATTGGTATCTAGTTCTAGACTAATCCATACTCTATCGCTTTAAACTGGCGTTCATCCAACGTACCATGGCCACAAGTTCTTAAACGTATGGCAAACCTCCAACTATCAGAAAGAATACACCACACATTATATGACACCATGCATATATACCAAAAAAAATACTTTATGGGAGACCTCACTATTGCTGTAGTATCCACTACTGTTATTTTAATTAAAGGGTCACTAAAGGAAAAAAAATGTTTTTTGCTGAAATGACTGTTTACAGGGTATAGAGACATAAAAGTTAACTGATTCCTTTTCAAAATGATTAAAAATAGGTAAAAATCAATCATATAATGTGCCTGCAGGTTAGTTTCACTTTTGAACTGGCTTCATGTTTCTGCAAAGTAGAAATAGACACACAGAACAAAAACAATCAAATCCAGGGCAGTGTTTTGTTTTTAAAATGAATCTGATTGGTTCTGGGAAGTTTTAGACACACAGTAATGACAGCTTAAACCATCGTGAGAAAGCTCCCAGCACTGGGGTTATAAGGAAACAGACAAGCAGGAAGTGTGGAGAACAGAGCAGGATTACAGCAACTTCAAAGCAAAAACTAACAATAAGGACATGAAACCAGTACTGCAGTAAGGTAAAGGAAGCTATTTAGCTAAAAAAAATAATTCCTTTAGTGATCCTTTAAGCACATCTACAGATCCTTTTTTCGCAAATGTTCTATGGTTCTATAATCTAATATATGTATTTTCTCATATGATATGTCTTTACTCAGATATAGGGCCAGATTTAGAAAGGACTTATGCCGACGTATCTACTGATACGTCGCGTAAGTCCACGGATGAGCCGTCGTATCTATGCACATTATTCCTGAAAGAAGATACGTCTGAATTTTGGATAGATAGATCTTACGCGCCGAATATGTAAATAGGCAAGATCTGCCGATTCACGAACGTACTTGCGCCCTTCGCTGTAATCTATCCCGGTTATGTAAGGCTTATGTCCGGCGTAACGTTACCCCTGCTATATGAGGCGCAGCTCATGCAAAGGTCGGAACAGCCGTCAAATTTTACGTCCTTTACGCAAGTCGTACGTGAATGGGGCTAGGCATAGTTTACGTTCACGTCGTAGGCATTGAGCCGTCGAATCTTAAGGAGTATATGCGATGTGATTCTGAGCATGCATGCGCCGTTTATTCAGCCATTCATTTGCATGGGGTCACGCTTAATTTAAATAGATGACGCCCACCTCCTTCCTACTTTGAATTAGGCGGGCTTACGCCGGCCAATTTACGCTACGCCGCCGCAACTTACGGAGCAAGTGCTTTGTGAATACTGCACTTGCCTCTCTAAGTTACGTCGGCATAATGTATATTCGATACACTACGCCCGCCTAAAGATACGCAAAGCTACCTGAATCTGGCCCATAATGTATAATCTAAATGACTCTCTCACTTGTACATCTTCTACCACTGTTAAAATCTTGTACAATGATAAATAATATTTTCCATAATAAAAACCGTTTGTAAAACAACAACAAAAAAAAAATACACTGCTAATTTTGTATGTTCACTTCACGTTAATGGTACGGGTAGTGAGGAACCTCATTGAGGACTTTTCATACCATTTAGATCCCACTTAGCATATTTAGTGTTTCTTTGTGTATTTTCTTATATGGACATACATTTGTTTATGTCCAAATGGCTGAGATGTATACTATTCCAAGAAGACCTATAGCTATGACCAGGTTAATACTAATACTTATACTAGTTATATCCAGGCTAGTATTTTGTTTTTCTAATATAATATTTTTGGGGAAAAAAGGAAAGAAAAGGAGAAGACGGGGAAAAGGAAAAGAAAGGGCAACAGAGAAAAGAAAAGGGGAAAAAAAGAAATGAAAAGAAAAGACACAATAGAAGAAAAAAAGGAAGGAAAAGAAAAAAAGGATATAAGGAAAAAGGAAAAGAATAAAATAAAAACAAAACAGAAGAAAAAAGAGAAAGGAAAAGAAAAGAAAAAAAAAAGAGAAATGAAAAAGGAAAAAAAAAGGCAAAAGAGAAGAAAAGAAAGGACAAAAAAAAAGTGAAAAGGATAAAAGGGACAAGGAAAATAAAAAAAGAGAAGAAAAGGAAGGAAAAAAAAATAAAAAATAAATAACTAAAAGAATTGGCTGGCTGTCATGGAGAATCAGTGGCTCCAGTACTTTAGAGACAACTCACATTTTTAGAAGTTTTTTAAGGTATATATAAAGAGCCCTGAGACTCTCCTTCCCCATTGTTTCACCTTAACCTTCACCTTTCACCTGTGCATATGTTCTTTTTACTCTTGTTGTTGCTTTTTGGTGATTACTGTATGTCCTTGGTCATGTGACAATCTACTGCAATTCATCAGGCACCTATACTATCTAGCTCCAATATTTATGAATGGCCAAACAGTATCATTGTATGTAGAAGATGAACATTGGCCATTGAATTTGCATTATTTAATTAGAGGAAATTTTGCATATCATTTATTATGGACCAATCAGAACTGCAATAGTCCCAAATGCACAATCATCCGATGCATTTAACCACTTAAGGACCGCCGCATGTACATATACATCGGCAGAATAGCACGTACAGGCACATTGGCGTACCTGTACGTCCCTGCCTAGATGTGGGTCGAGGGTCCGAACGGGACCCCCCGGTACCTGCGGCGGTCCCTGTGGCTGTGGGAGCGATCGGTGACGAGGGGGCGGCTGTTCGCTTTTGTCCGCCCCCTCCGGATCGCTCCCAGCCAATCCGCGTCCTCCCACTGCGTGTCACTTTCTCTGCCTGTGTAAACGCAGAAAGGGGGAAGTGATGTAATCTCTCCTCTCGGCGGTATTTTCAACCGCCGCTGAGAAGAGAATACATCACACAGTAAGTCTGTACAACACTACACTGACACCCTTACACATAGGCACATTAACCCCTTGCGATCACCCCCCCCACCCCCCTGTCACAGTGTCACTGAATGCAGTGATCATATATGTACTGATCAATGCATTTAGTGTCAGTGTGACAGTTAGTGTGACAGGCAGTTAGTGTTAGGTTCAGGGTAGCCCCGTACCTCCCCTAATAAAGTTTTAACCCCTTGATCACGCCCTAGTTAACCCTTTCACTCCCTATTGCCAGTGTCACTAAGCGATCATTTTTCTGATCGCTGTATTAGTGTCACTTTTGCCGCTAGGTAGATATTTTTTTTTTATTGCGATTTTTTTTACTAAAGACATGTGGCTGAATACATTTTGGCCTAAATGTTTGACTAAAATTTTGTTTATTCGATTTTTCTTATAACAAAAAGTAAAAAATATTGTTTTTTTAAAAAAAAATGTCGCTCTATTTTTGTATATAGCGCAAAAAAAAAAATCGCAGGGGCGATCAAATACCATCAAAAGAAAGCTCTATTTGTGGAAAGAAAAGGACGCACATTTTGTTTGGGAGCCACGTCGCACGACCGCGCAATTGTCTGTTAAAGCGACGCAGTGCCGAATTGTAAAAACGCCTCTGGGCATTTAGCAGCATATTGGTCCGGGTCTTAAGTGGTTAATCTATATGCCAAGACACATCTGTAATTAATGTAGTAAATACTTCACAATTACTTGGGTATTCGTTTTCAGAATTGACAATTTATAATATCCGTAGGCTTTACACAATTTGGTTTTAATAACCAGACACAGCAACAGATGTTTTAAACTGTAAAATATGTTTATAAATTAATGTAGTAAGAGGAAACAAATATGTTTTAATAATGGGTTCATAAATGTTTATGAATCATACCTATTTGCCAGAAATGATAAACAATAATGAGCATGGCAAACACAACATTGCATCATTATACCATGCATAACGATATGTAATACTGGTGAATTGAAGCGTTTATTGAATTTTATGTATTCTTTTATGTACCAGTAATCATCTACTCTTTAGGATTATAATTAGAGCATCCTGAATTTACCAAGTATAAAACAAGATAAAATCATTAGGATTGACTTATAAAAATGTATACGGCAAAATAGATTTTGCCCAACACACGAAAACAGCGTAGCGCTGTCTTGTGTATAGTAAGTTACAAAAAAAATCCAACATTGATCTGGATGCTATTTACAATCTATATATTTTTTTGTCTAAGCTTATATTGCCTTTAGTTAAAACTGCATGTCAACATGTTCAGTACATGCAGGCATATAGAAATGGCAAATTATATGCAATTATTTTGGAAAGGTTGATCTTTCCCTAACCCCATAGTCAATTAATATACCCATCACAATAAAAGACCGGTAAGAAGGTTCACAAGGTAAAAAGTGGTGAGGCTCAACACAAACATTACAAGAAAATTTAAGGATGAATACTGAGGAAAGTAAATATCCTTCCTTACAATGAGTTTTCCCCCACACTGAGATGGTTCAATGCACGTTTAAGTGTAGGGGACCAGAAAAAGTAATCTTCCTTACAAAACCCTCAGCTCCTGCAGACTCCCTCTGTGCTGCTAGACGAGTTCCTGCAGCCTCCTCTCCCCTGTGATCCAGCAGTCCCAGATCCTCTGAGGTTATCAAGTACAATGCACAGCTCATAGCCCTTCACTGGATGTAAGGACCTTGAGGAGCTGTCCACTCACAAAGTGCAGGGGAGTAAAGGAGAGCAATGGTTGCTGTGAAGTGGTGGATCAGAGAAGTAAAACCAATTTCTTTATCGTACATCACGGGACACAGAGCGCATAGCCATTACACTTGGGTTATATGGGTACCTTCAGGTGATGGACACTGGTGTAATCAATTTCACAGGAAGTTTCCTCCCTATATAACCCCCTCCCACTGGGAGTGCTTCCGTTTTTTCGCCAGTGTCTTAGGTGTTGGTCACGTCTAGCTGTCCCTCGGAGGTCTCGGGACCCAGGATAGCTAGCCGGATCCGTCCGAAGTGCTTCAAAGCCAAGGTGTACGGTACCCGGGCCCTGCTTGCGTGGGGTTTTGCCTATAATGCCTCTCCTTGGAGGCCTGGATTCTGGGCTCCAGTGCCTTAGTCTCTTCCAAGAACTAAACGCTACTGATGCCAGGATGCTATATAGGTCCAGGTGTGTGAGTTCCTTAACACAGGACCCCGGTCCCTGAAGGTCCAAGACAATACCCACGGAGATGGGGGAAGATTGGGCCTCTTGCATTTTGCAATACCCTGCGGCGGGGAGCAGGTAAGAGGGAGCCTGCGGAACTTGGTTCGACAGTAGGTATCCCCCTGGGGGTTCTGGGTCGGCTAATGGTATGCTTGTGCATCAGCCACTATCTCCACTATGTCTTTTGAGGCAGGATGGGATGTACTAATGTTTACCCAGATAACATGTAGGTATATGTATGCTTTTAAAGATATGTATTTGCTACTCCCCCCAGATCTGCCTGTTAGCATGATACTGCAGCCCCACGTGCTATAAGGAGGAAATGCTGGCAAAACTCCTGTTTCTTAGGAAGCTGATGGGGACAGCTTCCTCTATGTGTGCACTACAATAAGATTAGTGTCTTGCCTGGTGTCTGTTGGGTTGCTAGCGCTGGTCCAGGCTTCTCCTCTGCTTTCTGCTTCCTCCATGTTGGTTTCAGCGTGGGGGGGGGGGCGCGCGCGCGTGCCGCCTTTTACAGCGTCAGCGTGCGTTGGGGGGGGCGGGCCAGCAGCGTCAGGTCTCAGCAAAGCATTTCCTGGCTGGTCATTCCCTCCTGAAAACAGAGGAGGCTGAGGACACAGAGCGCGCAGCTGAGCCATTTCTGGCTATACAGTGACACCCAGTGGGGGTTTGTGGATCTTCAGGTCTGGACTTAGCTCCATACTGACCAGAAAAAAAAAAAAAAAGGGTTTTTTTCTTAAAGGGACTCAGCCTTAGATCTGGCAGTATCTGAGTCGGTGCAACCTTGGGCTCCAGCTAACGGGCATTGGTGTGGCAATACTCACAGGACTTCCTCGGTATTGCCGCCTTCTCGGGCGTATGAAAATTTGGAAATTTTTTACCATAGCCTGTTCTTATTAATGGTTCACTTCTAGCTACAACAGTTGGGTGTTGGCTTTAGGGGTGTCTCAAGGTTGTGCAATGGCTCCCAAGGGATCAGGACCAGCTAAGGCTGCAAAAGGTACCAAAAAACTAAAGGGGTCTCCATCGGGGTCAGAGGATTGGGGCCAGGCTCCAGCGGTCCCACCCTCACCAGATAGACCACCGAACAGCATGTTGCAGAAGCCATTGAGGGTGCTAGGGGCAGAGGCGGCCCCCAATCAACCCATTCCCGTTTACGTTACGGAAGAAATGCTAGCGACCACCCTGGGGGGGCTAGAGGAAAGGTTAACTGCTTTAATTGCCCGCTCTTTGCCAGGTGGCAAGCGGGCTAGATCCCCGTCACCTAGATTGGTGTTTTTAGATGCAGAGGTCCTCTCTTCGGAGGAATTGGACCCACAGGGGGATCAAGCGGACCCAAGTCCCGACGGTTCAGACATTGAGGGTTCCACTGTAGATGAAATTTTTTCGGCTTCTCAAGCGGAGAGCCTGTGGACCCAGTCTCTGACAGATATGGTTCGCACTGCTTTTAAACTTCCAGTGTCAGAACAATTAGCCCCCGCGGTATCCTCTTTAGGTTCCTTGAAGGCACCGTTGAGTGGTGCGTCTTTTCCGGTTCACCCCCTTCTGGAGAGCGTGATTTTTCAGGATTGGGCTCGACCTGATAGGATTTTTATCCCTCCTAAAAGGTTCACTATTCTCTATCCTATGGAAGAGGAATTTGCAAAGAAATGGGCACTCCCTACCGTGGACGCAGCCATTTCCTGCGTGAATAAATCCCTGACCTGTCCGGTTGAAAATGTCCAGATGTTTAAAGATCCAGTCGACAAAAAGTTGGAGACCCTACTGAAGGCTTCTTTTACCACAGTAGGTGCCGTGGTTCAGCCAGCGGTGGCAGCCATTGGCGTTTGTCAGGCTTTAAAGGATCAGACTAAACAAATATTAAGGGACATACCGGCTCAGCAAGCTCGTGAATTGGCTGACCTCCCAAGGGCTCTCTGCTTTGCAGTAGATGCTATTAAGGACTCCATTCAACAGGCGTCCCGTTTATCTCTGCTATTGGTTCACATGCGTCGCCTTTTGTGGCTGAAGAACTGGTCAGCAGAGGCACCCTGCAAAAGGCTTTTAGCAGGATTTCCCTTTCATGGTGGGAGACTATTCGGTGAAGACCTAGATAAATATATCCAGACCATATCAAGTGGTAAAAGTTCTTTCTTGCCTGTCAAGAAAAGATCGCGTGGGCCCGCGTTTAAGCGACAGGCCTTCGCAGGCTCGGCCCCTTCAACTTCCCGTCAGTATCGACGGCCTCCCGGGCGTTCAGCATTTAATAGCCGCCCACAAGGACAAGCCACGGCAGGCAAGAGGCCATGGTCTCGCAAGCCGGTTAAACCAGTCATCAAGTCAGATTCATGAAGGGGCGCCCCCACTCTCTTGGGTGGGGGGAAGGCTTCGGTTTTTCTCCGAAGTGTGGGAGGCCAGAATTCCCGACTCTTGGGTACTGTCCGTGGTAGCCACGGGCTACAAGCTAGAGTTTCGGGAAGTCCCCCCTCCTCATTTTCAGGGGTCAAGTCTTCCAAGCGACCCATTAAAGAGGGCCTCTCTTGTAAAAGCATTGGATCGTCTCTTGCTCCAAGGAGTAATTGTAGAAGTACCAACCCAGGAATGGGGTCTGGGATTCTACTCCAACCTTTTCATAATACCAAAGCCCAATGGCGACGTCAGGCCTATCTTAGACCTCAAACGCCTAAATCGCTTTCTAAAGATACAGACCTTTCGTATGGAGTCCATACGTTCGGTGGCAGCCAGCCTACATCAAGACGACTTTCTAGCATCTATAGACATAAAGGATGCGTATCTGCACGTGCCGATCTACCCGCTACATCACAGGTTTCTTCGTTTTATGATAGATCACCGTCATTACCAGTTCGTAGCCCTCCCTTTCGGGTTGGCAACAGCTCCGCGGGTATTCACAAAGTTGTTAGCCCCGGTGCTAGCCGTCCTAAGGACAGAAGGCATTTTGGTCCTGGCATACCTGGACAATCTTCTGGTTATCGACAGATCAGCTTCCAGCCTCAATCATGCAGTAGTTCGCACAGTTCGGCATCTAGAGGAATTCGGGTGGATTGTGAACCAAGAAAAATCGATATTGCAACCCACAAAGCAGTTGGAATATCTAGGCCTTCGGCTAGATACAGACTGCCAGAGGATATTTTTACCTCAAGCAAAGGTCAGATCAATAACTCAAGCAGTTCAAGTGGTCTTAGGCAAGAAGAGGCCGACTATTCGCCTATGTATGCGACTGCTGGGGAAGATGGTGGCCACCTTCGAGGCAGTGCCCTACGCCCAGATCCATACCAGATATCTCCAGGCAGCCATTCTCTCTGCTTGGAACAAGTCCATTCAGGCGTTAGATCGTCCGTTAGTTCTCTCCCCAGGAGTCCGGCGCAGCCTGTTCTGGTGGCTGGTCCCTCAAAATTTGTCAAAGGGGAAATCCTTTTGCCCCATCACGTGGAAGATAGTAGCCACAGATGCCAGCCTGTCAGGTTGGGGGGCAGTTCTAGAAGGACAGACCCAGCAAGGGCAGTGGTCGGAGGCAGAAAAACTGCTTCCCATCAATATCCTAGAGATCAGAGCTGCTCGGCTGGCCCTGGTCGCCTGGACTCTTCCCCTTCAGGGTCTGCCAGTAAGGATACCATCCGACAATGCCACTGCGGTGGCATACATAAACCACCAGGGGGCACGACGAGCCTAGCGGCCCAAAGGGAAGTAAACCTGATTTTCTCATGGGCCGAAGCCCATGTACCCTGCATCTCGGCGGTGTTCATCCCAGGGATAGACAATTCTCAAGCAGATTTTTTGAGTCGCCAACAGTTGCTCCCGGGGGAGTGGTCTCTTCACCCCCAGGTATTCCAAGAGATTTGCCAAAGATTCGGAGTTCCAGATGTGGACATTATGACAACGAGATCCAACAAAAAGTTGGACAAATTCATATCCCGAGCCAGGGATCCCTCGGCCTACGGGACCGATGCGTTGGTTTGCCCCTGGCACCAGTTTTCTCTCCTGTATGCGTTCCCTCCACTGCAGATGATTCCCCGCCTTTTACGGAGGATCAGGGTGGAGCGCAGGCCTGTGATCCAGGAGGGCTTGGTACGCACTCATCGTGAGGATGTCAGTCGGGGCGCCGTGGCCGCTCCCCCTGCGCCCAGATCTGCTGTCTCAGGGCCCAATCTGCCACCCTGCTTCACAGCAGCTAAATTTGACGGCTTGGCGGCTGAATCCCTAATTCTTAAGGGCAGAGGCCTCTCAGCTCAGGTCATATCTACGTTGATTCAGGCTAGGAAACCAGTCTCTAGAAATATTTATTACAGAGTCTGGAGAACCTATGTGGAGTGGTGCGAGTCTCAAAAATGGCATCCTCAAAAGTTTTTTATTGACAGGATCTTGCGATTCCTCCAGGTTGGCGTTGACAAAGGGTTGGCTCTTAGTACTCTAAAGGGGCAGATGTCGGCTTTATCGATATGGTTTCAAAGACCCTTGGCCACCCATTCGCTTATGAAAACCTTTTTGCAGGGGGTCTTGCATGTGAATCCCCCTATTAGAGCTCCCCTCTGCCCCTGGAATTTAAATCTGGTCTTGTCAGCTTTACAAAGGCAGCCGTTTGAACCTCTGACAGAAATCCCTCTTGTGCTACTAACCCGAAAGTTGGTTTTCTTGGTGGCTATGGCTTCGGCCAGAAGGGTTTCCGAGCTGGCAGCCTTGTCATGCAGGGAGCCATACCTTATTCTGCATAAGGACAGAGTGGTTCTGCGGCCTCAACCTACCATCCTTCTTTCCTACTCCCCAGTCCAGAGAGGAAAGACTGCTTCATACTTTGGACGTGGTTCGAGCCATGAGGGTCTATCTCAAGGCTACAGAGAAGATTCGGAAAACAGATGTGCTTTTTGTTCTTCCGGATGGCCCCAAGAAGGGTCAGCCGGCTGCCAAGTCTTCCTTGGCTAGGTGGATTAAGCAGCTGATTTTTCAGGCCTATGGTCTGAAGCGCGTTCCACCTCCCTTATCAGTTAAAGCCCATTCTACGAGGGCCATGAGTGCCTCCTGGGCGGCACACCATCAGATCTCTATGGCACAGGTTTGCAAGGCGGCAACCTGGTCTTCCGTACATACGTTTACTAAATTTTATAAGTTGGACGTGGCAAAGGGTACGGACGCAGCATTTGGGCAGGCGGTCCTACGGGCAGCAGTATAGAATCCTCTGGTCCGCGTCACGCCTCCTTTTCTCTGTTGGTGGAGCTACTTTACTTCCTGATAATTTTTTGTTTGGCTATTCTTGGCCTTACGGTCTCCCTCCCTTCATAGAGCATTGCTTTAGGACATTCCAAGTGTAATGGCTATGCGCTCTGTGTCCCGTGATGTACGATAAAGAAAAAAGGATTTTTAATAAACAGCTTACCTGTAAAATCCTTTTCTTGAAGTACATCACGGGACACAGAGCTCCCACCCCTCGTTTGGGGAACATTGTGTAACCTCGGAGGAATTGCTTGCTACAAAACTGAAGCACTCCCAGTGGGAGGGGGTTATATAGGGAGGAAACTTCCTGTGAAATTGATTACACCAGTGTCCATCACCTGAAGGTACCCATATAACCCAAGTGTAATGGCTATGCGCTCTGTGTCCCGTGATGTACTTCAAGAAAAGGATTTTACAGGTAAGCTGTTTATTAAAAATCCTTTTTTTCCTAGTCCCCTAGTCCTAAATTAGTATTTAATCTTTGCAATGTGGAGAAAACCCCACTTCAAGGTAGGATAGGCGTTAAAGTCATTGTAAAGCTTAATAAAAAAAAAAAAAAATGTCATACTTACTTCCACTGTGCAGTTAGTTTTGCACAGAGTGGCCCCGATCCTTGACTTCTGGGGTCCCTCAGTGGCTCTCACGGCTTCTCCTCTTATCAAAACACCCCCTAGGAGAAACGCTCTCCCAGGGGGGTTACCTTGAGGGAACGCACCGAGTTCAGCATTTACGTCCATAGACACGAATGCCGGACTTGGCCCCACCTCCCAGCGGATTTGATTGACAGCAGCGGGAACCAATTGCTGCGTTGCTTCCAATCTATCCAATCAAGAGTTGGGACCCCGTGCAGAGAGGGAGAGTGCGTCTCCGCCGAGTGAATGAAGGGGCTCAGGTAAGAAAAACGGGGGCCTGGGGAGCCAGTCACTGCCAGGTGTTTTTTTTACCTTAATGCATAGGATAATCTTTTTGACCAAGGGTAACCTCTGTTTATGTATTTTTTTACTTTATGTAAATTCTGAATGATTACTGTGATAGGATTTCAAGTGGGCTTGTCACAATATTAACAGATTTACAATATTATCCAATAAGGAATAGTAAATTATTGTCCTAAACAGACTAAATAAACTATGAGTGGATGTATGCTAAACTTAAAATGGGTCTGCGAGGCTTTTTGAAAGTTATGGGTAGAATTAAAGAACAAGCACACAAGTGCTTGTGCTACGTATTTCAAAATATGACTGCTTTTGTTTTGACAGATGAATTTAAAGTGGACCTGATTGAAAAATTAATTAATAGTTGCTATCTTTTAGGGAACATCTAGAAATTTTAAAATAGAAGTCTAGTCAAATCCTATCTAAACTTAAACTTGATCCCACCCCCATTCAAAGCCCTATACTAACTACCCTGTAGAGCAGTGGTCATCAACCCTGTCCTGCAGGGCCCACTAACAGGCCAGGTTAGCAAGATAACTAAAATGCATCTCAGGTGATATCATTTGCTGCTCAGTGATTGCAGTATTCTTGTCTGCATCTCCCCAGGGTAATACATAAAGCCTGGCCTGTTAGTGGGCCCTGCAGGACAGGGTTGATGACCACTGCTGTAGAGGAAAGATTAAGAGGAAAATACCTACTCTACCTGCCAGGTTGTACTGATATTAAGCCCTTGTAGATTTCCAACGCAAAGTTCCCCATGGTGTGGAGTCTAAGCCTCAGCCTGCTTCTTTACTAGGGCCCCCAACGGTACGCCCAGCTGAGGATGCGGAGACCGCTAGCATGGGCAGAGTACAAATGGCAGAAGACAGAAGCAAATCCAGAAAAAAAGCCAATGTGGGTGGCAGTCAAGCACAAACAGTAGACATAGCCGGTGGTCAGTACACGAGAAGTCAGACACTGAATACACATAATAGTAGGCAAACTGGAGCTTAGAGTGGAAGTTGCTCAGGCAACACAGGCTGCACTGAGCATGTCATATAGGGAGGCAGGCTCAGGAAGTAATAGAAGGGAAAGAAAATATAAATCATGCCAGCGCCTGTCTGATAATGTGATCTCTCCAGTGGCCATTTTCAGTGTAGAGGAGAAATCACAGACAACAGCTGTAAGGCCTATGTGGTAACTAGGGATGAGCCGAACATACCCGCGTTCGGTTCACACCAGAACGTTCGAACAGACCGTGGGTTCGCGCAAACATGTAGAACCCCATTGAAGTCTATGGGACTCGAACGTGCGAATTCAAAAACGATAATTTTAAAGACCAATATTCAATTTAATGTTGGAAAACATCTTTCAGAACCTGAGTCTTGTCCCAGGGAACATGTATCAATGGAAAAAACGTTTTAAAAACGGCCATTTTTTCCGGAGCAGCCATTTTAATGATGCTTAAAGTGAAAAAAAAAATGAAAAATTCCTTTAAATATCACACCTGCTGGCTGTCTATAGTAGCGGCACGTGTTTATAAATGTCCCTGCACAACATGAGACTACTATAAGAAAAAAGTAATTTAATACTGCTTGTGCAGTATGATCGACTGCGTTTATGGGCAAAAACACAGCAAACATGCAGTATGATCGACTGCGTTTATGGGCAAAAACAGCAAACATGCAGTATGATTGACTGAGTTTATGGGCAAAAACACAGCAAACTTATAGTAAGATCGACTGAGTTTATGGGAAAAAACACAGCAAACGTGCAACGTGCAGTATGATCGACTGCGTTTATGGGCAAAAACACAGCAAACGTGCGGTATGATCGACTGCATTTATGGGCAAAAACACAGCAAACTTATAGTAAGATCGACTGAGTTTGTGGGCAAAAACACAGCAAACGTGCAGTATGATCGGCTGCGTTTATGGGCAAAAACACAGCAAACGTATAGTACAGCATCTCCTGCCTGACAAATACTAATAGCAGATCTAGCTAAGCTATACAGTGTATAAATATATGTACAACTCCTAAGGATGTATATATATTCTCTACACACTGTAAATTTAACTATACTGACTACTAGCCTTCCTGATCGATCTATCTATCTATCTATCTATCTATCTATCTATCTATCTATCTATCTATCTATCTATCTATCTATCTATCTATCTATCAGAAAAGACACTGTGTCTCTATCTATCTCTCTCTCTCTAACTGACTGTCTGTCTGACTTCTCTGTAACAAAGCCGCATGCTTGGCCAATTATCAGCGCGCAACACCGCAGTGAATTATGGGCCGTTGTGCGTCATTCGAATTTGGCGCGAACTACCTGTTTTGTTCGTTTTTCGACGAACAATCGAACAGGCAATGTTCGAGTCGAACATGCGTTCGTATCGAACACGAAGCTCATCCCTAGTGGTAACATCACTCATAGACTTACCAAGAGGCATCCGTTGTCGACTGTCCATTCTCTACCATTCTCTACCCAGAGGGTTTTTTTGCCCTGGGAGCTGATCATGTCACATTCCTATACATTACAGCAGGGATCTCCAAACTACGGCCCTCCAGCTGCTGTGGAACTACACTTCCCATGAGGCATTGTAAAACTCTGACATTAGTAGACATGGCTAGGCATGATGGGAATTGTAGTTCCTGAACACCTGGAGGGCCATAGTTTGGAGACTCCTGCATTACAGGGTAGTTAGTGTAGGACTTAGAATGGGAGCAGGCTTAAGTTTAGTTAGGATTTTAAGTTTGCAAAAATGTAATGTAAGTAATGTAAGTCAATAACAATGAAAAGGCAAATTACAGGCAGTATTAATGACCCTTGTGGGCCACTTGCTTTTTTGCTTGTCTTTTTTGGGGACCCCTTTCATAGTAAAGTTCCTCTTTAGAGTATTGTGTGTCCTATTTGAGCCCTACCCACACCTATTAAGCTCCATTATAACGTATACAATTGCGGCGCAAGTCATATTGTAATTGAATGCTATTAAAAATCGCAGCTTTGTAATTCTCTGAAAATGCAATGCAATATGGCTACCTGGAACGGTTCTGTACAAAGAATGTGTACAGAATGCCCCTAGAAACATAATTTCCTGCTTGTGTGATTGGCTCACTGATTTTCCCAGAAGTCTGACTAAGGCGGCGTACACACGACCGAGGTTCTTGCTGGAAACCAGCGAGAACCTCGCTGGAAGCTGCATTCCAGCGAGGACCTCGGCCGTGTGTACGCTCTCGGCGAGCTTCCTGTCGGGAATCCCGTCGAGCAGAAATAGAGAGCACGCTCTCTATTTGCTTGACGGCCCGCCTGGATGAATGGCTGGTTGCCATTCCCGACGGGCGGGTCGCCAATTTCGACGGCCGGCAGAGAACCTCGACGGGCGGAACGATGTGTTCTGCCCGTCGAGGTTCTCTGCCGTGTGTACACGGCCTAAGATAGAGGCAGATTTCAGCTATTCCCTGCAACAAAAATTGAATATTTGGTGAGTTATTTCCAATAGGAAATCACATCTAAAGGGATGCAGGCCCAGCAGCTTTCCTCATGAGAGCTCTGCAGTTGCACAGGTGATTGATAATTATGAAAGCACTCCCATTAGACTCACTTTCCCACATGGATACAGACACACACATGGATTTTTTTCAGAATAACAAAAGGTAGGAATCTGCAACAAATTTTGTTAAAATCCTTGCAATGTAGATAGATCACCCAGAGGGGAATGTTTTATTCTCAACAAAAATAGAGTTACTCATTGAGGAAAATGATAGCGTTTAACTATTTTTGAAAAAGATAAACTTACACTATTATTTTTGCGATGCTGCAAAAACGCCATTATAAAGAGTAATATAGTAAAGCCTGTCAAATCTACACAATTCACTAAATATATAGCCAGCTCAATGACCTCCTTATTCATTTATTAGCAATATTTCTGGGTGATTGTAATGATTTAACAAGCAAGTGCAGCCCTTTTGTTCTTCAATGCTTGGCCTCAGCTACACTGCTCTAAAATGGCTGACAGGAAACAGAATAGAAAATCTCTGATCAATAGCAATAGAGTGCCATGGCTTTATAACTGCCTTACATTCTTAGTACAAGTACATTCCTTGCTCTGGAAAGCAGTAAAAACATATGAGTACCTGTCTGAGGGTGCTAATAACTATAGTTAAAATGCACAGAAACACTTTTTTAAGCCTACCTCAACTTTAATGGTTATTTTCCATGGAAAATACTAAAAATGATTCTCGCACAATGGCATGCTACCTTAGATTGACTATTTGAGCTAAATGTAATTTTTTTTAAGAACAATCTAAATCGATTAAGAGCTTAATATTACCTAGCAAACAGCTGTTGGCATACTGCAGAATATCAATAAATTGCATCCCTCTGATCAAATGAAGAGCTTAAATTGGAAGGCGAGAAATAACTATCATTGCAGAAGTTTATTATCATGTCAGAGTCTTCCTAAAATGGAGCAAATTGAACAAGTAAAAGAGCAGATAATTTAATGGTATATTTCCTAAGTAAAAGCAAAGTATGCTGTTTAAAATGTGAAATATAAGGGGTGCTGTATGCCCTGCACTAAGCTGATCAATAAACAACTCTGACCATCTTTTTCATTTAGAAATAATAACAAAACAAACACCAAGGGCTTTCTGTGCAGCTTATAGCAACAGCCATTAAAAGATTTACAAAAACCATGTAAGCATAAGATACAGCTGGAAAAGATTAACATGAAAATTCTGTTTTGAATTCATATATATTTTGAATTCTTTAGGATATTATCAACAAAATCCCCATTTGCAACTGTTAATAGTGTTTACATATATCCTAGAACCATGGGCGTAGCATAAGGGGTTGCAGGGGTCACAATTGCAACCCCACCCCTATCTCCAAGGGGCCCTAAAGCCTCCTTGTCATAATATCGTATCCTCCACAAAGTCCAGCTCTGATCTGCCCTAGGGCCACACAGCCAGGCTCCAGTACTGGGCTTTCACTTTCCCTACCACAGTCCATGCCCCCCCCCCCATTCTCATTGGCTGGGAGAAAGCTGTGAGAAATTTCCTGAATTGAGAGGAGCATGGGGTGAGAACAGCCCATGATAGGGAAGTGTCTGTGCTGTGTGCATGGAATGGTAACCAAGCTCAGCGAGTTAAGAGGACGAGAGTGCCGTCCGGTAGCCACGATGGGACCGATGTCACTGTGGTAAGACACTGCTCAGTGTCTCCTAGTCATTAGCTGGGATTCTCTGTACCCGCCCACCTGGGGATGCCCGCTTACCCCACTTCCCTGAGGAAAAGACAAACCTCCAGGAGGTGACATTCCACCGACAATTGCCAACACTTACAGAGAAACCTTCAGAAATTGCTAAAACAAATCCCTTAACACCTCCTGAGGGGCTGCAGACTCCAGATTTTGTGTCACATGGCTTTGCCCCCAGATCTAAGTTGAACCCCCCTGCCCACAAAGCCCCTTGACCACCTCCTCTGTCCTGGATGCTATGCCCGGCTGATGAGCTCCTTTCCCATTACAGCACTCTATACAGCTCCTTCCCTGCAGTGCTGAAATCACATTCCTTTACAACAAAGCCAGTTAGCCACAATCTGTACAAGGTGTATCTGCCTACTGCAACTACACTGTTTTTCCGACCAGAGAATTTCATAGGTCAAAACAGCAACATAAAAGCCAGATACTCCCTGTGAAGGCTGACAGACTGTGTGTAAAGAAATGTGATTTTCAGCCCTGTGTAGTGTGGGGGGGGGGAGGAGCTGTATACAGTGCTGTGATGGGAAAGGAGCCTCGCCAAGTGACCTGCCAGGGGTCTCTGTCCTCTGATTCTCCAGTTCTGATCCCTGTCCTCTGATGTAAGGAGGAACTCTGGGAACTCAAAACTCTTAAGCCACATTGAGTATCTTGGTGTGTTGGGTGTATCTGCACGCACGGTGAAAGTAGTGGGAGGCCCCATCAACTTTTGCATTGGGGCCCACAAGCTTCAAGCTACGCTTCTGCCTACAACACTATGAATGCTGAGGTCAATCATTCAAAGCTTTTGGGCATGTGTTGGGTCAGGCCATAGAGAGTATTGGCAGTAAATGGACTTAATGTGGAGTTCCACCCAAAATAGGAAGCTCTGCATGTCTGCCTCTCCCCTCTCCGCTGTCACATTTAGCACTTTTTGGGGAGGGGGAGAGCGGGTACCTGGTTTTGACAGTGAGCAGGAAGTTTGGCCCCCTCCTTCCCCCATAGACACTTCAAAGGGCCCAGAGGACTGCTGCCCATTTACAAAATATGGAGAGCCTCGTGCATGCGCAGTAAGAAATTGGCTGTGAAGCCGCAAGGCTTCACTGCTGGCTTCCCTTAGTCAAGATGTTGGTGCCAACACCTGATAGCTGATTAACCAATTCAATACGGGGCACTTTCAAACCCTTCCTGTCCAGGCCAATTTTCAGCTTTCAGCGCTGTGACACTTTGAATGACAATTGCGTGGTCATGCAACGCTGTACCCATATGAAATGTTTAATTCCCTCCCCCCGCACAGATAGAGCTTTATTTTAGTGGTATTTGATCATCACTGGGTTTTTTATTTTTTTGCTCTACAAATAAAAAAGGACCGAAAATTTCGGAAAAAAAAACAAAACTTTTTTTTCCTTTCTATTATAACATTTTGTAAATAAGTATGTTTTCTCCTCCACAGATGGCTACTGATGGGGTTTCACTGATGGGCACTGATGAGGTGGCACAGGGCTATAGGAGCTCATGGTTAGTCATTGTCGAGCACTCCCATATACAGGGCTGTAGGATCATGTGACCAAACTGAAGCAGATTGTAAATAGTTCAGAACACAGATTTTTTTCATACAGGATAGGAAGGAGAAGGGGTTGGGAAAATGTTTAAAAATAGATATAGTTAGGGTTTTATTTCACTTTAACATTTGATTTTGGAATGAATAAACTTTCATATACTGAAAACTAAGTACGCTTTTTCCATCCTGCTTCTTCAATTTTTTTAATCATTGTGGCTGAAAATGAACATTGATTTGACTCCACCAAACATTAGAAAATTGAAGAAACATTCTTCAGATTAAACATTTTCACTGAAATGTTATCAGTGTTTAGCCAGCTTTAGTTTTACACATGGCATTTGAATTTGTATGTATGAACATAGGAGTATGGTGTGTGACAGGTTGTGATTTATATCATTTTTTTTCCATGCAAATAGAGCTATCTTTTGGTGGTATTTGATCACCACTGGATTTTTATTTTTTTATTATATAGATAAAAAAATTCTACTTTCTGTTATAAAATATATCCAATAAAAATGGAAAATCAAAATTTCTTCATAGAATTGGGCCAACATATATTCTGTTACATGTCCTTGGTAAAGAAAAATCCCAATAAGCGTATATAAATTGTTTTGTGTGAGTGAAAATTGTTGTGTCTTCAAATTATTAGAATATCATCGAAAAGTTTATTTCAGTAATTCAATTTAAAAAGTGAAACTCATATATTTTATATAAATGTGTTAGGCCGCGTACACATGATCGGTCCATCCGATGAGAGCGGTCCGACCGACCGTTTTCATCGGTTCACCGATGAAGCTGACTGATGGACTGATGTGCCTACACACCATCGTGTCAGTATACGGTGACGTTTACGTGTTTTAACACAGCGACGTGCTGAAAAAAATGAAGTTCAATGCTTCCAAGCATGCGTCGACTAGATTCTGAGCATGCGTGGCCTTTTAACCGATGCTTTTGCATACTGACGATCGGTTTCGACCTCTTGGTTAAATTTTAAAGCAAGCCCTCTGTTTTTTGACTGAAGGATAATGGACCGACAGGGCCTACACACGATCGGTTTGGACCGATGAAAACGAACTTCAGTCCGTTTCATCGGTTTGAACCAATCGTGTGTACGCGGCCTTACACACAGAATCATATATTTCAAGCATTTCTTTATTTTAATTTTGATGATTGTGACTTACAGCTAGTGAAAACCCCAAATTCTGTATTGTAGAAAACTAGAATATTACATAAAACCAATAAATAAAGGATTTTAACAGAAATGTTGGCTTACTAAAAAGTATATCTATGTACAGTATAGTATGCACTCAATACTTGGTTGGGGCTCCTTTTACATGGATTACTGCATCAATGCGGCATGGTGATAAGCCTGTGGCACTGCTGAGGTGTTATGGAAGCCCAGGTTGCTTTAATAATGGCTTTCAGATCATCTGCATCATTGGGTCTGGTGTCTCTCATCTTCCTCTTGACAATCCCCTACAGATTCTCTATGGGGTTTAGGTCAGGTGAGTTTGTTGGCCAATCAAGCACATTTATACCATGATCAATAAATCAGGTATTGGTATTATTGGCAATGTGGACAGTTGCCAAGATCTTTTCCGGAAAATCAAATCGGCAGTCAATGAAGTCCAGTCAGTGATGATTTGTGAAACCAAAATGGACCAACACCAACAGATGGCATGGCTCCCCAAATCCTCACTGACTGTGGAAACTTCACACTGGACCTCATGCAACTTGGATTCTGTGCCTCCACACTCTTCTTCCAGACTCTGGGACTTTGATCTCCAAATGAAATACAACATTTTCCACACGTGATGATTTTTAGGAGCCATGTCATCTGCTCGTGTTGGCCACTGTGTTTTATCAAGTCCAAAGTCAGTGCAGCCCTCTAGCAGGAAATTCTAGAGCACTTCATGTCTCCCTCCATTTTTCATTCTGTCACTAAACTGGTCACGTACAGTTCTGGTCACATTGGACATTGTGGCAGCCACATTCTTTATGATGATAGTGCCTGCTATCAGACAGAGTCAAATACAGCCCTGGTATATAAAGCTAATAAACCCACATATATCTAATCAAACCAACCAAACCTTGTGGAGCAATATCGTTTTTGTACTCAAATCACTTTCAGATAAGTAACACTGTGTATCACAAACGCCAAAGTGTTTTTTTGTTAAGTAAAACTAGTCCATGACCCATAGCCCATAGGGACACACAAACACTAATAATCAGAGCAGTCCTTCTGGCAATTGTCAGAATAGCCAGTCTGCATTAGACACTTTCACTTAAAGCAACAATGCCTTTTCGTGTCAAGAAGAATAGAATGACAAATAACTTTTTTTTTTCTGAGCACTTTGTGGCTTACCTGCTTTAATCAATCAGTATATCAAGCAATACATCAATACATAACTAAATATAAGAAAAACGCAGTTAAAATCTATTAGCTAGTAGTGTTGAGCGGAATACGCCATATTCGATTTCGCGATATTGCGCGAATATATAGAAGAATATTCGCGAATATTCGCTAATATCGAATATTCGTGATATTTTATCCAAAAAAAAATGATTGCGAAATTCTCATAAACGGAGATCATTTCCTGTATTACTAAACTAATATGCACTAAACACTAACTCTACACTAACTCTACTTAAAAGAAAGGAGAATAAGGGGGCAAAAGAAGGGCGGAGAAGATAATCGCGCAATATTCCTATTGCGCGATTATCTTCTCCGCCCTTCTTTTGCATCAGAGCCAATCAGAATAACTTGAATATTCGGCAAAAGGAATATCGCGCAATATTCCTTTTGCCGAATATTCAAGTTATTCTGATTGGCTCTGATGCAAAAGAAGGGCGCATCAGAGCCAATCAGAATAACTCGAATATTCGGCAAAAGGAATATTGCGCGATTATCTTCTCCGCCCTTCTTTTGCATCAGAGCCAATCAGAATAACTCGAATATTCGGCAAAAGGTATATCGCACAATATTCCTTTTGCCGAATATTCGAGTTATTCTGATTGGCTCTGATGCAAAAGAAGGGCCGAGTAGCTGATGCGATTCTTTTATGTTGCCGAAAATTCGCAATGCAAATTTTCGGCAACATAAAAGAATCGCATCAGCTACTCGGCCCAGGGTCTCTCTCTAATCATACCAGCAATGTATTTAGACGTCGATGGAGATCACTAGGATGTGATCTGTTTTAAAAATAAATTTGAAAAAATACGAATATTCGCCATAGCGAATATTCGCCGCAATATTCGAGTTATTCGCAAATACTCGAATATGCAACACTATTAGCTAGAATAACACTGGCTCCAAAAGCAATTTATATAGCCACAGTCAATAAGAGAATGAAATACTCGTTACACTAGTTATTTGGAACATTCTTTGATTTTCTTTCTTTCTTTCCAGTGTAATTGTGGAATATAATCTATTTAAAGGAGAAGTCCAGTCTTGGCTTTTTTGGCTGGGCTTCTCCTCTGGGTCACAGGAGTGCAATTCGTTTTGCACTCCTGTGACCTGTTTTCAGCGGAGATCGGTCTGAAGTCCGCTCTCTACTGACGTCACTGCCATCAGTCAGGGCAGCGCGTCATCATGACTTCCCAAGTTGGGATCCAGCTGCCCTGATTGATGGCAGTCTCAGCGTCTCAACGAAGGAGCCATGTTGTGAATTTTTTTTTAAGTTATAATTTCACAGCATTTTCATAAAAAATAAAATAGTTCTATATTAAAGCTTGAAAATACAAGTTTTTTTTACTGTGCTCATTGTATATTTTGTCTTACACAGTAATTTCTTGAATAAGGCAAGGGGGATCCTATCTTTGGCACTGCCTGATTAAAATATTAGAGGGGAGGTTCTCAGTTGTTGTTATAGCCACTTGCCGGAAGGCACATGAATTACCTGTACCCCATCTGGCTTGTAGAGAATGAGAACCCTAGTGACTAGGTGTATTTCTATTAATCATATCATAGCTCCTATGCTGTTTACTAAAAAATAAACAATGAATTTGCAATCAGCATTCTACAGATGCCAAGGTCAAATTCCCAACAACACTTAACAAGTGCACACACATGCATTCTGTGATAAATTAATCCAGCTATTACTTTCATCTGTATATTATATCTGCACTATCCTTCACATATTCACATCTATTCTGTGGCCAGTATTATTTCAGTGGGTCACCAAACATGGGCTGTTCATTTTGCAAATAACCACCAGGGCATGTACAATACCTATGTATTCATTTTTACTCTCAACCATCTGGTAGCAGTATGCTATTTTAAAAGTAGGTACTGTATATGTATGCCTTTGGCTGCAAGTAGAGTTCAAGGAGCTACCAACATTTACAATTGGAAGTGGGCAGTGTAATATTTAGCTGGTGGTATTTATTTTAAGCTTGAAATTCCGTTTATTTTTTATTAAATCATTGCATTCGATTTATTCATTAAATGACAAATAACACATAACTGAATTGTTAAATTTTGAGAATTGAGATATTGCCACTGCTAGGTTTTTGCATAGCACTGTTTTATTTGTGATCTGATACTTTTGGTGTCGATGAAGTAAGTTCAGATTTCAGAATTGCTGAGTGGTGAGAGACCGGTACATAGACAAATAGCATACATTAAGGTGTTTTATTGAGGGCAAATATTTGCTTTATCCTTGTAGGTGTTTTTAATCTGATTGCTTTTAATTAATAAACACTGTGAACACTATAATTTCCCTTTCTTTCTTACACAGTATCTCACAAAAGTGAGTACACCCCTCACATTTTTGTAAATATTTTATCATATCTTTTCATTTGACAACACTGAGGAAATAACACTCACAATGTAAAGTAGTGAGTGTACAGCTTGTAGTGTAAATTTGCTGTTCCCTCAAAATAACTCACACGGCCATTAATGTCTACACCGCTGGCAACAAAAGTGAGTACACCCCTAATTGCAATTGTCCAAATTGGGCTCAAAGTGTCAATATCTTGTGTGGCCACCATTATTTTCCAGCACTGCCTTAACCCTCTTGCGCATTGAGTTCACCAGAGCTTCACAGGTTGCCACTGGACTCCTCTTCCACTCCGCCATGACAACATCACATAGCTGATGGATGTTAGAGACCTTGTGCGCCTCCATCTTCCGTTTGAGGATGCCCCACAGATGCAGCCCCAGACCATCACACTCCCACCACCATGCTTGACTGTAGGCAAGACACACTTGTCTTTGTACTCCTTACCTGGTTGCCATCACATACATTGTAGCAAAGTGTAATTTCTTCAGTGTTGTCACATGAAAAGAATAAAATATTTGCAAAAATGTCAGGGGTGTACTCACTTTTGTGAGATACTATATATTTTATACTTGAGTTGCATATGAGTTCAAGCAAAGAGGGTTCCAAAGATTGATTCCATGTATCATCACTAGCCCTTTTGGAGGTAAAAAAGTGCTGTTTGATCTCATCCCATGATAGGTGGTCAGGTTGAGGTGAAAAGATTGGAAATATCACTTGCTGGAGTGCACTATTTTCATTTGGTGTTATATGTGCAAAGAAAATTTGGGAGTGATCACAGCGGTTTCCACTGGTGTTTGCAGTCACTACGGAGTCTTAGATTTTTATTATTTATTTTTGGGACACCTTTTTTGTATTTTTAGATGTGATAAACATACTATTCATTCTTTATGTATATTGAGGGTAGCACTACACCATATTTGCTTTTGGGTTAGTTTAAGCCCCATACACATGGGCCGAATGTCGGCCAACATTTGGCCCGTGTGTACTGCAGCCAGCCAGACAGAACCATAACCGAAAAAGGTCTGCCAACCTGCTCTTGGTCAGCGCTCTCAGCCATTGGCTGACCAGAATGTTCTAACAAGGGGACTGTCCCCCTGTCAGAACACAATAGTACAGCATGGGAGAGCACTAAACTAACATTGGACCTGAGCTGTAACTTTTTTTTCCATTCAGCCACTGGGTTGAATGAAAATAAAATAGCAGTGTGTACTGGGCTTTAACCTGGGTGAAGGTTTCGTACTCACTATAATGTTTGCCAAGTGATGAGAACAAATATACAGTATAAAAAGGTTGTAGAATAAATAGCTAAGGGAATTAAACTGGATTTTTAAGGTGCAAACACAATACAAAAAATGATATCAAAAATACATTTTATGTATACACATATTGTCTGTTTGCATTTATGAAATTATATTGAACATATGATGGATTTTTATATCTTTTCTACTTCTGTATAAATAAAATGTATTTTTAACATACATTTTTGTATTGTGTTTGCACCTTAACAATCCAGTTTAATTGCCATATCTCTTTAATCTTCAAATAAGGGATGTGGTTCCTACCTATAGCTGACAGGTAATTCAATTATTCTCCTTATAAAAGGGTTGTAGTTAACAAAGTAATGATCAAACAAAAAGGAAGGAAAACGTTCTGGACAGCCGCACTAAAAAGCACTAAAGATCGGTGTGAAATGCGTCATCTTCTACCTCTCGTGCTGTGGCATGCTTTTTGCGTGTTTTCTTTTTTATAATAAAGGCAATTTATTTTTGGAGTGCGGCTGTCCAGAATGTTTTCCTTCCTTTTTGCATCATTTTATGCATTGCCGGCACCCGTGGCTTAGGATCAGGTAAGGAGACTGCTTGATTAGTATCCTAGAGCGGTGATTTCTCTTTTTTAATAATCAAACAAATGCTAAAGATTACAATAAGATATCGGAGAACTGGATAAAGTGCAGAGAAGGGTAACTAAACTGATAAGAGGCATGGAGGAGCTCAGCTATGAGGAAAGATTAGAGGAACTGAATTTATTCACTCTTGGGAAGAGGAGAATAAGGGGGGACATGTACAAATATATAAGAGGTCCATATAGTGAACTTGGTGTTGAGTTATTCACTTTAAGGTCAACACTGAGGACAAGGGGGCACTCTTTACGTCTGGAGGAAAAGAGATTTCACCTCCAAATACGGAAAGGTTTCTTCACAGTAAGAGCTGTGAAAATGTGGAACAGACTCCCTCCGGAGGTGGTTCTGGCCAGCTCAGTAGATTGCTTTAAGAGAGGCCTGGATTCTTTCCTAAATGCACATAATATAACGGAGTACTACGTTTTGTAGGTAAAGTTGATCCGGGGTAAATCCGATCGGGGGATCAGGAAGGAATTTTTTCCCCTCCAGCAGCAAATTGGATCATCGCTCTGCTGGGGTTTTTTGCCTTCCTCTGGATCAACTGTGGGTATGGAGTTGGGTGTATGGGATGTACTGTGTTTTATTTTGTTTGTTTATTTTTTTTATGGTTGAACTGGATGGACTTGTGTCTTTTTTCAACCTGACTAACTATGTAACTATGTAATAACATATAATCATCGTATTAAAGCTTTGGTGTGCTTTAAAAAGAAAAACCAAAAAAATAAAATAAAACCAAACCAAAAAAAACATTGTTTTCTAAATGCATTGTGGCATTATTAGGCTAATGATTAAATCAAGAAGCTCTCTGGTGAAAAATGTCTTCTTGTCAAACATTCCTGGAAAATTGATAACCTGCTCTATCATAATGGGCACTGATTTATCACATTAATTATTATGGAAGATGCTGATTACCTTCCCTGACACCTGCATACTGTTTTGTTGCAGGATGGCGATGGCTTCAGATATCTTTGCATCAATGGGATCCATAACTGACTCAATATTGAATGGCCCCTCCAATCTGTCAGCAACGAGAAGCATAGCATCTGTCAAAACAAAAAACAATCACAACAAGTTAAAGAAAGGTCAGCTTCACCATCCAAATGCCTGCATTAAAAGGTCAGCTTCACGCATCCACGGCTTAATGCCTGTCCTGAATTAATTGTTTCCTGTCACATTACGCATACGGCTTATTACACAATATTACAAACACACCTGACACATGTCCTGAATCGTGTACAAAACAGTTTCCTGACAGTTTAAGGATAAATAGATGTGTACACAATATTACAAACACACCTGACACATGGTCGTGTACAAAACAGCTGCAGTTTAAGGAGACAGACTTTTTTCATTAAAATTATAAATCCATTAAATCTGAACTCTAAGTAGATATTAGTGCAGTAATGTTCTCATTAAAAAGTATGACGAATGGTATTTTTAAAGACACTTTGTGTAGGCACATGAATTTGATGTGATTTAAGCCTTTTGTGATTGCCTTAGGAATAGCGAGGGAAGCAATCTGGTATGCTACATGAACACGCAGTAACAAAAAACATGCTGTCAGAAGGAGAGAGCAGAGGGATAGCCTTCTGTGGCTCAGTCACTGTCCAAGCACAGGCCAAGGACAAGGAGGCATCTATCTTTAAGTATAACAGGTAAAAGTTGGAAAAATAAGTCTTAGTGAATTTATCAAGACCTACTTTTTCTGTAGAAATTAAGGGAACTTAGCTAAACCCTGACCCGTACACATACTACTTTTCAGCACAAATCCTGCATCTAATCAAATGGCCCAACCCATTATAAAAAATAAATGGCTGATCATAGAAAAAAAAATGAGTCCAAATCAAACCTACATTGTTATATCTAGTTACCCATATCTACCTGAAATAAACAACATGAAATAGTGAAAGAGTAAAAAGAAACCATGCTTGTGCATAAACAAAATATGTAAGACTATTTGACATGTGTAAAGCAGCAACTCTACCGTAAGATACTCAACACAGTAATTCCAAAATCACAACATATTGAGCTGCACTAACAAAATTAGTAAACAAAATACATGTCATATAATAAAATGAGTGAAATAATGTGCAACATATATAAATCAAAATTTTTTTTTCTTCATATGCGTTTTTGCACATTATATTTCATTTTCACCACACACGGTTGTCCCATTCAACCACACTTACAATTTTTGTATTTATTTTTTACACTTTATCCCACCTATCATTAGTCACATTTCATATGCACCCTCTCCACACTTACATTTATCTTTGCACCCCATACTCACCTACCCCGATACCTTACTGGGTTTTTTCATTAATCATATTTTCCATTGCAAATTTCATTCTTATGGTTTGCTATGGCATTAAATTATAGTCCAAATTACTTTGCTTACATGTCTCAATCCATCACCAATATATTAGCATGACTTTTTTCCAACTATTTTTGTATACTATTTTTTACTTTATTACTTTTACAGCTTGGGGTGCCCCTCTTTTCGGTTCCAGTCTGTGATGGCCACCATTTTAGTCCCTTGGGTCTCCCCCTCTGGATTCCCCCTCGCCTCCCCCACGCTTGGGCTATCAGTGCAGCCCCCTGCAGGCTCGGAGCCCTTTTTGGTCTGTCCACTAAGTGGAGCCTTTTCCATCTCAGCTCCCCCACCTCTACGGGGGTCGTGTGGTGTATTGGTGGCAGCTACATGGTTCCTGGTCAGTCCACAGTTGCAGCACATGGGAAAGCGCTCTTGTCCTTTCTCTATGCCATTAAAGGGTAAATACATTCATTATTTACAACATTTCTCTGTTGAGAGTGTTTTTGTTTGTTTTTTGAACAATCTCACCTATATGATGTATTTCATTTTAGAGCATCTCCTCCCACCCCCTGAAGATGACCACTCTCCACAAGGTCAAAACGCGTCAGGGTTTATCATACTCATCATGTTCATCGTGTGTACAATTGTTATACTTTATGCCATGCTTTTGCAGGTTTGCCCTTACGGCCCAATCTATATGCGGTTAAATTTGTATGTACATGTTTTTCAATGCCATTACTTGTTTTGGTTAAAAAAATATATCAGATACGTTTCCTTGTGAGACATATTAGACTACATTAAAACTTTTATACGTACTTAATAATATCTATTTATTTATTTTTTGCTGCAACACAAAGCCCCCTGGGGTAACTTTCCTTTTCTTCATCAATCAAAAATTAGTCAACTAAATAAAAGCATAAATGCATATAAGTCCGCATGAGAAAAGAATCTTTTTCTTACAGTGGTTGTAAAGCCACTATGTCTTATTTCTACAATCCACTGTGTTACATTAAATGATGTGCCCCAGTGTATGTGCTGTTTAAAAAAAATGCCGCTTTATACCTTATTTCATAGCGATGCTCGGCGCTCACATGACTGCCTGTGACTTTCCTCTCCCAATCTGATAACTACAGCGGGAGGGGCTGAGAATCCCCCGCTGACATCAGCTCGGAGAAGGGGAGGAGAGGAGAAGATCGGCGGGCGGTCACGTGAGCATCACTATGAAGTAAGGTATAAAACTGCATATTTTAATGTAACAAAGTGGAATACAGGAATAAGACAGTTATTTTAGCAGCAGGAGGGGAGGGGCCAGGAGTAGATCAGCACTGTCACTAGCTGACAGGCAGGGATGGAGGGGAGGGAGAGGGGGGAGAAGAAAGACAGCAGGATGATGGAGGCACGTAAACTGACCATGGTATCATGAGATCAGCAGCCATGATAAACGTGGTCAGTTTACAGGGGGGTGGGCAGCACCAAGCAGGATCAACCAGGTATTTTAGATTATACAAAGGGACAATTTACACAGCACAAGTTATGTTCTATTACTCAGGCTTTAAAGGAACAGGATATATATATATATATATATATATATATATATATATATATAATTTTTTTTAAGGTTACAACAGGTTTAAGTGCTTACAAAATTATATCAGCATAGTAAATGTCCATTAACAATAGCTAAAAACATCCGTGTGTAAAACCACCACCTATTTTGAAAGAAATACAGTGATACAGAAATACATGCTTACCCTTACCAGCTGCAAATGACCCTCTACTCAAAGAAAGCTCATAAAGGTTAAAAACAAAACAACTAGGCTATAGGTCATCTGGAGCAACTCTAAGGGCCAAGAAGTTTTATGTTGGTCCTCAGCAAAACATCATCCCACAGGAATTTGCATAGGGACATGGAAACAAAGCACTCCAATAGTGTACAATCCTCTAACTTGATTTATTAAAGATTTTAAATTGCAATTACATCAAAAGAATAAATGTAGCACCACACCACATCAGCACACAACTCCGCCCTATGTGTTTTGTCACAAGTGCAGGGCACAGGCGCCATACTGCACCATCATCGTTTTTATCCTGTATTTTTTATCCTGTTTTTATCACTGTATTTACCTATCTCTACCTGTCTAGAAGACACAATTTAATTTCACAAATTTTATTCCTAAAGATAAGAAATGTAATAAAGAATAACAACATTAGACCAAGAATCAGTATTCTGCAAATATCAACATATAGTATGCCTTAAAACAAATGTATCTATGTTTGCAGTACAGCCTGCTCTCTGCACAGGTTATGTACTGCACAATGATGTTATCACTGCTCCTTTTACAAGGTAACATTTGGGTTTGCAAAGGCATTTGGTTCACACAACCAAATGCACTGAATGGCTTTGTGATAATTTCAGCTTTACACTATCTATTATTAACCTAATAAATGTTATTGCATCTGTTAAATGACCAACCCTTAGATAGTGGGTAAAAAACAAATATAACTCTCTATTTACAAATTAAATATAAAATATTTTATTCACAGTTACGTTATTTTTCAAAACTAATATTTTTTTTAGTTATAGTTATATGACACTTTTGATTGCATAAAACAAATCTAACTCTTTTTGCAAGACAGTATCACCAAAGAAAGGCTTTTTTATCCTAAAACAGTTTCACTATGGTTTAGTTTGTTACTTTAACCAATATAATTCAATGAACAGTTAATATCTCAACCTGAACTGCTACAAGGCTGGAATCATGCATCAGGAACTCCACAGGAGGCAGCTGCTCCCATCCAATGCCAAAATTGCCTGACCACACCCAGGGACCCAATCCTGCACATACCAGGGTTATGCTCTTCACCAGTCAAATATAAGACAAGGGGAGCAAACGGACAGGGCCGTTGAATTTGGTAAAAAAAAATACATTTAGATCAAATAAAACCAATTGGAAAATCTAGCTGAAAAAATACTCACTTGAGCGCAGTTGCTCCAATCCAGAGACAGAAGTGTGTGCATTACATGTTTCATTCAGTTCGATGTCCTCAGGCTCTACATACATTCAATAGATCACCTTCTTAAAAAGGGATTATAACCCAGATAACAAAGATAACTTACTTCAAATGTGTGGCAGCATTGAATTTTAAGTGTGTTAACTTGCTGTACATTTTCATTGGCAAGTTGTACATTTATAGAGCACTTAAAGCACAAGTTCTAGTTGACACTTTTCCAATATGTAGCAAATTTGCATGGCAAGTCTCTCACAAGAGCAAAGTTGCAGTGATGAGTCTACAGATCTCCAAGTCTATAGCAAGTCTATGGCCGCGTACACACGATCGGTCCAACCTGATGAGAATGGTCCGATGGACCGTTTTCATCGGTTCACCGCTGAAGTGGCCTGATGGTCTGATGTGCGTACACACCATCAGTCCAAAATCCGATCGGGTCAGAACGGGGTGACGTAGAACACAACGATGTGCTTAAAAAACGAAGTTCAATGCTTTCAAGCATGCGTCGACTTGATTCTGAGCATGCGCAGGTTTTTGGTCCGATGCTTTTGCGTACTAACCATCGGTTTGGTCCTATGGTCAGGCGTCCATCGGTCCGATTTTAAAGCAAGTTTTAAAACTTTGGTCTGACTGACGACCGTCCGATGGGCCATACACACGCTCGGTTTGGACCGATGAAACTGGCCTTAAGGCCAGTTTCATCGGACAAAACCGATCGTGTGTACGCGGCCTATGAGTCTTTAGCAATGAGTCTATAGCAAGAAAATTCAGCCACAGTGACCCTGTGGTGGGATTGCACAACATAACTCAACCAGAACTTGTAGTAGACTTGCAGAAAGTTTGCAAAGTTGATCTGGAGTCATTCAATGTGGATTTGCTGTATCTGTGCAACAAAATTGTGAAGCCTGGCAAGTCTAGCAATAGGTTACAGTAGCAAGTTAAACGTGCAGCACAATTGCCTGCTATCTGGGTATAATGGTATAATCATTATTTAAAAGTTTATATTGGCTCTAAAGCAGTGGTTCTCAACTCCTGTCCTCAGGGGTATTCCAGCCAATATTTTTGTTTATTAAAAGTCAGCAGCTACAAAAAGTGTAGCTGCTGGCTTTTAATAAACAATCACTTACCTGCTCCAACGTTCCAGCGACGTGCCGACCGGGGCTCCGCTCCTCACCCCCCCTCCCTGGCCGGCGTCCTCATTGCAACTGTGGGCACCCAGCCGTGACAGCCTTCGGCTTCGCGGCCGGGGCACCCACTGCGCATGCGCGAGCGGAACTGCGCATGCGCAAGCGGGGCGGCCCGCCGCTGATTGGACAAGTGATCGCATGGGACCTGTCATGTGTCCAATGCGATTGCCTACAGGGAGGGGCTGCTGTAGGCGATTAAGCTTAATCGCCTAACCAGCCCCTCGGCGGAAGCAGGAAGTGGGACAGGAAGTCCCACTCCTCCTGAAGCCCCCACTCCCCCCCCAAAAAAAATTACATGCCAAATGTGGCATGTAAGGGGGAGGGGAGTGGGTTGAGCGGAAGTTCCAATTTTGGGTGGAACTCCGCTTTAAGGTATTAGGTGCAGACTAGAATACTGCAATCACTGAGCAGGTCCTGAGGACAGGAGTTGAGAACCGCTGCTTCAGAGTCATATTAATTATATATGTGAGACATTCATGTATCAGTCTTAATTGCCGCCTGTACACACGTTTTTTATACAACTGAGGGCATTTTCCTTTTACCTTAAAGCAGAGTTTTGCCCCCCCCCCCCCAGTGAAAAAATTTAAGTCAGCAGCTGCACATACTGTAGCTGCTGACTTTTAATTTAAGGACATGTCCTTAAATCCAGTGATGTCAGCAACCCAGCCAATGTTTCCATCGGCTCTCGGGTGCTGCCGTTGTCATTGTCTGTAAGGGAAACTGGCAGTGAAGCCATGTGGCTTCACAGCTGGTTCCCTACTGTGCATGCGCGAAGTACAGTGCACTTTCTGAATGGCCCGGCGGTGAGGGAAGGAGGAGGGGGCCGAACTTTCAAGTGATCTCGCTGCGGCGAGATTTTTCGGAAGTGGGGACAGGTACCTGCAAAAACAGGTACCCACTCCCCCCCAGAAGGGTGCCAAATGTGGCACTGGTGGGGAGGGGGGGAGGTGTCAAATTAGCAAAGCTTCCACTTTTGGGTGGAAATCCACTTTAACTAATGACAATATTATTGCTGAACAAACAGAAATGTAAAGCTAGTCCATAAGGGGTATGAGAGCTGAAGTGGTTGATAACAATATAGAAACAACCTGGTACACATATACGAACGTATCAAATTCTACTATTTATTGAGAAAGCAGTCACCAAAGAAGCCAATGTCACCAACCTCACTGAACAGGCTGCATACATTTCAAGGCTGGTTGGATAGAAATGCCTTTTGGCATGTAAAATAGCCCCCCATATATGTATTTCATCTGTGTGGTTAAATTAAAAAGTAATCAGCCTTTACAGTCCCCCAGCAATTGCTTTTTCATCAAGAAATCAATTAAAATGAAGCAAATTATGTTTGCTAAACTGGAAACATAAACTTAAATAATAGTTCTCATCTCTTGCTAACTTTAATGCATCAACAATAATCTGTCTCATGTAAATCATAACATTGAAATCATATTTTAGCCCTAACATTATTTAACCGGTTTTATGTTTAATTATGTTATACTGATAAATAAGGACTAACAGTACAAATAGTACTAAACATTCTATTTTTTTAACTGCTTAGACTACAAATTATGTAAGCCATTACGGTAATTTGACCTCACTGGCTATCTAGAATAGTTTTGTCGTTCACAATTATGAGACAGTTAACTGCTACAGGGTCTGGTTCAGTTCTGCTCACTGAAAATCCTCTAACTTGGATGTAATGTTGTTTGTTGATATGCAGCACTTTCTAAAAATGTAGATTTTAGCTTCGAGATGTGTCTGAAAATATACCTAAAATGATAGTTCATCTTATCCAACTCCTCAGTGTGCTTTAGGCTTATCTAAGTACAACTTGCTATGCCCTAAAGGAAGTTTTCCTGAGTCATGCTTTATTTTATATTTAGGCTTTCTTACACCCTCTCCTAGGCTGCAACCTGCACCCAATTTTTTTGACACAAAAATTGCAGAAATTGAGAGCAGTTTTTTTGCCTGCCACTCACTAAAGTACTTACTTTAAAAAACTGTTAAACATACTGTATATTCAATTGTTTTTTTTATATACTTTGAGACTAAAACAGACTATACAATCTTTCAGTGTTAGTGTTGTCATTCATGGAACACATAAGGACTAAAGCCGGTCATAGATGGAGACATTTTCTATATTGCTTAATTACCCCAATCAATACAGGCAGTGTTAATGGAGGAATCCTTCCTGCTGAGGCATTGTGTTTTCCCAGCAGGGGGCAGGGGAAGTGGTCCTAGCTAGAATAACACATTTATTATGGCTAGCCGCTAAAATAGCCACTGGCCATAATCACATGTAAAATCCGACAGGCTGGTTGTACCCAAGTTGATTGATCAATCAACTTGGGTACATCCAACCTGCCCATACACGGTTTAAATCTTAACCGGTTCCTGCTGAACTGGCCTAGATTTAAACGTCTATGGCCAGGTTTAGGCAAAGGTTACTTGTCTTCTAAAACTGGCCCTAGTATGATGTTCTACGGATTATGTCCAAGATGACTTCCTAGCCATCTTCCCCAATAGCGGATAAAGACCTTGATAATGAGGAAGGGTTTTGCCTTTCTTTCTAATATGTCAGACTTTAGCTCAGTTAGGACATAAGTACAAATTTTTTCAAAATAGACATTGACATATACAGTACAAGACCTTTCTCTCACACGTGCTGAATCCTTTGAATAATATAAATGTTAGATTATTGGACAAAGCTGACAAATTAAACAAGGACAAAGTAGATTTCATGGGAGAATAACTTATTTGAAAGATGACCAATGGAGCCATATATAGATGTGTTAATTATATAATAACACTTACCCCATGGTGTTGTGGTGCCAATAGCTTGTTTTCATCAGACAAACCGATTGTGTGTACATGGCTTAACTTTCCTTCAGACTAAATCATATACACCGATTGGTTATTTTCACCAATGAAATGTAGCAGAATATATTTTTATAAATAAAGATTATTTATTTGCAAACTTTTATATCAGAAACATATTTTTTAATTTATGCAGTAAAAATATAAAATAAACCAAATATTAAAAAAACCCAATGGTGAATAAATACCACCAAAAGAAAACTCTATTTGTGTGAATTAAAAAAAAATATATATCATATGGGTACAGTATTGCATGACAAGGCAGTTGTCATTAAAAGTGTAACAGCGCTGAAATCTTAAAATTGGCCTGGGCAGGAAGGGGGTAAAAGTGTCCAGTATTGAAGTGGTTAAATGGATGACATGGCCACTGAAGTATTTTGGTCTATTATTTTGTTTTGTTTATTCATGTACAACTTATTATCCATTGTAGTCTGTACATTGGTGTTTAATTTTTTGGCTGCCAAGTATAATTATTTACTAAGTGCACCCCAGATAGCTGCTTTACCATCTGCCCCAACAGCAGATAAAGTCCCCAGGAAGAATAGCGCTATAGCAATATTTAAAAAAAAAAATGAAAAGAAAAAAAGCCCTCAGCTAAGATTAAGCCAATTTGCTCCTTCTTTATCTAGTTGTAATACTGGCCATGTTTCCGTGAGAGTGCAGCTAATATAATGATGAACATGTAATAAAATAAAAAATGCTTTCTTTCATAGAAAACATACACCCTCTACAAAACGTAACATTGAAAAAAATGCTGCTTTATTTTCTTTCTCCGCATTGTGGACAGTCAAGAGCTACCAAAGATCATTGCCAACCTAGCCTGAGTTATTTGAACTTTATACATTTTATACTTCTTTATATAGTAGGACTTTTTATGCTCTGCAATAATAAGGGCCATGTGATCAGACACATGTATAGGTCCAGGAATGAGGATTGTTAACTTCTCTAATGACAAGCAAGGTTAGTAGGGCTTATTCATCCTTTAGTTCTCATGGCTAGTGGCGGAGCAGTGTGCATGCATATTATTTGGGAGGTACATTCCAATTCACACTGTGATCAATGATACTGCAGAAGTCAGGGCATATTTGAAAACTTGATAAAAACAGTCAGAAGATTTTACCTTTCTCATTGTAAAACAGAATCCCTACAAACCAAAATACCCATATTAAAAAGGGTCTGAAAATACAGGATCCATTTAATCCGCTTATACTCAATCAGTAAAATAAAAGGAGCAGACTTTTCTTCATGATGCAGCAAAGTAATTTATTTTTATTGTAGTTAATGTAAAATGAGACCATAATCTCAAACGAACATCTGGAATAGACTGGCAAAACTGATGCTATACAGCAAAGGGCACATTATTATCAAAGAAAAATGCATTCATAAATTACAGAGTCAATCTCTTCTGTAAAGGAAGAAAGAATGAAAAGGGTGATGTGTGAATATTGTTGTAGAAAATGATTTCATAAATTTAAGTCTGGTGTTCTAAATGCTTCAGTTTTTTCACCAATTGCATAATATTTTAAACTCTTATATATATATATATATATATATATATATATATATATATATATATATATATATATATATATATTAACGGGCTCTTTTAGAGTAATAGGCATTATATATGAACATCACATAACAGGAGCATGCTGTATATTAAAGAATGTTGTTCTAGCTGGAATAAACATACGTTGTTTCGATTTGGACCAGTTCTTGTCCTCAAAAATAGAATGCTTGTCCCATTTATTTTTCTCAGACACCCTATAACTGTTAGGGCGCGTACACACGATCGGTCCAACCCGATGAGAATGGTCAGTCTGTGGTTGGTTTCCTAGATGATTAAAAGCCTGAGGAAGTTGCTACAACGTAACGCGTATGGGGGAAGGAGCCTGGCGACGCTCGCTGCCATCCTTGGGAAAACACACGCTGTGTGTATTATATACTGCCGTTTTTCGTTTGTGCTAATGTGAGTAACCTGCATCTATCTTTTAATAAATTGAAGCTTGTTTAAAACAGAGAGCACTTAGATCTGTTTTTTTCTCTTGTCTATGATCCCAATGCTGCTGAGTTTAAGAAGTCTGCCACTAACACATCGCAGCAATCTGTATATTGATTTCTACTGGTATGACTGCCTGGTAAAACAGGGGTCGATACCCTAAGGTGAGAGTAGCCATTCTTAACGGTAAAGGGATCACTTTATTTGAAGTAAAAGTCACTGGCGAAAATTTGGAGTCGTTGTCACACTGTTCCTTTGGAATTTTTCACATTTCTTTTGGACTTTTGCTTTTACATTCACTATTATTAGCAATTTGCTAATTGTTTAAATTATTGTGTTATTGCACATTTCATTATAATATTGCGCTGCACTATTCCCTTATATATTTTGCACCCTATAACTGTTACCAGTTACCATAGACATTGGTTATTGTGTGCCTTGGTAAAAGGGACATTCTTGTGCCTAGATCAACCATTCTCAAACAGAGTTCAGCAGAACCCTAATATTCCTACAGAGATTTGCTTGGGATGGCTGATTGACTTAAAAGAGTAAGTGGCACAACACCAATAATATTTTTAGCTGTTTCTAAGGGCTTATTCACACTTGACTAAATTTCTAACGCTTAAAAAAACGCTCCTATGTCTTTAGTATGGGCATTAGACTCACCGGAATGAGCTTGAGTATGGGCATTATACTGGCATTTAAGAAGCATTAATGAGAAATTAAAAATGCTACTCAAATGCCCTATGGGCAGTTTTGAAGCGTTTGAGGAGTGTTATGGTGCATTAAAACAGCTCCACAAACGCTACTCTATTACATTTAACAAACTAATCTTAAGGTCCCTGCCTGCTAGGGCATTTGCGAAGCGTTTCTATAGACTTAAATGGGAGGCGTTGAAAGGCTTCAAACACTTCCTGACTCAACATGGGGCTTCAATTTTGAAGCAACGTGACTCTAGCGCTTCATGTTTTGATAGTATGTATCATTTGCAGGGGTGTCTTTAATGCCTCTAAAATGCTTGCTTTTAATGCCAGTGTGAACTTAGCCTAAGGGAGGCATTCTGATCACCACGGTAAAGGGGGCATGCTTCGCACTGACCACAAATTAATTGTTTTTAAATGGGGGTTTCAGCCTTTTTTATGTTTATTAAAAGTTAGCAGCTACAAAAAGTGTAGCTGCTGGCATTTAATAAACAGACACTTACCTGTTTCACTGTCCATCGACGCGGCCACCCGGAGCTTCGCTTGTCTCCCCCCTCTCTGCCGGCGCCTCCATAATAACTGTGGGCACCCGGCTGCTCCCTGAGTGGACAGGCGATCCCCTGTGACCTGTCACATTTCCCAGGTGATCGCCTACAGGCAATATGATGAGTTGCCTAAGCGGTCCCTGGGCTGAAACCCCACTTCCCCCCCAAAAAATTACATGCCAAATGTGGCATGTAAGGGGGCATAAAGTGGTTTAAGCAGAAGTTCCACTATTGGGTGGAACTCTGCTTTAACCGCTTGCCGACCAGCCGCCATCATTATACTGCGGCAGGTCGGCTTGTTCCCATGGACCGTCATAGCTGTACATCAGTCCCTTTAAAGCTTGCCAGCCCTCACACATCCACCCCATGTGTACAAGTTAAGACGACCGATCCTGCCAGTGAGGGGGCACATCAATCTGCAACAATTATAACTTCGGGGGTTGCAACTGCAGTCAGTGTCATGACTAGGTTACGTGCATGTAGGGTGGCTCAGGTTTTACCTCTCTTCCCACCCGCCTTCCTTCCTGGCCACGTTCTTCATGCAGGGATTCACATCAGGATTCCACACCGGCCTCCCCACGCTGTCCCACTCGACCTACGAATGCAGGAAACTGCTCTCAGCCCTATTGAGGGCAAGTTTTCAAATAAACTTTGTTTAGTGGATGATTTGTTTGCGCCTCATTGTTCTCACATACAAAGTTTGAACTCCCTAATACCCTCCGAGAAATCTTCCCTTAAATATACATCAGTCGACCTAGCTATTCAAGCCATCGTTAGCATAGGAGTAGGTACTTGGCTGTCTGAAGCGGACATCTCAGACGCATTCAAATTTCTACCCATTCCTCTGGCGATGGCATGGCATCAAGTGAAAAGGTTTGTGTTACTTTGCCACTAAGTTGACATTTGGCTCTAAAAGTCCCTTTCCTGGATCCTTTCACTCTGGGCACAGTGCAAAAAGTGATTCACTATGTCGATTACTTCCTGCTCATCGAAAAACCCAGAGAATAAAATGGATGGCCAGGCACAGTCCATCACCTTCTTGGGTTATTATTCTTAACACACGCTCTATACATGCCAGCCTGCCTCCCAATAATTGTCTTAGGCGACACATAAAATACACTAACAATAGGGATAGCTAATGAGCAGAAAAATTTAGAGAGATACAAAAGTCAGTTATTGGTCACAGACATAGATAATATACCTATCTGAGTAATAAAACTTTTTTTAGTAACTTTTTTTTATTTTTTTTATTATAAAAGTATAATATTTTTTATTATAAAAGTAAAGTAACGTAAAAAAGGTAACATAAAACGAGTGCGATATTTGACAAGGTTTTTAATAATCTAAAGCATTAATAACTGGTTCAATGAATGTAGTAGCAATTCTCAATTAATTCTCAAGGTGTTCATCAGACATTTTGCTTCTAATTTTGCCCTTTGTGTGCCTTATGCCTGCAAATATAAGTGCTGCTGAAAACTAATTACAAAAATAAGTAATGATTGTAAAGAATGGGATATTTTTCTTTGGGAAGATAAAATGTATAAAGGTCCAGTAAAGAGACACTGTAAAGTTTACAATTTTGTGTTGGGCTGCATTCATAGCTGTCTTGGGCTCAATGTGGCCTGTGGGCTGCAGGTTGGAAACATGTGTAATTCTATACCCCATTTTAAAATTAAACACAATTTGGGCTAGAGTGCTGGAAAAAAAAATTATGCCACAACATTGGTTTGCATAATGATTTTACACTTTAGATACAGTAGGAGAGAAAGCCTTCTCTGTGATAGGTTACAATCTAATAACAATGAGAACTAGAGGGAGTGTAAAAGTCAAACTAGAGGGAGTGTAAAAGTCAAACTAGAAGGAGTGTAAAAGTCAAAAATAAGCAGACAAGGTAGGGGCGTGTCCGGACGTGAAGCTGGGAAGACGCGTTAGAGCTGAGCTCCACATCCCCGACTGAAATCAGCCTCCATCTACCACCTTCCCCTCCTCTGCTGGGGCCACAGCCTAGTGGTTTTGCCCCCTGATCCCCCCTGCTTCAGATCGGGCGATTGCTGAGGACATTGTGGAGCTGGTCCCGCTCCTGGCCTGTAACTGACTCCTTGGAAGCCGTCCGCCATCTTGGGGCCTACTGCTCTCGGGCTCTTCCCTGCAATCCACGCCACGACTCGTGGGGAAGCGTAGCCCCCCATGTCCCCTGTGGATCTGCCCTCTCTCCGCTGGGGCCATCTGGGCGAATCTCCATCCGGGCGACTTCACTAGGGACCCCTGCGGCTGCTCCCCTGCATCCCGCGGCCTACAGACCCGGTCACGGACCTTCGGGGACAAGGTGAGCTGCTCCTCATACCCCTACCTGTCTCCTGAGGTGGCTGTTCGTCCTGCCTTCCTACCTGGGGAGGTTATCCTAGCCCCGACGGGGTGAAATTCGCCCATCCGGCGATCGTCTCTCAGGAAAGACCGCGGCTTAGGCCTACTCCTGGAGGAACGCGGCCATCTTCCTTCCTCATCCCTCCGGACCCCCCCCCCGGGCACTCGGCACGCCATCTGACCACAACACAGCGGCACTCTCTGCCCCTAAGACCACCTGACGGACAGGTCATGGCCTTGGCCCCATCACAGGGTACAGCATCCTTCTTCCTGTCCTGAAGCCTGGCTGACATCCACCTCTGGCCTCATTGCACCCCCCCCTCCATTCTATTTTATTTTATTTTTATTTTTTTTTGGCCGCTTGCTCTGCCTGATCTGCCACGCTTCTACAGGAACTGTGTGTTGAAGTGCCAGGACAGTGAGAAACCAGCTCCGGGCCTGGGGGGTGGTGGCCATATTGCTCCACCTGCATAGACTTGCGGCGAATCGCCACCTCCACCTGCAGCGTGGATCGCACTTGCCGCTCTACCATGTCATCTGTGGAGGCGTGTGGCTGAGGATGGATGGCTGACAACATGTACTGCTGAGCTTTGTGCTCTCCCGACAACCGCAGGCTGTGCTTCTGTTACCTCGCACCCGATCTGCTAATGGCTGCTTCCAGCTCCTCCTCTGCTGACCATACTGATCTACACCAAGGCACTATCCAACGGTACCTGCTGCGCACATCATCACAGGAATCTCGTACAGGTAAAGACAAACTCCCGACGGGCCGAACTCCGGGCAAAACTAAACTTCCGCCCCCACCTGCAGTGACTTCCCTACCCGTTGAGGACGGATCGGGTTCACACCTGAATCCCCTGATGGACCCTCCGGATCCGCTGACCGACCTCACGCTGTCCCCTAACACAGACGTAAACACTGCTCTGGGAGAGATGCCTTTCCCAGCCTCAGGGGGTGCCCCGGGTCCCTCGACCTCTGCCCTGCTCTCTGCCTTTCGGGCGGATTTTGACTCCTGGGCCTCTAAATTGGAAGCTTCTCTCCACGTTGAACTGGCTGCCCTCAAACAACGGGTCTCGGCATCGGAGGTCACGGTCTCAGCAATAGCTACCACCCAGGAAGACCACTCAACCCGAATAACGGCGCTTGAAAACGCGTCTACAGCTCACCTCTCCCGTTTGCGACAACACCAGCTCCGCATAGAGGACAGTGAAAACCGAAGCCGCAGGAACAACATCCGGTTGCAGGGGGTCCCGGAAGCGACCTCAGGTGCTGATCTCAAACCCACTATCATCGCTATCCTCAATCAGGTCCTGGGCAGGGAAGTTACGTCCTCTATCGAGTTGGACAGAGTGCATAGAGTGGGGGGCATGGGGGGCGAACGCAGAGACCGCCCTCGAGACGTCCTCTGCCGGGTACACTATTACACCCTGAAGGAAGAGATCTTACGCAAGGCCTGGCGCTTAGGCCCTTTGGACTTCCATGGTTCCCCCATCCACCTATACCCGGATCTCTCCCGCAACACGTTGTACATGCGACGGGTGGTTCGCCCACTACTGGAAGTGATCCGTCAAGTTGGTGCATCGTACACTTGGGGCCACCCCTTCAGTATCAAAGTGACCCGGGCTGATAACCACAAATTTGTCCTGTCAGATCCGGACCAGCTTCCTGCTTTCTTCCTCTTCCTGGACCAGGACCCTGTCACCGTCCCGAACTGGTTGGACCCTCCAGATGACCGCCAGCGGCTACCGGGCCCTCCTCTACAGCGGCGAAGGTACCCGCAGTCTAGATCGGCGCCTTCCGATACCAGAGAGCGACGAGCCACATCACCTGAAGACTGATCCGAATCATTACGTGAGACTTACACCGGTTTTCTTGCCCCCCCCCTTTTTTTTTTTTTCTCTTCACCAAGAGGGTGCGGCTCTTCTCCAAGACTTCGACCAGGTTTGCCCTGAATGTGTTTTGTTATGTTTTGAACTCGTGGCCTACTCCCATGACCTGCTGCTTATCCCATCCTTTGAATGCCACTATTGACTTGACTGTCTTGTTTGGTTCAGGGGCTCTCTCTGTGTCCCCGGTGGGTACGGCTGTGCTTGCCGGGGCTCTGGGGGGGCGGTTGGGGATGTTGATGTTGCCTGATGGTTGGTGATGGTCCCGTTCGGCTCTGGGCCGCCTTAACCCTCGCCGTGGTCCCGCACTGCCCTGACTGCACCGGCGTCGCGGCTGCCCTTCGGGTTTTGCTGCGATGCCCTCTATAGATTTGTCCCTTGATGCCTGTGCATGTTCCTTTTTTCTTCCCCTCTCTTTATTGGGGGGGGGCGGTCTGGGCTGGGCGGGGCCATTGGGTGCTTTCCGGGGAACTGCTCATGTTGTTGCTGTGTTTTCTCGGGGCCTTGGGTCCGCGGGTTGGCTTGGGGGTCCCTGGACGCGGTCTTTTGGCTTGTCCTGGGGCTCCCGGGGCTTCCTTCGGTGCCAATCTCCTGTATCCCTGTAGCTCAGGTATCGTGTGCCCTATTAGTAGCAGCTGCTGTGCGTTTATTATGTTGTCCGAGCCGAGCTGGGACAACGACTAAGGATAATGCTGCCATAACTATAACGTCTGGTTTGTCTGGTCCCTATGGGACCATATGGAAATGTTTTTGCCTTTATTCTGTCCGCAGCGGGGGTTTTCTTAATTTTTTTTTTTTTTTTTCTCTTCTCACTTACACGTTCTAGTATATTGCTTAAAGATGTCTAAAAGTACCTATGATGTTAGCCTCATGTTATGCTCGTTCGCTACTTGAAAGTTATGCATTGGATGCCATGATTATTGGGTGTTTTACACTTACGTTATATATGCCTGCTGAGTTGTCGGGATCACAACTCAGCTGTTCTTACCTTGTTCTCTTTTTCCAAATAGGTTTGGCACGATTCGTGCCTAGCGCGTGATATTTCACGAGGTGCTTCGTTTTCACGGACACCAATAGTTTTTTTTTGAGCTGCCTTCACAAGGTGCTCTTTCTGATCAATCTCCTCCACACTTCTTCCCTCTTCATTCTCCCTCCCCTGCTATTTTCTGACCCCTGTTACCCCACTCCTGCCCTCCCCTTCCCTCCCCCTCCTCCTCTTCCTTATCACTCCATCATGGCCCAAACAGTGATCTCTCACCCCAGGCTACAATTCTGTTCGTATAATGTCAATGGCCTTAATGTTGCCTCCAAGAGAGGTCAAATCCTTTATCACATGCACAAACGCCAGGTAAATGTGCTTCTTCTTCAAGAGACGCATTTTCGCTCCTCCTCCACTCCTTCCTGTTCCAACAGATATTTCAATAGGTGGTTCCATAGCACTAACCCAGCCCAGAAGACCAGGGGAGTGTCTGTTGCCTTTCATAAAACACTCCCTGTAGAAGTGCTGGATCAGCTCTCTGACCCTCGTGGGCGGTATATCTTTGTGAAATTCCTGTTATGGGGTACCAAATTCACAGTAGCAAACATCTATCTTCCCAACACCAATCAAGTACCGTCTGCGCTGGCATACTTGAAGGTTCTATCGGGATTCATGGAGGGTAAACTCATACTGGGCGGTGATTTTAACACCCCTCTGGAGCCGCTTTTGGATTCCTCCACCTCGCGATCTTGTGTCTCATTCCCTAAACTGAGAGCACTGAAGCGAGCATTCTATGAACTGCGTCTTGTAGACGTATGGAGGGTGTTGCACCCCAAGTCCCGTGACTACACCCACTTCTCTCACGTACATCACACTTATAGTCGCATAGACTACTTATTGAGTGACCATAGTTGCCTGGACTGGTCTCCTGAATGCCACATAGACCCGATGGTCTGGTCTGACCACTCCCCTATCCACCTGACATTTTCGATCCCTTCCACCCCTATTAAGGAGTGGACGTGGCGCTTGAATGATTCACTGCTTGCGGATTCGGATTGTACACAGACGGTTTCTGACACAATCTCTAACTTTCTTGTTGACCACGCTTCGGATACGACTGCGATGCCCTTTCAATGGGAGGCGCTCAAGGCAGTTCTGCGTGGAACCTTTATCCAAATGGGTGCTCGCCTGAAAAAGGAGCGCTCGGCCGCCATAGAGACAGCAATTCGTACACTGAGAGAACTGGAAGTTGATCACAAACGATCCCCGACAGTGTCAACACTATCGGATGTTTCTATGGCGCGATCACGACTCAGAGAACTCTATGAGACCTCTGCACGCTCGTATGCAAGTAAGCTCGCTTTCCATCAATATAAGTTTCAGGATAAATGTGGTCGATCGTTGGCTCGCTCTCTACACCCTAAAGTGTCTTCCACTTTTGTGCCCCACATCCGGGGGGCGCGGGGAGAATTGATCTCCTCACCGACCAAGATGGCCGAGGAATTCAGGGACTTCTACCAAGCCCTATATAATATCCCTGCGACTCAACCAACGGGCTCCCATTGTACCGGGATAGAGGACCAATTGTCTTATGTCTCGGAAACCGCACTTCCCACACTAGATGCTGACGCCATTGCTGATTTAGAGACTCCTATCACAGAAGATGAAGTTGCCAAAGCCATAGCGGGTACGCCGAGTGGAAAGAGCCCGGGCCCGGATGGCTTCACGCCCAAGTTTTATAAACTTTTCGCTGCCCTTCTCACACCCTTTCTCACCAAGGTGTTCAACTCTTTGACAGGAGGCTCGCTATTCCCTCCACAAGCACTTGAGGCCCACATATCTCTCATCCCAAAGCCGGGCAAGGACCCTGCTCTTTGCTCTAACTACAGGCCGATATCTCTAATTGGTGTCGATCTGAAAGTTTTTGCTAAAATACTGGCGAATAGATTACAACCATTGTTGCCGGGGATAATACACTTGGATCAGGTAGGCTTTGTAAGTGGCCGAGAGGCTAGAGATAATACCCTGAAGACTCTTCTTTTAACTGATTATGCCCGATCTCACGATATCCCATTATGCCTCTTAACAGTCGATGCGGAAAAGGCATTCGACCGAGTAGACTGGCAATTCCTTCGAATATGCCTGCAACAAATTGGCTTGGGACCTAATATGATGGCTAGAATAATGTCCCTTTATACCTCTCCATCTGCTAGGGTTAGATTGAATGGTTCGCTATCCCCGGCCTTCTCTATTTCGAACGGGACGCGACAGGGCTGCCCACTTTCCCCCCTCCTCTATATTCTTACCATGGAACACCTGGCCATGGCTTTACGTAATAACCCCTCAATCCAAGGCGTAACAATCGGACCCACCCACACCAAACTCGCCCTTTTTGCGGATGATTTGCTCCTGTTCGTGACACATCCACATACAACACTGCCCTCCGTGTTGCAGGAGTTTCAGAAATTCGGAGTAGTTAGCAACTTCAAAGTGAATTACGATAAATCGGAAATCCTTAACGTATCTTTGTCCAACTCGGTTCTACGCAGAATAGCGACCACTTTCCCCTTCAAAACCGACTCTGCCTCCGTCAGGTATCTTGGAATTCAGATTCCGGCGGATGCGTCCCAACTCTTCTCCCTAAACTTTACCCCCCTCCTTCTTAAGACCCAAGCTGATTTAGCCACCTATGCGTCTAAACGGCTCTCATGGCTAGGTAGAGTGAATGCTCTAAAAATGGATGTTCTTCCTAGGTTCCTATATTTGTTTCAAACTATACCTATTCGTATACCTACTTTGTACTTCAAGAAACTACGCCTGATGTTCTCCAAGTTTATTTGGAATGCTGCCCGTCCCAGAATACGATACGGAACATTATCCCTTCCAAAGGCTAGAGGGGGAGCTGGAGCCCCGGACGCCTCCTTATACCATAAGGCAGCGGTGCTCACTCGTATATTGGATTGGTTCCATCACTCTTCAACCAAGCTCTGGGTCCAGTTGGAAAGCCACATGAACCCAATTGAACTCCCTGCTCTCCCATGGACCTTACCCACGGATCGAGGGAGTTTGGGCCCTCTCAGCGACCTTACTCTACAGACGATTCGGATCTGGGATCGTTTGCGATCCAGAGGGGGTCTGTCGAACCACATGGGGCCTTTGACTCCCTTCTTTGGGACCCCGGCCTTTCTACCTGCTCTGTCGGTAACAAGGTTTGGACCGTGGCGTAAGGAGGATCATAGGAGAATCGCCCAGGTCCTTAGATCAGACCCCACTCTAAGAGCTGATACCCCTGCCGACCCGACTTCCCGACACCCTATGCAGTGGCTTCACAGGCAACAGACCACTTCCTATATCCGAACCCTGCCATCCATCCCAGATATCCTGGCTGAACCGACGGGATTTGAGGCACTGCTTCTACAGGCAGAACCTCCAACACATGTGATATCTCAACTCTACTCCCTACTGCTCGACATTTTTTCCCCTGATCCCCCGCCGTATACGGCCACCTGGGAGGCGGACCTACACCACCCTATATCCCCACTTGACTGGCGGAAGTGTTTTGCCCTGACACACAAACTATCCTTGGCCACTAGGACCCAAGAGAAGGGGTTTAAGCTACTAACGAGATGGTACAGATGCCCAACGACTATCAAACACTTCAACCCGACAATGTCAGATGCATGCTGGCGGTGTCTGAGATCCCGGGGAACAATGCTCCACATCTGGTGGGACTGTCCTCCTATCCAGGCATTTTGGCAACGGATTTTCGAGCTATACTGCAAACTGATGGCGACCACAATCCACCCCTCCCCTGAGGTGGCTCTCTTATCTATACTCCCTGGCTCGTTCAAGTCCGTTAAAAATGATGTGTTACGACACTTTCTGGCGGCAGCCAGGGTGGTGATCCCCCGTCACTGGAGATCGGCGGCTACGCCTTCCCTTGGGGACTGGGCTGTTGAGGTGGACCGCATAAGGGACCTTGAACGTCTGTTGGCGGAGGAGTGCGATAAAAGCGAACAATTCTCTCTCACCTGGACTTCATGGTCTATGTTCCGATATTCTTCTGAGTTTATTTCCTGGGCTGGAGGTGGCCTGGATGATGTCGCCCTGGTGCCATGATGGAGTGATGCTTGATACTTGACCCCCAATTCTTACCCCATTATCTCTCCCCCTTTTTTCTACCTCTGCTTCTTTTCTTTTTCTCATTGTCTGAGTACATTCTTAGGAATCCATTAGTCCACATACATGTCTTTATCTCGCCGAATGTTACTGATTCACTTTCTGACCCCATATGTTATTCTTTAAATTTTATTTTTCTATTTTCTCTCCCCCATACAACTTAATATGCACTCCCGTATACTATACTGTATATGTGGCAGCACTACTCCGCTACCTGTGGTGTAGTCGAGAGCTACAACAACCAGATCTCCCCCCCCCCTTTTTTTTTTTTTTTTTGCTAACACTGATAGACTTATGGTGGTCCTCATACTCATGCTTTTTCTCTCATTTATATTTAACATAGACATGTTTATGTTCTGGCATGCACGGTACCTATTGTTGATATACTCGATTGTACTGTTTGTAATGTTTAAAATGATACTTGTCTTTCTGCTCCTCTTTTTTCTCTTCTCTAATAAAATAAGATTGAATTAAAAATAAGCAGACAAAACCAACAGAGAAAAATTATAAACATAGGGCCAGATTCAGGTAGATGGGAGCATCTTTAAGCTGGAGTAACATTTCTCATTTACGTTACTCTGGCGAAATTTAAGGAGCAAGTGCTGTTATTCATGAAGCACTTGCTCCTAAAGTTGCGGCAGCGTATCGAAAATGAGCCGGCGGAAATCAAATTGGGCGGGTACGGGGCGTGTATTATTTAAACTAAGCGCGATCCCGTGGCGAATGTACTGCGCATGCGTCGACTGTCAATGCATCCCAGTGCGCATGCTCACAACTTCCGTCGGCACCACTTCCTTGGAAACGACAGCGCAATGTGTTCCGTTGGACGTTTAAATGCGCCCGTAGATGCGCCATTCCAGCACTAAAGTATATCTTGTTCCCCCTCCCCGCAGTGAAGTTACTTTTGTTCTGAGATGGCTGCTCCTGTTCCCCGCAAACACAGGAGAAAGCTGAACTTTAAAGGCCAGGAGCTGTCAGCCGTCATCTCGGCTATGGAGACCTATGATGTCTTCCTCCATGGCTGTAAAAGTTGACAGACAAGCAGGGACAGAGGTGTTGTCCTGCAAGTGGGGGTGCTCAGCTAGCTCTTATTGTCGGTAACGCTGCTGTAGCTGCTCTCCTGCTGACCTGTGGCCGTCTGGAGTAAAGATAAAGCAGCTATTTGTAGAAATAACTTTGCGCCGGACGGACGAGATACGTGCGGCGCATGTAGCCAGCGTATGGTGCTAATCCATTTGCGAATCGGGAAATCTCCCTCATTTGCATATTTGCAGGGGAAATCAATAGGCGCGACTGATGCGCCAAGCGAAACTATGCGCTGACGATACTCTGGCGTCGGAAAGTTAAGCTGGTCGGGGAAAGCCTGTTTTCTGTCGCATCTAGTTTGGTGGGTACTCCCACATAGATACAACTGCGCATCTTCACAGTTACGCGGCGCATATCGAAATACTCCAGCGCAAGTCTTGCTGAGTCTTGCTGAATCTGGCCCATAGTGGTAAAGTAGTCAAGAGCATGTGTGTAGTATTAAGCATGTCAATAAATGAATGAACTGAAATGCTGCAGTAAGGAATGTAATAAAACAATACATTACATTAAATCAACTCATTAATAATTATGTTAACCCACCAGATGTTCAAGTTAGCTGCTGATTAGTGTGAATATTTTACTAAGGAGATTACAATTAACAACAAAGATTGGAGTGCTCAGCTGAATATTTCCCACTTGCAACATTTTTCTACATCAGATAAATGGCATCTGAGGACATAAGTATTTTAAATGATAAACCAAAGCCATGAATATGTAAATCATTTATTGTAGTTTGTGGCTTTTATATATTGCTATATTTTTGAGTAATAAGCTGCTAGGACAGATCAAAATGGCATAAACTATCCAATAAGCCATATGACATTTTGAGGACCATTAAAAAAATATAATAATCTGGAAATAACAAAGGTCACATCTTCCATTCATAAATGGTATTATTTCCATAGCATCAAAATATCCATAATACTCAAAATGATTTTGCTATTGCATTGTGGAAGTTTACTGAGAGCCAGAGTAAAATATTTCTGGCCTGCTTACGAGCCAGTGCCACAAAAAATATACAAGACCATCATAGCCATGGCAATCATATAGTCAATATAGAGGACACCTACATAAACTTTGCATGAATGGATGTCTTTCTGCTGTGCATTTTAATTAATAGAAAAGCATTAATTTACCAACTGAATTCATTAGAATACCGTGAATCCCTGTTTTTTCAAGATATAAATTATATGGCAGACTGCACTAACTGAATACATGGAGTGAATAATTATGCTAATGCCCTGTACACACGATCGGTCCATCCGATGAAAACGGTCTGATGGATTTTTCTATCAGATATCCGATGAAGCTGACTGATGATCAGTCGTGCCTACACACCATCAGTTAAAAAAACGATCGTGTCAGAACGCGGTGACGTAAAACACAACGACGTGCTGAAAAAAATGAAGTTCCATGCTTCCAAGCATGCATCGACTTGATTCTGAGCATACATGGATTTTTAACCGATGGACGTGCCTACAGACGATCGTTTTTTTCTATAGGTTTTTTATCCATCAGATAATTTTAAAACAAGTTCCTAATTTTTTAACCGATGGATAAATAACCGATGGGGCCCACACACGATCGGTTTAGTCTGATGAAAACGGTTTATCAAACCATTTTCATCAGACAAACTGATCGTGTGTACGCGGAATAAGACTTGTCGCACCAACAAAAAAAAAAGAAGAGAAGCAAGATACTGATACAGCATCTGAAAGGGACTTATCAATTGAAATCTGTATAACCACTGTAATTTATAAGCCACTCGTGCCACATCCAAATGTATATCAAAACCCCCGTGCCACATCAAATGTAAAGTGCCGTGAATAAGTATTGATACCCCTTGACATTTTCCACATTTTGTCATGTTACAACCAAAAACGTAAATGTATTTTATTGGGATTTTATGTGATAGACCAACACAAAGTGGCACATACTTGTGAAATGGAAGGAACATTATAAATGGTTTTCAACATTTTTTACAAATAAATATGTGAAAAGTGTGGTGTGTATTTGTATTCAGCCCCCCTCAGTCAATACTTCGTAGAACCACCTTTTGCTGCAATTACAGCTGCAAGTCTTTTTGGAGATGTCTCTACCAGTTATGCACTTCTAGAGAGTCACATTTTTGCCCATTCTTCTTTGCAAAATAACTCAAGCTCTGTCAGATAGGATGTACAAATTCTCAATTGGATTTAGGTCTGGACTTTGACTGGGCCATTCTAACACATGCATTTGCTTTGATCTAAACCATTCCATTGCAACTCTGGCTGTATGTTTAGGGTCTTTGTCCTGCTGGAAGGTGAAGCTCCACCCCAGTCTCAAGTCCTTTGCACACTCTAGGTTTTCTTCTAAGATTGTCCTGTATTTAGCTCCATCCATCTTCCCATCAACCCTGACCAGCTTCCCTGTCCCTGCTGAAAAAAAGTAGCCCCAAAACATGATGCTGTCACCACCATGTTTCACGGTGGGGATAATGTGTGTTCAGGGTGATGTGCAGCATTAGTTTTCCACCACACATAGCGTTTTGTTTTTAGGTCAAAATGTTAAATTTTGGTCTTATCTGACCAGAGAACCTTCTTTCACATGTTTGCTGTGTCACCCACATGGCTTCTAGCAAACTGGGAAATTGGACTTCTTATGGCTTTTTTTCAACAGTGGCTTTCTTCTTGCCACTCTTCCATAAAGGCCAGATTTGTGGAGTGCATGACTAATAGGTGTCCTGTGGATAGATTCTCCCACCTGAGCTGTGGATTTTTGAAGCTCTTCCAGAGCTACCATGGGCCTCTTGGCTGCTTCTCTGATGAATGCTCCCCTTGCCTGGCCTGTCAGTTCAGGTGGACGGCCATGTCTTGGTAGGCTTGCAGTTGTGCTATACTCTTTCCATTTTCGGATGATGAATCGAACAGTGCTCCATGAGATGTTCAAAGCTTAGGGTATTTTTTTATAACCTAACCCTGCTTTAAACTTCTCCACAGCTTTATCCCTGAGCTGTCTGATGTGTTCCTTGGCCTTTATCATGCTGTTTGTTCACTAAGGCTCTCTAACAGACCTCTGAGGGCTTCATAGACCAGCTGTATGTATACGGAGATTAAATTGCACACAGGTGCACTCTATTTATTAATTAGGTGACTTATGAAGGCAATTAGTTCCACTAGATTTTAGTTAGGGGTATCTGAGTAAAGGGGGCTGAATACAAATACACACCACACTTTTCACATATTAATTTGTAAAAAAATATTGAAAACCATTTATCATTTTCCTTCCACATCACAATTATGTGGCACTTTGTGTTGGTCTATCACAAAAAAATCCTATTCAAATACATTTATGATTTTGGTTGTAACATGACAAAATGCGGACATTTTCAAAGGGTATGAATACTTTTTCAAGGCACTTTATATCAAACTCACATCCAAAAATAGACATTTAATACATATTGGTGTCAACTTTATTACCACTGGTAAGCAATCTGCCTGGTGTAAACACAACCAAAAGGCTTTAGCCGAATTAGATCCTCACATAAATAGCAGAAGTAAAATACAATTAACAGAAAAGTTCAAACTGAACAATGGTAAATTAGATACCTTCAAATAAATTTTGACCAAAAATCTTCTAGCGATACTGAAATAAATAAGGACGCTTACCTGTCCAGGGTGCCCGCGATGTCCTCACCCGAAGCTGACCCATCCCTTGGCTCCGGGTGTAGGTGTAGGCATTGCTAGTAAGAAATTGAGGAAGTGAAGCCTTGAGGCTTTACAGCTTGGTTCCCTTCTGCACAAATGCGAAAGTCGCACTGCGCATTCTGATTTTTCTCCGCTGTCTTCTAGGACCTGTGTGTCTCACAGAAGACAGCGGGGGGGGCGAGGAGGGGTCGGACATGGCGTAGATCACCACGGATCCTGCGAATATCTTTCGCCAGAAGTGGGAGCAAATACCTGGATTAGACAGGTATCTGCTCCCCCACCCCCCTGAAAGGTGGCAAATGTGACACCGGAGGGGGGAAGAAATCCGGACAGCGGAAGTTCCATTTTTGGGTGGAAGTCTGCTTTAATAAATAAAAAATATGTAGCAATATATGTGAATATGTTTAAAATAATTAATATATAAATATGTGGAAATATTAAATCTAGATATGTGCATGACGAAAACAATTGTTTTGTTTAGTTTTGATTTGTTAATCTAGTTATTTAGTTTTGTTAAATTCAGTTGGTTCATTCAATTCGTATTCGGAATTCATATATGGAATTTGTTTTACGTTTTTTTCAAATTTTTCAACAAATTTGCTGATTATTTTCAATTCAAAATGTTCGACAAATTTTGAATCAGTCGAATCAAAAACTTTAAATTAATTTTTTTCCGATTCAAATGTGGCAAAGTAAACAAACAAAAGAAAAATCTTCATGTACTGATTACAATGACTCTTTAAATCACCTTTGACTTAAACAAAAACAGCATTATTTCAAAATTGTACTCTAATAAACACACACAGTCTTAGATTTTTGGAAATATGTTAACAGTTAGAATTCCACTGGAGTTTGATGTGAAATTTGATACGAATTTAAATTAGAATTTCGGAAATTCAGGCAAAAATCATTTGATTTTTCAGAGCATTTGGTAAATTTCATCTATACTGTAATTTGGGTATTCGAATATATCCAAATCTCTGAATAATGAAAAATGTGTTCAAATTTTTACTTGTAACGTAACGAATCGCACATGTCTAATTAAATCAAATATCTGAAAAAACTATAAGGAAACAACATAAAAATATTTACCAGATGATAGTACCCTTCTAACTTCAGAAAGTGGTTCATATAAAACAACCTCTTCCACTGGGAATCACTTTCCTGAAACTTCTACACCGCACAAAATCTAATATCATGAAATACAAAAAATAAATAAAATGTATAGATAAAAATTAATCTTTGATTCTCCTTTGCACTTTGCAGATATAACATATAATGCCTTGTACTCACGATCAAAATTTCAGATGAAAAAATGTCGTCTGACTTTTTTCATCGGAAATTTTGATCGTGAGTACAAGGCATTATATATTATATCTGCAAAGTGCAAAGGAGAATCAAAGATTAATTTTTATGTGATATTCCAAATGTGTGTATGCCCCATCAGACTTTTTTTTCCGTCTGAAATTCTGTTCGTCTGTAGGGAAAAAAGAGAAAAAAACATGCATGCTCAGAATCAAGTCGACGCATGCTCTGAAGCATTATACTTCATTTTTCTCGGCTCGATGTAATGTTGTACGTCACTGCGTTCTTGTCGGTCGGAATTTGGTGTGACAGCATGTATGCAAGACAGCTGGAACGGAATTCCGTCTGAAAAATCCATCTGAGTTTATCCCGACGGAAAATCCGATCGTGTGTACAAGGCATAACGGTCTTTTCTCAAAAAAGCACCAATCTTAACCACTTCAATACCCAGCCATAGACAATTGACGGCCTGGGATGGGATTTACCATCCTAAGTGGCCGTCAATTGACGGCCTGGGTATTGCAGGCGAATATCTGGACGATGCCTGCAGCCAGAGGCATCATCCAGATATCCATCTCTTCAGCCGGCGATTCTGCACAAAGTAAGAACGATCATAGCGGCGGTTCCGCCGCTTGATCGTTCTTACAGGCCGCGGGAGGGGACATCCCCCCCTCCCGCCGCCATCCGGTGCTTCTCCGGGCTTACCTGTACCTTCGGGGGCCCGGAGAACGAATCGTCGGCGGCGGCAGGAAGCATAGAGATGACTGGTGACCAGATGGTCACCAGTCATCTCTATGACCGTCGGAGGACCCGGGCGCGATCTGATGACGTCACGCCCGGGTCCCCGTATGTAAACAAAGCCGCGATTGCGGCTGTAAGTCACCATTCATGAGATCGGTGAATTTTTTTTCACCGATCTCATGGTTTCCAGCCTGGAGGTGAGATGTGAGGTCTTATTGACCCCACATCTCTCCATAAAGAGGACCTGTCACACACATTTCCTATTACAAGGGATGTTTACATTCCTTGTAATAGGAATAAAAGTGGAAAAAAAAAAAAAAAAAAAGAAAAAAAGTGTAAAAATAAATAAAATATAAGTAAAAAAAAATAATAAAAGATAAAAAAAAAAATGAAAACGCCCCTGTCCCCGATAGCTCGCGTGCAGAAGCGAACGCACACGCAAGTCCCGCCGACATATGTAAACGCCGTTTAAACCACACATGTGAGGTATCGCCGCGTGCGTTAGAGTGCCAGCAACTAATCTAGCACAAGATCTCCTCTGTAAATCTAAACTGTAACCTGTAAAAAATAAATAAAGCGTTGCCTAGGGAGATTTTTAAGTACCGAAGTTTGGCGCCATTCCATGAGTGTGCGCATAATTAAAGCGTGACATGTTGGGTCTCTATTTACTCGGTGTAACATAATCTTTCACATAATACAAAAAAATTGGGCTAACTTTAGTGTTTTGTTATTTTTTTAATTCATAAAACAATTTTTTTTACAAAAAAAAGCGTTTGAAAAATAATTGCGTAAATACCGTGCAAGATAAAACTTTGGAATGACCGTCATTTTATTCCCTAGGGTGTCTGCTAAAAAAAACATATATAATGTTTGGGGGTACTGTGTAATTTTCTAGCAAAAGAATGATGATTATTACATGTAGGAGAGAAGTGTCAGAATAGGCCCGGTATGGAGGTGGTATAAAAGCCTAGTATTGAAGCGGTTAATAAACATGCTCTCCCAAAAGATGTTTACTGCAATGTGTTAAGGCACATTCGATTGTGATTAAGGATCAGCTCACAGAGAAAGGGGTGCGGGAAAAGTGCGATCTGTACACGTTTTCTGCACCATGTTTCTAACACACCTCCTTTGCAATCTGCTGCGAGCGCCAATACATTGTTTACAACACCCTAACCGCAGATCACAAACGCAGTGCATTTGTAGACATCAGATTGCATGATACCACAGTATTTTTCTAAAATAGTACATGTAACACGTTTTGTGTGGTCTGGTACAATTTTCTGCCCATGGATTGCCAATTCGATTGCAGGGGAATGCACAGAAATTAAATAAGAACGTGGAGTGTGTTTTCTTTTTGCGATTCTGGCATCTCTTAATAAATGTACACCTAAGAGAGACTCATGCTAAAATGTAATATTTTATCGCTGCACAACCAATTGTTTTTTTTTATTTTTACTATGTGATCCTTATTTAAGATGTTTTTCTATTATTATCATTTTCACTGCCACCTGTAGTACAGCACAATAATCCATATTCCTGAGGTTTATGCCATTTAGTAATTTGATATTTTCACTTGTATAGATGCAGAGATATTCAGCTTGAGCAAAAGAATGCGAAATGGCATAAATCATAATAATAATACTAGTACTGCAGCAAATCAATGCAGTAAACAGCAAACACATAAAACATTTTGTTCTTTGATGCTTTATTATTTGTCATTTTGAAGACGGCAGGATACAAAAGTGTCATACAATTCACAGATAGAATGCAGGCGCTTAGCATTAACATGCACTTCTTCTATTTAGCAGGGGACCATCAGAATGATTGATAGTAATTAAAATGCATTACCTGGATTTGCTAGAAACTTTAAAGCAATTAATACATCGTGTTTCTTTTTCTGTAATACAATTATAGATTCCAGACAGTTTACAGAAAAACTTCAAGTTGTTGCTGCATCATTTAAAAATCTCGTAAAGTTTATTGTCAAAATATCTGTGTGCCCAGTCAATGCCCTGACCCTTTCTTGTTTTCCCTTTCTAATCCCAGGATGTTTGTCTTTTGCATGAATTATTCATAGCAGGTAATCAGAATCCCCTCTCCCAGCTGAATGCTGAAAGCAAGCATCATCGCGGCAGAATTTGATTCCGCTACCTAATATACATTTATTGCATTGCAAATCATCCTTTATTCCCTGATGTCACTGCAAAACACGTATTTATTAAGACAAACATTTTTACTTTATTAATAAAAGAAAAGCAAATATTTCATTGTTATAATTTTAGTCACATTGGCAGCACTATTCAATAACATCTTGCAAAACAGAGATTAAAGGTCAACCAGACTGAACTTGTATTCTCCCCTTTAGCAGTGACCATGTCACTGTGTTGGCCCTTTTACATGGTCAAGCCTGGTAAAAGCCTGGATTACAATTTTCTCCAGCAAAGGTAAGTGCTTTAGCCTTTCTGTTAATCTTTTTTATCCTTCCCAGCAAGACTATTTAGATATGTCCATGTTAAAGCTTAGGTAAAGGGCCGGTTAACAATATGAATCAGCAAGGGGATATCATTGAACTTGATTTTAATATAAAATTACCAGTGTTGGTCAATGTTAGAAAATATACTTACATTACTTGCAGTAAGTGTTTCTCACAGTGCCTAGGCAAAAATCACACTATACTCAGTGGCGGCCGCTCCATTAGGGGCGTACCCCTAATCTCCATGCGCCCGGCCCCCTAATCTTCCTGCAGGGCACCGGATGCACAGATTTTAATGTTTTTTTTAGGAGCACATGATTGGAGCCTAAGGCTCTAATTGGCTTCATAAAGGTGGGCTCTGGGGTCAGAGCACTGTGCCCTGAGCCCACCCACTTGTGTGACATTAGCAAATGAATATTTGCTATTGTCTTCCTGCTTCTCCTTCTGGCCAATCAGGAAGCGGGTCTAAAGACCAGATTGGCTGGAAGGAGGTGCAGCTGTCTGGTCTCCAGAACATCCCCTGATCCTCTGCTCTGGTAACTGGCTGGGCTTGGTGTCCTGCCATCACCTGCCCCGAGCTGGCTTCTTCTATCTTCTCCCTACCTGTCCCTTCTTCCAGGGAACCAAGCCCAGCAGCATTCCCATCCCCCAGCAAACGGACAGACACTGAGCTGAGACTGCCCAGGGAGCATGAAAATGACAATCCTGCCGTCTACCCCAAGCTATTGTACCTTCTACCTTTTATTTATACCGGTATGTACTGGGGCTGGGGGGGGGTACTAGGACCATACACCACCATAGGCCCTATTGCGGGTGAGCAAGGGGGAGGGTGGTTTGTTATCACAGGTCCCAGAAAGCTGCGGGACCACTCACTAAGCGCAGCATAGCTCACTCATGCACAGTGGGGATCCGGCTTCCCCTAGTTAACATGACAGCATCAAGGACTCGACAACCAGTGAAGAACCGGTCTGGGTGAGGATCATGCTGGATCCTTCAACAAGTAAGTGTCCTTTCACTAGATGTTAGCAGCTATAGTATTTTTGTAGCTACTGAGTTTTATTATTTCATACAGCCTGATGAGCATTCTTATTTATGGATTTTGTTCTCTATAAATAAAAACCTGCCTAAATAAAAAGTCAGTTTTCTCTCTTCTTGCTTTGAGTGACAGGTTATTTACATATCTAGCTTGGACATGTTTATCATATGTTATGTTTATCATAACATGAGGTATAAAAAGTGAGAAATACACCCCCACCCCACATAACACATCCTGGTAATATACAATGAACTTTGTATCACCACATGTTATGGAAAACATAACATAGCATATGATAAACATGTCCAAGTTAGATATGTAAATCACCTGTCACTGAAAGCAAGAAGAGAGAAACAGACTTTATAATTTCGCAAGTTTTTATCTGGAATTCTGTTAATTTGCACTGGACATTAAAAGAGGATTACTCAGCGCTGGATTAACTCTGTGTGGCAAGACTGGGCACAGATGATAGGAAATCTTATACTTTAAAAAAAAAAAATCTAGCTGTACCACAGATTTCCAGGACCACAAATAATTGTGTTGAATTTTACATCATAAATTGTTAGGAATAAATATTCCTGTTGTAAGCTGTCTGCTCTAAAACTTTATCTTTAATAACAAACTGATGAAAATATATTTCTTATCAAATACATGAAATCAGGTCATTTAGGATAGGATCGTTTTATGGTCATATACTTTGATCTTACAACATCAGTAATGTGATAGCAATAAAAACTGTTATTTTGACAATCCGATATAAGCTTATTTGAAAAATCTCCTGGAATCCCTGCATGCTTTGGAACTTTTATTCTACTCACTCCACCCCCTGAAACTCCTCTTCTCAGCACCTCTGTAGTTCAGAAGGCAGGTTCTGTGAATTCTGTGACACAGCAGTGCCTACTCACAGGGCATAGTGATTTTGTATTATTATGTAGTTCATGGAAGTAAATGTGTGGGAATCTTCACAAAATAAGTTTATAAACTTCAAGTTTGTTCAGATTAGTGGGCATAGGCTATAAATAATTAAAATACAATACAATGTGGGAATGAATATACTGTATGATTTTACAGTTTGGTATTGGTACATAGTCTACTATACCATAAAGAAAAAAGAACACTCTTGTGCAACTTTTTCAGTTCAGGTCCTCTTTAACTGGATTCCCTTTTTTTTTAGGAATTTTGGAGTATTGGAATTATTTTATAAAATAAACATTAACAGGTATTTATTATCTCAGAAAACGCATAACATTACTTTCCCAGAAGGTACACTGTGATCACTCTTAATATGTTGACCTGCTTTCTGAAAAATACATGAGTGTGTATGTACAGTGCCTTGTGAAAGTATTCGGCCCCCTTGAACTTTGCGACCTTTTGGCACATTTCAGGCTTCAAACATAAAGATATAAAACTGTAATTTTTTGTGAAGAATCAACAACAAGTGGGACACAATCATGAAGTGGAACGAAATTTATTGGAGATTTGAAACTTTTTTAACAAATAACTGAAAAATTTTGCGTGCAAAATTATTCAGCCCCCATAAGTTAATACTTTGCAGCGCCACCTTTTGCTGCGATTACAGCTGTAAGTCGCTTGGGGTATGTCTCTATCAGTTTTGCACATCGAGAGACTGAGATTTTTGCCCATTCCTCCTTGCAAAACAGCTTGAGCTCAGTGAGGTTGGATGTAGAGCGTTTGTGAACAGCAGTTTTCAGTTCTTTCCACAGATTCTCGATTGGATTCAGGTCTGGACTTTGACTTGGCCATTCTAACACCTGGATATGTTTATTTGTGAACCATTCCATTGTAGATTTTACTTTATGTTTTGGATCATTGTTTGTTGGAAGACAAATCTCTGTCCCAGTCTCAGGTCTTTGGCAGACTCCATCAGGGTTTCTTCCAGAATGGTCCTGTATTTGGCTCCATCCATCTTCCCATCGATTTTAACCATCTTCCCTGTCCCTGCTGAAGAAAAGCAGGCCCAAACCATGATGCTGCCACCACCATGTTTGACAGTGGGGATAGTGTGTCCAGGGTGTGGAGCTGTGTTGCTTTTACGCCAAACATAACGTTTTGCATTGTTGCCAAAAAGTTTGATTTTGGTTTCATCTGACCAGAGCACCTTCTTCCACATGTTTGGTGTGTCTCCCAGGTGGCTTGTGGCAAACTTTAAACAACACTTTTTATGGATATCTTTAAGAAATGGCTTTCTTCTTGCCACTCTTCCATAAAGGCCAGATTTGTGCAGAATACGACTAATTGTTGTCCTATGGACAGAGTCTCCCACCTCAGCTGTAGATCTCTGCCGCTCATCCAGAGTGATCATGGGCCTCTTGGCTGCATCTCTGATCAGTCTTCTCCTTGTATGAGCTGAAAGTTTAGAGGGACCGCCAGGTCTTTGTAGATTTGCAGTGGTCTGATACTCCTTCCATTTCAATATTATCGCTTGCACAGTGCTCCTTGGGATGTTTAATGCTTAGGAAATATTTTTGTATCCAAATCCGGCTTTAAACTTCTCCACAACTGTATCTCGGACCTACCTGGTGTGTTCCTTGTTCTTCATGATGCTCTCTGCTCTTTAAACGGACCTCTGAGACTATCACAGTGCAGGTGCATTTATACGGAGACTTGATTACACACAGGTGGATTCAATTTATCATCATTTGTCATTTAGGTCAACATTGGATCATTCAGATATCCTCACTGAACTTCTGGAGAGAGTTTGCTGCACTGAAAGTAAAGGGGCTGAATAATTTTGCACACCCAATTTTTCAGTTTTTTATTTGTTAAAAAAGTTTGAAATATCCAATAAATTTCGTTCCACTTCATGATTGTGTCCCACTTGTTGTTGATTCTTCACAAAAAATTACAGTTTTATATCTTTATGTTTGAAGCCTGAAATGTGGTAAAAGGTCGCAAAGTTCAAGGGGCCGAATACTTTCGCAAGGCACTGTAGACATAGGAAGAGTCATAGGAAATCAGGTATTACTTATTGTTCTTCCACTATGGGAATTTAGTAGATGGTAGGTAGTAGCAGTAGTAGCAGTATATAACCTCTACTAACAACTACTAACAAGAAAACATAAAAAAAAGAAAAACATAAAAAAAAAAATAGCTATATATATACACACACACACACATATATATATATATATATATATATATATATATATCAGGGCTCAAAATTTCAGGTCCTGAGCTACTAGCCAGGCCTTAAGGGTTAATTGCCACCAGTTCCCCCACCCAATCCCTACCCTGCCCGCTCCTAATTCCGCCCCTAAACACTCCCTCATAAATTATCTCATGAAATTACACTTAAATATTTTATGCAAAATTAAGTTACAAAACTAAATATTAACAACAACTTTATCAGTGCCCAGCAGTGCAGCCTCACCAGTGCCCAATTCCCATGAATGCCACCTCACGAGTGCAACTTGACCAGTGCCCATCAATGCAGCCTCTCCTGTGCTCATCAGCACAGCCTCACATGTGCCTATCATTGCAGCATGACAAGTGCACACTAATGCAGCCTCGCCTGTGCCCATTATTGCAGTGTGACCAGTGCCCACCAATGCGGCCTCACCTGTGTCCATCAATGCAACGTGACCAGTGCCCACCAATGCAGCCTCACTTCTGCCCATCATTGCAGCGTGACCTGTGCCCACCAATGCAGCGTGACCTGTGCCCACCAATTCAATGGGACCTTCGCAGAGGAAGAGAGATGGTGGCCAGATCATCACAGAGCAGGAATTCCCTGCTGTAACCGCTTTCATTTGAATTGCTGTCCGCTTGCGGTCACACACAGTCCCGCTTCCTGACCCGGCGATAGACACATTGGCCCAGATTCACGTACATCGGCGCATTATTGGACCGGCGTAGCGCACCACTTTTCCGTTAGACTTGCGTAATCTAGCCGCGTAATCCCGCGATTCACGAAGCTTTTGCGCAAGAGATTGCGCAAGCGTAAGGTTTTTTCCGGAGGCGTAAGGAGGAGTAATACAAATTGGGAGGGACGTGGGCGTGTTACATTGAAATGAGCCGTGACCCCATGCAAATGAAGGGCCGGCCGACTCGCGCATGCGCGCGTGAAGGAAACCATGTCAGCTCCGTTGTGCGCATGCTCACAACTCGGGAGCGGCGCAATCAGTGAAATTGGACATGGACTAGGGCAATGTTGTGAACTACGCAGACAGCATAAATAGACACACACAAACGCACTTCCATTGCAAAAGTACATCCCTTTGTGTCCCTTCCCATTGAATCAAGTGCTTTTGCTCTGTTGTTCGTTAGAGTGTGTTTTGTAGTTGTCAGATTAGTGTTCTGTGTGATCTAGTGCTTGTTGGTAGTTTTGTGAAAGTGTGTTTTGATAAGTGTTTTTTGACTGTTTGTTTGATTGATAGATTTCTGAGCGTTTGTTTTCTTGCTTTATTTTTTCATCTGATTTTTTTGTGTCTGTTTCTTGCTGAGTGCTAGTGTGATTTTTGCCTGTTCTTTTTCTCTTTGTGTGTGTTCTTGTCTGATTGGTTGTGCTTGTATTTGTGACAGATTTTTGGTGACTGCTAGTGAGTTTGTTTGGAAGTATGACTGAGAGAAAAAGAAAGTTGAATTTTACAGTGGGGGAAAAAAGAATTCTTGCCCGGGCCATTACCGACTATGGGCGTTTTCTCCACGGCCCGCAGAGTGCCACCACCACCCCGGCCAGGAGGAGGGAGATATTGGATATGATCACGGAGCAGGTCAATTCATCGGGGGAGGGGGAGACACGGACCCGCTCTGGGATTGAAAAGAAAATAAATGACCTCCGGCGTGAGGTGAAAAAAAAACTGGCCGCAATAAATGCCCATGCCAGGGGCACAGGAGGGGGCCCACCATGCCGGGTTAGATTTACAGCGACGGAGCGTGTGGTGGCCCTGACCTTTCACCGGCATGAAGTGGAGGGCCTGCCAGGCTTTGACACAAGTCCGGTCCCCGCGGTGCCAGGTAAGGTATTTATTTCTCTCAAGTGTGTAGCATGTGTGGGGGAGGGGGTGAAAGGGAATATGTGGCAAGTGTGTGGATCCTCCAACCTGTGAATGGTTTGTGTCATCCACAGCTGTGCAGGAGGGTGCAGGGCCATCTGGCCAGACCGCTCCAACGCCAGGACAGCAGCCTAATGAGGCCCCCCCAACAAGGCCAGAGTCCGCGGAGGAGGAACAAGAGGAGGAGGAGGATCATGCGGAGGACGATCATGAGGAGGAGGAGAATCATGAGGAGGAGGAGTCCATGGCAGGCACTGGCCGTTTGGTTTCTGCGGACTCTTCCCCTCTGGCTGCAAGAAGCCTGCCCTCCCTAAGGGTGAGCCCCCCCCCCTCTTCCCCCAACATGGCTCCCCTCACAAGGGCCTCCCCTTCTCCCCGGCCACAACCATCAGCAAGAGCCAGGAGGTCATCCCAGAGCACCAGGGGGGCGCCCAATCTCCTGCCCGCCAGTCTGAGAAGGAACCTGGCCACCCAGACCCGCCTTCTGAGACAGCTCTGCCAGACTATGGGGCGGGTGGATCAGAGCCTGTCCTCCATCAACGATAGGCTGGGTAACCTGGACTCCCACTCCCGGGCCTCCACAACCTGCCTAAATGACCTGCAAACTACAGCAGCAGGCGTTGGGCAGGATGTGAGGGCCCTTACCCAGGCTATCCAGGGCAACACGGCAACACTTGGTGCTGCCCTGGACAGAATAGCCGTGGCCTTGGAGGGCAGGCCGCCAGGTGGGCAGATCTCAGGGGCTGCTCCTCCTTCCCCGGCTTTTCCCCTCCCCCATGCGTCTCCCCTGAGGGTCCGGGGCCGTGGCCGGGGGCGCCCCAGGCGTGGCTCAGGCAGAGGGCATTAATTATTTTTCCCCCTTTTTTTGGTTTGAAAGCATGTTTATTTTTGTTCTCTGCTTTTTTTTTTTTCTATGCATTTTTTTTTTTTTTTTTGCTGACATTTTTGGCATTTTTTGGGTTGTGAATGATGTTTGAATGTGGGGGTGACATTCCTGCTGGAAAAGGGGTGTCATCCTCAATTTGGGTGGAGAAGGGTTCCCCAGGACCAGGGAGAAGTGATTCCCAGGTCCGTGTGAATGGTGTATGAATGTACAGTGACATAATTGGAGCCTTGACGTGGCGTTACTGCTCACCAGTCTTGCATGGTGGACTGGTGCCAATCCAATTTGATGAGGATGTGGGGTGTGTGTGCTAGGGACCATAGTGGTGTGCATGCATGCATTCTCATTGTGCCATGATTAATGTGTGTGTTTAACGTGCAAAGATGCATAATGTGAGCTGGCATGAGATGGGGTCATGAGATGGGGTTCCAGTTCATATGCAGAGTCACCTTGAAGGGAAAAGACAGGTGGATGTTAGTCATGCATGTGCCACTTGTGAGGTGTGCATCACGGGAGGGGATAGTCATGCCTGACTCCCATGTCACTCACCAACCAGCCAGCTGTCCCCATACATGTTCTGTTCGCAATCTGTGGGGATGGGGCTCTGATTGTATATGTAGCTGTCATGGGTGTCATGGGTAGTGCCATGTGTTGGGCTGCTGATGTCCTCCTGCAAGGTTGTGGCAATTCCACGATGGCATGAGGGGTGAATCTGAAGATGCGAGACACCTCAGAATCTCTCATGCCAAAGATGTCTATGCATGTGTGATATATCAAGTGAAGAGTGAGGGGCTTGTATCAGATAAGAATATTGTATTAGATTAGATTAAATTGTAAATTTTATATAAGCCAAAAAAAAAAACATCTCCCGTGCCCTCCTTAGTGCCATCCTCCGTGCCCTCCTCCTTCTTTGTTCATCTAAAGTCAGTAGTATAGCTATGCGCGACGATGCCCCTGGCATGTTGGCATACAGATTGTTGGGCAACACGTGTGACTGCTGAACTCCTCACTAACAGTGTTGCTTTATCTGACAATTAGACTTTTTTTCAAAATTTAGACCAGCTTTTAGGTCCTCTAACTTTAGACAGAACATTTTGCAGTTGCGCACATCGCGTAGCCTGCGCAGCAACTGCGTTTTTTTGTGAATCCCCGTAACTCCCTCATTAGCATATTTGACTAGCAAATCAATGGTGTGTCTAGCGCAGTTTTGCGCGAAGGCAAGCGAAGGTCTAACTCAATTACGCCGGACCAAAAAACGTAGATTTCTGGCGTATATTGTTTTGTGAATCGCGTCCAACTATACGCACGCGCACATTTAGACTTACGCACGCGCAACAGCAGTTGCGCAGGCGTAATCGCTCTGTGAATCTGGGCCATTGCTGGGATATGTTCTGTCTGTCACATGCATCCGTCCGCCCTCTCTCTTACTCCTCTCTCTCTTTCCCTGGGCAATCACTGGGAGAACGGATCCCATTCAACATATATATATATATATATATATATATATATGCCCTAATTAACAAACCTACAGCAAAATATTTAGAAGGAGTCTAATCAAAAAAGCATGGAATGTCTTATAAAAGAAAGGGTTAAATGTTTTATTTTAGTGTTATAGAAGAGAAAAATATAATATTCTATTTCACATGTAAAGAAAGAACAGAAAATTAGCTTTGGCATGGTCATTTTAATATTTGACCTTCTAGACTGTGGACACGGCTTATAGAAACCACAAAAGGGTCTTTATTAATGTTATTAGCAGCTTTTACAAAAGGTCATATTTTTGAATAATGGAAAATGCTGGTTTCACAAGGTGTTGGATATATATTCTCTGGAACAGGTACTTTATTTGCCATTCAAAAAATGCTGAGACACATATTTAATTACAGAATTGAAAAGTCCAGCACTGCTCTGTGGGTGTAGTAATATTTATGAGAAAAGTACAATAAGTATCTACTTTACTTTGAACTAAAATGATTTTCAGTCAGATTTTTTGGAAAAATTATATGTTGGTTCTCCTATATGTTTCTAGCAACTTATCAGTTTTGTGTCAGGTGTGATGCCCTCTAGGGCACTACGTAGACAGTGAGCTAATCCAGATTTTTGGGGGTTTTAATGCTCTTTGGGGCAGGTACCTCTAGGCAAGTGTGGACCTGCAATATATCTAACGTGAAAGTGGTACTGTACTATTTCTTCAGTCTGGCAGGAGACCAATGAGGACCAAATGTTCCTTGCTTTGGGCTCCTGGCAGCCAGTTTGGGGTGGCCTACATTCCTTTTGGATACCGAAATCTCATGAAATTTGGGTGGCCATCTTGACTCAGAATTCCATAAAAAGGAGATGATCTGTCATTAGATATACCTGCAGTGTGGGAGTAAGATAGGGATACAGCTTTGCTGGATAGGGATAGAAGAGAAATAGTATTAGAAAGAGGCACCCGTTGAGGAGTAGGTTTCCCCTTTAAGGGGTGTCTCCTCTGTCAGCTTCCTTGGGGCCTAATATCTACAGGGACAATTGAGGATTAAGTTTGAAGATCCCTGGTCTAGGGGATGGAAAAGCACTTTTACTTACCTGATTCTCTGCTCCCCTGGCATATGTGCACTCCCCTGCTTTCCAGCTGGGGACTGTCTCTTTGTGTACTCACATTCGATGCATATGTGCACTTCCCTGCTTTCTAGCTGGGGACTGTCTCTAGGTGTACTCACATTCAATGCAAAGCTAAGGGCCCTGCATCAGTCTTCATAATGTCAGAGGACCTTAGAAAAGCAGACCGCAGGGAAAAATAGGTTGCAAGGGCGGACTTACAGCATGGAGAAGCCTGCAGGAGCAAAGGATAAGATAAGTAAAATTGATGTACCTCATCTCTAAGGCCACGTACACACGACCAAATATATCTGTTCAAATCGGTCTGACAGACATTCGATGCATGTGCGGGCATGTGCGGTTAGCGTACTAACCAGCAGACATATCGGTCCGACGGGTTCCCAGCAGACAGATTTTAAAGCAGGCTTTAATATCTGTCTGCTGGACAAATCCATCTGCTCGCCCGTACACACGATCTAATCTGTCTGCTGAGACGGTCTGTCAGACCCTTTCCAGCAGATAGATTTGATCGTGTGTACGCGGCCTCAGACATAAATGAGTGATTAACCCCTGCAGTGAGTATGCAGTCTCACTGCAAGGAAGGACTTAATCTATAATTTCTTCCTTGGGCTGCACAAGTAGCTTACCTGCTACCAAACCCACTCTCATAACAAAAAGTAGTAGAGATGAAGCTTGACCCAAAATGTTTTGGGACTATATTTATATAGACAGATACATATATCATGTTGGTCAAATGGGGACCAGGCAAGGTCAGGGGTTCCCTGTTAGCGCTCCTGGCTCTATCTCTTCGGCAAGTGCCCCCATATGAGCACATTTTCTATGGGGCACTAGTGCGGGCTTGATCCCGAGCTGCACTGCTTGTATTTATAGACACAGAGTGGCTCAGCCCTGCCCTCTGCTCCCTCATCACAGGATTTGATTTAGAGTCACAGGAGCCAATAGCTTCCTCTGTTGCCTTTCTGTCTTGTAAGATGGGAGAGAGCAGAGGGAGCCACTGCTCTCAGGCACAGCACTGGATTGAGATAGATCTCAGGTAAATATTTAGGGAAGGCTGGGGAGAGGGAGGAGAACACAGGACGTTTTTTGGGTTTTTAGATGCTGCTGCATTTTGCAGTTTGTATTGCTCTTTACACTGCTTTACTGAAAAAAAATAGGGATTCATAGAGAGTGCCATAGACACTGAAACTACCATTGTTTGCAACTGGTTCTTGTAAGTATTGGGAACAGGTACATGAATTTGTCCTACGAGGTGGTGGCACCGAGACCACAGTTTCCATACTGGACATTCCAATCTCAGTGCAGCTCAGCATTACTAAGATTCCTCCTTGGCCACTGTGTAGTGGGGGTGGATGGAGCCTGCTGTGGTACGGAGAGACTAGTTCCCCATTAGGTCTACCTTGCTTTTGATTGACAGTGGATTCCATAGCCATGGCAGGAGTGAAGATATCACCATGCCCCCACCACTGCAATGATGTTAGTCTGGTATATACAATGTGTGAGTTTCTGCATGAAAATTTTGCAGAGTCATTCATTTATTTAATCATTCATTTATTAACAATAGTTTTAGAAATTCCCATGACTGCTTTTGCCAATTATGAATACTTGCAACTAAATGAAGTGTTATGATGACTATTTAAGTTTTATCACGGAACACCGCAAAATATTTTTCTCTTTAGCCGTAATTAAAGATTTTGGCTGTGCTTTCCTGCTATAAATAATAAGTAGGTTTAAATTTGCTTCAGGAGATTGAGAAATTCTTATCAAGTAAGTGTTCTGTCTGCAATTCGGTATGTTTGACTGAGCAAGTACATTCACTCCCTTTATCATAAAGCAGAGACTGAAAGATACTCAACCTCTATCATGTCTCCTAGAACTGACAACCTGATTCTATTATTATTGCTAGATCTGTCCTTTACAGTTCAGTCTAAAAAGCAATATAATGGTAATTGGTGAGAACACTTTCCAAAGCTTATTGAAGTGTACAGGACATAAGATACATTTTATGTCATCTCAGTATCTGTTGGGGTGTAGAGGGAGTCCCTCTGATTCTCATTCCCGTGATATTCATTAACAGGAAAGGAAGGGAGGGAAAATGTCTCCACTGGGGCACAGATAGCTTTAAAAAGTCTAATAGAGCGTCCAACCCTCCCCCACATTTCACAACACAAATGTCTTGCTTTCTGGGTTTTAGTAATAAACAAAAAACATGAACATATCATTTAACCTAAAGCGTTTGTTACCCTAAAAAAAATGAAAAGGTGATCTTGTTCCCTTAAAGCATGTTATACAGTACAGTGCTGTGTAATTTGACCCCTTGTATCACCTAAAATACCTGGCTGATCCTGCCTGGTTCTGCCCTCCACCCTGTAAACTGAACATGGTTTATCACGACTGCTGAGCCCTGACACCATGGTCAGTTTATGTGCCTCTGTCATCCGCAGCTCTCTTCTGTCCTCCTCTTGTTAAAGCTAGTTACAGTGCCGCACTTCTCCCACCCCTTTCCTTCCTGCTGCTAAAACAACTTTTACATTTCCATACAGTTCTCTCTGTTTTCTAATGATAGGTGCGGCTGTGTGTGGGCTTTATTAAAAAATACAGTCTATACCTTATTTTAGAGCCCCCTTGGCGCCACCTCGCCTCTCTCCTCTTCTCCTTTCGACTGACGTCAGGGGGTATTATCTGCCCCTCTCGCTGTAGCTGTCAGATCGAGAGAGGAGAGAGGTGGCCGGTCACATGAGCACCGAAGGGTGCTCTGAAATAAGGTATATAGCAGCATTTTTTTTTATAAAACAGAGAGGATTGTATAAATACAGCACAATTTAATGACTTGATTAACTTAATGGTTATATAAAAGTTTCCACACTTTTATATTTTCATTGGAAATGGTGAGGACAGGAGAAGTAGTAATTGGTCATGTCATGTGACTAGTCTGGCAAGCCAACTGACCTTGCAGTTTTGTATAAGCATTGTCACACTGTGGTTAAGATGGCTGAAAAACTTATAAAAATTTTTTTTTGAAGAACACACATATATATATATATATATATATATATATATATATATACACATACACAGTACAGACCAAAAGTTTGGACACACCTTCTCATTCCAAGAGTTTTCTTTATTTTCATGACTATGAAAATTGTATATTCACACTGAAGGCATCAACACTATGAATTAACACATGTGGAATTATATACATAACAAAAAAGTGTGCAACAACTGAAAATATATGTCATATTCTAGGTTCTTCAAAGTAGCCACCTTTTGCTTTGATTACTGCTTTGCACACTCTTGGCATTCTCTTGATAAGCTTCAAGAGATAGTCACCTGAAATGGTCTTCCAACAGTCTTGAAGGAGTTCCCAGAGATGCTTAGCACTTGTTGGCCCTTTTGCCTTCACTCTGCGGTCCAGCTCACCCCAAACCATCTCGATTGGGTTCAGGTCCGGTGACTGTGGAGGCCAGGTCATCTGGCGCAGCACCCCATCACTCTCCTTCTTGATCAAATAGCCCTTACACAGCCTGGAGGTGTGTTTGGGGTCATTGTCCTGTTGAAAAATAAATGATGGTCCAACTAAACGCAAACCGGATGGAATAGCATGCCGCTGCAAGATGCTGTGGTAGCCATGCTGTTTTAGTATGCCTTCAATTTTGAATACATTTTCAACAATGTCACCAGCAAAGCACCCCCACATCATCACACCTCATCCTCCATGCTTCACGGTGGGAACCAGTTATGTAGAGTCCATCCGTTCACCTTTTCTGCGTCGCACAAAGACACGGTGGTTGGAACCAAAGATCTCAAGTTTGGACTCATCAGAACAAAGCACAGACTTCCACTGGTCTAATATCCATTCCTTGTGTTCTTTAGCCCAAACAAGTCTCTTCTGCTTGTTGCCTTTCTTTAGCAGTGGTTTCCTAGCTGATATTCTATCATGAAGGCCTGATTCACACAGTCTCCTCTTAACAGTTGTTCTAGAGATGTGTCTGCTGCAAAAGGTGGCTACTTTGAAGAACCTAGAATATGACATATATTTTCAGTTGTTTCACACTTTTTTGTTATGTATATAATTCCACATGTGTTAATTCATAGTTTTGATGCCTTTAGTGTGACTCTACAATTTTCATAGTCATGAAAATAAAGAAAACTCTTGGAATGAGAAGGTGTGTCCAAACTTTTGGTCTGTACTGTATATATATATATATATATATATATATATATATATATATATGTATGTATATTTTATACATTTTGGGATTTGTGCATATAAAACATAGTTACATTGAGATGATACATAAGTCCACCTGGTTCAACAAATCGAAAAATAAATAAACAGGATTCAATGATATAAAATTCCAGATACAGAATCCTATACCCACAGTTGATCCAGAACCCTTATAAAGCATGATCCAATTTGCTCTGACGGGGGTGGGGAGATAAATTCCTTCCTGGCCCCCTAGGAGGCAATCAACAATTGCCTGTGTTATCACATCTAAATGTTAATATCCAGTTATATTTTGTGCATTCAGGTGACTTGCTAAAGAAGGCCACTCCTCCTAGGAGAGACACTGGAGGTTACCCCATGTGCCTGTTGGACAACTGGCTTAAAGGCGAGTGTATTGGTTGGAGTGTTTATTGTTATCTTATAAACCGCTTGCTGACCGACCACCACCGTTTTTTTCGGCGGCAGGTCCGCTCGGCTGCGCAAAATCACGTAATATAATGTGAATTTGCTTTGCAGCCACTAGGGGCACACGCACGTGCCCCCTGCTCGCCCCTGGTGCCGGTGCGAGTGCCCGGCGGGTGCGATCACCGCCGGGCACCCGCGATTGCTCGTGACAGAGCGAGAACCGGGAGCTGTGTGTGTAAACACACAGCTCCCGGTTCTTTCAGGGGGAAAAATGACTGATCGTCTGTTCATACAATGTATGAACAGCGATCTGTCATTTCCCCTAGTCAGTCTCACCCACCTTCAGGGAACATTTTTAACCCCTTGATCGCACCCTTGTGTTAACCCCTTCCCTGCCAGTGACATTTTTACAGTAATCAATGCATTTTTATAGCACTGATCGCTATAAAAATGCCAATGGTCCCAAAAATGTGTCAAACGTGTCCGATGTGTCTGCCATAAGATCACAGTACTGATAAAAATCGCAAATCGCCACCATTACTAGTAAAAAAAGTAATTTTGCGCAAACCAATCAAACGCTTATTGCGTTTTTTTTACGAAAAATATGTAGAAGAAGTGGGTGAGGGGTTCAGAAAAATATGTTTTTTTAAAGCACCAATTTTTTTTTTTAATTGAGCTGTACGTAAGATCCTGCATTGAAAAGGAATGTGATATCACAGAGAAGAAAAACAGATCTATGAGATGCAATAAATATAACAAAATAGCAATTTTCACATCAGAAAACTAACACTGAAAGCCTTAGCCGTCTGTGCCCACTTCCACAACTGAGAGCATAGCTTTTAGCAGAATGGGAAGTTAATATTGACCCATGGGATCAGAGCTTTACATGGTTTCTTTCAAACCTAGCCTCCTATGACACAATAAAGAGTGGCCACACTTTAGTTCTATTTTATTTTCCTTACTTTATTGTTACACGTTTCTGTTAGAGGTATCAAACCCAAACACAGAAAGCTTTTATTTCTTGTGACTTGGGCTCATCCATAGCTGCACAGAGGGGTGCTGCTTCTAAGCCGTAGTGTATGCACACACGAGAATTATATTCCATTGAGTCAATGCGGCAAAACTTTTCCAACTTGTACAGCTATTGATTTATCTTCTATTTTTTTATTCTTAGGAAAACCCAACAGTAATTTATTGTTCCATGTGCAGAGCTCTGTTAGCTTGCTTAGAAAATAATATACATTTAAATTCACATTCAACAATTCATATGCCTCCGAAAAATAAATGACAAAAACAAACTTTTCAGGTGAAAATTGTCTAATGCATAAATGCTTTATATATGTACGGTTAGGGAATAATGTTCCCAAATCAATCAATAAATGTCACATTTTGCAATGTACTTTTACAAATGGAAGAAAAATGACAGATACATCTCAAAAGGAATACAAATGTCTTCACCTGTTTTTTTTCTCATTGGGTTGTAGCTCCCAGTGGAACAATAAGGTTTGTCTGCTAGTCCCATTATCTTTTCTTACAAATACTATCCACAAATAATTCAGAATGCTTTCTGATCACTGTGGGTTTGGCTGACTTATTAACCACTTAAGGACCCCCGCACGCACATATACGGCCACAGAATGGCACGTACAGGCACAAGGGCGTAAATTTACGTCCCCGCCTAAGTGCGGTTCGGGGGTCCCATCGGGATCCCCTCCGCGGCGTGCGGGGGTCCCCCTGGCTCCGGGAGCGATCCAGGATCTGCGGGCGGATGTCGGCGAATACCCGCCCCCCCACGATCGCTCCCAGCCAATGGGAGCGCGCTCCCAACCTGTCACTTCCTCCTCCTGTGTTTACACAGGAAGGAGGAAATGATGTATTCTCTCATCGCAGCGCTGTTTCCCAGCGCTGCTGATGAGAGAAGACACCACAAGTAAGTGTGCACCAACACAACACTGACACACACTCACATAGGCATATTAACCCCTTGTGATCGCCCCCCCCACCCCCCTGTCACAGTGTCACTGAATGCAGTGATCTAATCACTGCATTTAGTGTCAGTGTGACAGGCAGTGTAAAAAACAGTTAGTGTTAGGTTCAGGATAGCCCCCCCACCCCCCCTAATAAAGTTTTAACCCCCTGATCACCGCCCTAGTTAACCCTTTCACTCCCTATTGCCAGCGTCACTAAGCGATCATTTTTCTGATCGCTGTATTAGTGTCGCTGTTCCCGCTAGGTAGCTATTTTTTTTTATTGAGATTTTTTCTTTTACTAAAGACATGTGGCTAAATAAATTTTGGCCTAAATGTTTGACTAAAATTTAGTTTATTTGATTTTTTTTTTAACAAAAAGTAAAAAATAGTGTTTTTTTTTCAAAAATGTCGCTCTATTTTTGTATATAGCGCAAAAAATAAAAATCGCAGAGGTGATCAAATACCACCAAAAGAAAGCTCTATTTGTGGGAAGAAAAGGACGCAAATTTTGTTTGGGAGCCACGTCGCACGACCGCGCAATTGTCTGTTAAAGCGACGCAGTGCTGAATCGCAAAAACATCTTGGGTCATTTACCAGCGTATTGGTCCGGGTCTTAAGTGGTTAAAGAAGAAAAATGGAGAATCAAAAAATAACTCTAGTCAGGGTAAAACTGCGAGTAAACATATATCAGATTAGGTGCACTTTATATGGTTAAAGACTGCTGCAGTGCACCCATGCTAAAATGTTAACTGAAAGAGACACTCGCCTAGAGAGAAACTTTGCAAGGGAATTTCCCTTAGCTTAGTGAATAAGGTACATGAGTGAGTGAGTGAAAAACTTATATAGCGCTGCACATGCAAACTGAATCGCCTCTGGGCGCTCGTTGTCCATTTCTCCTTTGAACTCTAAAGAGATGGGTTTTGATCTTTCTCCTAAAGGCCAAGTGATTCACCTCCAACCGAATACATATCTGCTGACTATCTCATCCTATTAGGTGTATGCAAATATATATTTTTTTTTTCTTGCATGTGTAGCACCCTCCTAGGTGGGTGCTAGAGAATGTATATTGTTTTTGGCTTGGTGATTGTCTGTTCAGTGTGCTCTGGTGCTGCTTCTGCTGTCTTGGAGATTTCACACTGGTCCAATAGTAATGAGACATATTGGACAGTAGGAGAAAACCCAGCAGGTGAGAGCATGGATGCAGATACAAACCTGGCCAGTTTGAAGGGGATGTGCCCCAAGGAATGCTGGGTGCCTGTATTTAGGTCTGAAGAGCACATGTTCTCATGGTCCAGTCTCCCTCTGAGAGAGGTGCAGGTGGGGAGGAGGCTGCTGCCTCTCCCCAGCTCAGGCTGCTATGCGGTCTCTGATGGTCGACCTGAGGGACTGAAACCTTGAAGCTACAACCCATGGGTCCTTTGCAAGTTGACTAAGGGAGGAATCTGGTCTGGTATCACTGGTATAGAGTGTCACTTGGAAGTTGAAAGGAGGCTACCAGCTGTCCCTGGACATTTTGTGAGTACCGACCCCTAAAGGGATCCCTGAGACTGTATGTGTGTTGCTGAAATCCCCCTCTTGGTACTAGACATTAGCATACTGGGTGTGTGAACTTATTCCCTTCTCCTATCCAAGTTCTCCAAATAAAACATAAAAACACATCCCCTAGACTGCTCATTGGAGACGAGTGGAAGAGTGTGTGCACCTGGCTGTGTGAAAACACTGTGTAACTGGCTGTGGATTAATTAGTGGGAGACCCGGGCATCAATTTTTAAGCAGCTCGTGTGGGGGCAGTGTTACACATGTAATTGGGTACTCTTTACTAAGTGAATTTTCACCACATTCTCAACAATCCTTATTGGGGCTGATTTACTAAAAGGGATAGTGCAAAATCTGGTGTAGTTGTGTATAGTAGCCAATCAGCTTCAAACTTCAGCTTGTTTAATTAAGGTTTAACAATAAAACCTGGAATTGGATTGGTTACTATGCAGAGCTGAGCCAGATTTTGCATCCTTCAGTTTTAGCAAATCAACTCCATTGCGTCTCAAAGCTCAATAGACCCCACACCCCAACTTTATCATACCCGGGATGTCTACTAGACTCTTGTTTGGACAGTGAGTTATTCCTAAGAATTGCAGGCCTACAATATAAAATGCCAAATTTCCATGCAAAAAATTGTACCGCTTTTGGTACAAAATTCCAGACATAATCATACCGCCAGGGAGGTTAACGAAAAGTGACACATCAGTTGATATAGATCAGGTTCAGCTTTTCAGTTGGAGTATTTGTGAACATAGGAGAGAAGGACCACTAGAATCCCATTTCCACAAATTGTGAAACCAATGACTTTGTAACATTCTGTGGGATAGGCCAGTGCTATACTCATGAAAAGTAATATAAATTGTGTGTAATGGGCAGTTTGTGTCCAGAGTGGAGGTGAATAGAATTGTTGTGCAGCAGGCGCATGCGCGGAGCTCTGAAGATGGCTGCTTGAGCCGGGAGCTCCTCATCACCCCAGACCAGCGGCGCCCATAAGTAAGCCAGAAACGGGCTGGAAGGGGAGCCTTCATCATACACGGCACCCCCAGACATCAGGGCACCCCCCTATCATGATAATTTCTTTAAAGAGACACTGCAAAGCCGCTTTTTACTCAGTTTAAAAAACGGCAAAAATCCAAGATGGCCGCCGCTGCAGCACCTCACAGAAACGGAGCTGAAGAGATACCTGAGGGAAGGATATTTCCAAATATGGTATCCCTACCTTTTACCCCACTGGTTCAAGTAAGTTACCAGCAGGACATGTCCCCCTCAACAACTCCCACAGAACCCCTGGAAGGCAGTAATATGGAGGGGATTAACAGGGAGGGCTCTGCACTACCCCTCATAGGACCTAACATAAGGAGCCAGCCTGCTCAATTCTCTGGCAGCACCCTGTCAGCAGCTTCTGCATTCTCTGTGACTGACTTATATCAGGCTCTGGCTGAACTCCTGGATAGGGGACTTGCTCAGACTGCTACCAAAATAACAGGAGATTTGAAAGCAGATTTCCAGAATCTGGGCACCAGAATTGAAGCGATAGAAGACAAGCTTGATCAAACGGTGGCAGCCACAGATCAGAACTCAGAACATATTCATACAGTACAGGAGCAATTGGATGTGGCCCTTTCCAGGATCGACGAGTTGGAGAGCAGATCCAGGAGATACAATTTCCGGATCAGGGGGCTGCCCGAATCCATCACTGACACTACAGCAGCGGTACAAAATTTGATCCAGAACTTGATTCCAAACATCCCTCAAATTCGCCTAGAGCTTGATAGAGCCCACAGAGCCCTGGGACCACCCAGAAAGGACGGCTCACCGCGGGACATCATCGCCAAACCCCACTTTTACGCTGTAAAGGATGAAGTCATGAGACTAGCACGTTCTGTGCCCAGTGTTTTGTGCCAAGGTCATCCCGTCCAAATATACGCAGACCTTTCTCCCTCCACAATGCAGCGAAGACGGTCATTAAAGCCGCTACTCCTAGTCCTGGTCCAAAAGGATATAAAATATAAATGGGCATTCCCCTTTGCGGTCAAGTTCTCGGATAAAGGGAAAAACTACTCCTTCTCAAATTTTCCGGATGGAGAAAGACTACTAAAGCGCCTTAAGCTCATCTCGCAAGAACCCGCCATGGATACTTCTCAAAGCATCCCAAACACCTCCAAGAGACCGACCCCCACCAGTCCTAATTCCCTACTCTGGACCAGGTCGAGATCTAAGAAAGCCAGAGACAGTGGACCCACTTACCCAGATCTCGGCTGACACATTGGTCATATACTCCTTGAACTTTCAAGATTTTTGGTCGGTCCTATGCCTGAGATTTAGACTTTCTCTGATCAGAAGAATCAACTTTTTGGACAATTGATATTTCAACAGTATTTCTCCTGCTAAAAAGATCTCTTTATCCATTCTAATTTTTTTCGCAGGGGGTGGTCCCCACCTTGCTTCTGAGGTCCCCTCCTCCTCGATCCCCGTTGGGGGGGGGACGGGGGGACATCCGGATCGGATTTAGATCCGATCAAACTGGGTTTAGATCTACTCAATTCCTTCCGGTTTCGTTTTTGATAGTTGCTGTAACCAATTTTTCAGGGGCGCCCTGGCTGGGGTGGGCCCCATGTACCTCCACCTCTCCCTTAGACTCCAGAAGGTTTCTGGGGGCGAGGTCGCTTGTTCGCATTTGAAGCAAGCTCTTTTTTGATCTACCTTGGTAGAAATTCTCGAGGGGCATCTCCCCTCCCCGAGAATGTATTTTTTCTTATTTTTTATCTTTTTCCTTAGTTGGATTGGGAGTCTTTTTCACCATTTCTTTCTCTCTTTCAAATCTGTCCTTTCCTTTTCTACTCCCCATCTTTCCCGCATGAGCCTAACCATTTATTATTTTTCAGCTTGCAGTACCTACGAACGAGGGGTGTCCACCGGGCTGCCAGTCGTCCATCCTGACAAATGGCAAGGTTGGGAGGACAGAAGACATCTCAGGGTGAGTGGAGGTAGAGACAGACAGAGTTACTTTTCAGTTCCCCATGGCTGACCACGTACAGAGCTCCCTCAACATAGCCACACATAATGCTCAAGGCCTGAACTCCCCAGTCAAAAGGCGAAAGATCTTTGATAGTTACAAATCACTCAGACTTGACATTCTCATGATCCAAGAGACCCACTTTCCTGGGCGGTACAGTCCCAAATTTGTCCACTCTCACTTTCCCCTCTTCTACTTGGCTAATGCCGAGAACAAGACCAAGGGGGTCGCAATCTTTTTCTCCAAATCCTGTAACTTTGAGTATCTCTCTGACTTCAAAGACCCAGAGGGACGATTTATACTGGTTAAGGGTAAAATTGAGGGTCATCTATACTCCCTGGTCTCATACTATTCTCCCAACAAAGGGCAAGACAAGTTTTTCCAATTAATCTTGGATACTTTAACTCCACTTCTGGAAGGTACAGTCATTTGGGGGGGGGGATTCCAATGTGGCGTTTGACCAGGGTTTGGACAAATCCAGACCTCTGTCCGCTCAACTTACTAGACCCTCTAGGATCAGCCTGAAAATTGCCAAACTACTCCATGACAGGGGGTTGACGGATGTTTGGCGGGAGTCTAATCCCTCAAAGAGAGACTACACTCATTACTCTCACCCGCATAATACCTATGCCAGGATAGATCATATTTTAATTCCTTCATTTGTACTTCCGGCAGTGATCAAGGCCCAAATCAGAGACACAGTCCTATCTGACCATTCTATGGTCATCATGTCCATCCGCTCTTTAGCAGGTATGGCAAGGAACGGACATTGGCGGCTAAATGAGTCCATTCTTTCCAATCCAACCACTACAACGGAAATTAATAAAGCCCTTCAAGAATATTTCACAATTAACAATGTTGAGGATATCTCTGCGGAGACCCTGTGGGCAGCCCATAAAGCCTCTATTAGAGGTAAGATCATTCAAATCTCCACGCGAATCAAAAGGGAACACGAAGCAGAAATTGTTCGGCTGGAGAAGTCTTATAGGACCTTAAGGGCACAACACAAAAAGAAACCATCTTTAACCATACTAGAGAATATTGACAAGCTGAGATTAGAACTTAACTTAGCCCTCACAACGAAGGAGGAGAGATCTCTCCGCTGGAGTGGCAATAAATTTTACACCCAAAAAGGGAAAATAGGCCAGTTGTTAGCGACCAAATTGTCCCCTAAAACAAGGTTTCACTCCTTACCCAAAATACGCTTGGCAGGTCAAGAACCTACGTCCAACCCTAAAAAGATCCTGGAGGCATTCGAAACATTCTATTCTGACCTGTATAGTGCCCCTCCACAGATTCCCAGGGATTCGATTGATAACTTTCTGGACAGCCTACCCATCCCATCCTTAGACGTAGAACATAGAGACAGGCTGGAAGCACCCTTTTCGGTTGAAGAGGTGGCGACAGTAGTCAAGGGCCTCCGAAAGGGCTCGGCCCCAGGCCCAGATGGACTGTCGGCCCTCTATTATAGGTCATTTGCAGATACCCTAGTCCCACATATGACAACCTTTTTTAATTCCAAAACTCAAGGCACCCCTCTGGGTACGCAACTTAATACAGCATACATTACGGTCATCCCAAAGCCGGATAAAAACCCAGAAGAAGTCTGTAACTATCGCCCCATTTCTCTGATAAATAATGACCTAAAAATTCTTACAAAAATTCTAGCTCTCCGTATCTCCTCTTTCATTAATAAATATATTCACAAGGACCAAGTCGGATTTATTCCAGGTCGACAAGGCCCAGATCAAGTGAGAAGGGCAGTGGACATTGTCTCAATTTTGCAATCCAACTGGGACGGAGGTCCGAAACAAAAAGGATTTCTCCTATCTCTTGATCTGCAGAAGGCCTTTGATTCTGTGTCCTGGCAATATCTTCTCCCCCTACTAGAACGATGGGGCTTTGGCCCAATATTTATGGGGGTAATACAAGCTCTCTACTCTAAACCAAAGGCCCAAATTCGAATCCAAGGGTACTACTCTTCTCCAATAGACATAGCAAGGGGTACCAGACAGGGATGCCCCCTCTCCCCAATCATTTTCGCAATGGCAATTGAAACCCTAGCGATAGCCATTCGACAGAACCCCGACATTCGAGGCGTTTCATGTGGAGATCAAACTCATAAATGTGGGCTCTTTGCCGATGACTTACTACTATTTCTAACTTCTCCTATTACTTGCCTACCAAACCTTTGTAAGGTAATTTCGGAATTCTCTAAATTCTCAGGTCTCCAAGTCAATTATGCCAAATCACAAGCCTTGAACGTATCCCTTCCACCTCCTACAGTATCCCTCCTCCAACAGTCATTCAAATTTGAATGGTGTCCCTCATCTATCAAATATCTAGGGATTTCCTTAACAGCTCGGACAGAATCCCTTTACACAAATAACTATCCTCCCCTATACCAAAAACTTACAGCCGACATGAATAACTGGGCTAAGTATGATCTTTCCTGGCTGGGCAGAATTAACTCTATAAAGATGACTTTACTTCCTAGAATTTTATATCTATTCCGCTCCCTTCCCATTCCCATCAGAAAAGATCACGTGCAGACTTTACAAAGCAAAATACTCAAATTCATTTGGGGCAAGTCAGGTTACAGAATCCCCCAAAACACTCTATATAACCATAGGAAAAGAGGAGGACTAGGACTACCGCACCTATATAAGTACTTCGTAGCTGCCAGACTAGCTCAACTATCCGTAGTTTACTCTAAACTGGACAAACCAGACTGGGTCCACATAGAGGGTCATGCTGTCCCCCGGTTCTCCCTAGAACACTTACTCTGGTGCCCCCAAAAGAGAAGACCACCCATTTTATCCCCCTCCCTGTCTCAATCCTACGCCCTTTGGGATAGATTTCGTCACCTTCCAGCCCTGGTTTCGAAAGGTCAACCTCTAGTGTATTCCAAAATCCGGATTTCCCACCTGGAATGGACAGGAAAGCATTCAGTTGGTGGTTGGATAAGGGTCTGTACCGCATAGGACAATTCTTTACATCCAAAGGCCCTCTTACACTAGACCACTGTGTGACTAAATTGGACATCCCTGACACTGAAAAATTCAGATTCAAACAAATATCACAATTCCTACACACTTTATGGACGGATAAGCCTCTACCTCCCAAATTTACAGATTATGAGCTCTGGTGCGGGCAGACCATGGGACAAAGGGGAGGAATATCTGTCATCTACTCTTCACTCACCCGCCCGACTGAGAAGTCTTCTTATATGACGGCTTGGGAGGCAGACCTCCAAATAGGGTGGGAGTTGGAGACCTGGCAGGCAGCTTGTTCTGATTCTTTTCAGGGCATCTTGAATACTTCCCTGATGGAAGCAAACTTAAAGGTCCTTATGAGGTGGTATATGACTCCCGCCAGGCTTGCGGCCATCTACCCATCATCAGATCCCAGCTGCTTTAGAGGTTGTCAGCTCCTGGGCTCGATGGTGCATGTCTGGTGGGAATGTCCCAGAATCAGACCAATCTGGAAGAGGATTTTTAACCTCATTTGTACAGTTACTGGTTGCTCGGTCCCCAGAACGGCTTCTGTAGCTCTCCTAAATGCTCGGATTCCGGGTATATCCAAGCCCAATCAGAAGCTGATCCGATTTATGCTCCTCGGGGCTAAAATTACCATTGCAAGGGCTTGGAAACAGCCCAGGGTTTCCATTGCAGAAATAAAACGCAAGATTTCGTGGATCATGGTGCAGGAAAAACTGGCCAGCATTCTTTCAAACACGAAACAGAAATTTGAAGCCGTGTGGGGATCATGGGCATCCCACTGTGGTATACCTTTGGCAACTGGGGTACACCCCACGCAACCTGCATCCTTCAGTACAAGTTAGGCTCATGTTTCCCTTCCTTTCCCTCTTTCTTACCCCCACTTTTCTCTCTCTCTTTCTTACTTCTATTCTTTTAAGACAGTTGTATGACCAGAAGGTAATGTTCTTTGTTCTTCGTCCGGTTATTCATATGGGCAATTTGGTAACACTATAGGCCTATCTTATTTCGTTAGTATGAGCTAGAGGTTCAATGAAGCCAAATTCGAACCCTCTAATTTCCCATCAAATAATTTTATAGGGGGAGGCGGATTGGGAGGCGCCTGGCTGGGACACAGATTGATCCCATTAGGGGTGTCCGGGACAGGCAGGTTTCCCCTGAGCGCAAGATCACCATATACACCTCTTTTTCCGCCCCTTCCTCTGTTATTAAGCTCGCTGGATTCCTTTAATCAACCCACAGTTGGGTAATTTGAAATCAATTGAGTCATTGTTACTGTCATTATGCCCGGTTTGTAGAATGTTTTGATGTTGTAATTTCAGCCTTTGGTCATAATTTATCTGTATCCTTTATTTGAAAAAATAAAAATCTATTGAAAGAGAATAATTCCAGAAAAAAAAAAGAATTGTTGTGCAGAGTGCTCTCATATTGTTGCACACATATCTGTGCAACTTTTTTTCCCTTCCAAACATTTAAATAGTGATTAAGCATATTTACTAAAGAATATTTGGCTTCCTTATCTAAATCCACCTTTCTGGTAAATGTGATAATGTAAATCAGGAGAGCAGCATAAAAAACTGTTAGTTGCAGCTGTGGGAATTCTATTAGCCTTTTTAAGGTCTGGTATTCATTGTGCTCAATAGAATATTTTACAACACAGACAATTAAAGCCATTTGTAAGAATATGCTATGCTGAAAATGAGCTACGCACTTTCGATCTTTGATGTTTAAAAACTTTCTTTAAAATCTTTCGCTTGAATGGCATTTTGTTTACTGAAAACCTATCTAGGTTTGATTAGTATGTAACAGGATGTAACATGAGCAATGAACCTTTTTTGGACAATTAAGTACGGCTTTGCTTTCCTCACCTTGTGAAACATATCACCAATTATTTATTGATTTACTTCCATGCCCTTTGATAGCGTATCCCTTACTTGATTTCTTTTCTGAAGCTTTTGTTGAAAGCTATTTTTTATTCCTTATATTTTATCTTGATAAATTTACTGACTACTGAATTGGCAAAAACAATGTTTAGTCTAAAGAACACAAATATTTTATTAGACAATATTATTGTTCTGAAAATAAAATTACACAGACACAAAAATTACCATTTTCTGATCCATGTGATGTGGAAATACATGAATGGCAATCAGGCAGAGAACATATACATTTACCCATAGCTACAGGACACCTTTTTGTGAATAAAAAACAGTGCTTACAGATGGTGGATGTATTTGTTTTCTTTTTAAAGAAATATCTTTCTTTGTTTGCTTTAGTCATCCTGCCAGTTAACACACTTTTCTGTACTGTAATGCTCATTTAATATACCGTTTTTGAAGGGGCAGCATTGTCACCCTCGGACAGGAATGGAGTACAAAACTCACCCCCCTCTCCTTATCTCCATTACATAAAGAGGAGTGTTTTGTAGTTAACAGATGAACTAGGCAGGGATGATAACCTAGACTAGAAGTTTGGAGCACACTGCAGGGTTCAGTAAATTTACGGAAAAATTACTGATTTTACAAACTGTTTGAAAATGTACTGAAAGTTGGCAATCATGGCATTATTTTATGCTTATGAAACAAACAGACCAAAATTAAGCAAATGAGAAGTTTGTTGATTAGGTATACATACATTTTATTTAACATACCCTAACATCTGTTCTTCAATTGGAGAAGGTGCTTGTTAAAAGAAACCTTTATTGTTCAGAACTCAGTGGTTGCTTTGATTTCTTTTTGTTTTGTTTTTTTAATATAAAAAAACCCAAAAAACAATTAAAAAGAAAGGGAAACAATCAGTACAAGCCAAGGACTCCATGCTTGTGGGCTGATTGCTCCATGGCAAGAGTAGCAAATATGTGGCTTATAGCCATGCAGATACTAATCAATGTTACCATCAGGATTGAAAGATGATTTTCTTAAAGAGGAAATAAACTCTTCCTCTTTAATTGTATCTACAGGTAAGTCTAACAAGGCTTACCTGTAGGTACTGTAAATACCTCCTAATCTTGCATCGGCACATGTGCACTGAAAGTGCTTGTGCCGTTTCTTGAGGACCTGTACCATAATTGCGGGAGTGACGTCATCTCGGCTCCAGCCAATCACAGCACCGGAGCCTGCAAACCCGGAAGTAACTCTGGGAAAGATGTCTGCCGTGTGAGCGAAGAGCCCGGGCAGCACCGGAGGGCATCTTTTTAGGTAAGTATTTCATAATGAGTTAGTATGTGATGCATAATAGCTTGTTATGCCTTTGTCTTGCATGTTTGTTTTTTTTTTGGCCAATTTTTTTTCTGAGGTTTACAACCTCTTTAAGTGGAAACTACTCCCTCCCAGGCAATTCTTTGGACCTTTAAGCCATTCAACATGAATGTGTTTATGAGGAGGAATTAAAGGGTCCCTAAAGGAAAAAAAAACATTTTTTGCTGAAATTACAGTTTACAGGGTATAGAGACATAAAAGTTAACTGATTCCTTTTCAAAATGATTAAAAATAGATAAAAATCAATCATATAATGTGCCTGCAGGTTAGTTTCACTTTTGAACTGGCTTCATGTTTCTGCAAAGTAGAAATAGACACACAGAACAAAAACAAACACATCCAGGGCAGTGTTTTGTTTTTAAAATGAATCTGATTGGTTCTTGAAAGTTTTAGACACACAGTAATGACAGCTTAAACCATCGTGAGAAAGCTTCTAGCACTGCGGTTATAAGGAAACAGACAAGCAGGAAGTGTGGAGAACAGAGCAGGATTACAGCAACTTCAAAGCAAAAACGAACAATAAGGACATGAAACCAGTACTGCAGTACGGTAAAGGAAGCTATTTAGCTAAAAAAAAAAAATTCCTTCAGTGATCCTTTAAGGTTTAAACATGAACATCTTTTAATATTACAAGTTTAATTAATATAACCAATAGACTGAATCTGGGTGCCAAAGGTAGCAAAGAAGAGATGCAATCCTTCTCTAACACAATGATAAAGCGTGTGACACTTTTTTGCCAATAAAGGATTTGGACCATGTTTTGTTGAATTTAGAAATTAGTCAAACTAAAAAAATAAAAACCTGGCTGAACATGTTAGCAGACGATTCAAAGTTAGAAATGCATCAAACTGTCATCTCCAATGGACACTCATCAAATTTAGCTTTGACAGCAGTTTTTTGTTCCGTTTATGAAAGCTATATGCTTATTTCACCTATTATTTCCTTACAGTGTATATGTGATATTTTTGTCTGACTATCACTATGTATATTCAACTACATGTTTGTGCCAGTAATCCATTGCTTACATATTAAACTCTGCATGGCCTAAATGTGAACCAGACACTACAATTATAAGTTGATTTGTTGAAATAGACATATTAATATCTAGCTGTAAGTCAAGAATATCTGAAGTGACTTAAGCTATATTAAGTCACAGCAGTGGCACCAATTGTTCCTTATCCATTTTCAATGACTTTGCTATAGGAAATACCCAAGGGCCAAGGCTAATTGTGAAGGTGGAAACTGAGGCAAAAAAAAAATGACTTAATGAAAAGTAGAGGCAGCCTTGTTGTCTGTGTTATATCCATCACTAAGGCTACTCTTCTGATTCAAGGTGCTGATAGGATTGCTGTCTGCTGCCTGTGCTTTATCATCTGTCTGCCTTTTCATTGTATCTGCTGTATTTTAATTCTAAAGTGATTTCAACCACCTTGTGAAATGTCTCAAGGACTCACTCACACTCCACAATATAAAACTTCATTAGGACCCAACATTGGAACATAATATTAATGATCATGTGTTGTTTTCTAGATTGTGGATGGAATACTGTTATGTTGAGGCCTTTACATTTAGCAAGAGTATATTGATTATTATTTTTTTGGATTGCTCAAAAGATGATATTTTCTCATTGTGTTACTGTGTAAGCATTTATTCTTGCATTAATTGTCATCTTTAAATTGGGAAGTTGAGAAAAAAAAATAATAATACAAAAAACTTTCATAATACTCAAAATATACATGTGCGGGGCATAGAAGGGAAATTAAAGTGACAACAAATTCAGCAATTAAAAAATCCTTACAGTCATCCTAAGCTATTTGTGATCATTTTATGTGCAGCATAGGGCAACATACATATACAATCCAAGTTTGATTCTGTACAGCTCACACTTATTTTCCTAGCGTGACTACATTCACTTTCCATGTAGCCACTATGTATGGGAATGTAGCCATCCTCCTCAGTGTGCTTACAGAAATAAATACTGATGTACCCAGCATGCTGAAACAAAGAGATGACTCTGACTGATGAAACTGTCAGTGCCATAGGCGCAGTGCAGATAACGGCCAAAAAGAGTGGTGGGATTTGTAGTTTATTTTGAGCAGTGCACAAGGCTGCAAGTTGGGTGCACTTCTTACAAATATTTAATGAAAGTGAATAGAAAGAAGTCTCTGTTGGGGCCATGCAAGGACAAGATTCAGAACCTATAAAAAAAGGTAAGACAATATTTTTGGAATATTCAATACTAATATTCTATGATAGAGTATGGTATTTGAAATTCACACTGCAAGGAGAAGGGCTAAGTTGCATTAGGGCCAAATACAAAAAGGACATATTATGTTTCTGTAAAAGAAAGTGTCAGTTTTGCTAGAATTGACCCTTGATTAAAGAATCTCAATCAGATGCTATCTTCTAGGAAATTTAAGGTATGGCCACCACTAGACATTTTACCCTACTAAAACGCAAAATTATTTATTTCCAGATCTTCTGAAGAAGTAACGTGTCAATTACAAGCAACAACATGCTGTTTTCATTGTTGGACTATTCTGTTAAATCTGAATCATACTGATCAGTTTAACTATGCCTCACATGTATATTTTGCTTGTGTCCAGCATCAATCTTTAACAAGCCAGGAGGTTGGTAATGTAACAGGCTTAACTACAGCAATGTAGCATAAACATAACACACCCCTTTCCCACCCCCTCTATGTGTCCAAAGAGATTTACAAAACCTGAATTTATTTAAATTCTCTTTTTTTTTATTACGTGTGTTGCACTGCAGATGGCCTAGGCAACATAAAGTAATTACATTTGTAGAAGTGGATAAGTAATATCCTCACAATGTACTTTAAAAAATCATGTTAGAATGCCACTGGCCAATAAGCATTGCAAAAATAAAAAATAAAGTAAAAAGTCAAAAGTCAACCCAGCTCCTTGAGGTATCATGTACAAGGACAATGTAGTCAATATAGGAAGCCACATAATTGCTAAATGCCAGATAGAAGTCAACCTCTTCCATTCTGTAGCAATTTCCCTTCTTTCATTTTCACTCCAAATATTTAACCAGATGCCGACCACCCACCGTCGTTATACGGCGGGACGGTGTCACTGCTGTGCGAGAGCACGTAGCTGTACGTCCTCACTTTAGCGGCCACTTTAGCGATCGCCGCCGGGCACGCACGTTCGTTCGTTACAGAGCGGGGACCGGGAGCTTTGTGTGTAAACACAAAGCTCTCGGTCCTGTCAGCGGGGGAAATGTATGAACAGAAGATCAGTGATTTCCCCTAGTGAGTCAACCCCCCCATACAGTTAGAACACACCCAGGAACACACTTAACCCCTTCCCTGCCCCCTAGTGTTAACTCCTTCACTGCCAATGACATTTTTATAGTAATCCAATGCATTTTTATAGCATTGATCGCTATAAAAATGCCAATGGTCCCAAAAATGTATCAAAATTGTCCGATGTGTCCGCCATAAAGTCTCGGTCCTGAAAAAAAAACGCTGATCGCCGCCATTACTAGTAAAAAAAATATATTAATAAAAATGCCATAAATTTTGCGCAAACTAATCAATAAACGCTTTTTTTTAACGAAAAATATGTAGAAGAATATGTATCGGCCTAAACTGAGGAAAAAAAATGTTTTTTTATATATTTTTTGGGGATATTTATTATCGCAAAATGTAAAAAATATTGAATTTTTTTCAAAATAGTCGCTATATTTTTGTTTATAGCGCAAAAAATAAAAACCGCAGAGATGATCAAATACCACCAAAAGAAAGCTCTATTTGTGGGAAAAAAGGATGCTAATTTTGTTTGGGAGCCACATCGCAAGACCGCGCAATTGTCAGTTAAAGCGACGCAGTGCCGAATCACAAAAAGTGCTCTGGTCTTTGACCAGCAATATGGTCCGGGGGTTAAGTGGTTAAGCTAATTCTGCAGTCTGAAAGCACCACACATTTGCAACCAGTGCAGGAGCCAATGTATGCAGACTAGGGATGAGCCGAACACCCCTGAGTTTGGTTTGCACCAGAACCTGTGAACAGACCAAAAGTTTGTGTGAACTTTAGAACCCTGTTAAAGTCTATGGGACTTGAACGTTTAAAATCTAAAGTACTAATTTTAAAGGCTAATATTAGTTATTGTCTTAAAGGTTATTGTCTTAAAAGTGTTTGGGGACCTGGGTCCTGCCCCAGGGGAGTGTTTGGGGACCTGGGTCCTGCCCCAGGGGACATGTAATAATGCAAAAAAGTTTTAAAAAACAGCAGTTTTTTCAGGAGCAGTGGTTTTAATAATGCTCAAAGTGAAACAATAAAATTAAAATATTCCTTTAAATTTCGTACCTAGGGGGGTGTATAGTATGCCTGTAAAGTAGCGCTTGTTTCCTGTGCTTAGAACTGTCCCTGCACAAAATGTAATTTCTGAAGGAAAAAAGTCATTTAAAATCACTCGTGGCTATAATGAATTGTCAGATACCAGCAATACAGAGAAAAGTAATAAATAAAAAAAGAATGCATGGAGGTCCCCCCAAATTCAATTACCAGGCCCTTCGGGTCTGGTATGGATATTAAGGGGAACCCTGCATCAAATTAAAAAAAAATTATGTGGGGTTCCCCCCAAATATCCATTCCAGACCCTTCAGGTCTGGTATGGATTTTAAGGGGAGCTCCACCCCAAAAATTTTTAAAAAATGCCGTGGACCCCCACACATTTTTTTTTTATGAATGACTTTTCTCTGTATTGCTGGGAGTCGACAATTCATTATAGCCACGAGCGATTTTAAATTACTTTTTTTCCCTTCAGAAATAACACTTTGTGCAGGGACAGTTCTAAGCATGGGAAACAAGCGCTACTTTAGGATCCAGGTCCCAAACACTTTTTATTACAATAACTTGCATATTAGCCTTTAAAATTAGCACTTTAAATTCCAAATGTTCGAATCCCATTGACTTTAACAGGGTTCTAAAGTTCACACGAACCCCAAATAGTTCGCTGTTCGGCGAACAGGCGATGTTTGAGTCGAACATGAGTTCTACTCGAACTCGAAGCTCATTTCTAATGCAGACCATCAAGAAGTAGACCTCATACTTTGACACATACTTATCTAAACTTTTGTTATAGTTCATCTCCCCACTATTAACATAGTCACCAAACAAGTCACACCTGTTTTATTATGGTACCCAAAAGTGATGCTTTATTGGTCTTTACAGGTTATTAATTTAGAGTTAACCATGAACCAAACCCCTAGAATTATTACTCTCACTCTGATGTTCACAATGATACCTCATACAGTAGGTGACCGCGATATTGTGTCAATCTCGCTCCCTTTCTCGGCGAGATTGACCACCTACGAGCCCCGTCGCGATGGGAAAAAGCGATGGGAAAAAGCCGTTATAGAAGCGACGGGGATCCGACTTGTCAATCTCGCTCCCTTTCTCTGCGAGATTGACCACCCTGAGTTCCCCTTCATGATTCATTCTAAACGACACGGCTAGAATTGGCGGTAATCCAAGTCGGATCCCCGTCGCTTCTATGACACGCTCGCTGGAATGTGCTTTTCTTATTACAGCAAATGCGAGATGTCGGCACCATATCGCCGAGAATCAGCGCAATGCCGTCGTGCTGGAAACACATTCTCGGCGACAGGTACAGTATGTGTGGCGCATTGGTGTTTATACACATGTGCTCACTCTATGCTGCACTTTTTATATGGGCTGAGTGCGAGGGTGACAGAGGTGCTTTAAAAAATTATTTAAAATTATTTTTATTTATTTTATATAATTTTTTTACACTGTATTTTATTTCTTAATTGTATTTCTATCGTAAGGGGGCTAACAAACCACTATGTGATAGCACGGGTAGGTGACATTGATGGTTTATTAGACCCCAATATCCCCCTTACCCTCCAATGTGGTTAATAAAACACAGATCATGTTTGAATAGCTGCATCCTCGGCCACACTAGCCACATGACAGCCATGACCCCAGAAGCAACAAGAGGGAACAGATGTTCCCAGAGTTCCTCCTGATTTCACTTTCTCCTGGAGGAATAGGAGAGTTCAGGAAGCACCACAGGTGCTACCGATTGAGGGGGGGGGGGTGCACTTTAAGAGCCATAAGAACAACAGTTTGAGCTGTGAGCTTGATTAAACCAGTTGTCTACAATTTACCTTGGAAGACAAGTGGTTTAAAAGGCTATACAGGGAACAAGGAAACCTAGTAGTTTTATGGACTAGGTTTGATGACACAAGGTGGGTTTATCTTTATGACCTTGTAAACATGGGACATATTACCAGTCTCTAAGTTTCACAGAAAAGTTATATTTTAGTATAAATATGGAATACTCCAACAGTGAAATCTCCCAATATCCCCACTTTCCTGGAAGTTTTGTGTGTTCTCACTGATTGTTGTGTATTACAGCACTTTATAGATATACCCTACTTTTAAGTACATAATGGGGTTTATTTACTAAAGCTGGAGAGTGCAACATCAGTCTCACTTCTGCATAGAAACCAATGAGCTTCCTGGTTTTATTACCAAAGCTTAATTGAATAAGCTGGGGTTAGAAGCTCATTGGTTTCTATGCAGAAGTGAGCATGATTTTGCTTTAGTAAACAAACCCCGTTGTGTACTTAAACGTGGGGTATGCCTGGGATGTTGTACTCTCCATAAGAAACTGTCAAGCAGTTTATCTCTGCAGTGTCTACAAAAAACTAAAATATACGTTTTGGGTGGATGGATCAAGAGTATGATTAATTTTGAAAAAAAATTTTTTTCTTTTTACGGCGAAATATAACACTTTCTTCATACAGAAACATAATATGTGCTTTGTATTTGGCCTTGACATAAGCAAATAGAGATTGGAATCTCATAACATCTGTTGAAAACAATGCAAAATTCATACTAAACTTGACTTATGAAGGAAGTAATTTTTTAGAATGAAGAGAGCAGTCATTTCAAACAGGCCTGGAATTAAAGCCATCAAATTTATGTGCAGTATGGAAAGGTAACTAAGATTTAGGTTTTACCATCTGAATCTTTTCTGAATTATTCCAGTGATATAAGCATGATATAAGGCTAGCCTCATCGCCTCAAACACACTTCTAAAATATTTGCATGCAAATAGTGTTGACATTTCGCCTTGCGAACAGTTAGATATATCCTTTCATTAAACCGTGACAGTGGAGCATGAAAAATAGATAAAGCTCCTCAAAGCACATTGTTTGTACAGATTGTGCTCTTGAAAGTAAATCATGCTTCCCCTTGCAATTTGAGTTACACATTGTTAATCCTGACAGGAAAATGCAGTAAAGGAGTACAGAAAGCTTTTAAAATGCGTTTGACCTTTTTAAGATTGGGGTAATTTTGACAAGAGTATTTTAGATCTCAAAGCCATTCAAGTCAAGAGCTGTGACTGGTACTAATCAGTATCAGACGTACACAAGGTGTAAACTGTGTGAAGTCCATCACCCATGGTTTTAGTTTATACTGTAGTGCTTTGAAATAAATCTGTATGCCAAAACTGAATGTTTATTTAATACCTCAGATATTTCACTAAAATCAGTTGCTAGTCACACATTTGCATTTCATTTTTACAGTTTTGGACTTGATCAGTCTGCAGCTACGCAAACCCATTCACAGCAAATTGCAGTATGCTGACACCTTTCTATCAGAACCAGCACTAACTTTTTTGAACTACAGTAGCTACTCTATTGGATCAAACTACATGGACCAGCCTTCACTCCCCATGTGCATCAGTGAGTCTTGGCTGCCCATGACTTTGTCACTGGTTTGCATTCCTTGGACCAGTTTGGGTAGGTCCTAATCACTGCAGAATGGAGACATCCCATTAGAGCTGCAATTTTGGAGTTGCTCTAACCCAGTCGTCTAGCCATTACAATTTGGCCCTTGTCAAAGTCTCTCAAATCCCTATGCTTGCCCAGTTTTTCTGCTGTCAACACATGACCTTCAGGGACAACATGTCTACTTGCTGCCTAATATATCTCACCGACTTTTAGATGACATTGTCATGAGATAATCAATGTTATTCACTTTACCTGTCAGTGGTCATAATGTTATGGTGGATCAGAATGTATTTACATGTGACATGAAGTAACATTAGATGTTTCCTAAAGTGGCAAAAAAAAAATAGTGCATCTCTGTGACACATGCACATTTCCCCATGTTATGTCTTTTTTTAAATGCTGCAAGTACAGAGGAATATCTGTTGATCCTAACACAAATCCAGTAGCCTCCTGCCTACATGACTCTGTCTTTGCTGCACTGAGATCTCAAGCAGGGTTATCAATGTTGCCTAAATTCCATTCTGCTGGACTACCAAACATGTTATGTTATGTTATGGAGAATTGGGAGAGGAGGAGGTGTTCTTACCTACTTGTTACTGCTGTTTTGTTATTATCTAATTTACCTTCTAAAAAGCATACTAGACTTATTTTGATGAGAAATATAGCCAATTTTACAGACAATCAGCAACATGTTGGCTATACAGGGCCATTAAGCTTGTTATGCCAGATGAGAAGTCCTCAGTTCAGATATTTTTAATCAAATCCCTTTGTATACTAATCAATTTTTTTTTATATATTTCAGCGCCAACATTTACCGACATTGGTATATTTCAATTTATAAAAAGAATTGCACAAAACTATATGCAACAAGTCAGTAAAAATAACTTTATGTCATTGATATGAAAGTATTATCTTAAGGCACATTGTAGTGTCACTGTTTTAGAGTAAAGCATACATGTTGGCTGAATATTATTCCTTATTAACATAGTTATGAGTGCACTGGCACCAGGTAGACTGCACAGTGCTAGAAGTTTTAGGACCTGATAATGTAGTCTAATGGCTTTAAGTGTCTATTTGTGTTCATTAAACGCCTGTTTATACAGCAGACTACCTCAACCATATGCCCACATTTAAGCCACCTCAAATATTCCATTCTGTTTTGAGGCCAATCTTTATAACCTCAGACAATTTTCTTTTAAACAATTTTGGCTGGAAAACTTTAAATTAACATTCCCCCTAGTTTCATAGTAAACAAATATAACAAAAAAATTGAACATTTTGATTTTATTCTAAGCTGAAGCAGTGAATACCATCAATTTCTTTAAATCATATTCATAACATATGTCAACATTTTTTTCTTTCATAAAGAAGCAATAGACAAACTGGGGGACACATAAATATGAATTAGACATATGAAGAAATACTGGATACCATATTATTTTACAATGTGATATTCTTCTTAAATCTAAACAAAAAAAATTGCAAAAATGTTGCATGGAAGGAATATTGTAATGCTTTTCTAAGGGCCATTTTGAAAACACACAGGTACTGCCATATTAGCATTACAAAATGCAATGTAAAATAGTTCTGGGTTCATTATTCTCTGGCTAGAGGTTTTGTCACAACTAGTCAGTGGAGCTTACTAATTGAAATAAATAAATACATAAACTATGCTCTCGGAACATTGTATTAAAAACTAGATAATAGTACCTGTAACTTTAGGAAGAATGCAAGTATGTACTGTAGATAGATAGATAGATAGATAGATAGATAGATAGATAGATAGATAGATAGATAGATAGATAGATAGATAGATAGAGAGACACACACATATAAAAATAGAAAAAAATATCATTAGTTTATTTATTATTAGCACTGTTGTCAGAAATACCTTTACTTCAGACTTAATATTATTTCATCAACCTACACAGTTGGAACCCAGATCAGTTCCTGATGCAAAGGGTATAAAGACCAGGGCTGACCTGTGCAGCTGTTAATGTACATAGAAAATGCAGAATAGGAACACAAAAATATAGACAGCCCTGAGCGTTCACTGTAGGGTGATCATAAGAACTAGAATAATTTTGGTTAATCCATGAGTGTAAAAAAAATCTGTTTATTGTCAACAATATGAAGAAAAAGGTCAAAGATATAAAAGACTATGATACCAAACTGGGTCCCTGGGTGTTGATGGGCTAAGGTCATCCAATGCCGTGGAGAGGGCTGCTGAGAGAGGCGTCATGGGGATTTGACAGGCTGAAAACAGGAGGACAAGTATGAAAGCTGCAGAGAACCAGCGTGGAACGCAGACATATCTGGTTGCCGTGACTTGATAAAGTGCATGTGTGCAAAACACATCGTCACGGCAAACATGCATTAAACATTATGGGATATATATATATATATAAACACTTCTTAGTTTATGATTCTTTAAATTTGTTTCCAGCTGAAGATTTCGTCTTTATTTATATTCTGATAACTCCAAATGTTGGATTTTTCCTCACGTTCAGTCACAATGATAAGGGTCACCAGGACAAAAGATAGAGAGAGTAAATTGTGCCATGAATAGAGACAGAAATATAAAAGCTGGTAGGAGTTCTAATCCCCACCACAAAAACCTAAGAAAAGTTTGCCTATAAATACACTTTAAAAAATGTATCAGATTTCTCAGATGTATCAGGTTCTCTCAACAGCAGGGGCGGACTGACAACTCATGGGGCCCCCGGGCAATAGAAGATTATGGGGCCCCTGGGCTTACAGATGGCCACCATGCCAGGAGGTAGTGCAGAGGTGGGGCAGCTAAAATCTTGTGATTTTCACATCAAAAGCATGTCGGTTTCAGATGTAAAAAAAAAACAGATTTTTACATACTGTCCCTGGTTTTACTGAGCCTGGCAACCCTGATGGGGCCCCCTAGTGGCATGGGGCCCTCGGGCAGTGCCTGAGTGCCTCAATGGTCAGTCCGCCCCTGCTCAACAGATTACCATACATATTGCCAGCACACCAAGGATCTTCAAGTGACATTCAAAAGTTTTTATTCAAAGTGATCACATCTCAGTGGAAGAGTGAAATGTTTTTCGGGGGCCACACAGGACCCCTTCCTCTGATGTCTGACCTCTCACCAGGAAACTATCTGTATACACAGTGAAGATGAACAGAAACTTTACTAAGTACAGCTGGGTAAGATGACATGACAGAATAGAACATCTGTACTGATACTCCAGTTTATTTCCCTTAAACACAACTGTATTTCATTTAAAGTTAGACATTTGCACAGAAATACAGAAATATGACTAGCTTTAGTTCTTTTAGTTTTCTATCGTCCTCACAAAACTGATTTATGGATATAACACAGTACATGGAGCTCCTTATCCTGTGGTTTTAATTCATCACTATGCTGGCATAATTGGATCTCCACAAATGTCCTTTTTCAATTGAGTCAGTGGAGGTGAGTCCCTTCTATTGTTAAGAAATGAATCTTTGTAACTGCTTCAATCAGAGTCAAACGCCAGTACCCTGTATTGCTTTACTGCACCTCCATTCCCATTTGAAACTGAGATCATTTGTGTCATTGGTAAATATTAATGGAAGGTTCAGAGCAGCACAGAACAAATGCATTTTTATCACTCTGACGACATTGCCTCTGTGTTTTAGCACCACTATAAAATTAAATCAGAGAAGGAAATGGTGGAACTTCTAATATCTATTTACTTCCATCAAACTAATGGCAAATATGTGCCAAATTATGCATTGTCAGAGCCCCCACAAGTCAGTAATGCACTTGCGATTTAATCAATCACCCTTCATACTACCAGCAGGGCAATATCAGGGATTTACAAGGGTCCTAAAAATGACAAGGAGTGATTATTTTTTAAAAACCTGAAAATGAAACCACCCAATTTCTTGTTTTAAGTTGCATTTATAGAGACACTGTGTGACTGGTCTACTTTCTTGTCTCGTTATTACAAATTTATGACTTTCGAACAAAAGAAGGATGTAATCAAATATTGAGAGACAGATTCTCGGTTTATGGGGAACTCAACACCAACTTATAACTCAAGAGCTTAATGTGTTATGTTAGATATGTATGCTTGTAAATAGTGCACAGGACTGATTAGTTAAATAAGCCAGTTAAGGAAAAAATATATACATACTGTTGAAAATAATTCTTTACTGCTTTATTTAAAGGCATTTACAGTTGTGCTAGTATGCAATGCATTGTATTTAAAAAGTAATTCTAAAGCTAAATGTTAATGCTAAAGTGTTTATAAAAATGTAATATTTTTAGTGTAACAATTGTTGGCTAACTGATGTATGTTAGTAAATGTATACAGCAGCTACAGTGTTGATTGCAGTCCCTTGAGCTTGCATGGTAAGAGGAGAATCTCCCATTCACATCAAGTGGTGTTGCATCATCTAAGCCGAGGAGAATTTTTTTTTATAGTCTTGGATGGAATGTGGAACAGTGAAAACTTGTATCATTATTTTCATGTATTCATTAGAATTGTTTTCCCTAACTTCATGTCTTTGTGGCACTTTATAACATATAGAGAAAATTCCCATATTAAGACAGGGCTCTACCAAATACGAGTTTTTATTTTTGATGGTAAGTTTTAAGATCCTGAAACTTTTCTTAACTATAGCTGAAATACATTTAGAGGCTCCTATGTGACACTTAAGACAGAGGTCCAAAATCCAAAATCCAAAATCCAATTACTATATAAAGCGCAAGTAAAAAAAAAACATATTTGACCATATTTGTTTAACGATGTGATCCAGGAACCTTAACTTTTTTTGTTACAAACAAGAGCTGGCAGGGATCTGCCATTTTGTAAAACTAAAATTGAAAAAACATGTCAGAGTACAGGAAAAATAAATATATACATACAGTATATACAGTATCATACAAAAGTGAGTACACCCCTTACATTTTTGTAAATACTTTATATTAATTCAACACATTAATCTAGTCTAAATTGCTGGCAACAAAACTGAGTACACCCCTAAGTGAAAATGTTCAACTTGGGCCCAATTAGTAATTTTTTCTCCCCGATGTCATGTGACTCGTTACAAGGTCTCAGGTGTGAATGGGGAGCAAGAGTGTTACATTTAGTGTTATTGCTCTCACTCTCTCATACTGGTCACTGGAAGTTCAACTAGGCACTTCATGGCAAAGAACTCTCTGATGATCTGAAAAAAATAATTTTTGCTCTACATAAAGATGGCCTAGGCTATAAAAAGATTGCCAAAACCCTGAAACTGAGCTGCAGCACAGTGACCAAGACCATACAGCAGTTTAACAAGGTGCACTCAGAACAGGCCTCACCATGGTTGACCAAAGAAGTTGAGTGCAAATGCTCAACGTCATATCCAGAGTTTGTCTTTGGGAAATTGACGTATGAGTGTTGCCAGCATTGTTGCAGAGATTGAAGGGGTAAGGAGTCAGCCTGTCAGTGCTCAGACTATATGCCACTCACTGCATCAAATTGGTCTGCATGGCTGTCGTCCCAGAAGGAAGCCTCGTCTAAAGATGATGCACAAGAAAGCCCACAGTTTGCTGAAGTTAAGCAGACTAAGGACATGGATTACTGGAACCATGTCCTTTGGTCTGATGAGACCAAGATAAACGTATTTGGTTCAAATGGTGTCAAGCGTGTGTAGCAGCAACCAGGTGAGGAGTACAAAGACAAGTGTGTCTTGCCTACAGTCAAGCATGGTGGTGGGAGTGTCATGGTCTGAGGCTGCATGAGTGCAGCCGGCTCTGGGGAGCTACAGTTCATTGAGGGAACCATGAATGCCAACATGTACTGTGACATACTGAAGCAGAGCATGATCCCCTCCCTTCGGAAACTGGGCCGCACGGCAGTATTCCAATATAACGACCCCAAACAACACACCTCCAAGATGACTAACAGATAAAAGAGACTGCCGCTCCAGGTGAGCACACCTAAGGCAATCAGTGTCCACTCAAGAACCAACGGGTGCTGGCAATGCACGGAGCATAGAACTGACGCGTTTCACATTGGAATACAATGCTTAGTCATAGCTATGACTAAGCATTGTATTCCAATGTGAAACACGTCCGCTGTTCATATCCCACTCTATGCTGTTTTTTTGTAGTGCTTTTTTAAGATATACTGGAGTGCGGCTGTCCATATATTCCTTTCTTCTAACCTCCAAGATGACTACTGCTTTTCTAAAGAAGTTGAGGGTAAAGGTGATGGACTGGCGAAGCATGTCTCCAGACTTAAACTATATTGAGCGTCTGTGGGGCATCCTCAAATGGAAGGTGGAGGAGCGTAAGGTCTCTAACATCCACCAGCTTTGTGATGTCATCATGGAGGAGTGGAAGAGGACTCCTGTGGCAACCTGTGAAGCTCTGGTGAATGCCATGCCCAAGAGGATTAAGACAGTGCTGAAAAATAATGGTGGCCCCTCAAAATATTGACACTTTGGGCCCAATTTGGATATTTTCATTTAGGGGTGTACTCACTTTTGTTGCCAGTGGTTTAGACATTAATAGCTGTGTGTTGAGTTATTTTGAGGGGACAGCAAATTTACACTGTTATACAAGCTGCACACTCACTACTTTACATTGTAGCAAAGTTTCATTTCTTCAGCGTTGTTACATGAAAATATATAATACAATAGGGGTGTGCTCTCTTTAGTGAGATACTGTGTGTATATATATATATATATATATATATATATATATATATATATATTATATCCAGATCAATGTAACATAGTGTAAACAAAATGTTACTAATGCTCCTGCATTGTACTGCATTTTACTGTGCAGCTAGTACTAAAAAAAGTGTTTTCTTTTTCTATTGCAATCAGTGACAAATACAATATCAACATGAAGGAGGTGTAAGGACACAACGCAGATAGGATGAAGTACTATACTGTGTAGTCTAGGACTTAGTTTAGTATCACTAAATGCTGAGTCCAGAACTTTTTAGGTCTTATTATTTTAATGATAACATAAAACTGTAGCCAAAAGCAGGTACCAATCAGCTGGTCTTAGTTATTTTAGCTTAGCTTGCAGTTGCTAGAGACGTAAATAACACAAAGTAGAATGAACTAAGAATAAGGTAAATAACATTTAAAAATAATAGTGCCATAAAGTCATTTTTCGGTAAGTAAAGATTTTGGAATTTGTGCCTTTTTTATTTTAAATCAGGCTTCTCACTAAATTAAAATCAAAATGATTGTGGAAAAATACGAAGTTAATTAAATAATTAACATATTCAGAAAACACTACAGATTTAACAGTTTTGAACAGAAATGAATATACTGTATTGATAAATTTTGGCCTGTGAGAACAAAGGGTGATTAGATTGCCAATATGACACAATGAACATTGCCCTTTTTACTGTTTTCAACTGGATAGTAAGAATCCTGCCAAAGCTTCAGCTGATGGCACAAGGTAACAAGCTTTGTAAATTAAAAGGGAGTACTTATGATTAATTTAAGTCCCAATATGCCTGCAAAATAGTCACATTGTGCACATGAAGGGTACATTGAACTTAACAGGGTTTAATCTCATGGCAACAATCTTTAGTGAGGGAAAAATTCGAAAATTCATGGTCAAGCCTAATATGCAGACTGGTATATGATTCCAACATAAGTATATTCAACAAATTACACCTGCTGAAAGAGGTATTGCAGATCTTCTAACAATACTGACATTTATTTCCCCAAATTTACAGCATGGTGGCATGAAGGATTAGTGCTCCTTAACTTATAGCTCCAACATTTGGGGGTTAGAACCCCAATAAGTCATTTTTTTTGTGTGTTCTTTTTGTGCTTCTTTGGGTTTCCTTGGGTTGCTCTGATTTCCTCTCACACCCCAAAAACATAGCAGTATGCACGAGTAAAGTAGACATTTTATACGTTACTTTAAACAGGCTCCAATGTATATGGTTCTAGGTACTCTGTAAAGGGTCACTCAGAAAGTGGTTGTTTACATGACCAACAGTCTCTTTTTCTGTCAGCACTTTACATAATCAATATGCAGCTGTTGATTTGATGAAATGGCCTGTAAATGTGTTAAAGTGAACCAACATTCATCTAAGGTCATTAAGTTGTGCATCACTTTTGCATTTTTAACCACCACCTGCCCGCACTATAGCTGAATGATGGCGACAGCGTGAGCCTTAATTGCCGGGAGGCCGTCAATAGAAGTCCTCCTGAGCATGCACTGTCAGCAGTGTGCGTGTTGCATGTTCTGTGATCGCTGAGTGTATGAGACCAATCCCGGTCCGTTACTACGCAATCAGCTGTCAGCCAATGACAACTGATTACGTGATATAAACCGAAGATTGGTAATCGGTTTTTCTTTTTCCCTCAAACTGATAGTGTGAGGGAAAAAAAGAAGATCACTGGCTTGTGTCAGAGGGACATCGCTCGCTCCCACAGAGAGCTGCTGCTGTCTTGTCTGTGCCCACCAGTGCCACCTACAAGTGTCCACAGTGCCACCTACCTTTGCCCACCAGTGCTGCCAATTAATGTCCATCAGTGCCTCATGATCAGTGCCACCAATCAGTGCTGCCTATCAGTTTTACCTACCAGTGCCGCCTATCCCACCTATCAGTGCCCTTCAGTTACACCCATCAGTGCCAACCATAAGTGCCACCTCATCCGTGATGTCTTATCAGTGCCCATCAGTGCAGCCACATCAGCGCACATCAACAAAGGAGAAAAATCACCTAGTTTCCAAATTTTATAGCATAATATAAAATATTTGGTCTTTTTTTTATTAATAAAAAGCCAGCAGTGATTAAATACTACCAAAAGAAAGCTCTATGTGTGTGAAAAAATTATAAAAATAAAATTTGGGTACGGTGTAGCATGAAGGGGGTTTAAGTGTCCAGTAGGCAAGTGGTTAAAGGATCTGTTCACCTTTCATAGCATGTTACATGTTACACCATATTCCAGGTGTGACATGTTAGTGTAGCACTGACCTTCATACCCCCTGATCCCCCACAGCGAGCGGGGATCTTCTTGCCCCCCAGCCGCATCATTCATTCAGTGTTCTGTGAATGTTAAAACTGCTGGCTTCTAGTTCTCAATGAACTACCAGAACGCTGTTAAGCACTCTGGTAGTTCATTGATTCTTCCTGTCAGTGTAAACCTCCACACTGTCAGTCTGTAGGAGTCATGCATGACACCCATGGTCTGCTGATTGCGGGGGCAATGCTTTCCAGGCTCCTTCAACAACAAAGAAAAATAGTAAATGCACATTTATTTATGCAAAACATGTGCATGTATTATTTTTGTTTAAAAAACCAACGTATCCTTTAACCACTTGCTTACTGGACACATATACCCCCCTCCTGCCCAGGTAAAATTTCAGCTTCCGGCACTGCGTCGCTTTAACTGACAATTGCGCGGTCGTGCGACTTGGCTCCCAAACAAAATTGACGTCCTTTTTTCCCAGACAAGTAGAGCTGTCTTTTGGTGGTATTTGATCGCCTGTGCGGTTTTTATTTTTTGCGCTATAAACAAAAACGAGCGACAATTTTAAATTTAAAAAAAAAAAAAATACAATACTTTTTACTTGTTGCTATAATAAATAGCCCAATTAAAAAAAATAAAAAAACACATTTTTTTTCTCAGTTTAGGCCGATACGTATCCTTCTACATATTTTTGGTAAAAAAAAAATCGCAATAAGCGACTGGTTTGCGCAAATGTTATAGCTCCTACAAAATAGGGGATTATTATTATTTTTTTTACTAGAAATGGCGGCGATCTGCGAATTTTATTGGGACTGCGACATTATGGCGGACACATCGGACACTTTTGACACATTTTTGGCTCCATTCACATTGATACTGCGATCAGTGCTATAAATATGCACTAATTACTGTATAAATGTGACTGGCATTGAAGGGGTTAACACTAGGGGGTGAGGAAGGGGTTAAATGTGTATCCTAGGTGTGTTCTAACTGTGGGGGGAGGGGGGTGACTGGGGAGGTGACCGATCTGTGTCCCTATGTACAAGGGACACAGATCGGTCTCCTCTCCAGAGACAGGACGCTGTCTCTGTGTAAAACGGCAATGAGAGATGATCTCATATGTTTACATATGAGATCATCTCTCATTGGCCGCGCAGATCGCATAGCAAACGGCCACTCTGATTGGCCGTTCGCCGTGATCTGTGATTGGCTGTGTCCAAGGGACACAGCCAACACAGAGCTTCCCCGCTGCGTGCTCTGGAGACCGCGCGGGGAACGCCCAAAGGGGCGGCCGTCAAAAGACGGCGGCTTTGCTTTTCAGGTCCGCGCTGTAGCCGTCATTCGGCTATAGCGCGGGCCGCAATTGGTTAATGATTCATCAGACAGTATACGTTTATTTATAAATGTTCTGATAAGTAAGAGACAAATAATTCCAGGGGATGGAATTTTTTCATATTTAATGTATTTGACTGTGAAATACTCCAATTAAACAAAGTTTCCCAAATAAGTCTAGCCATTGTGACTTTTTCAAATAATTAAATTAAATTAACTTAATTGTAACATAAAACTACTAGGCTATTATTAGACTGGACCATTATTAGACATTATTTTATCATAATTTAAGAATATTTAGTTCAATATTCAACAGAACAGGGGCTAAAACAATTAACAATCAAAACCAAAAATCAATTAAACTTCTATAGACTCATTTTGAAATATATTAAAAATTAAGCTTTGAGTAATGAATCTTAAAAAAACCCTGAAGCATGTTTTACCGTAGCATCTACTGGGGGTTTCAATTGATGCTAAAGTGTTTTAATTACCTTTTCCTGTCTGGTTCATCTTTCTTCTTATGCTAGGCTTTGTTACGCTATTGATCTGTGCTGTTAATAGCTTTTTGTCTTGTGTCAGGATCTTCTAAAAGTGATATAGCCTAACCTCAACCTGTTTTCAATAAATTTCAATATGTCTAAACTATACCACAATATTCCTTTGTAAATTTGTAATATTTAATATCTTAAGTGAATTCAGTATAATTGCAAATTATATATAGCTATTTTGATTACCACCAGAATTTTGACATTTCTAGTCACTTGATTTACCAACAATGAGCTAGTGGTCCCTATTAGGGTGATCAGATGGCCATGGTCAGTCAATGATCTTTACAATGGAGTGAGCCTACATGTGTATACTTTTAACACTCCCCTACTCAAAAAAATAAATAATCTTCAGTAGTAAGGTATGGCCAGATCATACTAGCAATGGGAGGCTCTTAAAGGGCATGGCTTAGTAAAACTTGAGTCTAGCAGACATGTGAAAAAGTCAACAACCACTTTTTTTTTTAAATTACAGTAGAGTTCCAACCTATTTAGGCTGCCCAACCTGTGCAAAAAAAGGTGTGTATATTTTTTAATCCACTCTGGTCCAGTCACTCCAGATGATTCCGTGTGTTAGTGAGCAGCAGGTGAAGGGGAAATAAGGGAGCGCTTGACAATGGCTCAGAATTCTGGGAGCCATGATGTCACTCATAGGCTCCCATGTCCCAGCCATAGTCAGCATTCCCTCCTCTCTTCTGCAGCCACCACTGACTGACACAGGGGAGCCGAAGCTGCAGATTATGTGACTGGACCGGAGTGGACTACAAATAGGTAATTATACACACTATTTTTTCACACAAATTATGTAGGACAGGTAACAGGAAAGGGGGGGGGGCATTTCTAAGGCTAGTTAGTTGCAGGCAGGCATTCTACTTTAAAATCTTCCATTACATATGATTTCCAGTCTACCTTTTAGAAAAATGTCATAAAATAGCCAGTGACTAGTTAGCAACTGACAACTGTTAAGACGATAAACACATTGGTCAGAAGAATTGGTGGTTGTTGACTGGCTATAAAATAACCCACCCCCAATATGAGTGGCTAGTTGTTGTCTACTAAAATAACCCCCCTCCAAAATTAGCGGTCAGAAGCTGGCTGTAAAAAGAAACACCCCACCCCCTCTCAGCATTATTGGTCGATATCTGTCATACCAGCATTGGTGGTTAGTGGGTGACTGAAAGCTGTCCCTTGTATTCCCTTTTGGTCTAGTGGGGTTCTTTGTAGAGAAAAAAAAACACCACTTACCTATACTGAGGTCCCACACAGTTCTCTTTTTACATAGTGGAAGCGGGAACCAGAGCACACCATCCCTATTGTAGCAGTGGCTCAGTGCACGGTGTGGAGCCAACACTCCTCTCCCTTTGATACTTGGGGGTCTCCTTTCAGGTATCAGAGGGAGACTGCAGAAGCTCTGATTGAGCTATGAGGTGTCCAACAGGAGGCCTTACAGCACAGCCCACCTCCCTCTGCCAGTATTTTAATAAATGCTGGACAGGTGCATACAGCTGCCACTCTAGATATTGCACCAGCACACCAAGTGGTGCTACCCAGTGTGTATTGGAGCCCATATTGTGTGAAGTGAGTGCACAGTGAGCCCCATCCTCCTTGAGCCCTGTGTGTACTGCATGTATTGCACCAATATTCTCATTTCTATCTTTGTAACTTCCCGAACAACCTCCCTACTTATTGGATTATAGAAAAGCATTGAGACACTGCTGATTTTAAGGAGTGTTTTTAAATATCTTTCATTACCTGATTTCCCTGTCTATTTTTCTTATTTGATGTAATGTCCTTTCCACACACTACTCCTATGATTTCTTTTGTCAGTTGCATGTTTCATGTCTGCCTGACTATCTGGCCTTTTCAGCTTTGGGTTTGTGCACTTCATTCTCAGTTTAACCCTCTTTGCTCTTCCTTCATTGTATTACACTTGGTTACTCCTCTTCGGTCAAGTTTGCCAGCAGGGCTACAACAGAAGTCAGTTGATTTAAACCTGCTTTGAAAGTATGAAACTGATTGGTGACACAGAAAATAGGAAACTTGGAAATTATATATTACTAACTTCAGGACATACACTCCAAGTGACCCTGAAAGGTGTGCTATAGATTCAGTCTGCAATTAATTATAACAAACTCAGATTAAGTTAAAAAGTAAAAACTTTCTGATTTTAGCATGGCTGCCATGTTTTCTGGACATGATAAATGAAAAGGAATGCAGCGCTCTCACCAAGGGAGTTCACGATAAGGAGCTCAGGCTGTCGTGTCCTCCGGACAACACTTAGGCACTTAGGCAACAGTCAAAATAGGACAAACATGCTATAAATAATAAATAAGAAGGGACTAGCCACACCCACAATTTGAGCAATAATCCAATCATGCTAATGAATCTGCCAGACTGCCTAGCTGATGGGAATGGGGAGAGGAATAGAGATCATATACCACTAACGAGAAACATCAAAAAAGTAAGAAAAAAACATAGGGAATGAGCAAAAAGGAGAGAAAGAAAGGAGAAAACAGAAAAAGAGAGACGGAGGGGACAGAGAAGAGGAAAATAATGACATATATTTCCATTATGTTTTTTGGATAGTCTTACCAGTTAACTAATTGTAAGACACACCTACATTATATTAAAAATATGAGATTTTATGTATTTTATCTATCTCATTGTAGAGACACCTTTCCAGCAGGAAATGTAATTACAAAAAAATTGTATTCAGTTTTAAAATCCATGCTTTACTAATCTGTGAGATGAGGTAATCAATGCTCAGAAATGTGCTGTTTCAACCATGGTGAGTGCTGGCACTCTTATAAGCTTTATTTATTTTTTGACTGGTACATACCTTGCAGGATTTGGATTTTCATAATTAAGGATTTTTAATTCTTACAGTACGTATAGCTAAATGTTTCCATTTGCTATGGCACTTATGTACATTTAGGTTACATTTAGGTTACAGCACGCTAAACTCTGCAAGCGTGCTAACAGCAACAGGAATATGGTATTTTATCTGCTGTGCCAGTGCAGTGTTCAGTGTGTGCTTTGTGGGTCCAAAACTTCATATCTACTCCAGTGTGTCTACTACTGAATCTGCTTTATCACACATATAGAAGCACATTTATAAACAATGTTTCTATGTGTATCTGAGGAAATTGGCCTCCCTGGAGGCCAACATGTTTGACTTGTATATGCAGTGTGATTTTGTTGCAGATAATACTGATTCTGATGAGATCATCAGTTTATAAATGAGTTCCCTGGAAAAAACAATTAGCAAGTAGCAAGATTAATTAGGGGACACTTCCCCCCAAGCTATTAAAAAATGTTATTATTAAAAAGTGATTTTAAGAGTGTCTGGATGCCGGACACACAGCTGTCTATGGAAGCTTCCCAGATTACAATCAGCTGATTGCAAGCTGGGAAGCTGATTTGTCCATGTTTAGTGAGTGTTTAGGGCATAAGCGATGTGCCCCCAAACACTCCCACGCTAAAATCATTTGTCGGATTTGTTCATTTACTTTTTTTTATTGGCGGGTACCTTAGGATGGTAGATATATACCCTGATCTGTAATGCTGTATACCCTGACCTGTAATGCTGAGCTATATACCCTGATCTGTGAGGCTGAGCTCTATGCCCTAATCTGTAATCCTGAGCTGTATATTCTGATCTGTGATGCTGAGCTGTATGCTCTGATCTGTAATTCTGAGCTATATATCCTGATCTGTGATGTTGAGCTATATACCCTGATTTGTTATGTAGAGCTATATATACCCTGATCTGTGATGTTGAGCTATATATACCCTGGTCTGTAAGGCTGAGCTATATATCCTGATCTGTGATGCTGAGCTACATACCCTGATCTGTGATGTTGAGCTACATACCCTGATCTGTGATGTTGAGCTATATACCCTGATCTGTTATGTTGAGCTATATACCCTGATCTGTAATGCTGAGCTATATACCCTGATCTGTAATGCTGAGCTATATACCCTGATCTGTGAGGCTAAGCTATATACCCTGATCTGTGAGGCTAAGCTATATACCCTGTCCTGTGATGTTGAGCTGTATACTCTGTCCTGTGATGTTGAGCTGTATACTCTGTCCTGTGATTCTGGGGCTGTATACTCCTGTTCTGTGATTCTGGGGCTGTATACTCTGTCCTGAGATGCTGAGCTGTATACTCCTGACACTATGGGTGGAAGCAAGTGGAATACAGGAAACGGAGTGGGTGTATTCTATAAGGGGTGGGGCTTATAAGTGGGATGGGTCAAAAAGGAAGGGCAGGGCCTGGCGCCTGTAAGGAATTAGAGGAATATGAAGTTTCAGCTATGTTTGTGCTACTCAGACCTGCCTCCATTTTTTTTTTTACATCTCAGGGTCTGTTATAGCAGTATGGCCCCCAGTAAGCATTTTCACATAGAGAGTATGAGTATTTCTGTAAAATCAATGGTAATCTAAATTAATTAATAGGTATTTCAGCATTTTGGACATAGCAAAATGATAGTTGTGCAGCAACCCCCTGACATTTGTGTAAAATTTATCTGGGCAGCTGTAGAATTGTCCGATCATTTTTAGTGTGCTCATGAGTGCCACCTCCCCCCACGGCACCCCCACTCAGTGGTTTCTGCTATCTCTCATTCCTTTAGGCCCAGGAACACAACAGATGACATCTGGATGGCGAGTAGAGGGTATCCCCATATCTCAGTTGTGAGTAGGGATGAGCCGAACACCCCTACGTTTGGTTCGCACCAGAACTTTCGAACGGACCGAATGTTCACGCAAACATTTAGAGAACCCGGGTCTTGCCCCAGGGAACATGTATCTGGAGCAGCGATTTTAATGATGCTTAAAGTGAGAAAAAAATGCAAAATTCCCTTAAAATATTGTACCTGCTGGGTGTCTATAGTATGCCTGTGAGGTGGCACGTGTTTAGAACTGTCCCTGCACAAAATGAGATTACTATAAGAAAAAAGTAATTTAAGACTGCTTGTGGCTTTAATGTAATGTTTGGTCCCTGGCCCTGCAATATGAATAAAAATCACTGAAAAAATAGCATGGGTTTCCTCGCCACCACTTCCCCCAGGTCATTACAAAACCCATTGGCCCTATATACTTTGAACAGCAATATACAGCAGCATACAGGGGGTGCAAACAAGACAAGGACTGTAGGTTTGTTAAGTAGAATCTAAACCATGTCATACTTTGCTGCTGCATATTGCAAAAGTTCCTAAAGAGACCCTCAACAAACTACATGACACTTGTGCCTGATGAGGCCATTGATGTTCCAGTGGTGGCCAGTGAGCCTGTCCATAGAGGCTTGGCCCCCCCCAAAGCATACGTGCTGTGTGGCAACAATATGTCCATTATTTTAGGGGTGGGGGGGCATTACAATGCCAGATCAAAAAAAAATTTTTTTTGGGAAAGAAAAATTCTTGAAAAAAGGGGGGTTGCCATCCGCGGCCCCCTTTGAACAAAATCTGTGAAGAACTCCTGTTCTCTGAAGGCCTCCATTATTTCTGCAAGTCAAAATTAAGCAAAAAAAGCTAATGTCAGTCAAGCCTTTTACTTTTACCAAGTAGGTTTAAGTGCAAACTATACAGCACAAGTGCAGTAAACACCAAGTATATTTAGGTGCAAACTGTACGGCCCAAGTGCAGTAAACACCAAGCACGTTTAGGTGCAGACTATATGGCACAAGGGCAGTAAACACCAAGTACGTTTAGGTGAAAACTATACAGCACAAGTGCAGTAAACACCAAGTACGTTTAGGTGCAAACTATACGGCCCAAGTGCAGTAAACACCAAGTACGTTTAGGTGCAAACTATATGGCCCAAGTGCAGTAAACACCAAGTACGTTTAGGTGCAAACTATACAGCACACGGGCAATACAACACGTTAGAAGACTGCAGCTAGCACAATCAACTGCCTGACAAATTGGAATAGCTGATCTAGCTAATCTATATATATAAATATATGTACAACTCCTGGGATGTATATATATCCTCTACACACTGTAAATGTAACTAAACTGACTAGCCTGCCTGCTATATCTATCCATCTAGTAATAAAGACACTGTCTATCTCTCTCTATAGGACTGATCTTCTCATTAACATGGCCGCAACACACTACACAAGGCTGCCTTTATATATTTTATAGTGTGGGGCGTATCCTAAAGGCTTTGGCCAATTATGGCTCTCTGTTTTTTGCGCGCTGTGATTGGCCAAGCATGCGGGACATACAGCATGCTTAGCCAATCATCAGCGCGCAATGCCACAGTGAATTATGGGCCGTGGCGTGTCACTCAAATTTGGCGCGAACGACCCGTTTTGTTCGAATTTCGACGAACGTACAAACAGACGATGTTCGAGTCGAACATACGTTCGACTCAAACAAGAAGCTCATCCCTAGTTGTGAGTATTTCCAGTATTTAACCACTATTTCCGGTTTCAAATCGGTCAGAATTGTACACAATGGATCAATTAAAATGTTTTGCCCTCTTACAGGCTTGCCCAGTTTTGAGACTTAATATATATTTTATTTTGTACATAAAAATTAAATTTTGTTAAATTCATTACAGCATAATTTATCCTGAAACTATACACTCACCGGGCACTTTATTAGTTACACCTGTTCCATTGCTTGGTAACGCAAATTTCTATTCATTCAATCACATGGCAGAAACTCTCTGAATGCACAACAAATCGAACCTTGAAGTAGACGAGCTACAGAAGCAGAACACCACACCGGTTGCCACTTCTGCCAGCTAAGAACAAGAAACTGAGGCTACAATTTGTACAGGCTCACCAAAATTGGACAATAGAATACTGTATTGGAAAAGGGTTGCCCGGTCTAATGGGTCTTCGATTTTAGCTACGACATTCAGATGGTAGGGTCAGAATTTGGCATCAACAACATGAAAGCATGTATCCATCCTGCCATGTATCAATGGTTCAGGCTGGTGGTGGGGGGTAATGGTGTGGTGTGGGGGATATCTTCTTGGCACACTTTGGGCCTCTTAGCACCCTATCATCTGTACCCATCGTCTAATGTTCAGCAGGATAATTCACCATGTCACAAAGCTCAAATCATCTCAAACTGGTTTCTTGAACATGAGAATAGTGTTGCTCACGAATATTCGCATTGCGAATATTCGCTACGAATATTGCATATTCGAGTATTCGCGAATAACTCGAATATTGCGGCGAATATTCGCTATGGCGAATATTCGTATTTTTTCAAATTTATTTGTAAAACAGATCACATCCTAGTGATCTCAATCGACTCATAAAAGCATTGCTGGTATGATTAGAGAGAGACCCTGGGCCGAGTAGCTGATGCGATTCTTTTTCTCATTAAAAGATTTTATTGGATTGTAAGTCAAAAGAAACAAGACAAACACAAATGTTGGCTCATCACAGATGCAACTGTGTGAAAAAACATGCCAGATAGTAGTACAAATATGAAACTCCAAAGACTAGCAGTATAAACTGGTTACAAATAAGATTGCAAGAGTAGTCACGGGGTCGCGAATACTGTGAAAGTAGAAATTATAACAAATGCAATATTAAATCATCAGTTATTCGTGTTAGTAACGTATCTATACATAGGGACATTTCCCAGGAATGATCCGGGAGCCAAACAAATATAAGGTCATCAAGAGGGATGTCTCAGATGGAGTGGGTGTAGAAGAGCATGAAACAGAGAAAAAATAAAAGGGGAAGGGAAAAGAGAGGGGGGAAGGGGGGGGGGTGATGTAGGGTGGTGGTGTTATCTGCGGCATAACGTTTCATCTGATCTCCAGTATGGGCGGCCGAGGCCCAGTTGCGGAGCCACTAAGGCTCAACAGCGTCCCCAGAGGGACATCATTGCATGATAGACTCATATTCCTGCGAGAATCGAAAAAACAGACCAAGGTCTCCAGGTGTCAAGAAATTTCTCAGCTGTCCCCCTGTCTTGAGCCAACGTGTCCTCCATCTCGCGAACCTCCGCCACTCTACGAAGCCATTCCTGGATCGTGGGCGTTCTGGTGGTAAGCCAGTGGAGAGGGATTAGAGACTTAGCTGCGTTCAGCAAGTGTTTAGTTAGCGAGTTCTTGTAGCGGGAAAGCGAGAAGGAGGACAGGTGTAACAGGCAGCATGCAGCAGACAGATCTATGGACGTGTCAGTGATCCGCTTGGTTGTGTCACAGACCTCGTTCCAAAAGGTAGAGATCATGGGGCAGGTCCACCATATGTGGATCAGTGAACCTACTGCAGACTGGCACCTCCAGCAAGTGTTCGGTTTCGAGGGGTCCCAGCTGTGGAGTCTCTCTGGCGTGTTGTACCATCTGGTTAATAGCTTGTAGCTTGTCTCCTGCAGTTTCGTACTGATGGAGCACTTGTGTGCTAATATGCAGGCCTTTTGCCACTGTTTGTCTGTAATGTCCAGATCAAGATCCTCTGAACAGTCTCGCCTCTGTCTACCTAGACTCTCCTTGCTCGTGCATTTCAACCACGAATACGCCACCGAGGTGGCCCTGTCCACCGGATTCTGGGCGTGACAGGTAGATTCCAGAACCGACTGTGGTCTAAATAGATCAGGTGAGTTCTTCAAACCAGTTAGGTAGCTGCGCAGTTGAAAGTATGACCATTGTTTCATGTCGGTGAGAGCAGTGTCCAATTTGAGTGAGTGCCAGTCTTTAAGTTTGTTCCCCACATAGCAATCTCCAGCCAACAGTGGGCGATGTGTGCTCGGGGATCTAAAAGTCGGTGTGTTCAAACCGGGAACGAAGTCAGGGTTGTCAGCTAGAGGGGTGAGCGGGCTGGGGAAGGTGGAAAGTTTCTTTGACTTGGAAAGTGAGTGGAAGATTCCTAGGGTGGTTCCCGTGATGGGATTTTTGCGCAGAGAAAGGGGGCACCTGGGCCATGATATCCATGGTGAGTATAAAAGAGACACGGGGCTAAGTTCATTCTCTAAAGCCACCCAATCTTTTGCGTGACCATGGCAATGCCAGTCTATAATTCTTGCTAAATGGGCTGCCTGGTAGTATTGTTTAAAATCAGGGAATCCTAACCCTCCTCTTTCCTTGGTTTGCGTTAAGCTAGGCAGTTTGATCCTAGGTTTCTTCCCATTCCACAGGAATCGGAGTAAAACCGAGTTCATTGCCGTAAAAAAGCGACGTGGGATCAAAATTGGGAGAGTTCGTGCCAGGTAGAGAAATCTAGGTAGTATAACCATTTTAACTATGGCCGCTCGTCCGAACCACGAGAAGCGCCCCAGGCCCCAATGGCCGAGGTCCCTCCCGCAGTCCCTGAGGAGCGGTGAAAAGTTTCGTTCAAAAGCATCCCGGGGGTATGGGGTGAGCCAAGTCCCCAGATACTTGAGGGCCCCACTCTCCCAACGAAAAGGCGAGTTTGCTTTAGTTAGGAGTAATAGTCTATCCGGAAGAGATATGTTGAGAGCTTCCGATTTTGCGTAGTTAATTTTTAGATTCGACATGTAGCCGTAGCGGGCAAATTCCTTCATTAAGTTGGGTAGTGATATGTGAGGGTCGGTCAGGAAAAATAAGAGGTCGTCAGCGTATGCCGCGACTTTGAACTCACTGCCCCCCACACGAAACCCATTCACCGCCGTATTCAGCTTAACCATCCTAATGAAGGGTTCGAGCGTCATGATGAAGAGCAGGGGCGACAATGGACACCCCTGTCTAGTCCCATTAGCGATTTCCACTTTTTCGGAGAGTGTGCCATTTATTTTCAAACGGGCCGTTGGGTTTTGATATAGCGCGCCGACCCACGCCATCATGTGCGGGCCGAATCCCACTCGGTCGCATACCGCCATCATGAAGTCCCACGCCACCCGGTCGAAGGCCTTCTCCGCATCCGTAGAGAGGAGAAGGCCCTCGATCTTCCGCACTCTCGCCGCATGGGTCAGCAGCAATGCCTTGGTGACATTGTCCTTAGCCTCCCGACTCGGCATGAACCCCGCCTGTTCGAGACCAATGAGCCCGGGGAGTAGCGGGCCAAGTCTGGTGGCAAGGATTTTGGCAAATAGCTTCACGTTCAGGTTGAGGAGTGAGATGGGCCTGTAACTCGAACACGACGCGGGATCCCTACCAGGCTTCGGAATGACCGCTACATGGGCTGTGAGGAAATCTGGGGTAACCTTTCTGGGTGCAGACAGCGAGTTCAAAGCCTTTTTAAGGGGTTCCACGAGACGTTCAGCGAAAGTTTTATAATAAATAGCCGAGTATCCATCTGGCCCCGGACTCTTATTGGATTTTAACTGCCTGATCGCTACTACTAACTCCTCTTCCGAGATTGGTTTTTCCAACATGGCGGTATCCGAGTCTGAGAGTGTCGGAATGCCACTCTCGACTAGGTAATCTCGAATGAGCTGTAGTCTGTCTCCTGTCATGTGGGGCTGTCTATGTTGAGGGGGCAGATTATAGAGTTTCGAGTAGAAACTGTGGAAGTGGTTTGCAATCTTTTCAGTTGTTACGTCCAATCCCCCATCCTTTCGTTTTATGGCAGCAATATTGTTGGCGGATGAGCATTCCCGAAGTGCCCTCGCCAGCAATCTACCGGACTTGTCACCCGATTCGTAATAGAGTCGTTTTTTAAAGAACAGCATACGTCTAGCTGAAGTGTCCATGAAATGTTGCAGTTCACGTCTCAATTCAAGCAGCTGTCTGGCCGAGTCAATGGAGAGTGACTGTTTGTGTAAAGTTTCCAAGTCGTTAATTTGGGTGGTCAGTCGAAGCACTAAGGCTTCTCTTTCCCTTTTACGTTTGGATCCTATTCCAATCAATATTCCTCTGACCGTACATTTGTGTGCCTCCCAGACCGCGAGCGGGTCTGATCCAGGTGTGGCGTTGAGCGTAAAAAACTCTGTCAGGGTTTCGGTCAATGAGGAAAGCGTGGTTGGGTCAGTCAGAAGGGACGCATTAAGTCTCCATGACGGCGATCGTGTGGGCGGATGCGTCATGTCTAAGGACATGGACACCGGGGCATGATCAGAGAACGTCTGTATACCTATGTGTGCGCCCGTCAGTCTCGAGAGATCACGTTGTGTGACGAAGAGATAGTCTAATCTAGCATATCTCGCGTGAGGGATTGAAAAGTGGGTGAAATCTCGTCCCTCAGGGTGCGAGAAGCGCCAAGTGTCAACCAGGTGGAGAGACTGCAGCATCACCTTGAGTCTCTTTAGGAGTCTATAGGTAATACACGACTTCCCGTTGGAGGTGTCTTCGAGGGGGTTCAGGGGTACATTAAAATCTCCTCCCATGATGATGCACCCATTGGCAAACCCAGCCAGTTCCTCCACAACTCTCCGGCAGAAGGTGCCATAAACTTTGTTAGGGAAGTAGACGTTCGCGAGGGTCATCGGGGAGCCCCCATATGTGCCTTTAATAAAAATAAATCTGCCCCCAGGGTCGCTCAATTGGGCAGAGTACTGGAAAGGCGCGTCTTTACTAATCAGTATCGACACTCCTTTTGATTTTGAGTCGTTATTAGTTGAGTGAAATACACCTGTAAAATGAGCACTGGAGAGTCTAGGAACATGATCGGTCTTAAAATGAGTTTCTTGAAGGAAGACAAAATGGGGCCTACCTTTTTTTAATTCTCTCAATAAGGAAGATCGACGTTCTGGAACGTTCAAGCCCCGGACGTTGTGAGAGATTATCAGGGGGTTGTTCCCCAGCGAGGAATAGGCCATGTTGGGCATCTGGGAAGGCAATCTGGAAGGGTATAACTGCAGGAGACAAGTTAGCAACAGCACCCTAGAGCCTAGTAACATCACAGTATAGCATATAAATTAACACACCCTGAGGACACCGGGTAGGGAGGGGAGGGAAGGGTAGGGAAAAGCTCAGGGGATAGCGGAGAGGGAGGGAGGGAAAAGATTAGTGAGGGATGAAGTGAGGAGGAAGTCAGGAGAAGGTCACCTAGCAGAGGATCTCCCCCACGAGGCCGAAACCGGTCCCGCTGGGGAGAGTCTGTATGTAGTGAGTGGTGTGCCCCGTATCTCCGATAGGAGATCAGGGCACCTGGTGGGGAGAATGGGAGGCAGCAGCAACGAGGTGTCAGCGCCTCAGACAATCCGCTGTCCAAACAACAAAGAAAAACCAAGAAAGAAAAAACACAAAAAAAAAAAGAGAAAAAATATATAGGTTCGGACAGAGGTTGTCAAGCCACGGGCGGCACACACAGCCCTATAAAGCTAGCTTGAGCGAGCAAACATAAATGATGATAAACATATACCCAACTTAGTTATGCAATAGCCTGGTGTGCTGTTATGAAAGGATTATACTGAAAATAGTAACATGGTCCCTGACTCCGTACAGTCAAGAGCAACAACTTTAAAGAGGCTCCCCCACCCTTCAATATACCTATGGAGACCTGCCGTGGAATATAAGACATAAAAAAAAAAAGAAAAAAACACATGAAACAGCAAAACAACAGTAAGAAAAATAATAAACCACGGCACCAATCAGTATTAGTTTCCCCGCTGACCAGAGGATAGATATAGTACGGGGCACCCGGGTTAACAGGCTTCCAACGCTGCACCGACGACGGAACAATGTCCTGGTGGGATCCCCCTCTTGCGCTGTGCTCCGCTGGTGCCCAGGTCCTGGCAGGCGAATACGCTTCTGTGCCTGGAAGAGAGCCACGTCCAGGGCAAGGCACAGACCGAGCAGTAGGCTCACCTTGTATACAGGCCGCGGGTAACAGCAGTGGCCTCAAGAGACTCCAAGTAACTGGCGTGTCAGCCTGCAGGTCGGTGACGGGAGTCAGGATTGGTGGGCTGAAGCCAAAGGGGTGTTAGGGTACATAAGGAGAAGGACAACGATTGGGAGCATGTACGGGGGTCAGTAGAGTGTAGCAGGGGGGGGGACTTGGAGCCATCAGTTGCACGGGACGGTTCTCTGGGAGCACATTCCAAACATTTCAGGAAAAAGTGAAGGAGAACAACAAAATGTCAAAAACTCACGGTCAGTCCTCGGCCCGGTTCCTGGATGCATCTGCGGAACGACTCGGTGTGCCATCCCTCAGGCCTCCATGGCGGGTTTGCTTGGGCCGCTTCGCCTGTCTCTTATCTGGAGTGGAGAGAGGCGAGACCGGCGGGCTGTGTGATGGAGGCGGCAGCAAAAATTCCGCATACCAATCGGGTAGATCGATCTGTCCCAGGTCAAGGGCCTCACAGAACTCGGGGAGATCAGCCGGAGTGCGGAGCGTGAATTGTCCTCCAGCATGAGAGACATGTAAAGCAAAGGGGAAGCGCCATGTGTATCTGAGCTCTTTCGCCCTCAGTTTCTCCAGCAGGGGGCGTAAGGCTCTTCGATTGCTTAGGGTTATCTGAGACAAATCGTGGAACAGCATGATGGTGGAGCCGTTGAAGATAATGTTGTCATTCCTCCTAGCCTTGCGCATTATGTCTTCTTTAAGGGCATAGTTTTCCAGGCAGCAGATTATGTCTCGGGGTGGTGCTGTATCAGGTCCTCTGGGCCGCAGCGCTATATGGGCCCTCACAAAGCCGATTTCGGCATCCTCCTGCCGTTCCAATAAGCTGTTGAAGACACTTCTCAGCGTGACAGCGATTTGGTCTGGGTCCACCGATTCTGGGATGCCCCTCACACACACGTTACACCTGCGACCTCTGTTGTCGAGGTCCTCTATACGACGGTTCATGTCTATCAGGTGGTGGGCATGAGCCATAGTGACCCGTTCTATCTTGTGGATCGCTCTGTCCCTGCGTTTCCCAGCCGATTCCGTGGCCGCCACCTTCTCATTGAGCACAATCATGCTCGTTTTCAGGTCTGTGAGAGCCGCCGATAAGGTGGCTTTGATATCAGCAGCAATTAGTGACATGTCTGCTAGGGTCAGGGGATGATCAGGAGAGGACTTACTCTGTGTCAAGCTCTCAGGAGCAGATTGTGAGTCGTCACTGTAGTCCTCCTCGTGATGGATCGGCGCCATCTTGGAGCTAGCAGCAGCAGCGCGGCCCGATTGTCTCGGCTTGAAGAGCTCTGCTATGTTCTTGGCCGATGAAGGCACCGAATTCCGCCGTGTGCGGGATGAGGGCGTTGAGTGGAGCTTTTTGCCAGGCATCTGGGGGCTTGCGGTCGGGTATAGGTTGCTAACGGGCCGTGTGTGCCGGAGAGCCTCCTCAACAAGCTGCCATTCCCGTCGCGCGCCAAGCCACGCCCCCTGATGCGATTCTTTTATGTTGCCGAAAATTCGCATTGCGAATTTTCGGCAACATAAAAGAATCGCATAAGCTACTCGGCCCTTCTTTTGCATCATATTGCGCGATATTCCTTTTGCCGAATATTCAAGTTATTCTGATTGGCTCTGATGCAAAAGAAGGGCGGAGAAGATAATCGCGCAATATTCCTTTTGCCGAATATTCGAGTTATTCTGATTGGCTCTGATGCGCCCTTCTTTTGCATCAGAGCCAATCAGAATAACTTGAATATTCGGCAAACGGAATATTGCGCGATTATCTTCTCCGCCCTTCTTTTGCATCATATTGCGCGATATTCCTTTTGCCGAATATTCAAGTTATTCTGATTGGCTCTGATGCAAAAGAAGGGCGGAGAAGATAATCGCGCAATATTCCTTTTGCCGAATATTCGAGTTATTCTGATTGGCTCTGATGCGCCCTTCTTTTGCATCAGAGCCAATCAGAATAACTCGAATATTCGGCAAAAGGAATATTGCGCGATATTCCTTTTGCCGAATATTCAAGTTATTCTGATTGGCTCTGATGCAAAAGAAGGGCGGAGAAGATAATCGTGCAATAGGAATATTGCGCGATTATCATCTCCGCCCTTCTTTTGCCCCCTTATTCTCCTTTCTTTTAAGTAGAGTTAGTGTAGAGTTAGTGTTTAGTGCATATTAGTTTAGTAATACAGGAAATGATCTCCGTTTATGAGAATTTCGCAATCATTTTCGCATTAGCGAAATTTCGCATTAGCGTAATTTCGCAAAAAATGTTTGGGATAAAATATCACGAATATTCGCGCAAATCGAATATGGCGTATTCCGCTCAACACTACATGAGAATGAGTTCACTGTACTCCAATGGCATCCACAGTCACCAGATCTCAATCCAATAGAGCAGCTTTGGGATATGGTGAATCAGAAGATTTGCACCATGGATGTGCAGTCGACAAGCGATGACTATGCAGGTCATTATCAGTCTTATTAAAGCCTAGACCATCTTTATGTAGAGCAACAATTCATTTTTGCTCTACATTTTTGGCATTCATTTTTTCAGATCCTCAGAGAGTTCTTTGCCATGAGGTGCCATGTTGAACTTCCAGTGACCAGTATGAGTGAGTGAGCACCATAACACCAAATTTGACACACATGAGACATTGTAACACTAATGAGCCACATGGGACTGGGCAGGAAAAATGGCTAATTGGGCCCATCTTAGAAATTTTCACTGGAGGTGAAGTTTGCTAACATCCACCAGCTCCGTGATGTCTTCGTGGAGGAGTGGAAGAGGACTCCAGTGGCAACCTGTGAAGCTCTGGTGAACATCATGCCCAAGAGGGTTAAGGAAGTTCTGAAAAACAATGGTGGCCACACTTTGGGCCCAATTAGATATTTTCATTTAGGGGTGCACTCACAAAACTGGGAGTGGTCCTATTGCTCTCCACTTCTAAACATTCTTAGTTGTGATAGGCAGCCTCACTGACCCATAGGGAGGTTTAAGAGAAGAAACACAGTGGAGCATATATATATATATATATATATATATATATATATATATATATATATATATATTCACAGCAGCTCCCTCTGTATCATCTGTAATGATCATGTTGACATGGAAGGAAACATCTCTTAATACATTTCTTCATTTTATGCTCAATTTGAATGGCCAAGTATTTTGTCGTGGAACTTAGTAAGAACAGTATCCACTGGCTTCCCTAATGGTTGCTAGACAACTGTGCAATACTGCAGCTTTGGAAAAACTTTTAGAGCAAATCAAAATTTGCTATCACCCACTCATCAGTTGCAGCTTTGTATAGCCAGTGTAGCCAGTGGAAAACTATGCATCAAGACCATGTATAACCACAATTTTTGCACATAAACAGGATTCTAATTTTCCATATTCCACACTACGTCTATTTCCCCTACATCAGGGCAGAGAGACAGATTGTTAAAAGGTCAAAGCAATGCCTAGTTACTTTTTAAAAACGGTCTGTCTCCATTTCTAGATGACAACACAACTAAACAAACCACACAATCAATTTTTGTACATAAAGCAAAAATAACAAGAACAGCTTTGAGATTCATCAATTCAGGGAAATTGTTTCATATAAACATATCTATAAACCTGTTAGACCAAATGTAAAAGCATATTATAGTAACAAAACATGTATATATAGAGTATGCTGGTGGTTAACTGTCATGAGGTGTATGCTTCTCTTCATATAGTCTCAGAAAATAACAATTAAATAACTAAAGAAAATTAACCATAAAATATAAAATATATATGTGCTTCAGTAAGACTACTGAATGCACACAAGGTCACATTTTACATTTTACACTATATACATGCCATATTTCCTTTTGAATAAATCTAGTTTAATTAGTATAACAATGTAGAGTGGCTCTTACTGAAAGCGTAAAAACAGAGAAAGTGCAGCCCTGGTGCAAGAATAAGAGTTCCACAGACCAAACCATTTAAGCATTTCTCATTGATAAAGAAAATATTTTTAGCATCAATTCGATGCAACAGTATAAAGAAAAAACATTACCAGTTGCATCCCAGGACTGGAGAAATAATTATATGATTAAATGTTGGGGGTATCCCTGCACTGTGGTATGTGATTCAATGTGACCAGTGATTAGACTGCTGCTATGGTAAAAAGGGTATGTGCCTTTAGGGAGACAGGGATTTCCTGTGATGTCATATCCTGGGTCCGGAACACAAACCACGGCTAGTGTGTTCCTAGTACATGCTCTTAACCAAGGATGTTATATGTGAGTGTAAATTTTACGCAATAAAGAATTTTTTTATACAAAAAAACGGTATCACACTATGGGTATCTTCTAATTCTACTCCCATTGTATACATGCAAGAGAAAAACCTTCTTCCTGTGGAAACGTAGGAGCAAGCCGAGGAACTATTCAGCAGAGATATCTAAGGATTTTTCCTACAGGCGCTATTCTCACAGAGTTGGTGAGTGGGGGCACAAGAGGAAGGGGAGCACAACACCTTAGTGATTTAATACGGCACTTTATTGGCACAAGGAAATTGATGCATGGGTTGAACATTTAGGGACTTACTATTGGCACAAATGTTATACATGTCACTTTACTAGTTATGATTTTTTCTAGACATTTATATAGATAATTGTATACTGTATGTATATTGAGCTATCACATAAGATATTGCCAAACAGTACCTGCAGTGGAACACACTTCCAAGGATCCATTGTTGGAATAACAGTTATATGTGGCACTTTATGAATTTGAGAATTTAGATATTTGTTTTCATAATGGATTATTTTAGGTATATTGATTAAAGGGGTTATAAAGGTTCGTTTTTTATTTTCTAAATAGGTTCCTTTAAGCTAGTGCATTGTGGGTTCACTTACCTTTTCCTTCAATTTCCCTTCTAAATGTTTTTTTCTTAGTTTTCTTTGTCTGAATTTCTCACTTCCTGTTCCTCCTCAGTGACAGGAAGTGAGAAATTCAAACAAAGAAAAAAAACATTTAGAAGGGAAATTGAAGGAAAAGGTAAGTGAACCAACAATGCACTAGATTAAAGGAACCGATTTAGAAAATAAAAGACAAACCTTTACAACCCCTTTAATTATATGGTGATAGACAGTGCTGGGTTTTCATATTTTTATATACTCAAACCTGCTTGAGCAAACTGGACCCAAAATAAGGTTTTATTGGATTTCAAGAGTCATCTATGGAGTCATGGATTTGAGATTTGTCATTTATATGATGTTCCCAAATCAAGGTGAGGCGGTGAAGTCATTTAAAAGTTGAAAAAATGGGATGTTTTCTGAAATAATAGGTCAGTCTTAGGCCCCTTTTTACACTGGGGCGGGAGGTGCAGTGACGGTATAGCGCACGCTATCCCATCGGAATTGCCGCTAGTGAAGTAGTGGTATACACACCGTTCCTCTCACCGCTCCAAAGATGCTGCTTGCAGGAGATTTTTTTCTCTCCTGCCAGCGCATAGCCTCAGTGTGAAAGCCCTCGGGCTTTCACATTGAGAATGCTGGGCAGGAGTTTTTCAGGTGGTATTTAGTGTGAAAGGGGCCTTATGGTCTATTGTTATTATTATTATTATTATTATTATAATACATAATATGGTCTAAAAAGGGATTGCATTTTAAATCTCTTTAACTTAAGTTGATAATCTTGTTTTGATTTTTGAATACATGGTTTCAAATTGTGAGTGATATAGTGTTTTTAATGTACAGTATGTCTAGTTCTCTTTTGGGGGAGGTTATGAGAAATGACCCACCACTAACAGAATAGTGAGCTAAACCTGCAGGTAAATAAGAGAACTGGAATCTTTGCTAAGTGAAAATGTGGGTTTGACAATAAAGTTGTCAGTGCCTCCACCCAGGACAGTGCCTAGGTGAACTCAGTGGATTCCTTTTCTGGGAAATTAACCAGTAAGCTAATCAAGGTAAATGGGAGAAGAGGAACTACTGCAACACACATATAACATTAACCATACCTGTATAGATGCACACCAGGAAAGTAATAATACAAGCTTTATATAACAAAAGATTAATAGCAGTACACACATCCAATGTACGAACAGGTATTATCAGCAAAGGGCTTGATAGGCGTCCTGGTGTAATTGTGCACATACTGGGCCAGATTCTCTAAGAATTCCGGCGGCGTAGCGTAAGCCAGTTACACTACGCCGCCGCATCGTACTAGAGCAAGTGCTTTATTCTCTAAGCACTTGCTCCGTAGGTTTCGCCTGCGTCGCGTAAATCGCGCAGCGTAAACCCACGCAATTCAAATGGGGCGGCTTGTATTTAAATTAAGCGCGCCCCCGCGACGAATGAACTGCGCATGCGCAGGCCGGGGGAAAAGCCCAGTGCGCATGCTCCAGCTCACGTCGGAAAGCGTAGTTGAAACCGACGTCAAAACGACGTGAGCGTCATTTACGCAACTCCCTATTCGCGAACGAGTTAGTAAAACAACGTAAGCGACGGAAAAAGCCGACGCTGACCCGACGCCATACTTAACATGGCATCCGACGGGACCCGACGGCATCCGACGGTACTTCGTAAGGTTACTCCACATAGAAGCTGGGGTAACCTTACGCGAACAAAAACGACGTACGCGACGACGGGGCGGCGTAAAAGCGATAGAGAATCGGCGTACTACCGCATTTGCATATGCAAATGCAAAAACAATGTAAAGGCCACCTAGTGGCCGGAGTTGTCATTACACCTACGATCCGCAAGTGTAATGGTTTTACACTTGTCGGATGTAGAAGCGTATCTATGCAAAAGTGATGCTTAGCATCACGCGCATAGATACGAGACAAAAAAAACGGCGATACGACGGGGTATCTGAGATACTCCGTCGTAACGCCGCTGAGAATCTGGCCCACTGTTTATCCAGGTATATATACTTATTAACAGGAATTTCACTAGACGAATGTTGCTGCAAAGTTCAGTTGCAAGGACCCTTGAGGATGATCGTGATGCGGCATTGGTCTTTGTGTCAGAGACGCAATGATGGGGAGATTTTGAAACTGTTGTCCAACCAGCCTGGAATGCAACTTCTCACATTTTCCTATTTTACAGCTTCTTTAAAATAGAGGCATGACATGTTTCCTGTTAATTGATTTAAATGACACATGGTGCTAGTTATGTTACCACAAGTCTTCATCAAGAGTGTTAGTCTGACACTGTTTACTCTTTTATGTTGACCTACATACCATGATTTTCAAGTAAACCTAAGCAGTTTATTGGGCCAGGAGGACATGTAGCAGCAAAATGGTTTGGATTATGATGACTTAGTGCACAATCATTTTGAATGATCTGGTTTAAATCAGCCCATCTGTCTGTATATCAAATTAAACATCTATCTTAAAGGGTCACTAAAGAAAACATTTGTTTTGCTGAAATGACTGTTTACAGGGTATAGAGACATAAAAGTTAACTGATTCCTTTTAAAAACAAATAAAAATAGATAAAAATCAATCATATAATGTGCCTCTAGTTTCACTTTCGTTTTTAAACTGGTTTCATGTTTCTGTGAAGTAGAGAGAGAGACAGAACAAAAAACAAACAAATCCATGGCAGTGTTTTTTTTTTTTAAATTCATCTGGTTCTGAGGAGTTTTAGACACACAGCTTGGACCACAGTGAAAAGCTGCCATGAGATTTTTCATAAGGAGCCAGACAAGCAGGAAGTGTGGAGATGAGAGCAGAATTACAGCAACTTCAAAGCAAAAACCGAACAATGAGGACATGAAACCAGGACTGCAGTAAGGTAAAGGAAGCTATTTAGCTTAGAGCACCACAAACTGTTATTTAAGATTTGTGTAGAAGGTAATGAGTTAGTTTGTCTCCTGTTTGATTCCATTTTGACATTATGGAAAATTCTCAAAGAAATTATTCTGCAGTGGCTGGGAAAGGTTGAACCATAAGCTGGTACAGAAATCCACCAATGGATTCTCCGAAAAGAGTCAAAATCCAATTGTGGACAGTGGAGTGTGTTTTTGTATCCCAATACAGTGGACTCCACTTTCCACAATTGGATTTTGACTTTCTTTGAAGAATCCATTGATGGACCAGAGCTTATGGTTCATGGCTTATGGCCTGCAGCACAAATCAATATACTGAGAAAGGGTATTGTAATGTTTTCATCATTCAAGTTATGTTCAGTATTTATGACTTCTGCACATAATTCATTGAACTTTGTCTTTAAGTCTATCTCAATTAGGTTCAGTGAATTATGTGCAGAAGTCATAAATACTGAACTTAATTTGAATGATGCAAACATTACAATACCCTTTCTCAGTATATTGTGCTGCAGGCATTAATATAGCATTATGCATTTACAACCAGTCTTCCAATGTTGCTGTAGTAGAAAGAAGAAAATTACATGAATATAATGTATAAATCCTGCTCTAATTAATTTTAAAAATGTATGTTGCCAGTAACAATGACTCTAATGACTGGTATTTGGCTTTTTCAAAAAACAATAATAATTAATGCCTAAAGGTTTTTGATTTTAAAAGTGTACATAGTATTGTAAAACCCAAGGGCAATGCTAAAATGTATAGTATTTTCACTACATTGACAGTCTTCTCTACAGCTGCATGCTGTATTAATTATACTGGCTTGAGATAATTTACATTTTCATATAGGTTCATGAAAAATGTACTGACAATAATAATCCTTGGTGCTTAAAACAACCGATAAGTTGCCAACAATAAATGTATGCAGTGAAGATTTTAAATGAAACTAGGATTCTGATTGTTTGTTGCTAGGGTCAACAAAATGTTTAATTATTAGCATACTAGTCACATATAAGTCTTTGCCTGGAAATATAGTTCGCTCACACCTAGGTCTCTTAGCTGGCTGTCATCTGACTAACATTGTGACATGGTTGACACAGGATTTTTTTTCACTGACAAAAAATGATGACATTTATTTTGATAAATACCGTATTTGCCGGCGTATAAGGCGACCGGGCGTATAAGACGACCCCCCTAATTTTACAGTTTTTTTAAAAGATTTTTTGCCTGTATTCACCGTATAAGACGACCCCTATTCCGATGCTTCATATTTCTTTCTTCTAGAGTCATATTCTTCTTCATTCTTGCTAGAGCTGAAGCCAAACACAGGGGGCGATGTATTCTACTAATGAATACAGAGCCTGCTTGGATTGGCAGAGGCTGTAACATCATCAGCCCACGCTTCTCTGACTCTCAAAGCCAATCCAAGCAGGCTACTGTATGTAGGCACTCGGATTGGCAGAGGTAGTTACCCCAATCCGAGCAGGCTCTGTATTCATTTAAATACATCGCTCACCGGGATTGGCTAAGCGGTATATACTGTATGTAGCCAAAGCTACATACAGTATTACTGCACATCCAGCAGGCATCCGAGCAGCTGACCCGGCGTATAAGACGACCCCTGGTTTTTGGCCATTTTTTTTAAGTGTAAAAGGTAGTCTTATACGCCAGCAAATACAGTACATTCTTAACTGTCAATTTATAGTGGCAGATCCAAAGTAAATTAACACAGTCAAACAATTTGCAATTATTTCTGACAAGTAATCACTTACGGGCTTGTATATATTATTAAGATCATTATTTATTTAACATTTTTTAGTAATTTTAGACATGCATATGCATGAGTATGACTGGAAATCACTAAAAACATGACAAAAATGTGACATGAAAAAAAATGTTTTCCAGTAGTCATTGATAGCATTCATAACCACTTCAAAACCCGGCCATAGACAATTGACGGCCAGAAATGGGATCTACCATCCTAAGTGGCCGTCAATTGACGGCCTGGGCTTTGCGGATGGATATCTGAATGATGCCTGCAGCCAGACGCATCATCCAGATATCCTCTTCTTCAGCCAGCGATTCTGCACAATCTAAGAACGATCATAGCGGCGGTTCCGCCGCTTGATCGTTCTTACAGGCTTCTCCAGTGCTTCTCCGGGCTCTCCAGTGCCTTCGGGGGCCCGGAGAACGAATCATCGGTGTCGGCAGGAAGCATAGAGATGACTGGTGACCAGATGGTCACCAGTCATCTCTATGACGGTCGGAGGACCCGGGCGCAATGTGATGATGTCACGCCCGGGTCCCCATAAGTAAACAAAGCCACGATTGTGGCTGTAAGCCACCATTCATGAGATCGGTGAATTTTTTCACCGATCGCATGGTTTCCAGCCTGGAGGAGAGATGTGAGGTCTTATTGACCCTGCATCTCTCCTTAAAGAGGACCTGTCACACACATTTCCTATTACAAGGGATGTTTACATTCCTTGTAATAGGAATAAAAGTGGAAAAGAAAAATTGAAAAAAAGTGTAAAAAAAAAAAAAAATAAGTAAAAAAAAAAATTAAAACGCCCCTGTCCCCGATAGCTCGCGTGCAGAAGCGAACGCACGCGTAAGTCCCGCCGACATATGTAAACGCCGTTTAAACCACATAAGTGAGGTATCGCCGTGTGCGTTAGAGTGCCAACAACAAATCTAGCACTAGATCTCCTCTGTACATCTAAACTGGTAACCTGTAAAAAATAAATAAAGAGTTGCCTATGGAGATTTTTAAGTACCGAAGTTTGGCGCCATTCCATGAGTGTGCGCATAATTAAAGCGTGACATGTTGGGTATCTATTTACTCGGTGTAACATAATCTTTCACATAATACAAAAAAAAATTGGGCTAACTTTACTGTTTTGTTATTTTTTTAATTCATGAAACTATTTTTTTTACAAAAAAAAAGGCGTTTGAAAAATGATTGCGTAAATACCGTGCGAGATAAAACGTTGCAATGACCACCATTTTATTCCCTAGGGTGTCTGCTAAAAAAAAACATATATAATGTTTGGGGGTACTGTGTAATTTTCTAGCAAAATAATGATGATTATTACATGTAGGAGAGAAGTGTCAGAATAGGCCCGGTATGGAGGTGGTATAAAAGCCCGGTATTGAAGTGGATAATGTAGTGCAAGGAAAGACCATTTTTGAAACACAGACAAATACACACACACACTTCAACAACATTTGAAGTATTATCTAGTTCAAGGAACTTTACAAGGAACAGGCCTTGATCTACAGAAGTAGGTTGATTGGAACTGCATTTACTGGGGCCAGGCTAAGGAATTGGCTGTCATGCTGTTCACTTAGATTTAAATTTACTTTAATCATGTATTTGTATCCAATTTCCTTTTGTTTTTCCTTTTGGATAGCTATAGGGAGGGTTTAAACCCCAATCAGTTTTTATTTTTGCTTTGGAGATAAAATCTCTATAAACTCCCCTGGTTGTCACCAGTAGGGATGGGCTGAATGTATCTGGGTTCGGCTCGGAAGTTTGTCAAACTATACTTAAGTTCTAAATGTTAAACCCTATTGAAGACAATGGGAGCCAAACCTTTAAAATGACTTCTCGCCATTTTCACTTGTCAACTACATGGCACATGTTGTGACATATTTATTGTCCACAAATTTGTTGATGGAACTAAAATGTTTGGTTTAGTTAAAAAAAAAAGATAAAAGGTAGGATAGGTTTATATTTTTAAAGCACTATTTGTATTATTCGATTTTTGACATTTTTTCCCAACCTTTCAATAGGCCTCGTACACACGATCGGACATATCCGATGAAAACGGTCCGCGGACCATTTCCATCGGATATGTCCGATCGGGAGTTTGATCCGATGGCGTGTACACACCATCGGATCAAATTCCCCGCCGCCGGACGGCGCGGTGACGCGGCGGTGACGTTGACGCCGCCACGTCACCGCACCAGGAAGTTAAACACTTCCGCGCATGCGCCGAATCCATTCGGCGGCGGCGCGGCGGCGGTGGGGCACGACATGTCTGCTGGTAAGTGTACTAACCAGCAGACATGTCAGGCGGACAGATTTCACCGGATGGATTTCAAAGCATGCTTTGAAATCTGTCGGGTGGAGAAATCTGTCCGCTAGCCCATACACACGAGCGGAGATGTCTGCTGAAACGGTCCATCGGACCGTTTTCAGCGGACATATCCCCTCGTGTGTACGAGGCCTTAGTGTTTAATAAGGACTTGCTTGGTTATCTTCTTCTAATAATATTAATAATAATAACAATAATAATAACCCAGGAGTGCTGCATTCTGGTTATCTAAATTTATAAGATATAACATAATGACTGCAGCCACCCTGGCGGTATAATTATGTCAAATTTTTGCGTCTCAAAGCGGTACATTGTTTTGCATAGAAATTTGGTGTTTTATATTGTAGGCCTGTAATTCCTAGTAATAACACGCTTAAATCTGTCCAAACAAGAGTCCAGTAGACATCCCTGGTATGATAAAGTTTAAAACACGAAATCATGAATTCTAATATAATAAATAACTATAAATAATTATAAAAAATAATAAAATAATAATAATAAGATTACTGTATTTATTGGTGTAAAAGAACTCACTTTTTTACCCTGAAAATAGAGGGTAAACTGTGCCTGCGTGTTATACACAGGGGTCTGTGGAAATTTTTTTCCTGAAACTTCCCTCTTAAAGCTAGGGTGCGTGTTATACGATTGCGCGTGTTATATGCCGATAAATGCGGCAATTTCCTCTTGATTCACTATTGCTTTATTCTGCAAGTTTTCTAATTTATTATTGCGGTTTTCTAGCTGTTCTAAAATTACTTTTGACGTGAAGGGACACTTTGTGATTGCTATGAACAATCTCAAGTTTCCAGGCAGAAAGAACAGTCTATATAATATAAAAGTGCATGCGGGGCACTGGACAAAGCACTAGGGACAAAAGGGATGTGAAATTATTTCATACAGTAATGTAATCTGTAAGATTACAGTGTACTGTATGTGTTAGGTTTTTTGCACTTTTTTAATTTGCCGCCGGGGCTCTGCCCCCAAACGTTGTGACGCTTGCAAGAGCCCGGAATACAGAGTATCCGGCTGATGATCCGGCGGGGGACACAGCGGGGGGACATCGCAGGATCCTGGGGACAAGGTAAGTGTGTTGTACCAGGATTCTGAAAATGCAATCCCGAGTGTGGCTCGGGGGTTACTGCTAATGGTGCTGAAATTTAACCCCGAGCCACATTTAGAAAATGATTTACACTTTTTTTTTCTTAAATTAAAAAAATGACTTGAGATGCAGATATGGCAGAAAAAAAATTAGAAACTTATAAATTAACACATTCTAAATTAACTATTAGCTGTCATTTTAGGATCATTTTGTTGAATCTGCATTCAATATTTGAAGCAAACCAAAGTTTCAGGCCTGTTAGAACAGGAATTGTTGTGTGCCTACAATGAAAGCATGACAACACGTGAACAATTTTTTTGATTAGAACTGAAGATATGATATGAAGGGAATAGAAGTAGGTTTGGCCATTCTTTATTTTCCCAAATGACGAACCCAATCAGATTTTTTACATTTTCAAGTCACTTTTTTCTTGCCAAAATGACTAACAACATGGATACGTTGTGTGTCTCGGGAGCCATGGAACAGCTGAAAATATTAGTGAAAAATTCAATTCCATCAGTAAGATTACTTGCTAACAGATGAATGAGATGATCCTAATGACAGTGAAGTGATGGATTGCAGTGTTGTGTCAACATTACACCACAGCCAATATCGGTTATAATCTGAATTAGGATGCCTCCACAATTGCTGTTAAAGTGTCAGGTGGCTGCGGTTACACTTGTCGAATAGAATGTGAATTTTGTTTTTCAGCATTTATGGCCTCTGGGAAATCCAGCAGCACTGAAGGGTACTGAAAGCAACATTTATATGCTTCATATTTTAACCACATTTACCAAAATGGCAACAAATAAAATAAATACAAATCCAAGCTATTTGTTACTTGGAGGAATAATAATATTGTAACAGGTTTACCACATGATTCATTTACAAAATACATAATCAAAATGGCCTTCAAATAAATAATAACAGAAGTTTTGTGAATAATTTTTTAAAGTATTTTTCATAGCGTTCTGTTCTTGAAATACAATTATTTGAATTTTGTTGATGAGCAAAGTTGCAGCTTAAAGACCAGGTGATTAATAAAATAAATACATGAACTGCCAATGCCATTCTATTAAATTGTTTAGGGGTGTTAATGTCAGCAAAGTCCACTCACTAGAGCTTTAATCTGCATTTTATATTGAACATTGCTGGCAGGCTCAGCAGGACATTCACAGAGCTTTGGACTGTAGCCTCTTTTAAAAGACTAGTTATCGGAATGAATACCAGCCAGAAAAGAAAGTCCAATTTGCATGAATTGGTGTTGGAGCAAATTTTAGTTGGTTCATTTATTTTAAGTCAGTACTTTCTGGCATTGGAAAATAATTACGATACCTAAGATAATAGTAACAACAAGGCTTTAGTGCACTGGGTAATGAGCTATACAAGTTAAATAACAATTTAGTGTAACAGAAAACTTTTCTCTTCAAAGTAGTCTATCCTGCTCCCACCTAACAACTGTACTTTTATTTTCTTCATCAGCTCATCCCCCACAGTTATTACCTTTTATATCACTTGACCTTCCCTTTTAGATTGTAAGCTCTAACGAGCAGGGCCCTCTGATTCCTCCTGTATTTAATTGTATTGTAACTATACTGTCTACCCTCACTTTGTAAAATGCTATGTAAACTGTTGGCGCTATATGGAAATAACAAAGAACGGATAAATGGCCGCACACCGGAAAACTCTTGAGTTGTCTTTATTGAAAAAGCATAAGCAGGCACCACAGATACACAGCAAGAATCAAAAAACAGCCGACGCGTTTCACACTTGGTTAGTGCTTATTCAGGCCATGAATAAGCACTAAACAAGTGTGAAACGCGTCGGCTGTTTTTTGATTCTTGCTGTGTATCTGTGGTGCCTGCTTATGCTTTTTCAATAAAGACAACTCAAGAGTTTTCCGGTGTGCGGCTGTCCATCCGTTCTTTGTTATTTCCATTGCCTAGTGCATTGCCAGCCCCCCGAATATACCTGGACTGATCCACGAGTGCACTTGGGATTTCCCTGGAGCGGTGAACCCCACTTTGGTTTGTTTGTTGGCGCTATATACTGTAAATCCTGTATAATAAAAATAACTAAAGGCAAAACTTTTTTCATTTTTGGATAGAGTAGGGGAGGGTTTTAAACCCTGTCTTTTTTTTTTTTTACATCTGTGTCCCATTGGGGAGATTTCCCTTCACTTCCTCTCCCATAGCCAAAACAGGAAGTCAGACTTAACCCCTCCAAAGTGAGGGAATCCCGATGTCTGACAAGGGATATAAGAACTAGTGTCTCCATTGGAGCATTTCCACTCTATTAGAGTACTAATGTCAACCAAAAATGTGTGATTTTCTTTTACTTTTACTTCAGATGATAACAGTAAACAGGGCAAATAGGAAGCATAATTCTCCCTAACAGGGGCACAACAACTATAAAAAATTACAGGTGTTGTAACCATTTGCCGACCAGCCACCGTCATTATAAGTTGGCAGGATGGCTTGTTCCCGCAAATCGCTGTAACTGTATGTTGGCTAAGATCGCAGGCATGAAAGCCAGAACAGGGACCTGTGTGTGTAAACACACAAATCCCCTTTCTGACAGGAGAGGAGAAACAGATCGTCCATTCCTAGTAATTAGGAACAGCGATCAGTATCCTCCTCTAGTCAGTCCCATCCCCCACAGTTAGAAACATACATGAGGGAACACATTTAACCCCATCAACATTGTCACAGTTTTTTGTTAATAGCACAAAAAATAAAAACCACAGAGCTGATCGAATACCACCAAAAGAAAGCTCTATTTGTCAGATAACACGATACAGTGCCGTATTTGCTTTTAGTTACACTTTAAATATAATTTTTATAACAATATGCCATTGGAGAAATTATTGCCATAACAAATATGACCTCAGAAACAAAACAGTTCAGACCAACAGGTGTAACTAACATTAGAAATTGTACAACCGCATGTGTGTTATTTCTATTGCATACAAAAATAAAATTGCAAATAATAGCAGCAGTAATTCATTTTCATTGAAGCAATGTAAAGCCTGCCAGTTCACTTTCCACTGCAATTTGCTAGAGGTGCTAGAGGTGCTATTGACAGATCACAAGCACTCATTTGCAACATTTGTTTAAGCCCCAGTAGCTGACGATCTATTTATTTTGTCAGTGTTCTAAAAGCTGAATTTTAGTAAATAATGTTTGTCAAAAACTGGTCTTTAGGACTAGAGTTTTATTCTTACAAAATATTGTTTGAGGCCCAAAAGCCTTCATTTCCAGATTTACATCATACTGCACTTCTTAAGGAACAAATGGAGTTAAAAACAAAAAAAAACAAAAAATAAATAAAATGCTGTAGTCCTCAGAATTGACAATTATTTCCAATGTTGTTAAACTAAAAGCTGTTCTTCCTGACAAAATATATTGCTATTTTAGGTCTAGGTGTTGAAAATGCATTTCAAACCTCAGTGTATTACAAGTTGTCATATATATATATATATATATATATATATATATATATATATATATTATACATATTTCTTCCTAAAATTCCTTGCTTTTGTTCTTCAAAATCTAAAAAAAAACGTATACAGTTAGTAATGCAAAAGGATTTTTTAACAAAATATAATTTTCTTCATTTGAAGTAGCTGACAATCTGAAATGTGAGAGACATTGCTTTTGTCTTATGAGATTTCGAGTAAGATTAAGACCCCTTTCACACTGAACCGCCCCACGCTAGCTGTAAATCGCTGCTCATTTTAGCGGTGGTTTACCAAGGCTGTGTGGGTGGGAGCAGGGTGCTTTTAACCCCAAAGAAAGGGTTAACTAGGGGTTTAAAGTGCCTGAAAAGGCAGGGGCGGTTTAGCAGCATTGTATATAGCGCTCCCACACCCCCCCAGAGATGCTGCTTGCAGGATTTTTTTCCCGTCCTGCAAGTGCACCGCCCCAGTGTGAAAGCACTCTGGCTTTCACACTGGGGAGGCTTTAGAGGCTTTTTCAGGTCCTTTACATTCACTGTTTTTAGCACTAAAGTGCCTGAAAAGTGCCTCAGTGTGAATTTAGACTTAGTGATTTCACTACTGTGCTACTTACTGTATACCTTGCTGGATAGAAAGCTGTAGTGCATGAAAATCTCTGTTTCGGCTGCTGTATTGAGCATTGCCCGACCAGCCATAAGGAGGGCAGCTCAGTAAATGAAATAAAGCAAATCCTACTAATATGACAATTTCCACACAGAGACACAAAGGTCAGTTTACTAAAGTCAAATAGACTGATCACTTTGCAAGGGAATTTTCACTATGCTCTTTTTCAGTACAGTTTTTATTATAAAGATGATAATCTTTTAATGTTTCAACTGACAGTTGTCTTCCAAACACAGTGTAATAAAATCAGCAATTTGTGGTAAAAAGGCCTGTTCAGAGTAAGAGACACTTGCTGGTAAAACATGCAGGTTATTTTAATAAAGGAATACAGGATATTAACTTAGCAAACTGAATTTTGCCACATCTCTATTCTCTTTACAAAGTGAATTTTAACAAATAAATTAAATACATGTCAACTATGAATATTCAATCATGTGTAAAGGAAATAAAAAACAGGAGTTTGCTTAACACATAATCGGTCAATTGAAGCTTCGTCGTATTTATTAAGCTCAAAGAACACTCACTTTTCACAGGCAACATTCACTTTGTTAAGTGAACAGTCTCTATTCAGACAGGTGTAGAAAAGTCCAAAACGAACACTAGCAGTGCTTAGAGGTCTTCCATTGTTGAGGAGGACTGTGCAACATTTTCAAATGCTAGGCAGATGCAGCCTTATCTGAGTGGTCAGAAAAAAATGGTCGGAGTGCTGAAGTTACAATCTGCAGAGCTCAATGAGAAGAGCTCTAAGATCTGATTTGATGACGGGACAGACCTCCCTCCACACAGCACACAGTAACAGACCAGAGGCTGTCAATCAGCTAGAGCTCCGTCCTCTGTCACCTTTTCTTTTGGTGTCAGGAAAACTGGTCAGAAGTGATGCATGCTGATAACAGAGGAATGAAGCAGCAGACAGATACCGTGTTTCCCCGAAAATAAGACGTACTCCGAAAATAAGCCGTAGCGGGATTTCGACGCAAGATAGAAATATAAGACACCCCTCCGAAAATAAGACGTAGCGATGTAGTGTCGAATCTCCGAAAATAAGATGTAGTGTCGAATCTCCGAAAATAAGATGTAGTGTCGAATCTCCGAAAATAAGATGTAGTGTCGAATCTTGTAGTGATATCTTGTAGTGGTACAACCAGACAAGATGAGTGCAAAAAGAAAGTTATTCTGTTGAGTACAAGAAAGGAATTGTGGAGGACTCCCGAGGCAAGAATCTTATGGCTTTTTGCAAAGAGAAGAAGTTGGATATCTGAATGGTCCAAAAATGGCGTGCAGAATACGATAATCTCAGTCTACAGGTGGACAGAGGAAATGCTAAGAAGCGCAAGTGTGGTTCAGGTAGGCAACCTTTATTTTCTGTAATAAAAATAAGACACCCCCCGAAAATAAGCCATAGTGTGATTTCTTGAGGAAAAAAAAATATAAGACGGTGTCTTATTTTCGGGGAAACACAGTATAACACGTTGTGCTCTTAATTGAGACAAGTATACACTATAGACGGAGATGCTTTGTTCATATTTCACATCTGAGATTTACAACAACTTTAACCTCCCTGGCGGTATGATTCTGTCTGGAATTACGTACCATAAGCGGTACAATTATTTGCATGGAAATTTGGCGTTTTATACTGTAGGCCTGCAATTCTTAGGAATAACTTGCTTAAATGTGTCCAAACAAGACATCCCGGGTATGATAAAGTTTGAAAAACAAAATCATATTTTTTTATATAATAAAAAACTATAAATAATTATAACAAATTATAATGTAATTATAATAAAAAATATTCAATAATGTAATCAACTCAAAAACACTGAAATTTGCTCAGTTGCAGAATTGTCGCTGTCATTATTTTTATTTTTTTTATGACGAATTTCCCCACAAATCGCTATCGCTCAATTCTGCAAGTGATTAAAATTTATTATCGCTGTTTTCTAGCTGATCTAAAACCATTTTTGACATAAAGGGACACTTTTGGTTGCTATGGGCAATCTACAGTTTCCAGGCAGAAAGAACACTTTTTATTTTATAAAAGAACATGTAGGGCACAGGGCAGACCACTAGGGACAAGGGGGGTGTGTATTTTTTACATACAGTACTGCAATCTATAAGATTACATTGTACTGTATGTAAAGTGTTTGTTTACATTGAATTTGGCGCCGTTCTCCGCTTCCATGCGTCGTAACGTCGCAGGAAACGGAGATCGGCGGCACACGGGGACGCTGTGTGAATCAGGCGAGCACCGGCTCGCTCACACAGCGGGGATGCATCGCTGGATCCAGGAAGAAGGTAAGCCAGCGCGCGCTGCAGGCTCTGCATGGCTACCCCGTGCGTGACTCGGGGATACCGTTCTTAGCAGAAAAAACCCACCCCGAGTCACGAACGGGGATACCGCCAGGGAGGTTAAAGCCTATACAAAGTTTTTTTTTATGGGTTTGCAAATCCTTTTTAAATCTTAAAGTATTTGTAAAGTAAAAAAAATGTTTTTTTAAATAACAAACATTTTACACTTACATGCTTTGAGCAATGGTATTACATAGAGTGGCCCGATCCTCTTTCGGGTCCCCCACCAGCACTTCTGGCTCCTCCTCTTCTCTGTGTGCCATCATTGGAAGTTGCTTTTTATTGTGGCACACCTGTTGGCTCAATCTCAAGTCGTGCTGCCTACATCTATAAACACGGAAAGCGAGGCTCGGCCCCGCCTCCACTCCCTCTTCACAGGATTTGGCTTACAGAAACTTCCAGTAAAGCCTTTGAGAGAGGGGAGAAGTGCAGAGAGCCGCTGCAGACAGGCACATCGCTGGATCAAAATCAGGCTCAGGTAAGTATCCATGGGGTACACATACTGGAAAATGTATTACCTATTGCAGGGAATGCATTCAAGTGTTACTAAACCCACAACAGTAAAATCAGTCTGTATATGCAGCGTAGCATGCTTGTTATACTCACTGTGGAACTTAAGTGGTTAATCCTCTGCACTGTGTAAAAAGGCTGTTTCATCCGGTACGCATAGATCCCTCCCTTCTTGCATTGTCTATCTTGGGAAGGCCAGCTAACATACAAGCAGTAGCCAACCTGCACATGCTCAGTTGTGTCTTTTACACTGGAGAGAACAATTACTTGTCTCGGTAATAGCCAGGTCACATGATATTGGCATCACACATGTGGGCATGTATACAGGCTGTAGTGGAAATCTCCTACCTGAATTTTCAGCACTGGAGAAACTGTGCAGTTTATGACTGACCGTGGTATATAGATCAGCCAAAATGGCAATATTTTAATGTAAAAAGAAGATGTATAAGGTGTGGACACTGTGTGTGGGTTTAGTAACACTTTAAAGGGGTTGTAAAGACAAAAATATTTTCCTCAGTAGCTGATAAAGTAAAAAGTAATGTTTTGCATTATAACTAGTTTGATACCTGTTGAAATCGAGCTGTTTTATTCACCTCCGTCACTCCTGAATCGTTATTCTCACTGACTTCCTGGTTTGCGGTGCGCATCCATTCATGTTACATCACGGCCTAATGGAAACTACAGTTCCCATTAGGCTTAGCCTCCATGCCTTTGAGGTATATGAGTGCATCTTCACGCAGGGCTGTAGTCATAGGGAGGGGGTGTGCACATTCTGGTTTCCACCATGCAAAACCGCTCAGATGCTGGTGGAAAGCAAGAAGAGTAGAGACAGGAAATGGCATTTTCAAGCCTGGGTTACTGTATTTTGGAGGTCAAAAGGAAAAACGAGGTAAGTGATATTTAAATGCTCTAGCTTACAGCAATCAATTGATCTAATAAAAAACAAACCTTTAGTGTTCCTTTAAGGTTAAAAATGTTTAAGCTTTGCAACAACTTTAATATAAGGAACTAAACGTAGGCTGTGATAAAGTTCTTGTTCACAAAGATGTAATTTGTTGGTTTATCTGTTGGTCTTGGGTAAAATGTTAATTTTCTAAACCCAATTTTTATCATATGTGGGTGTGTTGTGATTTTGTGTCCACAGTCATTACTGTCAAGTTTTATAGTAATGTATTTTCCAAATATTCCACACAGTGTACAATGGAGCATTTTTCAAGCTATAAGAGCAACTGGCTTGATAGTCCTAACCCTGGGTTATTTTTAATAAAAAAACTGTACTGATAAGAAGCCATAGGCTAAACATCTCCCATATGCCAGAGATTAATTTGTAAAATTCTAATTTATTAAACCAAATGACTGAACTTTTCCCTGCCAGGTCACAAATAAATAACGTGACTGAGCTTTTTAAAATAAATTCTTAAGATACTATTACAAATGACATGAAATAAAGTTTCCAAATTCACAACTAATTAAAACATTTGTAATGATATTACTAACATTTTATTACATCAACTGCATGGTTCATTAATGCTTTGACTTATAGAGCAGTATAAAATTATTTGTTGACCTAGCAGTTATTAACAATACATTCACATAAGAGTGTGGTACAAGAACAAATGATCAAATTATGTTTTTATGCAAGGCAAGTACAGGCAGTCCCCAGGTTAAAAACAAGGTAGGTTCTGTAGGTTTGTTCTTAAGTTGAATTTGTATTTAAGTTGGAACGGGTACATTTTTAAGTGTAACTCCAGCCAAAAAGAAAATATATTTTTTTTTACATTTTTTGTATAGCATGTGGAAGGATACCCCTGTAATGTTTGATTCGTTGTCGTAGCTGTTAGGAAGATTTCACCTTACTTTCTGTCCCTATGACAATTAGATTTTGAAAAATGTGGGTTGTCGTGGAAACAAGGATTGGTGATAAAGCTTCAGTGGGGACACCTTTTTCCCATGACAACTCTTCCAGGAGTGAATTTCCCTTCCTAGGAGTACATTTCCTTTCACTTTCTGTTGCCTCCCTTTGTAAGTATGAGTTGGATGTAAGTTGGATGTATCTAACTCAGGGACTACCTGTATTACAACATAAATAGACCTGAAGTGTGCCTTGGTGGTCTGGTCAGTATGCCAAGAAAAGGGGGCATACCCAAAGTAAGTAATGGGTAGTTGTTGAAGAAGGATATGCTGAGAAGTGCCCTGAAAAAGGGAAGGGCGGGAGGGTGTCGAATGCGATTGAATGCGCAGACTCACAGACATGAGGTGAGCTGGGAAGAGTCGGCCCAGTGACATGTAGTACTGCACACTGAACCGACAAAGAGCATGTGTGAGTGGGCTGCTTAAATACCCTCCGGGCTCCTCCCATAAACTCAGGCCACCATACTGGCCTTCTTATTTATGGTCGTGGCCCTCTGACCGAGAGTGATGTGGATCACATAAACACGCGACAAGACTTACAACATAAATAGACCTGAAGTGTGCCTTGGTGGTCTGGTCAGTATGCCAAGAAAAGGGGGCAAAAGACTCAGATAGGGAAATAGCTTATATTGATTTCTTGTATTTTTTGAGCCAGCTTGGTAAGGCTTGTGCCATTTCTTCCTGAGGATTTGGGATGTATGTGGCAAAACAAGGAGACTTCCCATCAGCCTGGTATCTTGATTACGTGGTCCGGTACTCCCTGTTGGGAGGCAGTTGAGGCTGCTCTAATTCGGACAGAATGTCCAGAGAACTGACTGGGGTTTGAAGCCCAAGTTGCTTAGGATTCTGACATGCTTGACAAACTGGCTGCCACTCAGGGAGCTGGTTTAGAAAGGGTAGCAACAAGCTACCATTAGATTGGCTGGGTAGATGGAGCAGTAGTCGGTCGAGCAATGTCACTGTGCGTCAGGCATTGTTAGTCTGAAACAGGTTGACGTCAACCCCCGGTGCTGGTTTGTTGCGTTTGCAGACTGAGAGTGTAGGTGTTCGAAAGCGACTCGGGTTGGAATCGGAGCAGTGTCTGACTGCCAGAGCCACTGATTGTAAATTCACTAGGTCATAGGGAACCGTAGAAGGCCTGGTAAATGGCTGCTTGGGTGACTATGCTGGGCAAGGCCCTAAATGGGGAACGAGTAAGGATTTCAGACATGTCCCTAAAGAGGGCATTCTTGAAAGGTAGGCGCTTGCCACTGACTACAGGTTGGTGGTTCTGTATGCCCTGTAGGAGGGACTTGACTGCATGGGCTCGAGAATACTGACAGTTTACTGGGGTCCTGCAGGGACAGGAAATGCTGGATGCCATCTAGATATGGCGTGATAGTGTTGTGAGAAAGGGTCAGCTGCGTGTGGCAATACGATATGAAGGCTAGGACGTGTCTAACGTTGCCTATTGCTGCTCCGAAGCAAGTGGCCAAAAATTAGCGGTTAGTATTCCGAGCAGTGCGATAGGCCTTCAGTGTATTTCGTGCCAAGGAGTGGTTAATAAGCTGGGTAGAGTTGGTGAGATGCTACTTCAGTCCATCGTCAGCAATGACCAGGGTGGGACAGGGATGGTTATTGGGTCGGCTCCAGGCTCTTGCTGGAAAAACAAAGTAAGGTTGTAATGGGACAGAGCATCAGCTGCGATTTTGCATTTGCCTGGAACATGTCTACAGAAGATATTAAACTGGTGATGAAGTGACAGCTGCGCGAGCCTGCGCAGGAAGGACGTGATGGGGAGAGGCTTGATCTACCTTAATTGATGAAGTTGGCTGTGGCCTGATTGTCTGTGGTGAAGAACACTGTCTGTCCAGTTCAAGTGTGGCCCCAGACCTGGGCAGCTGCCACAATGGGGTACAGCACGAGGCGTGATGAAGACTGGGTGAAGCAAAAATTTAAGAGAATTTCTGGGGGCCAAGGTTTGGAGAACCAGTGGCGGACGAAAAATGCACGCAAAAGCCTGTGGTGGCTCGGCTGACACTGCGGGGATGAAGATTGAAATGCTGTTCTATTAGGTGGGGAAGTTGTCCCACATAGCTAAGTCTGCTACTGATGCTTGGTCTAGTTTGAGAACTTGGACTGGATCTTGCATTGGTGTGAGAAAATCAAGACAATACACAGGTGCTCAACAAGACGATATACGTGCACTCACTGACCAACGTGCACTCGCAGACCAACGTGCACTCGCAGACCAACGTGCACCCGTAGACCAACGTGCACCCACAGACCAACGTGCACCCGCAGACCAACGTGCACCCGCAGACCAACGTGCACCCGCAGACCAACGTGCACCCGCAGACCAACGTGCACTCGCAGACCAACGTGCACTCGCTGGTGCTGGATGGAAACCTGAACTAACTGCAGGGAAAAATACAGGGAAAAGATGAGTGGCCCGCGTGTCACTAAAGATGAATGGCCAACTAGGTGCCACTGTGTGTTTGTGTGCCTGATTGTTTGTCACTGAGGTGTGTTTGCAAGTTTAGTTTGTATTCGGGTTAGCACGTGGTGCGCGCTGCAAGGTGTTTTATACTACTGCAGACAATATTATGTGGTTGCAAGGGTGTCAGTGAGTGTCAGGTTGCTGGGATGATAATTTGTACTTGCAGGGGCCTCGAGTATGAAGGTTGTTTAAAGACGGCATTGCATGGTTGCAAGGGTGTCAGTCTGGTTTGCTGAGACGATGTTGCGTGATTGCAAAGGTCTCAATGATTATGAGGTTTGTTTTGAGATGGCATTGCGTGGTAGCAAGGGTCTCAGTCTGGTTTGCTGAGACGATATTGCACGGTTGCAAAGGTCTCGATGATTATGAGGTTGTTTTGAGATGGCCTTGTGTGGTTGCACGGGTCTCAACAAGTGAGGGGTTGCTGAGACGATGTTACGTTTGCAATGGTCTCAAGTGAGTGTCAGTTTGCTAAGACGACTTTGTATGGCTGCAAAGGTCTGAACGGGTGTTAGGTTGCTGAGACGAGATTGTGTGGTTGCAAAGGTCTAGACGAGTGTGAGGTAGCTGAGATGATATTACATTTGCAAGGGTCTCAAATAAGTGTCAAGTTGCTGAGACAATATTCCTTTTTTCTTTTTTTATGAAAACGACTGTGAATGAAACGCTGGTAAACATTAGTTACCACGTCTGGCAGTGTTTACAAGCCATTACAGGCATTGGTGTTTCGAATGCCTCTGAACATCCGACTGAACCCATTTTTATTTTAATTTTTTTTATTTTTCCAGGAAGGTTTCTAACTCAACTGCCTAGAAACGACTATAACGATCCTGTGTAGATGTACTGATAAGATTGGGGGCGGCTGAAAAAACACCCAACTGTTCCTAAATGTCCGTTTACCAACAGCAGTGTACATGAGGCCTAAGACAATGTGCCTGGCTGCAAGGATCTCAATGAATGCCAGGTTGCTGGGGTGAGACTGCGTGGTCACAAAGGTTTTTATTGAGTGGAAGGTTGCAAGGGTCTCAATGAGTGTGGGGCTGCTGAGACGGTATTGCGTTAGCAAGGGTCTCAACAGGGGTGTCAGGCTTCTGAGACAATTTCTTGTGGTTGCAATGGTCTCAACAGGTGTCAGGTTCCTGGGCCGAGATTGCGTGGTGGCAATTTTTTTTTTTTAGCGTTTTTTTTTTTTCAAGGGTCATGTGTTGCAAGGGTCTTAACAAGGGTGTCGGGCTGCTAAGGTGATTTTGCATGGTCACAAGGGTCTCGATGAGTGTGGGGCTGCTGAGACGGTATTGCGTTTGCAAGCGTCTTAACAAGGGTGTCAGGCAGCTGAGATGATTTTGCATTGTTGCAATGGTCTCAACAGGTGTCAGGTTGCTGGGCCGAGATTGTGAGGTGGCAATTATTATTTTTTTTCTGCACTTTTTCTTTTTGCATTTTTTCCTTTTTTGTATATATATATTTTTTTCGTTTTGTAAGGGTCATGTGTTGCAAGGGTCTTAAGGGTGTCTGGCTGCTGAGACTATATATACGCGTGGTTGCAAGGATCTCGATGAGTGTGAGGGCTGCTGAGACGATATTGCGTTTGCAAGGGTCTCAACAAGGGTGTCAGGCTGCTGAGACAATTTTGCGTAGTTGCAGCAGTTTCAACAGGTGTCAGGTTGCCGGGGGGCTGAGATTGCGTGGTGGCAATGTTTTATTTTTTTTGCGTTTTTTTCCCTTTTTTTATATATATTTTTTATTTAATTTTGCGTTTTGTAAAGGTCATGTGTTGCAAGGGTCTTAACAAGGGTGTCAGGCTGCTGGGATGATTTTTTGTGGTTGCAAGGATCTCAATGAGTGTGGGGCTGCTGAGACGATATTGCGTTTGCAAGGGTCTCAACAAGGGTGTCAGGCTGCTGAGATGATTTTGCATGGTTGAAATGGTCTCAACAGGTGTCAGGTTGCCGAGGGGCTGAGATTGTGTGGTGGCAAAGTTTTATTTTATTTATTTTTTGCGTTTTTTTTTATTGCGTTTTTTTTTATTGCGTTTTTTTTTGCGTTTTTATATATATATTTTATTGTGCGTTTTTTAAAGGTCATGTGTTGCAAGGGTCTTAACAAGGGTGTCAGGCTGCTGAGATGATTTGCATGGTTGCAAGGTCTCAATCAATAAGAATTGGGTTACTGAGAAAGGATAGAAACACCTGGTTTGTTTGTACCTTAAGCAAGCAGTATAAGGTAGAAGGACAACGCCTGTTTGAATCATAGGTTCCATAGGTTCCACTAATGAACGATATGGGAGACAACGAATGGTAGCAAATTAATAGGAGATAAAGAATGTAATAAGACATTTTACTTGCGACAGTGGGCCATGCAAGTGAGTTTGCGGCGGACTGTGGCTGGAGTGAAACATGTAGGAAAGGTGTAGCGTGATGCCATGCATGGGGTAAAACAACAAGGTTTGGTGTAGAAAATAGAACACGAGAAGTGCGTACGAATATTTTATAAGCTCCACTGTGGGAACCGAACATATGATGCGGGTGACACCATGAGTGGCCGCGAATTTTGACATGACAAACAAGCTAACGAATCCTACCTGGGACAGTGAACATGCAACTGGGTTTGCTTGGACTGGAATGGATGTGCAACACATCCGAAGAGTGTGGCGTGGTGTGGTGTGGCGCCATGCATGACGCATAGGCAATAACTTTGGTAAATAAAGGAGAGAGAAGAATCGTGTACAAACAATTCGTAAGTTCCGCTGCGGAAACTAAAATGCACAGCATGGGGTAAACATAGAATGGCAATGGTGAAAAGTATGCAATGTCTCTGATACAAAACGGTTATAAAGAGAAATGACTGATACAAAAACGGTTGTAAAATGCATGAAACAAATCCGATACAAATCGGAAGTAAGGAGTGTTGAACAAATCTGCTGTGAATTGATTGTAGAGTGTATGCAACTCCTTGCTGTGAAACCGAACACCTACCAGCCACCCATCCCCCCAGGCTAATCAAGTGCAGACAAGGCAGCAGGTGAGTTCAATTACCACCTCAATCTGCCAAAGTACCCATACAAAGAATATATGCTAATCTCCAAATGAATGAGACAGCAAGCATGGACACTGAATATACAAATAAATAGTTTGTTTGGCAGGAGGAAGTTACAAATGTACCAAGCTTGTAACTAAGATGTTAGAACATGAGCAACAATAACTCAGAGGCAGATTTTTACAAAAGAAATGCAGGATAGGAAGCATAACGAATTGCAAGATTGCACATGATACAAAAGGTTTGAATACAACCTGCGACAGTAAGCGGGAACCGCCGTCGAAGACCATGAACAGAGAAGCCGCAATGCACTTGCGATGTCGAATGCGATTGAATGCGCAGACTCACGGACATGAGGTGAGCTGGGAAGAGTCGGCCCAGTGACGTGTAGTACTGCACACTGAACCGACAAAGAGCGAGTGGGCTGCCTAAATACCCTCCGGGCTCCTCCCATAAACTCAGGCCACCATACTGGCCTTCTTATATATATATACAGTATATATATATATATATATATATATATATATATATATACATACACATATATTTACAACTTTCATGAGCTGAAGAATTGTGGTGAGTTGTGTTTATGATATATAGACTGTTCCGTACACTTCAGAGGGAGGATGTGTTAATTTTTTTGCCATAAGTGTCACTATTACATACAAGGTTCAATTCACCACCAACATCATGACACATATGCATCATTTCATCTTCTTTACCTTTATTTATACTTTCTTCTGCCTCAGAGAAAATATAAGTGCAATGGCGTGCAAAACTTAGCTGCAAACTATCCTATTTAAAGTTAACATGACAATTGTGTAATTAGTCTTCATATCAGGTCTTAGATAAGGGAAAGTACAAGGTAAATGTAGATACAAATGTGAATGACTTGTGGGATTTGCTTTTCTTGCTCTTCATTTTTATTTTCTAGGATTTTTGAATAATCATCATACTAATCAGCAGTTTATTGCATACTGTATATAGAGCTATTGTCCTCAGCCCCTGTCCCCTAAAAGTGCTCACAATCCATTGCCCAGTATATACATTTTAGTAAGAGACCAATATGCTATTGGTATGCTTTTGCATTGTGAGAGCAAGCTTGAGCACATAAAGAAAGCTCATGTAGTCATAGAAAGAACATACAAACTCCATAGTACATGAGATGGGATTTGATCCCAAGACCCAAAGCTACAGGGCAAATTGCTAACCACCTATTGCCTCTTTTGGGGATTTTTTGAATGTTATTATATGCCCCCTATTTTTCTTAGCACACTACTTCTACATTGTATTTCTACAAAATGCCTATTTTAATATTAGATTATCGTGTTTTCTGTTTATGCAACTGCTTTTACCATGCTACTTAAGTCTATTTTGCCATGCTTGGAACCATTCTACTCAAAGTGCTTGATTTATCAAGGCAAATAGGATGTTTACCTTGCAAGGGAATTTTCCCCAGAGCTTAGAGAAGGTGCTATCATATGCAAGGAAAATGTAAAAAAAATCAATACTGTTTGCACACAATTGATGATGGAAGTCAGCAGAGCTTCTCCTCATTTACTAAGCTCTAGGGAAAACTGTCTTGCAAAGTGCAAATTCCCCTGCAAAGTGAACAGTATATATACCTTTAGTAAATGAACCCAAACTGAACATGGCTTTCTCTGATCAATCCCGCTCTTACTTAAAGCAGGATTCCATCCGCAATTTTTTTTTAAAAGTCAGCCGCTACAAACACTGTAGCGGCTGACTTTTAATAAGGACACTTACCTGTCCTACTCGCCCGCTATGCCGGCCCCCGAGGCCGATCCCTCGATCCTGGCAGCTCCCGGCGCTGCCATCTTCACTAAGGGAAACATTTTCTACTGCTCATGCGTGAGTCTCGCAGTGTTTTCTGAATTGGCGGCTGCTCTCTGGGATACACACAGTTTCCAGAAGGCAGCGCAACCCATCCCCCATAAGACACCGCGAGTAGACAAGGAAGAAGACCTCCCGAGGATTAGGAAGAGGCAGATTAGGAACATCTGCATAGCAACCGCCTTTTCTGGTGAGTAAAAGTTTTTTGCAGGATTTTTGTGTATTTTCTTTTTTAGGGTGAAACTCCACTTTAAGTTATTTAGTATAGAATTAATTTTTGGTTTTGTAAGGTCATAGGATTTTTTAAGGTCATCCAATTCAAACAGTTAAAATAGAATGATTTTTTTTTTTTATGTAAAAAAAATATAAAACATTTTACTTATACATTCAGGCCTAGTTTAGACAATTTCAGCTATGTAAGTCATACAATTAGTTTTGTGACTATTGTTTGTTATGTGCATTTATTTAAACTTAGATCTAATTGTCTGAATTAGGCCTGAATATATAAGTTAGCCCCCGTTTACACAACGGTGAGACTTGTCATGCATTTTGACAATTTCAAGTTGCATAACGAGTCGCACCTTATTGTCAGCAATGGAACAGTTCAAATTGGTGCGACTCTGAATTGTGGTGCAGCATTGATTGTAGAAAAAGGTCCCTGCACCTGCATGAAGTGGCATAGATGTCAAGTGAAGTAGCATGATTTAAAAGTAGCATCAATGTGAGCCATGGTTAGAATTATATTTTTCAAGGCACTGTATCTGATATATTGTAATATCTCTATAATGTTCAGTAATATTACAATGCCCCATTCCTTTTCCTGCATGTTTTTGAGTTTGTAACACTGAAAATTTTCCTCCACAGAATTATGAACTTTTATATTACTTTTAAAATTCCTGTTTTTAAATTTGGTTTCAATCTAAGTAATGGTTATTTCACTGCTTGCTCTTTTTACTTTTTTCCTTACAATATTTTCAACTTTTTTATTAATAAGATTGCAGTAACGGTATTCTATTTTGCAAGAATGTGATAAACAGAGGCAACAATTCTTTCTTGAAATGAATAATGAAAATACAAAGCAATGTCTGGAAGATGAAAAAATGTAGAGCTGAACTTTTATGTGTATTGTAAAACATGAATTATAGTTAAACATGAAAAGGTAAGCTGTATAGGCGCTGACAAAAATCAGTAATAGATTCCTGAGTAGGTTAGGTCTATTGGAGATTGAGAGAAATGTTGGATCTCAGGCATGCAATATTAAATGTTCTAGTTAATTCCATAAGGAAGTCATAAAATCATGTATAATGATTTTTTAACAACTATCTTATCAGGTATGAAAAGCTTTTACTTGTATAAATCAGAAGTTATAAGAAGTAGATTGAGTTGTTTCTGGATGCCATTATGTCACTAGCCATAGGTGATGTGCTAGATGTTGCCACTAATATGACAACTTCTTTAGCTGTGACCATGTTCAATACGGAGCAATAATTGACATTTGTAGAAATTATAGTTCTTGGTGTTGAAGACTAGAGATAATCTTCAACAGAGATAAAAATAGTTTTGAAGACTGTACTTGTCCATAGTGTGCTAATGTGAGAATACATTTTGGAAAAAGCTTGCAGATTACGTTTTACCCTACAACCATATCCCTATCAGTGGCCAATGGGAGATGACATTAAGTATAGCTTTTTCTCAAATGCTTAAACGTATAGATGGTAGAGAAATGTGGTGATCCAGGAGCACCCTGAATGAGAGCCATTGCCCCTTGGAGTTTAAAGTTCCAACAGAAATGGCTTGTATATTTTATATGAAATCTCCATGGTCATTGCATTGAAGCTGTTCTAGACATGCTTGCACCTGGATGTCACATCACATCTGTTCTAGAAGCATATTGCAATACCATGAAAAAGTAGAACTACAATTTAAGCTTGCCAAAAATCACATTACTAATATTTGCAAAATGTAAATGAGTTCAAGCTATGCAATATTGCTTTTGTTAACTGTTGGTAAAATGATTTTACCAAAGAAAACAATATTTTACATCTAAACTCCAGGAAAGATATAAAACATAAATTAATACTCTTATGTACTAATAAAAAAACATTCAATAAATGTTTAAATGCAACTAGTATAGGTTTCTAAAATTAATTTGATATTAGCTTCTTGTAACCCCATGTACAGCGGTACACCCTGTACAGCATAGGTATGGACAGCACTTGGAGTCAGTCAGTTATGCTTCAAGCAGATGTACTGACAAGGAATATTTTCAGAGGAGGAAAGAGGACACAAAGGACCTCATTAGTATGCTGCTGCCTCTGCACAGTCCATTCACAGTCTGGGGGTTAGTAGTAGGGCAGTAAAGAAAAGTCACATCACTAGCCTGGTTTTACTGTGTGTTAGGGTTCTGTAAGACATAGGATTAAATAGACAGAGATGCAAATTTTTGGTAAGCAAAAAAGTTCACAGACTGTGTAGTTACCTGTTTACCTGGATTGCTTGGAAGTAGCATAATATATTTTAGGCCTGCTTAACAGCCATTTTTTTAGACACACAAAATACGCCTGACAATCATTTATAGTTAACATAAATATATTCAGCACAGTGGCTAGCACTTCTGCCTGGCAGCACTGGGGTTGTTTGTTTGAATCCATCCCAACCACGGCACCACCAGCATGGAGTTTGCATGTTCTCCCTGTGCCTCTATGGGTTTCATCCCACACTCCAAAGACATGCTGGTAGGTTAATTGGATCCTGTCTAAATTGGCCCTAGTGTATGAATGTGAGTTAGGGGACCTTAGATTGTAAGCTTGGTAGCTGTGATTTGCCCTGTCTGTACCATGTGATCAATGTGACCCATCAGAGATAGCAACACAATTGTATACAATGAATGGCATGAATCAAAGCCATGCATTGTTTCCAATTGTCATGTGATCTGCTATGATTCATCACAGCAATCACATGGTACCAGCAGTGGACCAGTACACTGATCAGTCATCGGCTGTGTCATACAGAATAACAAAGGTCCCACCCCATCATTTGACAATAGGACAGATAGGAAGTGGTTAATAATGAGGTCTGGGGGGAGTATATTGGCGCTTGGTGAGAGATTATGATAATAAAGTCCAGTGCTTAGGGGTGGCTTGGACCCTGGAAAAGTTTATTTCAGGCTTGAATGGGTTAGGAACAGGTTTGATGAATTAGGGATGTATATAGCTCTCTAGAGGTGCAGCCAGCTTTGATCACAGCCTGAAGAAGGAGCATGCATTCTCTGAACGTGCGCCTGCTGGCCTTGTTTCCCACATCCAGTGATGTCACAGCTGACGGGGAGATGACTGCCAGCTTGACTCGTAGCCTTGGAAACCCCTGCAGCTAGCGAGACTGCAGCAGCACCCCACACCGCCGGCTATCTGGATCAGGACTACACAGCGAGCCCCCCCTTGTGACTAGCCTTGTTAACCCTTATCCAGTAAGTTCATTTTTTTTTGTTATCTTAATAAATTAGTCATTAATCATTTTAATAAACTGCACCCAGATGAGTACCACTGTTCTGCACATTAATAATGAGGTCTGCCTACCAGGTGACATCTGGACCTAGGAATTGGGTTTTATCCCACCTAAAGCTCTACAAAGACTCTGGGCTACAGGAACTGGAACAGAACTTGTTACTATTCGAAGAAAAAAAGAAAGGAGTTTCTCCATAGCAGCCACAAACCATGGTGCGCTTCACTAAGTGTATATGAGAAACCTAGGTGACACATACACACCATCCACAATCCCTGGCAGCCACTGCCTCATAGTATTCTATATGGATAAAATAAAATAAATGAAGCAACAGCATTGTGGTATTAAGAATATTGTAGAAGGCATGTAGAATAGATAGAAAATTATACATTTTTATATTTATTTCTAAATTATTTTGTGTCGGGACTGAAATAAGGAAAACATATTTAAAAATGAAGTACAGAGTAAAAGGTTACAGATATTTGATGCAAACTTTGTATACTTTCTTTCTCTATCAGCTTTACCAATTACTAGCGGAGAGGAGAAATATGAATAAATAAATTGTCTCTGTGAGGTATCTTCCACAAAAGTAGTACTTAAAGCTGAACTTCGGCCATAAAAACCTAATTATATTTCAATAAAAACAAAGAGATGCTCTGTATGGCTGTACACCTTGTGGACTTTATGTATCAAATTCAGGTACTAAAATATAAAATCACAGTGAAGGAAGGAAAGATATTTGACAAGTTTAGTGCTATATTCCTCACTAGCCACAAAGAATAGAAATACACTAGTTTTTACCTCAGGTCTGTGTCCATATAGCATAAAGCCTGTGCACAGACCTGAGCTGGGAGAGGGACCCAACAGGGCCACCCAATACAGGCTTCTTTTAGAAAACTACAGGAAGGGGGCAGGCATTTTTTTTATATTATTACATTTTATTAGTATTTAACATATAAACACACATCATGTTACATATATTCACATTTATCAAAAAGAGAATGCTTATCAACATCAAATATATCCCCTCCCACAACAGAAAGAAAAAAAAAAGACAAATAAATAAATACATTCCCCTCCTTTTTGGGATTGGAGCACCTGGTACAGACAGAGTCTGAAGTTTTAATATGTATCGGCTCGTGGATGTTTTACTTTACTTCACTACCTAAATGTGAGTTTTTTTATTTGTTTTTATTAAATGTATCCATTATATGGAGTAACGCTATGGTCTCTCTTTCGCTCTTCTTAATGCTCCCATGATATATTGAGCTTTGCCATTTGGACGTTTGAGGATCAGATTCGCTCCTCCCTGTATAGCTGACACTCTGAGGGGGAATACGAGTTTGACACTTGTGGATTTATGCCCACTGTCCTTTAATTCATGTGAGTGCATTTTCTCATATCTCTACACGTTTGAGGTACCCCCACAGTGTCACGCTATATGCATTGCATATATCTTCTCTTTTCCATGACACACATTGGCCACTGAGAGCTGTCCTGGGAGTCAGGAGGAGGTGTTCACCAGTCTATTCATGCAGCTGCGATCAGTATCTCTGTTAGCTGTTTGGACAAACAGCCGTGAGGTGAGCTGCTAGCACACTCAGAGGTGTGATCACTGAAGATTTCATTTTTGCACACTGCATCTTGGGTGAAGGTGTTTTATCTAGACACTGTTCCGTGGAGGAATTACTTTTTTGCACTTTTTTTATACTAGTTTTGGTGTTTGTATATGTAGTAGCAATTTTACTATGTATTTTCACTGTTAAACCTTTACAGGATTATAGGTGTTTGTTCACTTTCATCTGTATTGTTCATTTTAGTATCATCAGATACCCCTTTTCTTTCACTGTTTAGTTCACCCACGATCCCTTTACTTCCCATTCCCTTTCACTTCCCCTTCCCATTCCCTCCCCCACAGTGCAGCTACCATACTCTACATTATTATCATCACTTTTTCTGTTAGGATCAGATCCACAGGTGCTGTTGCAGTTCTCTCCCCCCAGTCCATTACACAACGCCAGAGTTCTCTATTTTTATATTATTCCCCTCCTCCCGTTACACCCCCCCCCCCCAAAGTGCTTTGAGCTTGTGCATTACATCACCCCTTTTTACAATATCCCTTTCTTATTCATTCCCCTTCAAAAAATCTTCACTATACCCCTAAGGAAAAAATAATTAAGAGGCTTAGGTGAGCCATATTAATACCACTCTTAAACTACTCCAAAATATATATAAGTACAAGGCTTCTATGGGCCATATTGCCATCTTATCTATCTAAAGTAAATACTTCCCTCTCTCTTATTCCTTATACCATGGCTAACCCAGCTACCCCTCCTCCTCAGTGCTCAGTGTCCCCACTTTCATACCCTTCCCCCTATATCTCCCCTTAGGGACAATATCTTCTTCCACCAATCAAAGATCATGTGTTACATACTGTACCCCTACACATATGAGCATGGAGAGAGGGAAGAAGGACAGAGGGAAAAGAGGCAAAAGACCATTCACCTTGTTCAAGGAGAGAGAGCACAGCAGTGACCAGTCTTAATTAAAGGAAGCTCTTGAGCAGAGGCAAAATTTCATACTGTACCAATCTAGGAATACACAAAGCACACCAAAATTTAGGTAAGACTATAGATGCCTCTTGTATTTAGAAAATAGTTTATCCCAGAGTTCAGCTTTAACTTTAGTCATTAGGGCTCCATCACAATGTATGTTCCTAAAGCCTGGTACACACTGATAGTTTTTTTTGTCCGTTCAGCTAGCAGGCTGAATGAAAAAGAAACTGAGGAGCTCACTGAACTAACTATGCAATATTAATACAATGATCACCCAGCTAAGCTATTGTATTCTAACAAGTGGACTGCCCCCCCCCACTAGAATACACCAGTCAGCGAGCGATGATCAGATGCCTATCAGCTGCTGTTTTTCCAGCATATTCCACAGAAGCCAGATGTTGCCGAACACACAGGCTGAATGTTGTTCGGTTTCTATTGAACAGGCCAATACTGGCTGATATTTAACCCATGTGTACTAGACTTTTGCTTTTTTTACAAACGCATTGCCACCAAGCACTATATTGTGCCCTTATTACCATAGAGCTCTATATTATGCCCCTACCTGACAATGGGCTCATGATACACTGTCTATGGGGCCATAAGGACCAAAATTGGGCACAACACATCTAAAAGAAAGTAAAACACTTATTTTTTCTTTTCATCTGATGGAGGCATAGAAATATATAGCACACATTATTGGAGTGAAGCAAGTGGCTTTTTAGTATAACTATAGTATTTGAGTTCCACCAATTTTGATCTCCACATTTACATAAGAAAGAATGAACAGAAGACTAAATATAAAAGGACTGATGCATGGTTCAAACACTGGAGGGTTGTTTACTAAAGGCAAAGAGGGTGCTCACTTTGCAAGAACAAGAAAAATGTATTTTAGCTTTGTGACTGTGGTGATAATTTATTTTGAAAAGAATACCCAATCACATGCAAGCAAAAATTCAAAAATGCATTTTTTTGAGTTTCACCTCAGGTAAGGGAAGCTTAGGGAAACAAAGGGAAAGTTTGCTTGAAAAGTAAACAGCCTACTTTTTGAGGATGCCTATTTAGGAAAAAACACGTTGTGTGGAGCTTCTTTGTGATGTCAACTGTATATACTCTTTACCGTTTGTTCCTACTAAACATGTGAGTACAATACATTTTAAATAAATTCATGTTTTAAGCTGTACTGTACTAAGACTTTGTTTAATTTGGTCATTATCTATGGATTCGAGTGTGAGCTAAGGAGACAGATATCCTCTGTTGTTATCATAATGGAGATGATTACCATTAAACCTAATTTTATTATTATTATTCAATGAGCTCTGTGGTCTTTTCTCTGTTAAGAGGCTGCGGATGGGGGAGCAGCACCTGAACACTGGAAGCATTTATATTCGTTTGAATGTCACTTAAAGCACCTTGAGTCACTGGTAAACTTTTGAAATCATTTCTAGACTTTTGGCACATATGTATTTATGCTTTGCTCTTATTATTCCTGTTTATGTTTGCTGGTTTTGTTTCACATTGTGATTGCATTTATACATAGGGGACATGTACACTTATTTTTGTTTTATTTTATTGAACAGCCTATTTGCCTTAATAAATCATTCCCTTGAAAAGAATGCCTTTAATACATTTTTAAAGGGTAATCGGTTGAATGCCAGTTGTACAGTGTCAGTATTCCACTTGTATCATCAACCCATACTGTTTATTGGAGCTGGGAGTCAATGTTTTAAAATAAGAAGTTATTCAGAAACGTTGTCTCTGCTTCTGGCTTTCTCATATTAAACAATCCATTCTTAAAGGAGTAGATGGTATAAATAGGAATTCTCACTACAGCTTCTGGAAAAGGTGTAATTTAGGCCATAAAACTGTGCATGAGCAGCTTGCTACACAGGAAAGAAATAGTTGACTTGTCAGTGAAGTTGGGTGAGGTGTGTGAATAGAAAGTCTTGGAAACTACAGCTGGTTGAGGGCCAATGATCGCCTGTTTAGTGTATGATCAGGCCCTATATGTTAGGCACCTTTCACACGGACGGCTGTTCTGCCGCAGTTAAAAGCATGTTTTGTTATTTTGAAATTGAGAGAATTCTGGCATAGCGTTCACTTGCAGTTGTACATTGTGATTAGCTGTGTTTACATGCGTTTATGTGCGGCTGCATTTAGCCGTGTTTAGCTGCGTTGGAACATTCTTGCTATTTCTGTTTCACTGTTCCATTACTTTCTGTTGTTTTTCTTTCCTTGTTGCCGCTGCTATCTGCAGATGACATGGTACACTGCAGATAGCTGCAGATAGCTGCATTAAATTGTTCCTGGACGCAGTCAAATCTATTTTTTCTATCCGCACCAAACCTCATGTAATGAAACTGTTGCTAAACGCAGTGTGTGAATGTAGACATAGGAAAGCATTGTCTGAGTTTATCTGTGGTAGATAACTTGATCTATTCGCAGCTAAAAGCTGAAATCTATTCGCCCGTATAAAGGGGCCTTAGATCTGTTAATCTTAGACACTACTCCTAGTAGTATTAATATAAAAATATTGTGTAGTGCTCGTAAAATACCTAACCACCCTTACTGAGTACTTATCTACCTTTACATACAATTCAAACACATACAAAGTACAATCAACTCCAAAAGTGCAATGTGCTGTAAACCATAAAATGAATAAAATGGGTGGTCCCTTTAAGAACCCTTCATGTAGTTCTCCAATATATTACACTTGAAAACCCAAAGTGCTAGTACAAATTCAACAACTGTGCCAGAACACACACTGACACATAAAAAGTCCATAATTGTGCATAAAACTTTATAAAAAAATCAGTTGTGCTTTACACTTATTAAATGTACTCCCGTGCATCTTGCTGGTAGGGACTCAATCCATCTCTACAATGAAACCACCTACATAGAAAATTACCTCTTTTGGTGGACCCCCCCTTTTTTTAGGGAAGATCCGTCACAGCTCTGTTTGTTTTCTTCTCATGCAGATTCTGTGTAATGAGGCACTCAACTGTTCCTCGGTTGTTCTCACCATACAGCTTATTTAACTAGTCCGGTCAGAACTCCCAAGCAAATATTTATTTAAAAACCATATGATATAATGCACACACATTTTGCCAGTTACTTTGACAGCGGCCTCAGAAAAATTTGGAAAATCGTGCCGTGATTTTGTAGCGGTTTTGCCCCGGTTTGTGTTTTCCCCACGGCCGGCAGTCAAAACATTCCTATCCTAAAAATTTTTGTCCGTGTTCAGGAGAGGGAGGGTTAAGGAGGTTGAAGTTCACCTAACTGCAGCAGTTCCTTTACTTTGCTAAAAGCCTATGTGTACATTGACACATAGGGGTTGATTTACTAAAACTGCAGGGTGCAAAATTTGGTGCAGCTCTGCAGAGAAACCAATCAGCTTCCAGGTTTTTTGGTCAAAGCTTAATTGAACAAGCTGCAGTTAGACCTGATTGGCTATCATGCACAGCTGCACCAGATTTTGCACTCTACAGTTTTAGTAAATTTACCCCATAGCCTTTGATAGAGTTGAGTTTGGAAACTTTTGCAAAAAAAAAAAACACCAAAAGCTCCTAAAATCAAGTTTAGGAGCTGCTAGTGTACATGAAGCCTTGTGGCTAGACAAAATCCTTCTCAGCCTTTCGAGTATGATTCTAAAATACTGCCCCTTCTCCCTAGTTTCCCAAGAACTTTCTCAGAATCTTTAAGAAACACAGGGCCAGATTCAGAGAGCCATTACGCCTGTCTAACTGGTGTTAGACTGGAGTAATTTCAAATTACGCGCGTTTTCTAGCTAGTCGAAAACCTCAAACCATGAATAGACGGCTGCGGGCTTCAATTCGACTGGATTACGTGTTTGTACGCCTTCAGGTCTACGCTGCAATAAAATTGCGGCCACTGGGTGGACTTCCAGTCGTTTTCTGCGTCGGGGTATGCAAATGAGCTTTTGCCGACGATCCCCGAAATTACGATCTTCAATCGCAATCTCTTACGGCACCTTTAGTCATCTTTTATTTGCGTAACACTATACCAGCTTTTTGCTGCTCTAATATTAGACAGCCCATGTTAAGTATGGCCGTCGTTCCCGCGTCGAATTTCTACGTTTTCCGACGTCTTTTATTATTTTTAACGTAAGTCGTCCGGGAATAGGAATGTTCGTAAACGCCGCTACTCAAACAACCAATGACGTAACGACGTGATTTCGCGCAATGCACGGTGGGAAATTTCTGAACGGAGCATGCGCAGTTCGATCGCCGCGGGGACGCGCTTAATTTAAATGCTTCACGCCCCCCAATCGCGTATTTCGATTACGCGGCGAGAAATAGACTACGCCGCCGTAGCATATGGGCAAAAATCTACCAGGATTCGGTGTAGAGCCTGGTAAAATACGGCAGCGTAGAGTATTTCGATTACGCAGCGGAATATTAAGTGTATGTGAATCTACCCCACAGATTTTATTTATTGATTTTGGTATAGCAACTGGTGAGGTAATGCAGGGATATTTTTCCATTTATTTCCTAATAGGATAAGTGTGTTTTAGAGTGTCTGTCTTGCCTTCCAGTGTTATCGTATTAGGACCGACACTGCAGTCCCCACTACAAACAGAGTGAACATTATCAAAGTCCTGAAGAAGGGGGAGTTACAAACCCTTAAAATATGTTGGATACATTTTATGTCATACACTAATGAATTTTTAGAGATAACGTCATAATAAACACGACGCTATTATATTCCAGAATATAAAAGGTTTTATATATATATTTAGTTAGTAGGTCAGATTGAAAGGATCAATAAACAATACATTACACATAATAAAATAGTGAGATTGGGGACAAAAAAAAAAAAACAAGGAAAATAATATTTTACAATATCTGTTTTTAAAAGGGTTAGTCCACCTAATCAGAAACAAATCTAAATGTGAACTGACACCATACACCCTCCCCAACCCCCATTCTCTATTACAATGTAATAATCGAAAAAATGTGCTTCAATCATCCTGACACTATAACAACCATGGTGCCGGGATGATTGAAGCGCTAACACCAGGTGTTCCCACCAAAAGAAAGCTCTATTTGTGGGGAAAAAGGGACGTCAATTTTATTTGGGAGCCATGTCGCACGACCGCGCAATTGTCAGTTAAAGCTTCGCAGTGCCGGAAGCTGAAATTTCACCTCGGCAGGAGGGGGGAATATGTGCCCAGTAAGCAAGTGGTTAAAATCATACATGCTGAAGAAAAAATGTATTATGCTCTGCAGGTGGAATCTAACCCAATTTCTAATTCTACAATGCTCTATTTATGCTTGCTAATAGCCTCTATGCTACCTTAAGGCTCCATTCACACTTGTGCGACTTGTCATGCAACTTTGGACATCAGAGTTGCATGACAAGTTGTTCCCCAGGTTTTCCAATGATAACTATTCATATATCCATGACCTAAAGTTGCAGCGACTTCAAAGTAGTTCATGCACTGCTTTGGTCCAACTTTCATGCAAGTTTAAGGCCAAGGACTTCAATGTTAAACCTCAGAAGTTGCATGAAAGTTGTACCTGGATGTATAAAGTTGTACCTAAATTGTACCTGAATACAATGCAATAGTTGTGCATTGTCACTGGTCGAAGTCGAATCCAAGTTGCGTCAAAGTCACGTCAAAGTTGCATACAAGTGTGAATGGAGCCTATGTCTGAACATTACTTCCGCTAATTGGGAATAAGTACCAGTTCACACACTTAGCCACCTGACAAGCCGCGCTCCTTGCAGTGCAATGGAACCGTTTTAATAGGAGTGACTCAATTTGCTCCGACTTGCATTGACTTCTATTAAAGAAGAAGAAGTTGTTGGACGACTTTGAAGCCGCCCTGTGTGAACTGACACTTATGCATGCAGGTGCCTTAGTGTAATGTATACTCATCCATTCTTGATGTGTATTATTTGCTCCTAAAAATGAGGTGTTTTGTCTTTGTTTTTAACAAAATGTCTATGTATCATAAGGCAGTCACATATTATACAAAGTTTAGCTGCAAATGGTTACAACTAACTACTTTTTTGCTGCCATTCCTGTCAATTTGTATGAACATATAATCTATAACAAGGAATATGACCTGTATAAATTACATTTAATTCACATATACAGTAGGTGACTGGGATATTGTGTCAATCTCGCTCCCTTTCTCGGCGAGATTGAGCACTTGCGAGCCCCATCGTGGGAGCCAGCGCCGAGCTGGCTTGCCGCGATGGAGACAAAGCCGTCATAGAAGCGACGGGGATCCGACGCGGATTCCTGCCAATTCTACACGTGGGCGGAGTTTGTTATGAATCCTGAGAAGGAAGTCCCCGCCGGATTTTAAATAAAAATCCGGCATGGGTCCCCCCCTCAGGAGCATAACGGGGCCAGTGCGCAGTGTGCCCCCTGCCCCAGAGCACCTGACCCCCCATGTTGAGGGCATGCTGCCCGTATGGCTCAGGAGGGGGGGGGGGGCGCTCGCTCGCCCCCACTCCCTTCCTGACCGGCCAGGCGGCGTGCTTTGGATACGGGTCTGGTATGGATTGTGGGGGGACCCCCACGCCGTTTTTTCGGCGTAGGGGGGGGTCTCCTTACAACCCATACCAGACCTAAGGGCCCGTTATGCTCCTGAGGGGGGACCCATGCCGGATTTTTATTTAAAATCCGGCGGGGACTTCCTTCTCAGGATTCATAACAAACTCTACTCCGCCCACGTGTAGAATTGGCGGGAATCCGTGTCGGATCCCCGTCGCTTCTATGACGCACTCGCTGGAATGTGCTTTTACTATTCCAGTGAGTGCGAGATATCGGCAGCCTGTCGCCGAGAATCAGCGCGATGCTGTCGTGTTAAAAACACATTCTCGGCGGCAGGCACTGTAAGATAGATATTCTCTGTTCTTCCATCAAGGTCAAAATTTTGCAAGTAAATATTACCTAAAGCAATAAAGTCTCATGTACAGCCCCTCTCAAACACTTCATGCCGTGTATTTTAGAATAAATGTGTTAATCTATGCTAATCTGATTCAACACTCTTCAAACAATTACATTTATTTTTCATCTCACTTGGCGCCTTGTCTGCTCACAAATAGACTGTACCGCGCATGATTTTTTTGCAATGGCAGGCAGCTGGAACGCAAATATAAAAAAAAGACAATTTAATTTAATTTTTCCATTTCAGAACTCTGAAATATGTTTGAACAATCCATTATGTTTTATGTTCAATTTCCATAATATTATATTGGTAAAGTAATACTACACTGTGCGTATGACCTTATCTTCTTAAGTGATTCAGAGTTAAATTTTCACGTGAAGGGTAACACTTATAATAATTTATTGCAAAAGAAAAAATGGGTTTCTGTAGAAAAATCAATAATGAAAATGAAGAATAGAATGGCCTGTTAAATGAATACTAATGCCTTTAAAAAGTTCAACTAGAAGCATTTGATAGCACTACGAAATAATTGTATTTCTAATATGTTTTTAGGTTTCTTAAGTCATATTTTAATAAAATTGTTCAGTAACAGTGTAACTGGATGCATTTTCCATAAATTTTCCTATCATAAAACTTATTGGTGGTAAATGTTTGGTGCTATCCTGTAATTTTGTGGCTGTAAAAAATAATATTGGGTAACTGTTTAATCAGTGTTTAAAAGAGAAGTACAGCCAAAGCTTGTTTGGAGTGCAGTTCATTCTGCATTTGTGTGATCTGTTTTCAGCAGCCAGTGGGCTGAAGCCTGCTGTTGGCTGATGTCACAGTGTCGATCCAGGATGGTGAAAGATAGCGACCATATGGCGAACACCAAGGTTCTCAGTGATAGAGATGGTGAGGAACCGATGCTGCATCCAGCTAGGTAAGTATGATTACATTTAAAACAATGCCATACTTCTCTTTTAAAGAGAAATATTTACTTTTAGTTAGCCCGGGTCAGTTAAAGGCCCTGGTGTGCCCAAGCAAATATCTAGTAGACAGTCCCCATCCCATCTTTTCATTTCTACAACACAGAAATCATAATAATACCAATACAGAAACAGAGAGAGTTACCAGGAATGTGGTCCATAGTTCTCACCATGCACACTGTGACAGACTCAGATTCTCCTATGTCTAGGGTCACCTTATGTCCAATAGGGCCATAGGGTGACTAAGAAATCATAATTCATGTATTGCAGAAGATGGGACATTACTGACAGTTCATTGCAGTAGATACTGGACATATTACAAGTGGTTTATTTTGTCCTGACTAGGTCAATAGGACAATGACCCTTCAATGCTTAGCTCAGGCTATTGAAATGCTAAGTGGACCCGACTTGTGAAATACCTTTTCATTGTGTTCTGCAGGTGAATAGCTGTTGTCAGAGACAGGACGTCTCTGGGAGATAATTACCTCAACTAAATGTCTGGATACTGATTAGTGATTAGCTCAAGGGGATGTCATTATCTGAAAGTATGTGATTGACGACCCCCATGGTGTGAAGGGGGCGGAGAGTTCCATTGTTCCTGTAACAGCTTGTAACTAGATATAAACCAGCAGAATGTACCATTAAAGCATTCTATACTTAGCACACATACAAGTCTCGTCTCGTTGTGTGTTTCAAGGCAGCTGAAATATCCGGTATCTATGTCGAGACTATGGGAAGCAGTATCTGACAGAAGCATTCGCTCTGGATGCGGGGACCTTCCGTGACACACAGTATTATTTCTTACTTTACCATGTTGTATGCTGAGAAAGAGGCCTAGAAAAAGCATTAAGTTAAATCATATGGTGGTCTGGTGTTTTTTTAATTAAGTGTATGCAATGGTGGAATTTCTCATTTTTATCAAAACAGCAGACCCTTTTGTGCACTGTACAAGTGATATTGATCCCAGAACTATACAGATACCCCCTCTTTGGCCTGTAACTGAACACACATCTCCCTGCTCTAGGTATGCCTAATATGTTGATAGGGTTCCAATTTCAAACACTTTATTTTAATGTTTAAGGTTGTTTTCTTTTCTTTTGTTCAACAACACTATAGCAGTAAAGATGAACTGATGATAAACATTTTATACTTTCACATGAGCCTGATGGAGGGAATTTTCCCATCCTGACCTGAGGCAATGGACTATTCTGTAAAAAACAGCACTGTATTTATTTAATTGGTGCTCAGAGTGACACAAGAACAGCAAATGTTTTGTTGTTTGTTTCAGATGACAAATTTATATTGATCATTCGGTAATATTTGAGCATCAATTGGCACATTTTCTTCCCAATGGATAAATTATTCTTACCTTGCTTCAAGACCTTTTCTGCATTCTTCATTCTCAAATTAATTATTGGCTAATCTGTAATTATTGCAGAATGGAAAACCTTTATCACAAGAGTCACTTTGTGAAAGGAAAAAAATAAAATTTCCCTTTCAAAATGTTTACAACATATTCTTGCTACACATGGCATTTTATTATTAAGTCATTACAATTTACCTTTTCATTTCAATCTACTACTGCTATGATTTTTATGACCTAAAACTGCAAATACATTTAATTTTTGCTTCCTTACTATACGAGAACCTGGGGGCATATTGTACTCTGTGTATAGAACGTCCACAGAAATTTCATGTATTGCTTATGTCTTTTGGCTTAATAATTTCTTGAGAATTTAGCACAAAGCTAAAAGCCTGATTAGAGGCAGTCACCCCAATAGGTGGTTCACTTGTGCTGAGAAACTTTCTAAGACTTCAAAAATGGATACAGTTTTGTTCTTATTACCCCTCAGGTGCAGATAATAAGAAAGGACATGTTAATGCAAAAATCTATTTCTTATTAATGTTTGCCAAAATCTGTGCATTGCATTTCTTGCAATCAATCCAAGAACAGTTTCACTTTAGCCACTTAAGGACGGGAAGGATTTGCCCCTTATTGACCAGGCCATATTTTTTGCGATACGGCAATGTGTCACGTTATCTGACAATTGCGTGGTCGTGCTAGGCTGTACCCAAACAAAATTAATGTCCTTTTTTCCCCACAAATAGAGCTTTCTTTTGATGGTATTTGATCACTTCAGATTTTATTTTAACCACTTGAGACCCGGACCAATATGCTGCCAAATGACCCAAGGGGTTTTTGCGATTCGGCACTGCGTTGCTTTAACATACAATTGCGCGGTCGTGCAACGTGGCTCCTAAACAAAATTTGCGTCCTTTTTTTTCCCACAAATAGAGCTTTCTTTTGGTGGTATTTGATCACCTTTGCGATTTTTATTTTTTGCGCTATATACAAAAATAGAGCGTCATTTTTGAAAAAAAATCGATATTTTTTACTTTTTGTTATAAGAAAAATCAATAAACTAAATTTTAGTCAAACATTTAGGCCAAAATTTATTTAGCCACATGTCTTTAGTAAAAAAAAAAATCGCAATAAAAAAAAATTAGCTACCTAGCGGGAACAGCAACACTAATACAGCGATTAGAAAAATGATCGCTTAGTGATGCTGGCAATAGGGAGTGAAAGGGTTAACTAGGGCGGTGATCAAGGGGTTAAAACTTTATTAGGGGGGTAGGGGGGCTACCCAGGACCTAACACTAACTGCCTGTCACACTGCCTGTCACACTGACACTAAATACAGTAATCATACATGTATGATTACTGCATTCAGTGACACTGTGACAGGGGGAGGGGGGGGGTTAAATGTGACTATGTGTAGTGTTAGTGCAGTGTAGTGTTAGTGCAGACTTACTTGTCATGTGAGCTCTCCTCAGCGGTGGTTAAAAAAAACGCCGAGGGAGAGATCACATCGCTTCCTCCTTCCTGTGTTTACACAGGAGGAGGAAGTGACAGGGCGGGCGGGCGCGCTCATTGGGTGGGAGCGATCCGGAGGGGGCGGACAAAAATGAATAGCCGCCCCCTCTTGTCGGATCGCTCCTACAGCCGCGCGGACCGCCGCATGTATGGGGGGGGGTCCGATCGGACCCCCAAACCCCCCCAAGGCACCAACGTATATATACGTTGATGTGCCTGTCGGTGCCATTCTGCCGACGTAAATGTACATGCGGCGGTCCTTAAGTGGTTAAAAGAAAGACAATTCTGCTATAGTAAATATCCAAAAAACAAACAAAAAATAAAAAAATCTCTTCCTCTGTTTAGGCCGATATGGATTCTTCTACATGTTTTTGATACAAAAAATTGCAATAAGCATATATTGTTTAGTTTGTGCAAAATGTATACCACCTACAAAATAGGGCAAAGACTTATGGCATTATTTTTATTATAATATTTTTTTACAAGTAATGGCAGTGATCAGGGATTTTTAGTGGGACTATGACATTGCGGCAGACAGATCAGACACGTTTGACACTTTTTTGGGACCATTGACATTCATACAGCCATCAAAGCTAAAAATAGCCACTGATTATTGTATAAATGTCATTGTCAGGGAAGGGGTTAACACTAGGGGACAATCAAGGGGTTAAATGTGTGTCCTAGAGAATTTTTCTAACTGTGGGTGGATAGGACTGCTTGGAGGAGAAGACTGATCGGTGTTCATAACCAGTATGAACAGCAGATCTGTCTCCTCACTCCTGACAGAACAGAGATCTGTCTATTCACATTGACAGATCTCTGTTCTGTCTCTCTCAGGAGCTATCGCGCGATCCCCTAGTGCTCTTAAAGTGTCCAATGTACAGCGACGGCGTTTTGGACCCAGGGGAGCCAACCTGCTGCAGTATAACTGTAGCAGCTGGTCCTTAATTGGTTAAACATCTTTTAGCACATTTCAAATACTTCCTGAATTTTCTAAACTTTTTTTATTATTATAAACTTTTTATCAGTAGTGACTTTGAAGAGTACATAACAATTTAGAGTAAATGGGTAGACATCAAGCACTACTCACTGTGTGATTATCTGATATCTGAAACAGCTTTCTCATCATTTTCATAAAGCAGTAAGACCACTATATTGTAAAACTATAGCATTGTAAAAGGCACATGCTGGTAAAAAGTGGTGAAAAATCAACATTATTTGTCAAGGTATTATTATTATTATACAGGATTTATATAGCGCCAACAGTCTGCGCAGCGCTTTACAACATGGGGAAAACAGTACAGTTACAATACAATTTAGGAGCGATCAGAGGGCCCTGCTGGTTAAAGCTTACAATCTAAAAGGTATTTATTATTTACAAAACTGTTGCATTAAAACATGTTCTATAACTGCCTGAATCTTTTTTTTTTTATTATCTTCTCGATATCTATTGAAGCAATGTGCTGACCATTCTTTTATATAGTGCAGATTAGGACAGGAGCACAGGGATGACCCTAGCATTGTAATAGCTCTTTTTTTCGAAACTGCTGGGGAGTGTCATACAATCGAAAGCCTTGCTGATTTTAAGTAACCTTCTTTTTACCATATAAAGTTGGTGAAGTTTTGGATGTGATGGTCATCATTTTTACCTACCTTTGTAAATGTAACATGCATGATTGTCACTAAAGTAGTATTGCACTATGAGCTATAACCCATATGTAGTTTTGTCTTAAAATGCAGATGATAAAACTGTAATTAAATTACTGTAGTATGATTCTCAAAGGATGCAGTTGTATGAGTTGTAAACTGGTATGAGCTTGTGCTTCTTTTAGCAAGAAGTAAGATACATATTAGTCGCAAATGCTAATCATCGAAGGCAGAACTATGGTGTAACTTTGGATATATTTACTTTTACTTTAAAAGTAGGATACTTCCCTAATTTTATTCAACTGATGCATGGTAAAAGCCAATTTATCCATTTAGCTAATTACTTTTTCTCTTCTAATTGTGATAATTAGTCAAAGTCATAATTTTGTGCTTATGATCATTGTTTTGTACTCAACAGTAATTAACTTTTTCATGTTTCACTGAAATTACCTGCCTGTAAAAGGACACTACACATTTTTCCTTAAACGTTATATGGGCTTAATGAAAAAAGAACTGTTCTAAGCTGAGTGATACAACATAAAATCCCACACATAGACCTATGCTTAATTAGGCCATAACCAATAGCAACAAATCACAAAACATTCTTTATAAAGTGCTGGAACTCAGGAAGGTCTGCTGTAAGGCCGATACGTATTCTTCTACATATTTGTGCTAAAATAAAATCACAAAATTGCGCAGAATTTATACCGTTTACAAAATAGGGGATAGTTTTAAGGCATTTTTATTATTCATTTTTTCTTTACTACTAATGGCGGCGGTCATGATTTTTTTCATGACTGCAACATTATGCCAGACACATCGGACAATTTTGACAAATTTTTGGGACCATTTTCACAGCAAAAAGTGCTATAAAAATGCATTGATTACTGTGAAAATGACAATTGCAGTTTAGGAGTTAACCACTAGGGGGCGCTGTAGGGGTTAAGTGTAACCTCATGTGTGTTTCTAATGGTAGGGGGGAGGGGCTGGACTTGTGACATCACTGATCGTCTTTCCCTATATCAGTGCATCCTGTGATAACTGAGCAGAGTAACCTCTGTTACTCTGCTCTGTTTATAAATGGAGGGGAGACGCTGTCTTCCCTCCATTCATCTTCTGTGCAGAGAAAAGGACAGGGGAATCAATGTCCTCTGTCCCTTTCTCTGTCTCAAATGAGAGATATCAGGGGTCTCTATTTAGACCCCTGGCATGTCACCAACACCTCCCACAGGACTGATAAAAAAATACAAAAATACAAAAAAAAGATAATAAAAATAAATAAAAATAGAAAACAACTGACACAACAACCGCCCCCTCTATACTGACACGGTCCAGAGCCCCAAGACCACTGACACCGACCACTACCCCACTGACATTGTCCACTACCCCACTGACATCGACCACTACCCGACTGACCACTGCCCCACTGACACCGACCACTTTCCCACTGAGACCATCCACTGACATCGTCCACTGACACTGAGCACTACCCCACTGACCACTGCCACCAACCACTACCCCATCCCCCCACCCCCTTTCCCAAAGCACTGTGAAAAAATATAAAACCCCACCCTCTCATGAATAGTACAAAAATACATTTAAAAAAATATAATTACAAAAATGTAATTGTTAAAATGTATATAAATAAAAAAATCCACTGGTGCCAAAAAACCTTTTGAAAAAAAAATATATTAAATTGTAAAAAAAAAAAAAAATATCTGACACTGTCCACTATCCTGACACCATCCTGCACATACTACCCACCACTGTATACTCCGCCTTCCTGTGATTTGCACCGCACTGCTGTTCAGATCACATGTGATGTCTGTGCGATGTGATTTCAGCCATACAAACTGTATAGCTGAAATCGCATCACATTCGGACCAAACAAACACAGGACCCTTTTTTTGGTCCACACCAGAATCGCATAGCTGTTCACACCTATGCGATCCGATTCATGTCCAAACTGACAGTTTGCAGTGCGATATGCAAGCTGAAATGGGGGTGTCATTACCATTGTATGACACTCCCCAGCAGTTCGCATATGGCAGTGTGAACAGCTGTGCGAGTTGGGTGCGATGTGGGAACCCACAGTGGATTTGCAGGGTTCCTGAATCGCACCAGTGTGAACCAAGCATTCAAAGCATACAGCCTACAAATGTCACCTGACTGCTCCCACCAAGGCTCGGTTCACACTGGTGCGATTCGGGAACCCTGCGAATCCACTGCGGGTTCCCACATCGCACCCGACTCGCATGGCAGTTCACACTGCCATATGCGAACTGCTGGGGAGTGTCATACAATGATAATGACACCCCCATTACAGCTCGCATATCGCACTGCAAACTGACAGGACACGAATCGGATCGGATAGGTGTGAACGCCTATGCGATTCTGGTGTGGACCAAAAAAGGGTCCTGTGCGTGTTTAGTCAAAATGAGATGCAATTTCAGCTATACAGTTTGTATGGCTGAAATCGCATTGCAAGACATCGCATGTGATCTGACCAGCAGTGCGGTGCGAATCACTTGCAATGTCGCACAGCGCACTAATGTGAACCAGCGCTAAGTTCATTCAGCTTTACTGGGTGTAAGTATAAAAAGTGAGAAATCCACCCCTCCCCCACATAACACATCTTGGTATTATAGGAATTTTGCATCTGTGATCAGGTGACCTCAGACACACACACTTCAATATAACAATAATAGGAAGATCACTCAAGCTCGGACTAAATACATCTCCCCTATTCACTTGTCTATGTATATTTTGATGGCTTTTCACTGGAGAATTTCATCATGACATTGACATTGAACTGTGGCTCACCTCATATTTTGAAAACATTTAGTCAAAACACAGGACAGACAGCCAACTCTGGGAGAGCTAGAAGGGAGAGGGGAGGGGAGGGTGATGTGAATTGTGCACTGTTTACAGAAACTGTGCATGTCTGCAGGCTAGTGCACGAGATATGTAAATAACCTGTCACTCAAAGCATGGGGGCGGAACAGACTTTGGTTTTATCTGGAAGTCTGTTATTTCACTGAACAATAAAAAGAGGATTGCTCAGCACTGGATTAAATCTGTGTGGCAATACTGAGCACAGATGATAGGAAATCTTATTCTCTACATTATGACATCAACATTTTTTTTGGGGGGTTTACATCCACTTTAACCATATCTCTCAGAGTAACCTTCTTGTCTTATTGACTGTTTGTATAAGTACACTTCCTAATCATCACATTTGTTTACTCTATGCTTGGCTGAATACAATTTTTTTTAAATACCTCAGGGTGTGTTGGTAAAGGCTGGGTCAGCGAGGCACAAATTTAGTGTTTCCTCATGGGGGGGGGGGTTTATTATTTTTGGGGGTACAACTACATTAATGATTTTTTTCCAGTCTGCCTTTTACTTAGAAAGCCTGAGTCTGTTTCTCTCTCTATGTCAGAGGCACAATGACAGTCATTCATGTCACCTATGATATCATAGTAGTCACATGATATCAATGGTGACTGGATCCTAATGGCCATATCTGAGAGATGCCACAGTTAGATACAGCACTGTAGCTAAACTAGTGATTGGCATAGGTACCGGTTGCTAGTTACACAATAAAATGTTTTTAAATATTTCCACAACATGGGTCTTCCTGCTGTGGAAAATGTATGTGCAGATGGGGGGCGGAAAGAGATTAAAGGGCATTACTAGGTAACATTTTGTGAACTAATAATGCAAACCAGTCAGAAATCCCCCTGCAATAGAAACACACAATTCTTCAGCAGGGAAGGGAGTAAAAGTAGACTCCCTGATGTCTGGATTGCAACTACAGCTGGCCATACACTAAGTGAATTTTGGCCAGCTTCTGATGGGCTTTATGGGTGGCCCTGTCAGCATGCTCACACTCGACATCTTTTGAATAAAAAATCAAAGGAGTCAAGTAACAAATTCCTCCTGCATCATACAAGTCTTTGCTCATGTATTCTGGCAGCTTTGGCAATACCATTACATAGCCACAAGCCCTTTCAGGTTAAGATGTGTTTGAAAAGATACAGCCCATATAGGAATTCCAGCATTCCTAGCCTAAGTCCTACCAAAGTGTGATCCTTTGACCCTGAAAATAAATTGGCTACTGCATTTCTACTAGTTGTCATAATACTAAAGATATATGGACTTTTGATTGAATTGGTCGTCACTCTAATTCTTCTGTTCGCTCAGAAGACAGTAGCTGGCATTGCAGATTTATCTAAGCCCACTGTATGACATGGATTGGGAAATCTGTCATTGGATGACCAGCTTTACCCTTTTTCTGCTTTTCCACTTCCATGACTGGTCTGCATCTTATTGGAGGCTATGAAAATGTATGTACATTTTTGGAAGCAGCATAAAAGGCTTCCCTGCAGCACCAGTAGAACAGTTCCAGGATCCCCAGATTAGAGGCGAGCAGGAGTGAGGTAATTAGTGCAGTACTGTAATGTCTGGATAAAAAATTCAAGGACTGAGCAACTGCTTGGACCTTGAAGAAGGGGTGACACCCCCAAAGCTTGTCCTGAAAAATTGTATGTTAGTGCAAATAAAAAAAGTATCACGGACAGTACTCAATTTTCTCCAAGGACTGAGCAAGTAATTTGCACTACCTGTATGCATTGCAAGGTTTAATTTCAGCCTTGACTGAAGCATAGCTCCGAAGTCACAGACCTATAAACTCATGCTTATGAAAGATGTTTATAAAAAGTTGTTTTTATGATATTCTTTTAATTTTTTATATTTTTTTATAAAAAATACTTAAAAAACATAGTAAAGCACTCAATTCCTTTTAAATGTAATCGGGAGAATCTAAGTAACTAATGTAACCCTTTTTGTTCTTAGTCTTTTATAAATTATTATTGAATATTATTACAGATTATATACCATGATACGTGTTTATCTGCACATACATTAGTGTTAAGAGCTATGACACATGTCTCCAAAGTATTGAAAAATGCTAATCTATTGTTTCTTGTAACTTGACAAATGCAACACAAATTTAAAAAGTAAAAGCAGTGGCAGAGAGTGTCTATTGTGGCTTCAGAACCTTCCTAGGGATAGCTGAGACTAGTCTGGCTCTGATATACTGTACGTAATATATTTCATATTTTAGAATTCATAATAGTATGGTGATCATATCTGTCTGTATGACATTTTTATAGCAATATCATGGTAAATGACTCCATAGACTACATTGCTTAGAAGGTCAGAATGACCATCAGTGATTCTGAAAGCATATCAAAGTGTAGAAAGTTTGATTCTTTTAATATTGTAGTCTGTTCTATCCATACTTTCTGGCTGTATGTAAAAACTGTAGGTTGAAACTTGTGAATGCTTTCTTTTTCAATAAAGTTGTTATTGTACTTTTTTCACTCCTAAAACAGACTTTTTCTACTCTAATAAAACCATGCCAGGAGGCAGAGAAACTCCCCAAGAGTATTGTAACCCTATAAAAATGTGCCATCCAGCATGAGTGATTAGTATTGTAAAACCCAGTAGAGGTTCTTAAGTGGCTCATCGGAAACTTGAGTGTAAACATATGTCACCCTAACCTGATGTATTAGGAGGATATGATGGACAGATAGGATCCTGTGTAAGCGCTAGTGTCATTTAGGACAACAATGGTAGCAACTAGTAAAACTCTTGGGTATGCAATAGGAAGTTCAACAACAGGTCAAAATGATATTCTGAAGTAAAGCTGACAAAACCACATTAATTTCATGTTACAATTTACATTATATTGAATATCTAGCAAGCCAATGACTTTACTGTCCAGGACTAAGCATGATAAAGAAAAACTATTTTTACAAATGTTATATGTAAACGTTAATCCCCAGAAAATAAAATAATACACATGTGAAAGGCAAATGTAACTCAAATGATTTGTAATTGTGTTTCGTCAGTGATCCAGATATCCACACTAGACAGCACATCTAAACCTTGAACATTCCTACAGACTACACTTTATTTAAGTAATACAATCTGATCTAGAAGCTACCCATGCCTGTGTGTGAACGATGGAGGAGCAGCAGCACAGGGATGATATAATGCATGTGCTGTCCCCTGTTGTAAGTATGTTCCCTGTAAGCACAGAATACCCTATATGCTTAGGGCAGACCCACTCTGTCCCAGTCTGAAAGTATAATGTACAAGGAATTATGGGAGGCTGAAAACAGGCACTTATGTTAGTTCTTTGCAAAAATGAATTTAATGATTTCTTAATAAATATATAACTAGATTAAATTGTATTTATTTTTTAACATTATCTACAGCATTAGATCTAACATTATATCTAAACGCAATCGGTAAAATCTTTTTAAAAGCTTTAACATGTTAATGTCATTTAAACATGCTGCTTCCAATCTTTCGAAATATGCAACTTCCATTAAAATAATTCATTACATTGTAATCTTACAAAAGACCTTGTGCAGATGCTTCTTGTCATTGGATGACAATTGCCTCCCAGCTATGTTCTTGTGTTGTTACCCTGACATGTGCTCTCTGGAGATCACTACAAGTGGTTGCGGTGGCAAATTGCACAGGATTACATGTTAGAATGATTAAAGAAAGCACAGCTTTACTTTATTTATTAATCTGACTGAAAATTCACATTGCAAACAAACTCAGCCCCGTAGTAAACCAAACCCACTGTGGTTGATATATCATCTTAAAAATAGTTAAAATCAACTCTAGAAAATAAAACTGCTGCCAGGTAAAAAGTTCAGGATCTTAGAGGTGACCACTTGGGACGAGCTTACCCCATCTCAGTGGCAAAGCTAGACATTATTTTATTGGGGACAAAGACTCAGGACGGTGTAAGTAGAGCAGTGGATGGTGTGAGTAGCCTTTTATTTAATTTGTATTTAATTTTTTTTAATTATTTCTTACAATTTTATTTTTACAATGTTATTATACATCAGTGTCCTCTTTGCTTGAGTGTTCCCCCATTACTTTAGAATCCCCCTTAACATCTGTGTCTCCCCTTACATTAATCCACCTTACATCAGTGTTCCCCATAACTTTAGAAGCCCTCTAACATCAGAGTCCCTCTTACATTGGTTTTCCCGATTAAATCAGTGTCCCCCGTACATTAAAGCCCCTTCTTTCATCAGTGCACCCCCTCTACATCAGTGTCCCCCTTACTTCTGGACCCCCACTTACATCAATTCTCCCTTTCCATCATAGCCCTTCTTTACACCAGTGCGCTCCAATTACATCAATTCCCCCTTTACACCACAGTCCTTCCCTACATCAGTGTGCCCCTTTATATCAGAGTCCCCTCTTACTTCAGAGCCCTCCACATCAATTCTCTCCTTTACATTAGAGTTGTTCTGTACATCGGAGTCCTTCCTAGTTCAGAGCCCTCATTACATCAGTTCCCCACTTTATCTAAATTTCCCATCTTACATCAATGCCCCCTTACATCAGTGTCCCCCCTACAATAGTGTCTTCCTTGCATCAAAGTCCCCCCTTATATCAGTGTCCTCATTTGTTTCAGAGACCCCACATACATAAATTCCCTCCTTTACATTGTAGTTCTTCCTTACATCAGTGCACCCCCTTCCACAGATTCCCCCCTTAATTTAGAGCCCCATTTTCATCAGTTCCCCCTTTACATCAGTTGTCCCTTTTACATCAGAGTTCATTCTTATATCACTGTGTCCCCTTACATCAGAGTCCCCCCTTACTTCAGAGCTCCCCTTACACCAATTTCCCCTTTACACAAGAGTATTTCCCTACATCAGTGTGCCCCCTACATCAGAGTCTTCTTTACATTAGTGTCTCCCTTACAATAGTGCCTTTCTTGCATCAGAGCTTCTTCCTTACATCAGTGCCCCTTACATTAGAGTATCTCCCCTTCATCAATCCCCCTTTACATCAGTGTGCCCCCTCCTCCCTTACCTCAGTGTGCCCCCCCCTCTTTACATCAGTATGGCCTCTACCTAACCAGCATGGTTGTATTAGCTCAGCAAGAGCTGAGAGGAGGATCAAGTGGAAATTGGGAAATTCTGTCCTCCGGAAATTGGAGCAAACAAGTGATGTTTGGGGAGGTGTGGAGAGTTTGGGGAGTTGTGCAGAGTTCTAGAGCCCTCTCTTAGACTCCTTTCACACTGGGGCCATGCCCACACATGCGGTAAAGCACAGCACCTTTTAGCAGCACTCTAACCCCAAAGAACCCCCTTCTTTGGGGTTAAAATCTCTTGTGTTGCAGCGCTTCCAAAGCACTTTTCAGGAGTTCCCAATCCACCCTAAAGATGCTGCTTGCAGGACTTTTCGGAACGTCCTGCAATCGCACCGTCCGAATGTGAAAATTCACACTTGAATGAATGGGGGGAATTTTTCAATCACTTAGCAGAGGCTATTTCCAGCGCAAAAGTGCCTAAAAATGCCGAAGTGTGAAAGGAGTCTTATGCCGCGTACACACGATCATTCTTCAGCATGTCCAAAAAACAAAGTTTTCTCAACTTCATCATTAAAAACGATGTTGCCCACATCGTTTTTAAAAAATGATCTAGCAAAGCGCGGTGACGTACAACACGTACAACGGCACTATAAAGGGGAAGTTCTATTCGTCTTTGGGCTGCTTTAGCTGATTCTGTGTTAGTAAAAGACGATTTGTGCTTTTCTGTCTGTTACAGCGTGATGAATGTGCTTACTCCATTATGAACGGTAGTTTTACCAGAACGAGCGCTCCCATCTCATAACTTGCTTCTGAGCATGCACGGGTTTTTTACGTAGTTTTAGCTTACACACAACCATTTTTTACAACCCGAAATACGACATTGTTTAAAACGATGTTAAAAAATGCAGCATGTTCGAATTTTTTTTTTGTCGTTTTTCTGAACCTGAAAAATTATGTGTAGCCCACACACAATCATTTTAAATGACGTTTTTGAAAAACAAAGTTTTTTTTATGCTGAAAAATGATCTTGTGTACGCGGCATGAGGCAATGCAGTAGTAGTAACACAGAAGAGTTTTTTCAGCTGCATCTGCTCTTGTCACTGTTGGCTGCAGCTCAAAGTTCAGTTCTGTGTAGAGAGAGCTCAGTGATTGCTAGGACTGTCTAAATTCAACACACACACACACATTGCCCTACAATCAGTAGAAAGCCTTCCTTCCTATCCTGGCTCTCATCTGTTGATGTGGAGGAGGATGGATCAGTCAGGCCTTGCTCTATTCCTCCTGGTCCTTGAAGAAAATTAACTGTGCTTGCCCGGGGAAGGGCTCACCTGGCTCATTCCTTGCTCATACTTGCACAAACTTTCCCAGGAGGGCTGCACAATGCACATGAGGTGGCATCCTCCACCGCTCACATTATACCCTTTCAGCAGCTCCCTCATGGCTGTGAGAAGTGTGGCTCTCAGGGGTGCCTGAGAGATAAAGTTCCAGACTGCCACTTAATGGGAGATATATCAGTACAGGCAGCAGTAGTATTGCACTGGCAGGAAGGAGAAGGAGGAGAGAGAACACAGCCTGCACTGCCTCTGGGCTCTCTCCATCTCACTTTCATCACTCAGCTGACAAGAGTGGTGATGTCATGGTCACCACTCCTGTCAGCAGTGGCGCCTATCTCAATGTGGTGCCCTGGGCAGCTACCCCCCGCCCCTCATGTTGGCCCTGTCCCACCCCCTAAATTCTGCCCTGCCCTTTCCTCTCTAGTGCAGCAGACCATCCAGAGCATGGGGGCGTAAGATGTGGTGGCAAACACTAACAATAACTTGATGTGTCAAAGCTTTGACAAGCAGAATGGTCCAGAATTAGGTTGTGATAGCAGAGCTTGGAGGCTGCTGTAGGAAAGGGACAGTCATTTAAGAGACAAAACTGCACTGATTGCCTCTTCTAAAGGCTAATGTACAGATATCTATATTTTTATACAGTAATGAAAATAGGGAAGCGTGATTTGCACATGATTGTGGATATAAGAACCCATGCACACGTATGCACATAAGAGCATCTGCATTGCTTTTTGCATGCAGATACATGTCCTCCACAAATCCTGGCACCTAATGGGCTGTTTAAAACTGAATTCTTGATAGGATCATTGCTAATTAGCCTTTTAGTCTGAGTTCCTACAATTCCTGAAGCTTATGCTTGACCCTATTATTGACTTTCTTCTAAATTATCCTTAACTGCCTATGTTTGCTGTTCACCTTTGTTATTAACCTGGACTTCTGAACATGATTTTGCCTATCAACTCTGTACCTCATTGCCTGCATATTGACAACCTCTGCTCCCTGGCCTTGATTCTGCCTATGATTTGATGCCTTCCTTAACTGTTACCAAACCCGGCTTACGACCCAACTCCGTTCATAGCTGAATGTAATATGGCAGCAGCGCCGACTCCGCTATATTTGGGAACTCATCTTTTGGACACATGCTGCGTACAGATGGTCTGGACCTTCCAGAATGCAGTCCACTCCCGGGCACAAATGGGCCTCCCCTACCCAGTGTTTTTGTGGGTGATGAAACATTTGCTCTAAGTGCACATCTTCTACGGCCTTATTCGGGGCATAATCTGACTAAAGAGAAGAGTGTGTTCGACTATCGCCTAACCAGAGCACGTCGAGTAGTTGAATGTGCTTTCGGTATTTTGGCTAATAAGTGGCGGGTCCTACACACTCCAATTGTACTGAATATGCAGAATGCAGTCAGTGCTGTTAAAGCTGCGTGTGCCTTGCACAACTTTGTAAGGCAGTGGAATGGATTTGATTTTGAGGAGCCAGGACATGAGAATATGGAAAGAGCTCATTGGAATGGTGTACATGGGAAAAGACAGGGTACACATGTCCGTGATCAATATGCGGGATACTTCATGTCTCCTGCAGGACAGGTCCCATGGCAGCTTGATTCAATTTAATGTTTTTTTACTATACTGTATGCTATGCTTTTTTGGCCAACTATACCATATCCTATGCTGTATCGAGAAAATAAAAAAATAAGATTGATATATTAAGTCTCACGTTTATTTTTTTTAGATATGTTTTTATCTTTGGGTTCAGTATCCCTACGATATCAAATAAGGGTCAGAGTGTGACATTATGTATTAGTGACATGCTGACAACTGTATACTTATTTTTTGCATTTTTTCAGGGGGCTACAAATGTAACAAATAAAGGGCCACTTTATTGCCCCTCAGGGACGGATTGGGGTCAGCAAGGGAATGAAAATCTCACGGGCCATGAAACAGTGGGAACATCAGGGTTGGTGGTTACTAGGAAGAGGAGTATTCCCCCTATTAGTAGGAGGAATACTATCTCATCATTGGTAATACAATATAGTGCCCCATTGTTGGTGTCAATAGGGGGAATTATGTCTCATGACATTGAAAGGTATTGTGCCCAAGGGCAGGATAAAGGCTAGCAAAGGGCCAAATCTGGCCCTCGGGCCACATCATTAGGTGCTTACTAAAGGTGGTGGCAATAGATATGTTATTTAATCATGTTCACATTCCTACACACATGCAATTTGTGTGTACACATCGCATGAGGGGAATATCTCCTACAGGTACAGGTTTAGGAGATATACTTTATACCTACAAGTAAGCCTTATTACAGGCTTACCTGTAGTCAATAGTCAGAAAAGTGGGTTTCCAACCTTAATGTAATAAAAAACAATCATCCTATTATCTCTCTATGGTCATTTAGCTGTTTAGTTATGTTTGCTGGAGTTTACCTTTGCTATCCTTGTCCTGTATGTCTGCCCAGGTCGTGTAGACTTCACTCCCATTTAGGTTCCATGCTCTCCTCCGCTTGGTTTGCAGCTTATAGCCCGGATCCCTGGTGTCATAAAGACAGGGGTGCTGCTTGACCATCCTTATGAACCTCTCCTGGTCCAATAGAGTCACTGTCTCGTCCAGTTCAGCCTCCATGTTGCTGCACTCCTTATCATGTATTTAATAATGTAAAATGGTGATTTTTGAACTTCCTGTGTAATAATGTCATTTTTATGTCATTTCCTGTATTTCAATTGAGCGGAATAGGCGTCAAAACGCTCGTATAAATGCTTGTTTTCGCGCTATACGCTCAAATCAGGCGTTTTCCATTAATTTTGAAGAAAAAAAACCAGCTCAAATACGCGAAAATCGCGCGTAACGTGCGACAAAAAAGTGTCCGGGACTTGTTTGAGCTTCACGCGATCGTCGTTTCAGCATTCGGCGTTGAGATGTGAACAGTCTCCATAGAGAATAATGTAATTTCAACCCTCCAGTGTCGCGCTTCAGGCGTTAAAACGCCTAGGTCTCATACACATTTAAATCTTGCAATTCCTGTGACTTATAAAATGCAAGGATCCGTAGTGAAGAGTGGTCCTATATTGTGATACATGCTTCCAAGGTGATTCCAGTGCTCCCCCACAAGGGTCCCCACTCACTAGATAGACTCCCCCCTCCAGGGGTATACAGCATGTAATTCCAATCTCCCGGACCTTTGCTGCTGCACTCGTCCACTCCTCGCGTCAGCTGTTATACAAACAGGAACAGGTGCACACACAGTGTGGGCAGCTACGTAGGTCCAATGTCCTCAGAGAAAAGGAAAAAAAGGCTTACATGGTGTAGTATAAAATAGATTTTAATTGTACTCACACCAAGTATACAAAAGTAATGAAAGCGGTGACGTAAAACACTACGACGTGCTGAGAAAAATTAAGTTCAATGCTTCCGAGAATGCGTCCACTTGATTCTGAGCATGCGTGTATTTTTAACCGATGGATCATTTTTTTCTATTGGTTTTTTAACCATCAGATAATTTTAAAACAGGTTCTAAGTTTTTCACCGATGGGGGAAAAAAAAACAATGGGGCCCACACACGATCGGTTCATCAGACAAACCGATCATGTGTACACGGCATAAGAGTAGTTGCAACCTTTGTTTGCACATTGTGGTAATAATAATGTTTGCAGATCAGTCGTGTTTTTGATCACAGTGGGGGTAGCGTGGATTTTTCCATATTTTCACGTTTACATATCTAAAGCTACAATGAAGCAAATTGAGCATTACATTGCACTCACTGGCGCTTTTTTTTGACCGGTCCCTGTAAAGACCATGTCACACTACAGATCCTGCCCTTGATGGCAAATCTATAACAACAGGATCATTGAAAAGACTACTTACCTGCTCCTATAGTGTAGTTACTACACTGACTTAATTACATTGTAGAATTGCATGTGCCAAGGAAGAAACAGCTATGAAACAACCCATTTCTGGTTCAGCCAGCAAGGAAACAAGATTGCAAGAAAAGGTAAGAGAACTTAGCAGTCTCATTGCTGGATATGTGGGCCAAATGATCTTCTAAGAATTCCATCTTACTGCTCTCACTGTTTCAAACAGTTATTGTTGTTGACTTCATGAGGAACTCCACTAAAGACTTTAAAGGAGTTGTAAAGCAATTTTTTATTTTTTTTGCTGAAATGACTGTTTACAGTGTAAAGAGACATAATAGTTAACTTTAATCGATTCCTTTTTAAAAACTATTAAAAGTAGATAAAAATCAATCATATAATGTACATACAGTTTCAGTTTTGTTTTTTGCATGTTTCCTGCTTCTCTCTGATGTACAGAGCCACAGAGCCAATACAGGGCAGAGATGGTTTGGAAACGAAAGTGATTGGTGCTGAGGGGTTTTAGACACACAGTAATCACACCTCCTTGATTAGTGACCACAGAGAGAAAGCTACCAGTACTGTGGTGATCAGGAAACAGACAACCAGGAAGTGTGGAAATCAGAGAAGGAATACAGCAACTTGAGAGCAAAAACGAACAATGAGGACATGAAAACAGCACTGCATTAAGGTAAAGGAAGCTATTAAGATAAAAAAAAATGTTTTCCTTTACAAACCCTTTAAGTGGTAATAGTCAATGCAGAAAGTAAATAAGGAACATCTCAGTGATAGTTTTTTTTTTTTTTTTTTTTTTTTTCAAAAGATTTTATTGAGAGAAAAAGAGAAATAATACAGAACAAGATTCGATAGCAAGTATAGTACATTTTCTTATAAACAGTGTGGTACAGCTGCATGTAAATATAAAAATATAATGATGAATCTAAGCACGTAGCCAGACAGAGGTGGATAGTGTGCATAAACAGAGATTGAGTTAATACAGCAAGTGACCCGGCAATCAGAAACAGGATAGCTGGACGGATCACAGTCAAAGGGTCTAGCAGAGCTACGAGGTGAAATACATAGCAACCAAAACATAGTAAAATAAAATATAAAATATAAAATATAAGACAAAATAAAATAAAAATAAGGGGGGGGGTGGGAGAGCAATGGGAGGGGGGGGGGGGCGCACCAAAAGTAATGCATACGCTGAGCATTCTCGGCGAGGTTAAAGGAGTTAGAGATAATAGGAGAAGGAGCCGTTTGCAAAGTCATCCAGGTCTTTTGTGGACAGTGTCGAACGCATAAAAGCGTACCATCGGGAGTAGAAGCGCGTTTTGGAGGCTTCTTGTTTGAAATCTGTGTTAATTTTGTCCTTGTATAACAAACTAAGAAGCTCCTGTTCAATTTGCAATATAGATGGGCGGCAGGGCGAGATCCAGTTCTTCAGGATGGCTCTTCTGGCAGTTAAGAGACATATCAGGACCCAGTCTTTATAGGGTGGGCGGTTGTCGTGAGACCATGGCAGTAGTTGATCGTCCCAGTACCCAAAGATGAGGAGCAAGGGGTCTTTTGGCAGTACCAATAGGGTAATTTTGAAGACATAGGAGATGACTTGGTCCCAGAAGAAGGAGATGTACGAGCACAACCAGAAACGATGGGAGAGAGATGGTCGTGGTTGATGGCAGAGGGGACATTCGGCAGCGCTCGAGCTGTTCTTGTCCGAGATGAAAGGTATGTAGGCGCGATGGATGATCTTTAGTTGGGTTTCCCTCCACGTTTCATTAGGGATGAGCTGATGAACCTTGTTGTAACCCAGTAGAAGTTTGTCCACTATGTCGGGGAATGGAAAGTCTTTGCTCCAATTTGCTGCTGAAGAGGATTTGATCGAGGGGATAGATTTTTGAAGAAGGGGTTTATAAATGTCGGAGATAGCATAAGAGCCGGCTTGGAGGAGTAAATCCGGGAAAGAAACTTGAAATCTCTTGCGGACTTCCCTGCAAGAATCCCGAATGAAACTGACGCACTGGTTAAAATGGAAAGCATGAGATAGGGGAAGAGAGTAGGATTCTGCGATCGTCGAGAAACTATGGGGACGCCCCGTGTCCAAGTTGCAGAGGGTGGAGAATTTCGTGAGGCCTTTCTGCTCCCAAACATGAAAAGATTTGTAATCCATCCCGGGTGGGAAAAGAGGGTTCCCTTGGATTGTGAGGTATTTGGACATAAAAGGGGAAAGTTTCAAGGTTTTCCTTATTTCCCTCCAGGCTATAGCAGTATCTTTCAACAGGAGGTTGTGCTGGAAGGGTAGAGGGACAGCTTTCCATTTGCAGTGAAGAAGGGCCACCAACGAATAGGGGTGAACCATGAGACTTTCCAGGGCGTAGTTTGAGCAGCGGGATGACTGTGCAATCCAGTCCAAGCCTATCCGGAGTAAGCATGCTAGGTTGTACATTCTAACATTTGGTAGATTTATGCCCCCTTCGCGTCTAGGGAGATGCAGTTTTGCAAAAGCTATGCGTGGTCGCTTATTCCGCCAGATGAAATTTGAGATGGCTTTGTTTAATGATTGTACGTCCTTGTGCTGTAGAAGCAACGGGACCGTCTGAAGCGGGTAAAGTAAGCGAGCAAAGCTGACCATTTTCACTAGATGGCATCTCCCCAGGAGCGAAAGCGGCAGATCCATCCAGCCATCCAGCTCCTGAGATATTTTTTTGATTAGAGGGGGAAAGTTAAGGTGGTATATAGAGGAGGGTAGTTTCCCTAACTTGATGCCTAGGTAAGTTATGTGCGATTTAGCCACTGTGAAGGGTGAATGGTGGACCCAGGGTGGATTGGAATCAGAGCCTATGGGAAGAATTTCACTTTTCCCGTAATTAATGCGGAGACCCGAGCAGAGCCGAAAATCATCGAAGACCGCTTTAATGGTGGACATGTCAGAGGAGGGGTCAGATGTGAATATAAGGACATCGTCCGCAAAGAGGGAAGAGCGTAGTTCCTGATTTCCAACGCAGATGCCGTGCAGTGGGGCTTTCTGCGTTAGGAACCGGGACAGGGGTTCTAAAGCCAAGTTAAAAAGGAGTGGGGATAGGGGACAGCCTTGCCTCGTGCCCTTGTGGAGGCGGAATTCTTCAGACAGGAGGCCAGCCGCTACCAGTCTGGCTGCGGGGGAGGCGTACATGGCATTCACAAGATGGTTGAATGAGCCCGTGATCTGCATTTTGGATAGGACTAGCTGGAGCCATTCGAAGCTGACATTATCGAATGCTTTTTCTGCGTCCAGAGTGATGATGGCATGGTCACCTCTTGGGTTGCGCTTGGCATGTTCAAGGACTAACATCACCTTACGAATGTTTAAAGTGGCCGTTCTCCCTTTTACGAAACCGGATTGGGCAGGGTGGATTAGAGAGGGGATGATGGTGGCTAGTCTGGAGGCAATGATTTTGGATAAAATTTTGACGTCTAAATTCAAGAGAGATATGGGACGGTACGAACCCGGTTCCTGGGGATCTTTGCCTTTCTTAGAGAGTAGTTTAATAATGGCTTGATTCCCTGTTGGCAAGTAAGGGCCGCCCGACCATATAGCATTGTAAACTCTGAGGAGGGAAGGTTCTGCAAAAGTGTGGAAAGTTTTGAAGAAAATCCCTGTGAAACCATCGGGGCCTGGGGCCTTAGAGGGAGCTAGGTTTCGGATGGTGTCGGAAATCTCGAGTGGGGAAATAGGAGCGTTGAGAGACTCGAGCTGGGAAGGAGTAATCGTGGGGATGGAGATGCTATCAAGGAAGGCTTGTGCAGCTTTCTTGTCTATGGGGTCCGGTGCGTACAATGAGGAGTAGTATTGTAGCATGACTTTATTTATGTCCTTTGGAGCAGTGTGGATGGTGCCTGAGGTGTCTCTAAGGGAAGTTATGTGTGTAGGACGGAACGGGCCTTTAGAGAGCCGCGCTAGCAGCTTGCCTGCTTTATTCCCAAATTTGTGGAGTGTGGCATCCAAGTGGGCCCTTTTAATTCGTTCAACGGTGTCAGCTAATGAATCAAAGGCAGTTTTTGCCGTGTGCCATTCGGTCCTGTGTGAGGGGGAATCTGAGTTGTATAGAGCGCGTTGTGCCAGACGGAGCCTGACGCTTGCGGCCTTAAAGTTGGCTAAGGTCTGTTTCTTGAATGAGGCAGCATAAGAGATGATCCGGCCTCTGAGGAAGGCCTTTCCGGCTTCCCAGAAGAGACTAGGATGATCAACGTGGGGTGAGTTGTCTGTAGAGTATTCTGTCCAAGCCTTTTCCAAGAAGTGCTGGAAATCAGCATTGTCGTGGAGGTAGGTAGGGAAGCGCCATAGTCTGGGGTTTAGGTGGAGGTCAGGGTCATCAATAGAGACCGAGACGGGGGCATGGTCTGAAATGGCTATGTCGTGGATGACGGCGTCAGAGATATTCGAAACGAGATTGTCAGTGCAGAAGATGTAGTCGATTCTGGTGAACACATTGTGTGGGATGGAATAGAATGTGAAGTCTCTGTCCGCCGGGTGTAAGAGTCGCCAAATGTCTTTGAGGTGCAGGGAGTCAATAGTGGTTGCAAGGATCGACGGGTCTGTGGTCTTTGGTGATTTTAGGCGTCGCTTAGGGGTGGATCTGTCTTCGAGTGGGTGGAGAATAGTGTTGAAGTCCCCCCCTATTATGTGTGGGGTGAGTGGATGGCGCAAGAGCCAGGTGGAGAGGTCGCCGAAAAAGGGCCTGCCAGGGCTATTAGGGGCATAGATATTGGATATCACTAGTTCCTTGTTCGCAAGGCGAACATGTGCTGAAAGGAAACGACCCTGAACATCTGATTCAACCTGAATAATCTCGCAGGGGAGGTTTTTGTGGATCAATATAAGAACCCCTGCTCTGCGACTGGATGCGTCTGAACCCAGGACAGTGCCCACCCAGAGTTTTTTCATGCGTTGGAGATCAGAGGAATTGAGGTGGGTTTCCTGGAGGAGGGCAATGTCAGTTTTCAGTCTGTGTAGGTGTCGGAGGATTTTGAGTCTCTTAACGGGGGACCTAAGCCCTTTCACGTTCCAGGAGACTACTTTCATGGGGGTAGGTATGTAAAGAGGGTGTGGGCCGGTGTTATAAATGAAGTAGGTGTGAGTCCAGCAAGAAATACTGTCCGAGGAGAGAGGGGAGAATTAGCCGGGTGGAAATGCGACGGTGTCGCCAAAGCACCTGACGTGCGGAGGTTAGCAACTAACTGGTGCGATTGGGGTGGGGAGGAGGTAGGGAAGGTGGATGTGAGGAAAAAGTAAAATGAAAATGCAAAAGAAGGAGAGAACTTCACTTTTTTCCGCATGGAATCTATCTGAAGGGCAGCTCCCATGAACAGTCCGATTGTCATGGTACAGGTGTGCCCGTGCATTTAGTGCTATCACAATCAACAGGGCCCGGGCATAGGTGGGGGGGGGAGCTCTGGAGTGGCAGGCCAAAGGCAGAGATGTGAGTAGGACGGAGGGGTTAAAATGTAACAGGAGACACAACAAAACACTTAAAATTTGGACTACCATTGGTGAGTCAAACAGAACTAAGGGTCAAACAGTATAGACCGGTGTAAGCCGGCTCAGGCATGGTAACATAGCATAAAGCAACATAACATGTGTCCCTGTTGGACGTAATGAGACCAGTTCTTACTTGGTCAGCAGGGGGCATAACGACGGTCAGAGCCTGAGTGCTTGAAGCGTTTGGGAGAATCCTTCCTTGGGCTCCTCTGATCCAGAGGGCGATGAATGGAGGCAGCCTTGGCGGGAGAGTCGGAATGAGAGTTTCCACGGAGGGAGCGCAGGAAAACTTCTGCTTCAGACGGGTCCTGAAAGGCAAGCTGGTCACCGTTGGGGGCTTTAAGTCGCAGAATCGCAGGAAACGCAAGAGTGAATTTGATTTGTCGCTGGTGAAGCTCCGAGCATATAGGCTGGAAGGCTTTCCTCTTCTTGGACACTTCAACGGAGTAATCCGCAAAGATCAGGATCTTGGCCCCATCGATTTGGAGGGATCTGGATTGTCTGAAGTTTTGCAGGATGGTGGCCTTATCCGAATAGTTCAGGTACTTCGCGATAATGGGACGGGGGGATTTACGTTCCGAGGAGACGGTTCCCACCCGGTGGGCTCGCTCAACCGTGTAGGGACCAGGAAGGCCCAAGGCTTCAGGTATGCGTCTGGAGCAGAGATCGCCGATCGCAGAGGATTGTAGCGATTCAGGGACTCCCACAAAGCGCAGGTTGCTCCTTCTGGATCTGTTCTCTAACTCATCCAGCTTCTGGAGTATGTACTGATTGGTTTTATCCTGGGCTTCCTCCGTGGCCTGAGCCTGATACAGTTCCTCTTCCACGTTAGAGAGGCGATGTTCAGCCTCATTGAGTCTGGTGGCGTGTTCACTTAGCTGCTGCTTCAGCTGTTTCATACCAGCAGTGACTGCCTTCTCCACAGAAGCTGCAATCATAGGGGATAGCAGCGCAGCCACAGCCTGAGCTATGCGTTCTGTGCTCCCCTCAGGCTGGTGTAGGGAGGGAGAGGCACAGTGTGAGGAGGGGGAGGCATGAGGGGGGACCTCTGAGATCGCATGTGTAGGCGGAGGTGCATTGCAGCCGCTCACCTCCATATCCAGGGCGTCCGCCGGGAGATCCGACAAGGCCGAAGCCGGGGCCTCAATTTGCGGCTGGGCCGCGATTGCCGTTTGCGATCGCGCGCCCGTTTTTTCAACAAATCGGTCCATCGGTGTGAGGGGGGGTGCCCGAGGGTGCTGCCGACCGCGGGTGTGTGCTGGGCTGGTTTTTTATGCCGTTTTTTCGGACGTGAAGCGGGAGCTGAGAGGGGCTTCAGCTATTCCATACGGCGCCGGAACCGGAAGTCAGTGATAGTTTTAACATTGCTCTTGCAAAGGTAAGTATAATGAACTTACCCTCATTTCCCAAAACAAAATTATAGAGATTTCCCAGCTTAATTCTTGACTTTAGGAGCAGTGCAGCATCATTGCTGCACCCCCACATAAAGCTACATTAGGTGGACTTCATTGGCAGGCACATTAATTTAAGGAAGATAGTTTTAAAGGCAGGGCTAATTAAAAATTGGACAAATGCTCCATACAATCTTTTTCATTTTGCAGCCATGCATTACCTGTACCCTAAAATCAAAGCACTTTAGCCTGTCGGCAAAAACATCTCCCAAGTACATTTACAGTGTCTGGCTCCTGCATAATAATAAACACCATGTAAATTTAACAGCTCTTTGAAGTCTGTTTGCATACACAATATTTTTAATGAGAAGATAAAGTCACTATTTTGACTCTATAGCTCAATAAAAAAATGAAATTGAGCTTGGATCCTCTGTGCTAAGTAACACAGAACACGGTGCAAATGACAAATGAACATTGTATTTCAGAGAGAAATAAGTCAATCCAAGTAGGAGCATAAATAAAATACCAAAAAAACAACAACATTATAAACTTTTGCTTATGTGTCCTTGCAAAACAGAATTTCTCTTAGAGTGTATCTGTGGATAGTTCTAAATAAAAAAGAACATGAAATGAGTTCTGTATGGAAATAATACACAGTAATATCTCAAATATCAAAGTATATACTGTGACAGTGTATTTGCATATCTTTCCATAAAAACATTTTGACTGATTAATGGAATTTTTTGGAGAATGTTAGAGCGAATATTTTTTTTTTTACATATTATAAACTAAATAATTAAAATCAACAATGTATTGCTATATTAATGGATTTTTACTACAAAAAATGAGAATTGAAATGCTATAAATATTTAAATAAAATTAACAGCATGTGTAAAGATTACGGCCATAAACACTAATTTACTGTGCATTACTGCAATGCATAATACGACATGTTTCATGAGGTGGTCTTTCATTTTAAATTGGACCCCCAATATATTATTAATATTGTTGTTATTATATAGGATTTATAAAGCGGCAACAGTTTGTGCAGCACTTGCCACATGAGGGCAGACAGTACAGTTACAACAATTTAATACAAGAGGAATCAAAGGATCAGAGGGCCCTGCTTGCTAGAGCTTACAATCTAATAGGGACGGTCAAGTGATACAAAATATAACAACTCTGGGAGATGAACTAATGTTGAACAAAAAAAAGTCCATTTGTTAGGTGAAGGCAGGATAGACTTCTTTAAAGGGTTTTTAGGGATCGCCTATTAATGGACAGAGTAAGAGATAGTTTGAAAGATTGGGGTAAGGAGTTCCAGAGGAAGAGAAAGGCTCTGAAGAAGTCCTGGAGGTGAGCATGGAAAGAGGTGATGAGGGAGCTAGAGAGCAGGAGTTGTGGATAGCTTTAAAAGTTGGTGTTAGTATTTTGAATTTTAACAATTGGGTGAGCAAAAGTCACTGGAGGGATTGGCAGAGAGGGTTAGCAGACATCGAACAGTTGGTAATGTGGATGAGTCTGTCAGTAGCATTCATGATGGACTAAAGGGAGGGTAGCCTATGTAAAGGTAAACCAATGAAAAGGACGTTGCAGTAGTCGAGGCGGTAACCAGGTTGTGAGTTAGAAGCTTTGTGCTGTTATTGGTAATAAGGGGTATATTTTGGAGATGTTGCAGAGGTTGAGGTGGCAAGATTTGAACAGTGAGTTGATTTGGGGCTGAAAGTGAGTACAAAGTTGAGGTTTACACCTAGCACCCTGGCTTGCGTGGACAGACTAAGAGTTGTGCCATCGATCTTGACAGAGCAGTCAGGAGAAGAGGCATGTGGGGGAGGCAATGTTATGAGCTTGGTCTTAGTTGGATTGAGTTTGAGGAAATGGTGCGACATCCAGACTAAAATGTCTGTCAGTAATTTAGTGATGTGTGAGTAGACTGATGGAGTGAGCTGAAGGGTAGAAAGATAGATTTGTGGTGTCAGTATGGAAATGGTATTAAAAGCCATTCGAGGTTATTAGCTGACCCAGGTAGAAGGTTTGGATCGAGAATAAGACAGGTCCAAGAACAGAACCTTGAGGGACTCTGACGGAAAAAGAAAGAGGAGGAGGTAAAATTGTAAGTTGCAATGGGATAGGTAAAATGAGAACTAACAAAGAGTACAGTCATGGAGACCAAAGGAGTCAAGTTTTTTTTTTTGAGGAGGGAATTGTCAACTGTGTCAAAGTCTGCAGAGAGGTCCAAGAGTACAAGTACATTATAGTGACCATTGGTTTTAGATGTTAGTAAATCATTTATGAGTTTTAGGACAGCAGTCTCTGTGGAGTGTTTGTGGAATGTTGCAGGAGAAGTCCAGACTGAAGGAAATTAAGAAGATTATTCTCAGTGAGGTGGTATCTCAGAGGGTTGGTACCAGGCATGCAATAAGTTTGGAGGTAAAGGGGAGCAATGAGATGATTTTTAGGTTAAGATTGGTAGGATCCAGCAAAGGCTTTTAAAGTATGGGGGTAACCAAAGCATGTTTTAGAGAGTTGGGGAAGATGCCAAAAGAGAGGATGAGACTGATAATGTGAGTTAGAGAGTTAAAGATAGAACCAGAGAGTGACTGTAGTATTTGTGAGGGAACAGAGTCCAGGTGGTTAGGTGGCCATTAGAAAAAGGTTTAGCATCCTCATCTATAGTTGCCAGGTTAAATGAGGGAAATACTAAGCGTACCCATAGACATGGAATGTTAAGTGGGGAAGAAGATACAGTACTGTAACTGTAACTCATCATGATTTGTATCAGTCTTATTTTTGAAGTGATTAGCAATCTCCCCGTGGAGGCAGTGCAGGAAAAAGGAGAGAGAGTTAAAGGTAGAAAAGAGTTAACTGGGACTGATAAAATAGGTCTGTTTGGCAATATGGAGGCAGGAATTGTATTTATTAACCACTTGTGACCGGCCCCATGTCCAAAGACGTCACGTTTTTGAAGATGGATATCTCGGTAACGGCAGCAGCTGCTGCCACAACCGAGATATCCATCTCTTCGTGGGGCGGTCCTGTTAACGATAACGGCGGTCATCGCGTCGGATTCGCCGCGAGATCGCCGTTACCGGCGGCGGGAGAGGGTGCCCCCCCCTCCCGCCGCTCTCCCGCGCCCTCCGCCGCTTACCGTAGCCGTCGGTAGCGGCGGAGGCGATCGGGTCCGCTCGTTGTCTGTCCGGGGATGTGACTGAGGGAAAAAATGTCCCTCAGCCGTCCCCCTCTCTCTGCTGGGCGGAAGTGACGTCAAAACGTCATTTCCGCCCAGCGTCTTAAAGAGACATTTAATATGTTTACATTTTGACTTATTTTTTTTTTTTTTTTTTGCATTTAAGCCTGAATATGAGATCTGAGGTCTTTTTGACCCCAGATCTCATATATAAGGGGACCTGTCATGCTTTTTTCTATTACAAGGGATGTTTACATTCCTTGTTATAGGAATAAAAGTGATAATTTTTTTTTTTTTTTTTTTTCAGTGTTAAAAATTATAAAATAAATAAAAATAAAAACCAAAACCCAAAAAAAAATTTTTTAAAGTGCCCCGTCCCGACGAGCTCGCGCGCAGAAGCAAACGCATACGCGAGTAGCGCCCGCATATGAAAACGGTGTTCAAACCACACAAGTGAGGTTTCGCCGCGATCGTTAGAGCGAGAGCAATAATTCTAGCCCTAGACCTCCTCGTCATCTCTAAAAATGCAACCTGTAGAATTTTTTAAACGTCGCATATCGAGATTTTTAAGGGTAAAAGTTTGACGCTATGCCACGAGCGGGCGCAATTTTTATGCGTGACATGTTGGGTATCATTTTACTCGGCGTAACATCATCTTTCACAATATATAAAAAAATTGGGCCAAATTTATTGTTGTCTTATTTTTTAATTCAAGAAAGTGAATTTTTTCCAAAAAAAGTGCGCTTGTAAGACCGCTGCGCAAATACGGTGTGAGAAAAAGTATTGCAATGACCGCCATTTTATTCTCTAGGGTGTTAGAAAAAAAAATATATATAATGTTTGGGGGTTTTAAATAATTTTCTAGCAAAAAAAACTGTTTTAGTCTCGTAAGCACCGAATCTGAAAAACAGGCTCGGTAATGAAGTGGTTAAGGACAGTTTTTTATTGGTCTAAATCGTGCCGAGACTTAATCTTACACCACAGATGCTCAAGAGCATTGCTATGTTTTTGAAACTTATGGTGTTGTCTGTTTGCCATGGTTGTAGCCGTTAGGGTCTGAGTCTGTGCGTAGTGAGAGGGCGAGTATGTACATGGAGAATGATAGTGATCTGTTGTAAAAAAACACACATTTGATTTGCACTTATCCACTGTACCAAGGAATTCATTATTGTAACTTGCTCAATTCATATTATATAAAGTGATATTTAGCGTAATAAAATTCATACAAATAAAGCACTGTAGTGTGTAAATATTATTCAAGTCCACAAAGTGCTACAAATTTACATGCAGAATAGTCATATATATAATGAATGTACCTTTACCCTTCAAAGTGCATATACAGTGGGTATAGAAAATAATCACCCCATTTAAAATGTTCACATTTTGTTTCTTTGCAGCCTGAAATGAAGAAATATTTTGTTTTATCCAGCTGTATTTACTTAGTGAAACTTATAACATCCAAGTCAAAGATTTAACACCAACATGTAAAACAAAATCAATTAGTTGGAAAAAGGATCACCTCCATCCTAATAATGACTTGTTAACTCAATCAGGTGTACCTAGACACCTTCGGCACACTAAGCCATTTAACCTTCAACTGTGATCAGCTGTGGTTATTTTGATTAGCTCAGCATGAAAAGAGCTTTCCTGGAGCATTAAAGTCCCTGGTAGTGCAACTGAAGCAAACAATCAACTATGTGTGGCATGGCACTGTCAAAAGATCTCTGGGATAAAGTCATAAGTCAGGAGATGGTTACAAAAAACTTCAAAGGCTTTATCAATGTCTAGAAGTGCAATGATGTATAATATTAAAGTGGTGTTCCACCCTTTTTTTTTTTAAGTCAGCAACTACAAACACTGTAGCTGCTGACTTTTAATAAGGGCACCTGTCTAGCGAGCTTGTGATGCCGCCCCTCTGAGGCCGATCCATTCATCAGATCAGGTGCGTGTGCAGCCATTCCACCTAAGGGAAACTAGCGGTGGAGCCTTGCGGCTTCACTGCCCGTTTCCTGCTGAACATGCGCAAGTCCTGCGGTACTTTGTGAATGGCCCCGTCGTCTTCTGGGACACACACAAATCCCAGAAAACAACAGGGGAGCTCGCCGAAAAGGAGGAAGTAATAGAACAGCTCTGCGGAATAGGAAGAGGCAGATTAGGAAGACTGTATAGCAACAGGGGTTTCTGCTAAGTAAAAAAAAAAATTCTATGTGTTTTTATTTATTTCAAAGAACATTTTAATGTATAAATGTTTTTTTAGGGTGGACCCCCGCTTTAAGAAGTGGAAGGTATTTGGTACAACACAAACCCTTACTGGATCAGGTCTCCAAACTGGATGAAGGAGCCAGGAAAAACTGGTCAGAGAGGCTACGAAGAGACCTACAGAAACTCTGAAACAGTTGCAAGAATTTATGACAAAGAGTGGTCATTGTGAGCATGTGACAACAATATCACAAATTCTACACAAATGTGGCTTGTATGGGAGGGATGCAAGAAAAAAGCCACTCCTCAAGACAAGCCACATGCAGTCATGACTGAGGATTTTTTTCCAAAACGCACCTTGAGGATTCCGAGGCCACATGGAAAAGAGTGTTATGGTAGATAAGACTAAAATTAAACTATCTGGCTTAAACACCAAACGATATGTCTGGCGGAAATCCAAAACAAAAAAATCACAGATAAATCCCAAAATACCACGATTCGTAGTGTGCTTATAGCATCAGCAAACCACCTTATGCATTTCAGCCAATAGCCCGTCCTCTAAAAAATGGCCTATTGGCTGAAATGCATAAGGTGGTTTGCTGATGTCATAAGCACGCTAAGAACTGCTGTATTTTCTGATTTATCTGTGCTTTTTATGAAGACAGCTGTATTTTGCATTTTATGGATTGGATTTTAATAAATCGCTCATCCCTACATACCATCCCTACATACTTCACCATTTTTCATGGTGCTGACTCTAGATCCATCAAGTTTTTTATGATCTGCGGAAGCTCTAGTGCCTGGTAAACAGGAGGAGGAATCCTGATGTCCATGCTCTGCTCTACATTGGGTAGACACCTGATGCCTGACTGTGCAGTTGGATCGCTTTGGTAGATCACTGAAGATGGATTGAGATCCCAGCAAGGCCTGACTTAATCAACTTTCTGGTAAGGGCATTTGATATCAGCACATTGGTGTGGTGTGTGGAACATTTCTTCCTCCTTCTTTTCTACTTGTCCCTGTGGGTTTCATGCATCCATTTAAGCACAGCATGTGAACTTTTTACTATTATTCATGTTGTGATCAACAATGTCTATGCTGGCTGCTGATTTGTGTGTTTTTTGTCCAATCTGAGACTGATGTGTCATATTCTTAATATATAAGTTGTGAGCGCAGATATTTATTTATTTATTTTTTGTTTTTTGGAAATCCAATACAGCTCACCATCCAAATAACACCATTCCTACAGTAATGCATTGAGGTGATAATATCCTGTTATGGTGGTGTTTCTCTGCAGCAGGGACTGGATACCTTGTTAGGATAAAGGAAAAGGGATGGTGCAAAATACCTTTAAATTCTTGGGACAAAATACCATCTGCTCTCTGCCAGAAAGTTGTTAATGAGAAGAAGGTTTACCTTCCAACATGACAATGACCCAGAGTACACAGTAAAAACACAGTAAAAATGACCACACAGTGCTTGAAGGAAAAAAGGTGAATGTCCTTTCATGGCCTAGTCAGAGCCCAGACATAAACCCAATGGAAAATCTGTGGAATAACTTGAAGACTGCAGTCCATAAACGGTCACCATCGAATTAAACTGATCTTAAGCAGTTCTGAAAAGAAGAGTGGGAAAATATTGTCTAGATGTGCAAAGTTAGTAGAGACTTATCCCAACAGACTAAAGGCTGAAAATGTGGTTCAACAAAATACTGACATAAGGGAGTGATCCTTTTTACAACTCAGTGATTCTGTTTTTGATTTTATTTTATTTTTTCTGACCTGTTAGTGCTATATCTTTCACTTGGATGTTTTAACCACTTAAGGACCACCCAACGCCTATATAGGTCAGCAGAATGGCACGGCTGGGCACAATCACATACCTGTACGTGATTGTTAAATACCCAGCCGTGGGTCACGGGCGCCACAGACCTGATCGCTGCCGGAGTCCCACGATTGGTCACAGGAGCTGAAGAACATCTTTCCCGTTCTTCACAGTGGTGCTGTCATTGATCGTCTGTTCACTGATATAGGGAAAGGCTATCAATGACGTTACACGTCCAGCCACGCCCCCTACAGTTAGAAACACATATGAGGTCACAATTAACCCCTTCAGTGCCCCCTAGTGGTTAACTCCCAAACTGCAATTGTCATTTTCACAGTAAACAATGCGTGATTGTTAAATACCCAGCCGTGGGTCACGGGCGCCACAGACCTGATCGCTGCCGGAGTCCCACGATTGGTCACAGGAGCTGAAGAACATCTTTCCCGTTCTTCACAGTGGTGCTGTCATTGATCGTCTGTTCACTGATATAGGGAAAGGCTATCAATGACGTTACACGTCCAGCCACGCCCCCTACAGTTAGAAACACATATGAGGTCACAATTAACCCCTTCAGTGCCCCCTAGTGGTTAACTCCCAAACTGCAATTGTCATTTTCACAGTAAACAATGCATTTTTATTGCACTTTTAGACAATGGTCCCAAAAATGTGTCAAAATTGTCCGATGTGTCCGCCATAATGTCGCAGTCACGAAAAAAAATTGCTGATTGCCGCCATTAGTAGTAAAAAAAAATATTGATAAAAATGCAATAAAACTATCCCCTATTTTGTAAACACTATAAATTTTGTGCAAACCAATCGATACACGCTTATTGCGATTTTTTTAACAAAAATAGGAAGAAGAATACGTATCGGCCTAAACTGAGGAAAAACATTTTTTTATATATATTTTTGGGGAATATTTATTATAGCAAAAAGTAATAAATATTGCATTTTTTTCAAAATTGTCGCTCTATTTTTGTTTATAGCGCAAAAAAAAACCCTGCAGAGGTGATCAAATACCACCAAAATAAAGCTCTATTTGTGGTAAAAAATGGACACCAATTTTGTTTGGGAGCCATGTCGCACGACCGCACAATTGTCAGTTAAAGCCGCGCAGTGCCGAATCGCAAAAAGGGGCCTGGCATTTACCTCCACTGTGCAGTTTGTTTTGCACAGAGTGGCCCTGATTTGTGTCTTCTGGGGTCCCTCGGCAGCTGTCTCTGGTCCTCCCTGCAAGAACTCACCACATTCATGCGAGAGAGCTCGCATGGTGATGAGTCCTTGCAAGCACACTCCCGTGATACAGCGAGCGGCCATAGCTGCTCACTGTATCACTCGGCCCTGCCCCTCGGCCTGCCACGTCACATCGACAGCAGCGCCAGCCAATGGCTGCACTGCTCTCAATCCATCCGCTCTAGCCAGTCAGCGGCCAGGCTGAGCGGCGAAGAGAATCTCAGGACCGAGCGCGGGACTTTCGAGGGGTCAGGTAAGTAAAATGGGGGCTGCATCATCAGATGTTTTTTCACCTTAATGCATAGATTGCATTAAGGTGACAATTTTTTTCCTTTTTAACTCCTTTAAGTTGCATTGAGTAAATACAGCTGGATAAAACAAAAACAGTGGCTCTCTTCATTTAAGGCTGCAAAGCAACATAATGTGGTAAGTTTAATGTTGGGGGGGAGGGGGCATTAACAAAACACATCCATTTTTTATAATATATTAACTATGACCAATTTTACTACACCACTGGAAACTAGCTGTACAAGGATATGATCAACTTGTCAACATCTCAAAAAGGGGTTATTCTTACAGTATCTCTCTCTCTCTCTCTCTCTCTCTCTCTCTCTCTCTCTCTCTCTCTCTCTCTATATATATATATATATATATATATATATATACTTTTTTTATTCAATGGCAGTATCAGGTATCGGTGGGTGAGGGGGATCATTCTACAACGTAGATCCACATATAGTTGCTGTGATTTTGCTATTTCGTCTCTTACAAATTGTAATATTTATTTTGTAGATGATAAAATAACATAAAACATACTGCCCATTCCCTCTTTATGTTATATAAAATATAAATATTTTATATGTGGGGCACTTGGTGTGAAAGATCTGTTTTGCCAAGTTTGCAGAAATGTCAGATGTGCTATGTTTAAGTGCTGTACATAATTATCATCCTGCCCTTTTGTACACATATTTTCTAACATCCATTGTCAGAATCACTAGGCTAACACATAACATGCCATAATATTTATGCTGATGTGAGGATAGTAAGTAATTGTAGCATTGTTGATTGTATGGCAATAAAGTAAATGTAAGAGCTGCTCTGATCCCTTGTCATCTCTTGTTATTCGTCTGTATTTTTCTATTTGCTTTCAAATCACTGCAATGAGAATTGCTAGTGAAGGATTTACTAGTTTGTGTCACCTCAAATGGCACATCTGAGATTTGCTTGGCATGTATTATTTTTCTATTCCTTGCTGTTAAAAGTATGGATTTTGTACCTATTAAACTGTTGTAAACATTCAACTGAAAAGGAAACAGAACCACAGGACACTTGTGGACACATATTTGAAAAAGCTTAAAAAGATTTCAAAATGTAGCCCATTCCGCTATTTGAAGGAAACCTGTCACTTAACCATCAACTGCATACATTTTTACAATATATTGTGAAATTCTAAAGTTTATTTAAATGTTCGTCTTCTTAAATGATGACACAAAGATTCCGAGACAGAAACTATTGCTTAGCTTGTCATGCAAGCCATTATTCAAAATATGAATTTAGATTTGGGTCTTTTTATTTCTTGGCCCCAGGCAATACGTTTATCATCCTAAAATAAAAATGCTTAACTAAAATAATATTTTTATGATCCGTTTGTAAATTAACCCCCATTGGCATTAAAAGGTCTATTAGTATTGAATAGGGCAGGTTAGTAATCAGAATGGAGTCTGTAGCTCTTCTCCAACTGTGTCTGTTTGTCCCATATTGGTACTATATGCCCACTGACGTATGCTGTAAGCAAGTATTGTAGCAGTAGAGTAAGGACTGGCCAGGGAGGTATCACTTTAATGCAGTTGACCAACTTTAACAAATATTGCAATATATGCAAAACAAAAATCCCTGTTTTTAACAAAATGGTTGCTAGTAATATGAAACGGTGCACAGTGTCCAGAGGATTAACCATTGATAGTTTTCATCACTATCATGCAAAACTGTACTCAAATGAGATGTTATTTTTGAAACAGATACAACTTTTTATCTGTTTATTTTTTATATTTTACTACATAAAGGTAAAAAGACTGAACATTTTGACAAGAAAACGTTTTTTTTAATTTCTTTTATAAAATTTTGCAAATAGATAATCTTTCTTCATCGCTTTAGCCCAAATGTATTCTGCTACATTTATTTGATAAAAAAAAAAAAAAAAAAAAAACAGTGCCTACAATCTATGGTAGGATATTTGAAAATTGATCAATCCTGATAACCAAAATGACCCCTTTTTGGATGTAGAGACAGTCCAAGGTATTTAGTAAGATGAATGGTTGATATTTTGAAGTTGTCATTTTTTGTCATACTTTTTAGAAAATGTAAAAAATGAATATATATATTTTTTTACAAAGTGGTTATTTCTCACACACAGCAAATGCATACTTACAATTATACCACAAAACACATTCTGCTACTCCCTCTGAGTATGAATAACACATACGTGAGACTTTTCCCAGCCTAAATGCATATATAGAGGCCCAAAATCCATGGAACACCTTTAAGATTTCTAGGGCATAATCTATGCATCTAATTTCCTAACTGCCTATCACATTCCAGAGGCCCTGGGGCACTGTAACTACACCTACAGAATTCTCATTACTTAGAAGCCTAACAGGTCTAACCTACTGGTACGTGACTGCCCCCATAGCACAATACTATGTTTGTTGGCCAGGAAGTTATATTTCATTATATCTAAACACTCCTATCTGTGGTGCAGTGGATTGTAAAAAAAATCACACATCCAATGCCCTTGCAACAATCTGGTGTCCAGTGGTATATTAGAATAGTGGAAACATTTTTGATATTTGGGTTTTTGATAGATTTGGGTACCCCATTAATCTGGCCAAACAGGGTGGTTTCTGTTGTTTTTAAGTGATTTTATTTATAGCAAAGGTATTTTGTATGAGTAGATACACATATTGTTCACACACGCACATACAGTATATTATATATATATATATATATATATATATATATATATATATATATATATATATATATATATATATACCCAGGGCTTTATTCATAAAAATTAGTTAGACAACTATCCGAAGGACCATAAATTCTGGATAAACCCTCTGCACACTGCCATATACCCTTTCTAGAAAACCTTGCAATGAAAAACAGGGAATTTTGGTTCACACATTTAAATATCCAAAGCATTCACCCAGCGGTATGAGAATTTATTGCGATTGGTGGAACACATTACGACATTTGTGTAGCTAATTTTTTATCAATAGTTTTCATTGTTTCTAAGGGTGATCAGTATCACTAGTCCACACAGCTTCACAGGACTGGTCTAGCAAACAGGTGTGTGCCTGGTGACTATTAAAATAAACAAATTCCACAAGGTTGTATATTAATCCTTCTTGTTTTTGTATATATACAGAACTTTTTTTAATCAGAGATTAGGTGCAAGTATAACATGAAAAAGGGGAGTAGCAAAAGTAACCCGCAGGTCCCTTTCCAACAATCCCTGAATGTCCCCTGAAGAAGCTAGACAGCGAAAAGTGTTGACACACAGGGGCTCATTTTACATCATGTATTTTATATTTATGCTTTCTAAACTCTTTCAAATGCTCTTTTTTGTACCATGTGTCGCTATAAACATACATTGTAATTCATTTTGTATACACTCCACTGTTCATTGTGCCATTAATGTCTGACCTGTGGGCTACTTTTGCCCCTCCTCTTTTTCTTTTTATACCAATAGGTGCAGGAACTCAACCATGTCCCCCTCACAACCCCCTTCCCCCACACTGTAGATGGCTCCACCGCTCTCACCTGGAAAGAGATCATCCAGCGAGGGCATCAGCATCCAGGCACCAGGGAAAAATTAAGATCACAAAGAGTGCAGTGTACCACGTGCCCTCTCCCGCCCATGACTGCACTGCATCTTGGTCATCTACATTTACATTGCCATTGTCCTGCAGACATTTGTATCTGCTAAGGAAATCCAAACTGTGGGAGTCACTGTGAGACAAGATGGAGTTCTGTGTTTACAAGTCATAGTGATGAGCAAGGAGCAGAGGCCAGAGCCAGAGTTCCACTAAGTTCCAGCTGAAAAAAGCCATATGTAGATACTGTATCTCTCTCTCTATATATATATATATATATATATATACACACACACACACTCTCTCTCTCTCTCTCTCTCTCTCTCTCTCTCTCTCTCTCTCTCTCTCTCTCTCTCTCTATGGGCCAGATTCAGGTAGATGAGAGTATCTTTCCTCTGGAGTAACGCTTCTCATTTACGTTACTCTGAAGACCCTTTCAGCGCAAGTCCTGTAATTCACATAGCAGTTGCGCGTAAACTTGCGCCAGAGTAACGATAATGCGCTGGCGTAACCCGACGCAAGTGAAACTGGGTGTGATCATATGTAAATGATGGGCGGAGCCCAGCGCAGAGGCTTACGTTCAGCGCATCATCCACGGAGCATGCGCAGTGAGTGCGGCTCCACTCGCCCCCTTGTGCGCATGCTCACAACTTCCGTCGGCACCACTTCCTGGGAAACGTCAGCGCAATGCGTTCCGCTGGGCGCTTAAAAGCGCTGGCGGAAACGCCATTCCGGCGCAAAAGTAGTTCCATTTCCCCCCACCCCAGGGAAGATACTTTTGCCCTGTAATGGCTGCTCCCGCTGCCCCCAAAGAGAGGAGGAACCTAAATTATAATGCCCAGGAGGTCACAGTGATAATATCGGCTATGGAGGCATTTAATGATTTTCTCCATGGTAAAAAAAGCAGGAAGACCAGCCGGGAGAGAAAGCAGGCCATCCTGGACACCATAGCTGCCAGGGTCAATGTGCTGGGGTACTCCACCCGGAGTGCTTCAGACATTCAAAAAAAAATCAATGACCTGCGGCGCAAGGTGAGGGGCAAGGTGTCCACCATTAGGAGCCATGAGAGGGGCACAGGTGGTGGTCCCCCATGTCCTGTCACCCTGACCGCGGAGGAGGAGGTGGTCGCCCGCTGCCTGGACAGGGAGCAGTTGGAGGGGGTCCCAGTGCATATGCAGAGTCACCTGTAAGGTAAAAGACAGGAGAATGTTAGTCATGCATGTGCGACTTCTGTTGTGCATCACGGGAGGGGATAGTCATGCCTGACTCCCATGTCACTCACCAACCAGCCAGCTGTCCCCATACATGTTCTGTTCGAATTCTGCTGGGATGGGACTCTGACGGTATATGAAGCTGTCATGGCTGGACCCGGGGTGTTTGGCACGGACGTGCCATATGAGGCGTTGGGCATCGGCTATCACCTGTACGTTGATGGAGTGCCAATGCTTCCGATTGCGGTATATGTGCTCTGTGGCACTGGGGGGCTGTAGGGCCACATGTGTGCAATCAATGGCCCCGATGGTGCGTGGGAATCTGGCAATGTTGTAGAAATCTGTCATTGCCTTCAGCCGCAGCTCCTCAGTGGTGGGTCTGATGAACTGGTTGGACATGCGTCTGAGGATTGCAGGGACAACCTGGTGCACACATCTGCTTATGGAGGACTGTGACATCCCAGCCACCACTCCACTTGTACGCTGGAATGATCCACTGGCAAGGAAATGAAGTGTTGCCAGGACCTTCACCAGTGGCTGCACTGCTTGTGAGCGGTGTGTCTTGCTGGTGATGTCACCCTGCAGGGTTGTGGTTAGTTCAAGTATTGCATCTGGGCTGAATCTGAAGAGGCGATACACCTCCTCATCCCCCATGCCAAAGAGGTTCATACGAGTGCGGTATATCCTCTCACGTGCCCGCCTCCTCCGTAGCGAGGGACCCAGTACTAGTCTTAGGACCACGAGTGCCCCTGGCATGTTGGCACACAGAGGTGTTGTCCTTGCTAGTGTTGTTGTTCAGCTTGCTAGTTTCGTCGGTAACGCTGCTGTAGCTGCTCTCCTGCTGACCTGTGACCGTCTGGAGTAAAGATAAAGCAGCCTTTTGTAGAAATAACTTTGCGCCGGACGGACCAGATACGCGCGGCGCATGTAGCCAGCGTATGGTGCTAATCCGTTCGCGAATTGGGAAATCTCCCTCATTTGCATATTTGCAGGGGAAATCAATGGGCGCGACTGATGCGCCCAGCGAAAATAAGCGATGACGATACTCTGGCGTCGGAACGTTCCGCCGGTCGCAAATGACCCGTTATTGGGCGCATCTAGTTTGGTGGGTACGGGCACATAGAAAAGACGGCGCATCATCACAGTTACGCGGCGCATATCCAAATACTCCAGCGCAAGTGTTCGTGAATCTGGCCCTATATATATATATATATATATATATATATATATACACATACAGTAATGTGAAAGAGAATTTGCCCCCTTCCTGATTTTTTAATTTTTTTGCATATTTCTCACACTTAAATGATTCAGATCACATTAATATTACACAAATATTACCTTAAAAAATGAGTAAATCCTGGATATAGTTTTTAAATTATTATTTCATTTATTAAGGAGAAAAAAGCTTTCAAACCTGCCTGGGCCTATGTGAAAAAGTAATTTCCCCCTCCAATGCTTAATCATGAATGGACTGTGATTAAGCACAATTTTTGGGAAAACTAAGTTAAATTTTACTACCAGAATTGTTGAATCAAGAAATCACATGAATAGAAGCTATTTGACAAAGTGAAGCATGCTAACAAATCACATCACGCTACAATCTAAAAAAAATCAAGAACAATTTAGAAACAAAATACTGTTCATTTATTGGTCTAAGAAGTGTTTCAAAGCCATTACTAAGGCTTTGGAACTCCAGTGAACCACGGGAAGGGCCATTTTCCACAAATGGAGATAACTTGGAACAGTGGTGAACCTTCCCAGGAGCGGCCGGACTACAAAAATGACTCCAAGAGAATGATGACTCCTTATCCAGGAGGTCCTAAAAGAACACAGAACAACATCTAAAGAACTAAAGGTAAGATCAGTGTTCATGATTCCACAATAAGAAAGACTGGGCAAAAATGGCATCCATGGGAGAGTTCCAAGGCCAAAGCCACTGCTGAACAAAAAAAAAACACAAAGACTCATCTCACATTTACCAAAAAAAGCTTGATTATCCCCAAGACTTTTAGGCAAATATTCTGTGGACTGATGAGACAAAAAATTAACTTTTTGGAAGGTGTGCATCCCGTTACATCTGGCATAAAACAAGTACAGCATTTTCATAACAAGAACATCATCTCAACATACACGCATTATATACAGTATATATATATATATATATATATATATATATATATATATATATATATATATATATATATATCTCATGTTACTGCGTGTTAGGTAAAAGTTTGGTAAGGGACATTTTCACTTTTCAGTCTGTTACAGCGTGACAATTGTGCTATTTCCATTACAAACGCTACTTTTACCGAAGGTGCGCTCCCGTCTCATACTTTATTCTGAGCATGCACGGGTTTCTAAGCATACACAGAAACATGTTTCTCGTCGAAAAACAGCACAAAGAGGAACTCGGTGAGGAAATTGAGACTCTCGACGAGGAAAAAGGGAACTTGTTCTCTTTTTTTCTCGTCCAGTTCCACGTCAGTTTTCTTGATGAAAAGCATACACACGACCGTTTTCCTCGGCAAAAAAGCTCTGCCACCAAGTTTCTTGATGGATTCTGTCAAGGAAAATGGTCGTGTGTACGAGGCATGATACAGTGCCTTGCAAAAGTATTCGGCCCCCTTAAACTTTGCGACCTTTTGCCACATTTCAGGCTTCAAACATAAAGATATAAAACTGTAATTTTTTGCGAAGAATCAACAAGTGAGACACAATCATGAAGTGGAACGAAATTTAGTGGATATTTCAAACTTTTTTAACAAATAAACTGAAAAATTGGGCGTGCAAAATTATTCAGCCCCCTTAAGTTAATACTTTGTAGCACCACCTTTTGCTGCGATTACAGCTGTAAGTCGCTTGGGGTATGTCTCAGTTTTGCACATCGAGAGACTGACATTTTTGCCCATTCCTCCTTGCAAAACAGCTCGAACTCAGTGAGGTTGGATGGAGAGCATTTGTGAACAGCAGTTTTCAGTTCTTTCCACAGATTCTCGATTGGATTCAGGTCTGGATTTTGACGTGGCCATTTTAACACCTGGATATGTTTATTTGTGAACCATTCCATTGTAGATTTTGCTTTATGTTTTGGATCATTGTCTTGTTGGAAGACAAATCTCTGTCCCAGTCTCAGGTCTTTTGCAGACTCCAACAGGTTTTCTTCCCATGGTCGTGTATTTGGCTCCATCCATCTTCCCATCAATTTTAACCATCTTCCCTGTCCCTGCTAAAGAAAAGCAGGCCCAAACCATGATGCTGCCACCACCATGTTTCACAGTGGGGATGGTGTGTTCAGGGTGATGAGCTGTGTTGCTTTTACGCCAAACATAACGTTTTGCATTGTTGCCAAAAAGTTCTATATTGGTTTCATCTGACCAGAGCACCTTCTTCCACATGTTTGGTGTGTCTCTCAGGTGGCTTGTGGCAAACTTTAATTTACACTTTTTATGGATATATTTAAGAAATGGCTTTCTTCTTGCCACTCTTCCATAAAGGCCAGATTTCTGCAGTACAGTATACGACTGATTGTTATCCTATGGACAGAGTCTCCCACCTCAGCTGTAGATCTCTGCAGTTCATCCAGAGCGATCATGGGCCTCTTGGCTGCATCTCTGATCAGTCTTCTCCTTGTATGAGCTGAAAGTTTAGAGGAACGGCCAGGTCTTCATAGATTTTCAGTGGTCTGATACTCCTTTCATTTCAATATTTTCGCTTGCACAGTGCTCCTTGGGATGTTTAAAGCTTGAGAAATCTTTTTGTATCTAAATCTGGCTTTAAACTTCTCCACAACAGTATCTCGGACCTGCCTGGTGTGTTCCTTGTTCTTCATAATGCTCTCTGCTCTTTAAACGGACCTCTGAGACTATCACAGTGCAGGTGCATTTATACGGAGACTTGATTACACACAGGTGGATTCTATTTATCATCATTAGTCATTTAGGTCAACATTGGATCATTCAGAGATCCTCACTGAACTTCTGGAGTGAGTTTGCTGCACTGAAAGTAAAGGGGCCGAAATTATTTTGCACGTCCAATTTTTCAGTTTTTTATTTGTTAAAAAAGTTTGAAATATTTAATAAATTTCGTTCCACTTCATGATTGAAGTCCCACTTGTTGTTGATTCTTCACAAAAAATTACAGTTTTATATATATCGTTATGTTTGAAGCCTGAAATGTGGCAAAAGGTCGCAAAGTTCAAGGGGGCCGAATACTTTCGCAAGGCACTGTAATTTCTTTGTCAGTGGGCAAAAGTAAAAAATCAACAGGGGATCAAATACTTTTTTCCCTCACTGTATATATATTACATGTTTGTCCATGTATATTTGCCCTTATGCTGAACATTTAAAGTAAAATATGTAATAGTTTAGAGGTAGTGTATTTGTTAGTGTTGGTGCAGTACAACACTGTTGGTAGTTAAATACAACATTTTTAAAGAGGTCCATCGATCGGACCAAAAAAAAAGGGAGAACAAAGGAGGAAAGATGGATAGTAAGATTTGGTTCCAAAGAAAGTCCTTTTCAATAAGAAAATGTTTAGGTAAATTCATTGAAATGCTTCAGAACATCATTAAACCAAGAGTTTTAAGTAAATGAAGACAAACACAGAAAATGGCTCAGAGGGAAAGTATTACAAAATATCTAGCATTTTTACTTAAACTAGGTTTTAATGAAAAACAAAACAGTACGTTTTAAAAGTCAAGAAGCACACTAGCCGCTTCAATAGACCCAGGAAACTCTCATAAATATTACAAAGACCCAGGAACATACCAGAACAAGTTCTCATTTTGTATAGAATTCATTCTACCTTATTTGGTTGAATTAGCAATATGAAACTTTCCTGAACGTAATAGACCAAGTGATCTTCTATCCCAAACAATGGTACATTAAAGTGGAACTTAATTCACTCTGTGTCTCTGGAGTTTTTGCCCATGAAGTGCAAGGACGTTCAGCATACTTGCACACTAAGGCCTCGTACACACAAGGCAATCTATCTGTTCAAATCGGTCGGACCGACCGATTTGAACAGATCTGTCTGCTTGGATTTTGGTTTGCTCGCGTGTACACACGAGCAAACTAAAATCCCCGCCAGCAGACAGCGCGCTGACGTGTCGGTGACGTGGCGGTGACGTTGACGCCGTCACGTCACCGCACCAGGAAGTAAAACACTTCCGCGCATGCGTCGAAATCATTCGGCGCGTGTGCGAGAAGACATGTCTGCTGGTTAGCATACTAACCAGCAGACATGTCGGGCGGACAGGTTCCCAGCAGACAGATTTCAAAGCATGCTTTGAAATCTGTCGGGTGGCCAAATCCGTCGGCTTGCCCGTACACACGGTCGAATCTGTTTGCTGGGACGGTCGGGCCGACCGTTTCCAGCAGACAGATTTGATTGTGTGTACGAGGCCATAGGCTGCATTCACACCTGAGCATAGCGGTTTGCCGCGATTTTGCAGTGTTTTTTACCGTGTTTGCCGCAATATTTGCGGCGGTTTTTACCGCGATTTGTCGCAGAGTTTTTTACTGCGATTTTGGACAGGTCTAGGGTCACCAATGTTAAAAACAGAAAAACGCCCAAATACGCTCAATTCAAGCGACAAAAAAGGGTCCAGAACTTGTTTGAGCTTCAGGCGTTCGGCGTCAAGCGTTTTGGAGTGGAGATGTGAACCATCTCCATAGAGAATAATGTTTTTTTTTCACTCTAGCGTTTTGCAGCTTCATGCTTCAGGCGGCAAAACGCTCAGGTGTGAATGCACCCTAAGGCACACTTGTACTCTAGTGTTTCCAGTAATAGGTCTGCACGCCTCATCAATACTTCCACGCCCACCCTTAGCTACTTCTGGTCTTCTTCAGGATCTTGCATCTATTTAAGTCCACCACTGAAAAGACATTGAAGAACTTCATATGCTGGAGATACATCATCCCAGCACCAGGACCCATTCTCTGGATATTAGGAGTGGGATGGAAGTAGATGAGAATGGTACACTGTGCAGCACATTCACTGCAGGCAGTATACAAAAAGAAAATAAATGAATTACCTAAACTTAAGACTTATAAAGCATTTCATTTGGCAGAAAAGACTGTTAAGGCCTCGTACCAAAAAGCTGCACCTGTCATCATTTTCTTATTTTAACTTTAGTTCATTTTCTATATATATTTTTATTGTACAAACAAGCATTTAATACAAGGTGTATCAGTTACACGGGTTATATTTAGCTTTCTGGGGTTTCTCATACAAAATAATAGACATAATTTCTCTCTTTAAAACCTTCTAGCTTACTGAATCACTGCACATAGCTATACAGAGCAGGGGGGACAGGATCATTCAGTTGAATTTTTGCTGAAATGACTGTTTACAGGGTATAGAGACATAATAGTTAACTGATTCCTTTTAAAAATGATTAAAAATAGATAAAAATCAATCATATAGTGTGCCTGCAGTTTCAGTTTTGTTTTTCATCTAGTTTCATGCTTCTGTGAAGGACAGAGACAGAGAGCCAATACAGGGCAGTGTTTGTTTTTAAAATGAAACTGATTGGTTCTGAGAGTTTTTTAGACACAGTAATCACACCTTCTTGATTAGAGACCATGGAGAGAAACTCCCAGTACTTTTTTCATAAGGAAACAAACAACCAGGAAGTGTGCAGAACAGAGAAGGATTACAGCAAAAACGGACATTGAGGACATGAAACCAGGACTGCATTAGGGTAAATGAAGCTATTTAGCTTAAAAAAATGTCTTTAGTGACCCTTTAAGCTCTTCAAAAAATTAAGCTTTTTTTTTTTAGGGAAATTAGTAAAGGTTAAACCATGTAAAAACAAGCCAAAAATTAAAAAAAAGAGTAAATCTATTAAATATGTGAAATATTTCACACTTTGTCTAAATATATATTATATATATATATATATATATATATATATATATATATATATATATATATATATAGTAACACACACACACACACAAAGTGTTTACAAAAACGTTATGTGTTCCCTTTAACAAAGACCTATGAAGGGTACATTTTATTTGTGGAGATCTTTCCAAAGACACCAACAAAAATATATAAGATCTGAAATTTCCCAATTTTGAGGTTCACATGGGCTGCATGAAAGGACACTATGTGGTTGATTTACTAAAACTGGATAGTGATAAATCTGGCGCAACTCTGCATAGAAATCAAAAAGTAAAAAATAAGTGCAGTGCTGATAAAAAAATGCTGTATACATTTACATGTAAACAAATAAATAATGAAGAGTGAGAGTCTATACAATGTGTAAAATCATAAAAGAAGTGTATTCAACAACCCACCTCAATGGATGTGTAAGTACCGTATTTATCGGCGTATAACACACGCCGGCGTATAACACGCACCCCAATTTAAGAGGGAAGTTTCAGGGAAAAAACATTTTTATTAAATTTTATGGTCAGTGTCCATCTGCAGCCTCAATGCAGCCTAATCTGTGCCCATCTTCAGCCTAAATGCAGCATATGTGCCCATCTCCAGCCTAAATGCAGCCTATGCACCCATCGTCAGCCTAAATGCAGCCTATGTGCCCATCTCCAGCCTAAATGCAGCCTATGTGCCCATCTCCAGCCTAAATGCAGCCTATGCGTCCATCTTCAGCCTAAATGCAGCCTATGTGCCCATTTGCAGCCTCACCATCTCTCGTGCAGTGAGGGAATCACTGAGCCGCCATTTCCTGTTCACTCAGCTCTCAGTCGGGTCAGCAGTCACATACACAGTCCCGCCTCCGCCATCGGCATTGGACCGGCTCCTGTGATTGATAGAACACTGGTCCAATGACGGTGGCAGAAGTGGGACTGTATGTGTGACGTTAGAGCTGAGTGAGAGCCGAGTAAACAGAAGATGATGGCTCAGTGAATTCCGGCGGCGCTCATTCCCCTCCGAGACCAAGGTACACTATCAGCATATAACACGCAACCTATTTTCCAGGCGAAAACGTGTGTGTTGTACACCGATAAATACGGTAAATATATAAAACAATTAGTGTTATATACATTTATATGAAAACAAATATATTGTGAAATCCATACATTGTGCTCAAAGGCAGTGCAGTAGAAGAAGTATATACAACAGTCCACCTCAACGTATGTGTTAGGAAATATATAAAATATTCCAAGTGCACACGTGATAAATCTTCTGAAGAAACATATTCTCCTTTAGGAGGAGAAGTACCAGAAAAGCCTCCACCAAAACACTGCTTGTGTATATAGGTCCACCTTACCAGCTGGCAAGACCACCTATGACCACCTATGGCAGATGGTCTAAGCATTCTCTTATTATGATCACTGCAGCAAGGGAATCACTGGATCTCAAAAGGACCTTCAATGTATCACTCCAACTCAAACTCAAACAGCATCCACCGAAACGCCAAACATAATGGTAAAACTCTCATAATGTAGTAGGTAAGTAAACCGGTTTAATGAAAGCACTACAAATATTTACAGAGCAACAAGTTAAGAAAGGCACAGTCAGGTATCCCCTCAAATGAACAACCAAACTTCCTCCTTGTGCTGCACACTCACCCATTATCCCGGATTTAGCTTGCGTGATGGCGGCACTTATGCTGGCCCCGCCTGACATGTTTTGTCACAGCGGACAGGCCATCAAATAGAAATCAGCTTGTTTTTTTGTCAAAGCTTAAATAAACAAGATACAGTTAGAAACTGATTGGCTACAATGCACAGCTGCATCAGATTTTGCACCCTCCAGTTTTAGTAAATCAACACCTATATATTGTCTAGCATACACAAAAAAGAGAAGCTGTCTTAACCACTAGCCGACCAGCCGCCACAGTTATACAGCGGCAGGTCGGCTCGGCTGCGCAAAATCATGTAGCTATACGTCACTTCGCATTGCAGCCATTAGGAGCGATCACTCGTTGCAGAGCGAGAATCGGGAGCTGCGTCCTGTAAAGGGGAGAAATGACGGATCGTCTGTTCATACAATGTATGAACAGTGATCTGTCATTTCCCCTAGTCAGTCCCACACCCCCCTTCAGTTAGAACAGACCTAGGGAACATAATTAACCCCTTCCTCTTCCCCTAGTGTTAACCCCTTCCCTGCCAGTTTTTCAGTAATCAATGCATTTTTATAGCACTGATCGCTATAAAAATGCCAATGGTCCCAAAAATGTGTCAAAAGTGTCCGAAGTGTCCGCCATAAGGTTGCAGTATTGATAAAAATCGCAGATCGCCACCATTACTAGTAGAAAAAAATATTAATAAAAATGCCTTAAAACTATCCCCTATTTTGTAGACGCTATAATTTTTGCACAAACCAATCAATAAACACTTATTGCGATTTTTTTTTTTTTTTACAAAAAATATGTAGAGGAATACGTATCGGCCTAAACTGAGGAAAAAAATATTTTTTTTATATATATATATGTTTGGGGGATATTTATTACAGCAAAAAGTTAAAAAATATTCATTTTTTTTCAAAATTGTCGTTGGATTTTTGTTTATAGCGCAAAAAATAAAAACTGCATAGGTTATCAAATACCACCAAAAGAAAGCTCTATTTGTGGGGAAAAAAGGACGCCAATTTTGTTTGGGAGCCACGTCGTATGACCGTGCAATTGTCAGTTAAAGCGACGCAGTGCCGAATCTCAAAAAGTGGTCCGATATTTGACCAGCGAAATGGTCCGGGGCTGAAGTGGTTAAACAGGTTTTCTTTCCTTCAACAGGTAAAACATTAAATTGGAACATTATATTTTCTTATAGAAGTGTGCCCACACATTAAAAGCAGACGGTGGTTATAATGTTTGACTTTAGATATTTATTACTGAATGTTATGTTGTTTTCCTGTAATTTTCTTGTATGTCTGCAGGAAGAGTCAAGGGCAGGATTAAAGACATTATACTAGCACAACATTTAACATTCTTGATAGCTACCATTACACTGCGATCACACAGCCTGGAGATAACCAACAGGGCCAGAATGAACCATAGGGTATATGCATAAAAAAACTGATTTGGAACCGTTTATGCAATGAGAATACATTTAGAATTGTGTTAATAGATCAGTTATGCTTCTTTCATGCTGTAAATAAAGCAGCCAGGCCACAGAAAAGTAATGAATAGAGCAGAAAAAAATACCTCCTTAACTCCTCTAGAAGATCTTAAAGGTGTCTAAAAAAGTATTCATTCTACCTGAATCACCGTAGGTTGAACATTTTTTACACATGTTATTTTGGCTTGTTTTTGGATTGTACTTTTTAACTACTTCAGCCCCGGAAGAATTGACTCCTGAATGACCAGGCCATTTTTTTGCGATTTGGCACGGCGTCGCTTTAACTGACAATTGCGCGGTCATGCAACGTGATACCCAAACAAAATTGACGTCCTTTTTTCCCCACAAATAGAGCTTTCTTCTAGAGGTATTTGATCACCTCTGCTGTTTTTATTTTTTTGCGCTATAAACAAAAAAAGAGTGACAATTTTGAAAAAAAAGCAATATTTTTTACTTTTTGCTATAATAAATATCCCCCAAAATATATAAAAAAATGTTTTCCTCAGTTTAGGCTGGTACATATTCTTCTTATTTTTGGTAAAAAAAAACACAATAAGCATATATTTACTGGTTTGCACAAAAGTTATAGCGTCTGCAAAATAGGGGATATTTTTATGGCATTTTTATTATAATTTTTTTTTTTTTACTAGTAATGGCGGAGATCAGCGATTCTTATCGTGACTGCAATTTTTTTACGGCGGACACATCGGACACTTTTGGCGCTATTTTGGGACCATTGTCATTTATATAGTGATCAGTGCTACTGCTGCTGTGTCTCCAGTGTGATTACTGTGTAAATGACACTGGCAGTGAGGGGGTTAACCCGTAGGGGCGGGGAAGGGGTTAAGTGTATCCTAGGGAGTGATTCTAACTGTGAGGGGGCTGGGCTACCTGTGACACAACATTGATCACTACTCCCGATGACAGGGAGCAGAAGATCAGTGTCCTGTCACTAGGTAGAACAGAGAGATGCCTTGTTTACAAAAGGACTCCCCCCTGTTCTGTATCTCCGTGACCCGTTCGCAGGACCACCGGCAGACATCGAGTCCACGGGTCCCACGGGCATGGGCACGGAGACTATGTCATGCACCCTCTACGTGGCAGATTCAAAGCAACGTACCTGTAAGTTGCTTTGACTGCCCATGCCATTCTGGCAACTTATATCTACGTGTGGCAGTCTGCAAGCGGTTAATCAAAAATATGTTCCAAGAATGTAATAAGATATGTTTTTATGTAAGTGTAAAAAAGTTGGTGTTCGTAAATTATCGTGTTCTACGTGCCCATGGGTAGTTCACATTTTGTGGCTGATTCATCAATTTGTTTCAGGTATTAAAGTGGCTGTCTAAGGATCCTTTAACATGTGGCAGATCCTCTCAGCGGACTTCACTAGCTCAGCGGGGGATTGCTCTGATGCAGGCAGTGCAGTTGACAGGTTCATCTCTGCTCACTGAGCGGGGACAGACCTGTCAGAGCTCCACTGTCCTCTATGGCTAGATCGCATGAAAATGGAAAGTCTGTCTGTTTTCATCTGATCCGATCTGCTGGACGAATGGGGGAACGTATCGCCATCCGTCTGTTTTGAGAGGAACTTGACGGACCAGATGGCAGGTGAGTGTCAGTAGACACATCCTCACTGACATCGCCTGCTCATACAAGTCAATGGGTGGCCTGCTCAGATGCACCTGAAAAACAGACAGGTGGATCTTTGCAAGCCAATCGTGTGAAAGAGGTCTAAAAGCAGAACTGACACAGCTTAAGCCTTGTACACATTATCAGAAAACCATAAGGAAAACACTGCTTTTAAAGCAATCGTACAATAATCTGATCATTAGTACACAGCTTTTGAGAGTCAATCACAATAGGTCATCCAGTTAAACTAAAAATAGCGGCACTTTACCGTCACCCCAGTGTGAAAGGGGCCTTACATTTGCTTATAAGCACCTGCCTCCCTCCCAATAATGTCTGGGAGCACAACAAGAAGAGGCTGACGTTCCCTTGGCACTGTAAGGGGGCCAGCAACACATGTGTCCACAGGCAAAGGTGGACCTTGTGGTCAAAGACCAATCTGTCAGCAAATTATTGCTTTCATCAAGATTATCTCTATAGAGTCACAGTGGGAAGCCACCACCGCCACCCAAAGACAAATTTTAGTCAAAGTGACACCATAATGTATCCAAAAAATCTTGAATATTGTTCCCAGTGCACTACATGGTAGCCTCATCATACACACTGGCTCCCCAGCTAATGCCGAGCAAAATAAAGGCAGCTTGCAGGAAAAATTACATTTTTTTGTGGTTTATAAATTCAATTATTGCTGCAGCAGATTCAAGACATGGTACAGAGCCTGCCACTTTACAGTAAGGCCCCTTTACACTGGGATGGGAGGTGCGGTGGTGGTATAGCGCCGCTAAAAATAGGGGCGCTATACCGGCGGAATTGCTGCAGAAGGGGCCTTAGACTAAGGAGACCCCCCAGGCACTATATTGGAAGGAAATTTTCATGTTTAGGCTTTCACTTTAAAAAATAAAAAAATCACTGCTCATTTAAAAATGACATTTTTCACAAACTTTTTTTTTATTGATACATGTCCCCCAGGGCAGGACCCGAACCCCTATATCCATTGTATGCCCACTTACGTGCATTTAAGCCTTCAAAATGGGCACTTTTGATATTTGACGTTCGGGTCCCATTGACTTTAATGGGGTTCGTTATTCGAATCCAAACTTTTCTGGCGTTCGAACGTTCGGGTCCAAACCGAACAGGGGTCCGTTCAGCCCTTCCCTAATAGCTAGCTGCTAAGATGAAAGATAGATTGCTTTATGGAAGTTTTAGAAGTGTTGCAGTGGCCAAGAGGCTGGATCGTCAATAAGTTGTCCCTCTTTCCCAACACAAGCTCACTATTTTATTATTTTAACATTATGAATGGTAGTAGGGAATCATTTGGCATTCCAGCGTCACAAACTTACATGCTCCAGGATCACCAGATTACTGACAAAAGTGAATCGAACTGTTGGTGACAATATTCCCTGGTTTGTTTTAAAGGTAACTGTTTAGGACTTTATGTCAACAAAACAATATTTCCAAAGCAGCAGGATTTATAACACATGCTGTAATCAGCAACATAACCTGGATAAAAATAAAAGTGGTGGCTTACAATAAGTGAACTTCAGCAACTAGCAGCATTACTTTCCTTATTTTCAGAAGCATAACTTTGATATACACAAAATAAGGGCTCTTTCACATGGGGCAGATGAGTGATGATCCGCCCTGTGAACCTCCGCTTGCTCAGCGGGGATCGCTCTGCTGATCCCCGCTAAGCCGGCAGTTGACAGGGCTTTTTTTAATCTGTATGCATATAATATAAAAAGCCTTCTCTGTGCAGCAGCCCCCCTAATACTTACCTGAGGTCACTTTCTGTCCAGCGATGTCCATGAGTGTCTCAGACATTCTAGATCCCCCCCCCGATTGGCTGAGACACATCAGCGGCACCATTGGTTCCCGCTGCTGTCAATCAAAGTCAGCTAGCAAATCAGGGGATAGAGGGGGCAGGGCCGGGCCGTGGATCCATGTCTGAATGGAAACAGGGAGCTGTGACTCGGCTCGGGTGCCCCTATAGCAAGGTGCTTGCTGTGGGGGCACTAAACAGGAGGGAGGGGCCATGAGCACTGAAGAGAGACCCAAGAATAGGAGGATCTGGGTCACCCTGTGCAAATCCACTGCAACAGAGCAGTTGCATATAGGATAAAAGACGGAACTTTAAAAACAGGATTTTCTGAAGTGGGAGCAAATACCTGTTTTTTCAAAAATCGGAAGTTGCATTTTTGGGTGGAACTCCGCTTTAAGTTTTTATTGCAGCAATTATATACAGCAACAAAGTTCATACAGGTATTTTAAAAGTGTGACACACATCACATGGGAAAAATATTAAAATGCTCCAGAGCATGAAAACAATGCAACAATTACGCCAGTTGGGATGTGTGGCAGAGTATTGCATTGCAAGTTTTTTATACAGAGAAAACACAACACAACAGAAAAAAAGGAGAAAAACAAGAAAACCAGTGAACTCATAAGCCAACAAAGACCCTTACAGTAAACAGGGCCCCCTATTAAAAAAAGTTACAACACCAATACCTGACTTCTGAATCGTATACAGTATCTCTTGCCAGCCTATGCAGAGATATGAAATACAAGGAACAATGGTATGGGGGTGTGAGTAAATGGCATGCACCATATACTCTTATTTTCTAAATGCACTGCCCATCATGCCTGCCCAGTATCTCCTTATTGACCATGCACATTTATGTGTAAAGCCTCGTACACATGGTTCGATTGTTGAAAGGGGAGTGTCTGTTGGCAGACTGTTGTCCGAAACTCTTACCATTAGTATGCTCCTTTTGACAATTGTTGTCCAATTTTCTGCCAACAAATGTTAGATGGCAGGCTAGTAAATTTCCAGTGGAAATTAGCAGAAGGGGCCCAAAGGGTGGCGCACAAGAGCTGAAAATCCTGATTCATAAATCATTGTGTCTGACTGTCCGATAGCATTGATGATGAATTATTCTGGTTGATTTACTAAAACTGCAGAGTGTAAAATCTGGTGCAGCTGTGCATGGTAGTCAATCAGCTTCTAACCTTAGCTTGTTCAAAAAAGCTTTGACAATAAAATCTAGAAGCTGAGTGGTTTCTATGTACAGCTGCACCAGATTTTGCACTCTGCAGTTTTAATAAACCAAATTGTCTCACATACTCTAATTAGCATTTTGCACACTCTTTTCGCAAAATTTGTTGCACACTTCTACTCTTTTCAGTGCAAAAGTAATTCTCACTCTTCAATTTACACTAAACATGCAGATGAGCCATATTTTTACCATCTCCAGGTGCTCTCTCTTAAGCTGTAAAGGCAGCGTACCATGATATGCACATGCCACGGCTGTGATGCTTTAAACTCCAGTGCACTGGAGCAGACTTTTAGAGATTAAAACAGTTGGTGATGAAGCAACATAACACCTCCTCCTGTCAAACACCCTCTAAAAAGCAATTTAAGACTAAAAAACTACATTTTCAGTAAATGTATTATGAAGTTAATGTTAATTAAAGAAGAATTCCTCTGACCACCACATAAAACAGCTCCATCATAACTTAAAAATTACACACCAAAAACATATTAGGAGCTATGCAATTAAACATTTGAAACACTTTTCTGGCATTAGGATCATAATAGAAAATACAGAGCCAAATTCACAAACACAATTTTCTTGCTTTTTTTCAATGTATGCGACAAATTCAGGTAGTTCATATGTGCAAAACATTTACATTGTGACATTGTGGCTATGGCATATTAATTAAGAAATACCACTGTATCATCAATAAGAAAAAAAAAATGGAGTTAACCAAGAAGCTATTGTGTTGTAGGTGCTACATTGTGAAGCAAGGAAAACTCTGCAGTTCTGCAACAGTTTCATATACAACTTCCCAACAGTTTCATGAACCTCATCATTTGTTGCTTAGGCGTAGGGATGAGCCAAACACCCCCCGGCTCGGTTCGCAGCAGAACATGCAAACAGGCAAAAAATTTGTTCGAACACTATTAAAGTCTATGGGACACCAACATGAAAAATCAAAAGTGCTAACTTAAAAGATTAATACGCAAGTTATTGTCCTAAAAAGTGTTTGGGGACCTGGGTCCTGCCCCAGGGGACGTGTATCAATGTAAAAAAAAGTTTTAAAAACAGACGTTTTTTTGGGGAGAAGTGATTTTAATAATGCTTAAAGTGAAACAATAAAAGTATTCCTTTAAATTTCGTACCTGGGGGGTGTCTATAGCATGCCTTTAAAGTAGTGCATGTTTCCCGTGTTTTGAACAAAATTAAATTTCTAAAGGAAAAAAAGTAATTTAAAACTACTCGCGGCTATAATGAATTGTCGGGTCCTGGATAAACAGATAAAAGTCATTGAACAAAATGGCAACGCGGGTTTCCCATTGAGTCAGAGGGGGGCAGGGTCATCTGTACATGTCACTGGGTAACCCCGGAGTTTCCCTGTCTTTTTTTTTTTTTTAATAAAAGACTTGTCCCAAGTTGTGTACTATGATTTAAAAAAAAATGTAAACTTGTTTTTTGTTAAATGGTAGGGGTAAAATGTAGCCCGTTACAAATTCATATGGGGGGGCAGGATCTGAGGGTCCCCTTTGTTAAAGGGGGCTTCCAGATTCTGATAAGCCCCTCACCCGCAGACCCTCACAACCACCGGGCAAGGGTTGTGGGGATGTGGCCCTTGTCCACATCAACATGGGGACATCTTCCCCATGTTAAGGGCATGTGGCCTGGTACGGTTCAGAAGGGGGGGCGCTCTCTTGTCCCCCCTCTTTTCCTTCAGCCTGCCAGGTTGCGTGCTCGGATAAGGGTATGGTATAGATTTTTGGGGGGAACCCCACGCCGTTTTTTCTATTTGGCACAGGGTTCCCCTTAAAATCCATACCAGACCTGAAGAGTCTGGTATGGATTTTGAGGGGGACCCCTACACCATTTTTTTAATTGGCGCAGGGTTCCCCTTAATATCCATGTCAGACCTGAAGGGCCTGGTATGCAATTTGGGGGGACCCCCACGCATTTTTTTAAAAATGTTGGTTTGTTTCTTTCAATTACTTTTATCTGTATTGCCAGGACCCGAGTCGTTTTTTTCCTTTAGAAATGTCATTTTGTGCAGGGACTGTTATAAACACGAGAAACATGCGCTGCTTTCCAGGGATACTATAGACACCCCCAGGTATGAAATTTAAAGGAATATTTTGCATTATTAAAATCACTGCTCCCGAAAAACCGGCTGTTTTTAAAACTTTTTTTGCATTGATACATGTCCCCTGGGGCAGGACCCAAGTCTCCAAACACTTTTTATTACAATAACTTGCATATTAAAATCAGCACCTTTGATTTCTCCCATAGAGTCTTAAAGGGTGCTTTTGAATTTGCCGCAAAAACCCCAAATTGTTCGCTTTTCGGCGAACGGGCTAACTCATCCCTACCTAGGCGGTAGACAGATTTCTAATGACAGTCCTTATAAATTCCATGAGGTTGTTATTTTTATGTCTGTATGAGCTAGGACCACACAATGAAACTTAAATTGTAGCTTTTGTGTGTAGCCACTCATCTCTCACGATGCATTATCTTTTATATAAACGTAAAGTCACACTGTCCATCACCAAGATGTGTCAAGTAGTAGAGCAGTAGACACAGACACATATTATCTGAATGTGTCAGACACTCTTGGTAAGTATTATCCAGCTCTGCCACTGAAAAAGGAATACAAATAGGTAAAAATATTTATTGGACATATTTTCTGATTTAAAGAAGTATCCTTTTAAAACCTGTTTGGTTCTTTCAATAGAAGTTCTAAAGAGCTTTGGAAAAACTTCAATATCCTCATATATGAAAACCATCTCATATAGATCGGCAAATAAACTCTACTGTGATTTTCAGGGAAGGCTGCAATATTATCCCTACCCTGAAAATAAGCCCTAGTTTAAAGTGGTTGTAAGATCCTGTATTACAGCATTATCTAATGTAAACTGTTTATGTTTCGTTAGAGCACTCAGCTGATCCCCGCTGGACTCCTCCTCTCCTCCCAAGCTCTTAGGGGGATCTCGCAAAGAAAATCCGAAAGGAAACAAGGTTCTGCTGTCCTGATTGTGTTGTCGGACTTAGTCCAGTCCCATGTTTCAAAAAATGTCATACCCGGGATGTTTACTGAATCAATATGACTAGTAATATCGCACCCATGTTTGAACGAATTTCATTTTTGATTTGATTATATTTTTATAAAATGCATTGAATAAAAAATATTATTATTTGTTATTTATAGCTATTTATTATAATTTATAATTTCATGTTTCAAACTTTATCATACCTGGGATGTCTACTAGACTCTCGTTTGGACAGATTTAAGTGAGTTATTCCTAAAAATTATAGGCCTACAATATAAAACGCCAAATTTCCATGCAAAACAATGTACTGCTTTCAGCATCAAAAAAGAGGTATAATCATACCGCCAGAGAGGTTAAATGTAACTATTTAGGACCAGTGTCCCCAATGCTGCCAGTGTGCCTCAAGTGTTACCACAGTGCCCGAAACGTTGCCCCTGCATTCCCGCCGTCTGCCCGGCCCTTACCTTGTCTCGGGTCGGCAGGAAGACTCTTCTCCCGCCCACTCCTCCTCTCGTCCTTCCAAGCCTGCCGCTTCAGCTAATCAGGTGACTGGTAACCAGACCCGGTGAACCTGATTGCCTGAGAGGCGGGTCAGTGTTAGGGAAGCGATTCCCTAACACAGCACTGTTTAACCAGGGATCACACAGCCTGTGTGCCCCCTGGTTAACCATTTGTAAGCTGATTAGAACCCACAGGCTCTAATCGGAAAGCCTATTAGAGCCTCTCGCTCTAATCAGGCACTTCCAAAACACACCCATTGCTGTTATTCAGATGGCCGGCGCTTAACAGGGGGCCGGACACCTGAATAGTGGGCAGCATCGGCGACAATACATAGATTCATGCAATGCATGAATCTATGTATTATTGATTGATGGGTGCATGAGAGAGGGGGCGGCGCTTCTGCGCCCACTATGGACGCACCGCCACTGGAAGACAGCACATGAAAAGCCCTACCCCAAAAATAAGCCATGCTGGGTCTTTTGTTGCCAAAATTAATATAACACCCAGGCTTATTTTTGGGGAAACACAGTAAATAAACTCCCAACATTCTACACATACAGTTCTCTAGTGCATCTTCATATTTCAATATGTGCTCCGCCATATAACAAGGGTGCTTCGTCACCAAGTGAAATACTCACTCACCTCAGCGAGTATTTCACCTGGTGACAGAACACTCTTGTTATATGGTGGAGCACATAAGAACATATTAAAATATGAAGATGCATTAGCGAACTTTATGTGTGGACTGTTGGGACTTTATTTATTTGACCTAATAAGTGTTTATGTATTTTTCAATGGGTCAATGTTTATAACAATTGTATAGCACGGGAGTTTGTTACACAAAGTATATGGAAATCACTATTTTTAGTTTTTTCAATTGATTAAAATGATTAAATGATTGAATGATTGATTGTTCACTATTGGGCAGAGTTATCAAAACGTTTTATTTACCGATTGCACTATATGTGGCAACACATTTAGTGATAGCAGCAGCCTTACGTATATATAGGAATAAGTGGTAGCACACAACATCTTTATTATTTTTTGTCATCTCATATAGATGTCTATAACAGCAAGTCTTAAATAATTAAACAACTCACGTCACATTTATGGTTGTAGAAAGAATGGAACTGGCTGTCAAAATAGATTTCCAGCACAATATTAGTAAGCCTTTAAACCTACTTTTAATAAATGTACAACAGGCTAGCACTCCTCTATTGTACTGGAATACATGATAATTAAAGCACACCTAGTTTTGTTTTTTCCTACAGCTCAGTATGATATTACATCATGATCACACTGAGCTGACATATGTGTCAATAATCCCTACAGCAACACATTCAGCAACATCATAATTAATCATACAACCATATAGTATTTAACTGTACCTTCTTATAAAAACTACACACTGCAAGTTAATATCCTTCCACAAGATGAGTATTATTAATATTTAGTAACTTAATTTGCACACTGCAGTAAAAATATAATATAAATCAAGTGATAATTATGAAAATTCAATGGTTAAATCAATGTCCATACCAACAAAGAGATTCCATTCAATGTCCAAATCAGCTTGATTAGCTAAGCAGCCTTTCATCACATTGAGGCAGTAGTTGTTGCAAGGTTTCAGTGTGGGCAGTCCACGACAGTACGGGCAATACAACATCTTCAGGAGTGCCTGAATGCACCCTGCATTTGGGCTGAGCTGTTAAAAAAAAAAAAAAAGAGCAAGGAAGAGCAGTTAGAAAACTAAAAAAAATAGGTTCAAGGCAGTGTAGGGGAAAAATTTGCTTTGAAGCAATGTAATGCCAATTATTGAAATGTATGTACCTTCTAACTTTAATGCCGCATACACATGACCACTTTTCACAACAAGAAAAACGATGACGTGAAAAACGACGAGAAAAAATTGATCAGGTTCTAAATTTTTAAATGCCATTTTTCTCATAGAGAAAAATGCTCTGGAGCCTACACACGATTTAAAAAATGGCATTTTTATCGTCATGAAAAACAGTCGTGTGTACCCGGCATTACAATGGACATCTTTTATTTGCTCCCTTTTGGTCTGTTAAATATACCATTGGAATCATCTTGTTATATTTGTTAAGTGCACGCAACCTGTATTTTCTCAAGGAGGCTATTTATCACTTCTTGTGCCTACCTTGGACTACCAATTGATTAGCATTTTGTTATAGAGATCTGAGAGTGGGCGTGATTGCATACAGTAGTTTAGCAAAAGGTACTAGACAGGTCTGACTTTGATGATACATAGGCACGATAAACCCCTAAGTATGTTGGGAGAATGAATGGTTCATACTAAACACTGTGCCATCCTTATTTTCTTGGAAATTGGCTAGTTGGTACAGTCGGATTTACATCTCAGTCCTATGCTAGAGAGTAGGGATGAGCCGAACACCCCCCCATTCGGTTTGTACCAGAACCTTCGAACGGACCGAACGTTCGCGCGAACATTTAGAACCCCATTGATGTCTATGGGACTCGAACGTTCAAATTCAAAAGTGCTCATTTTAAAGCCTAATATGCAAGTTATTGTCGTAAAACGTCTTTGAGAACCCGGGTCTTGCCCCAGGGAACATTTATTAATGGGAAAAAAGTTTTAAAAATTGTTGTTTTTTTCAGGAGCAGTGATTTTAATGATTAAATAAAAAAAATGAAAAATTCCTTTAAATATTGTACCTGCTGGGTGTCTATAGTATGCCTGTGAAGACGTCTTTAAATAGCACAATCACATGCCTGCCAGTAAATTAGGAAGAGCTGATCTAGCTAAACTATACAGTGTATAAATATATGTACAAAACCTGGGATGTAAATATATCCTCTACACACTGTAACATTAACTGACTAGCCTGCCTGCCTGCTCTATCTACCTGCAAAAAAAATACGCTCTCTCTGTCTCTCTCTGTTTTCTCTAACCACCGCCGCAACACACTACACAAGGCCGACCTGCAGGCGGCCTTTTCTGGTGTGGGGCGTGTACTAAACCCCCTGAGCCATAATTGGCCAAAGCCACCCTGGCTTTGGCCAATTATGGCTCTCCGTTTTATGCATGCGGGTCATAGTGCATGCTTGGCCAATCATCAGCTAGCAATGCCGCAGTGAATCATGGTCTGTGACACGTAACTTGAATTTGGCGCGAATGACCCTTTTTGTTCGTATTTCGGCGAATGATCGAACATAAGATGTTCAAGTCGAACATGAGTTTGAGTTGAATACGAAGCTCATCCCTACTAGAGAGATAACACATTTGATGCAAAGCAGTGAAAGTTAGAGGGAATGCAGTGATGTCATAAACCTCCACTACCAAGGTCTTCAAGCAATTCCTTGTGAGGCCAGTAGTAAATAGTCTGGCAGATCAGCTAAGCAATACACACACTGGGGCTGATTTACTAATGAATCTGCGCTGCGCCGGTACATGCCTTAATTAGTGCGCTGGATGAATCCCTAATTAGGCGCATGAACCGGCGGCAGCAGCAGCGCGATGTGATTGATAAGTAAAGCTGCCGCCAAACTCCCTGTATAAGTCTATGGGGGAAATCTTAATAGTGAATTTTAATGGCTAATCTGCAAGTTTTGTCCTAAAAAGTGTTTGGGGACCTCAGTCCTGCCCCAAGGGACATGTACCAATGCTTTTTTTATTTTTTAAAACGGCCGTTTTTTCGGGAGCAGTGATTTTAATAATGCTAAAAGTGCAATAATAAAAGTGTAATTTTCCTTTAAATTTCGTAGCATGGGGGGCTCTAATGTCAGCATGTGAAAAAGCGCATGTTTCCCGTGGTTAGAACTGTCTCTGCACAAAATGTCATTTTTCAAAGTAAAAAAGCCATTTAAAACTGACTCGCGGCTATAATGAATTGTCGGCTCCCGGCAATTGCAGGAGAATTCATTCATTAAAAAAAGGAAAAAAAAAGCGTGGGGGTCCCCCCAAATTCAATAACCAGACCCTTTAGGTCTGGTATGGATATTAAGGGGAACCCCGCCGTCAATTTAAAAAAAAAAATGACGTGGGGTTCCCCCCAAATATCCATAACCAGATCCTTCGGGTCTGGTGTGGAATTTAAGGGAAACTCCACTCCAAATGTAAAAAAAAATGGCGTGGAGTCCCCCCTAAAATCCACACCAGACCTCTTATCCGAGCACGTTGACCTGGCCGGCCGCAGAAAAGAGGGGGGGACAGAGCGCGGCCCCCCCCCTCTCCTGAACCGCACCAGGCCACATGCCCTCAACATTGGGAGGGTGTTTTGGGGTGCCCCCCAAAACACCTTGTCCCCATGTTGATGAGGACAAGGGTCTCTTCCCCACAACCCTTGCCCGGTGGTTGTGGGGGTCTGCGGGCAGGAGGCTTATCGAAATCTGGAAGACCCCTTTTACAAAGGGGCCCCCCAGATCCCGGCCCCCCCCTGTGTGAAATGGTAATGGGGTACCTTGTACCTCTACCATTTCACCAGTAAAAAAAATGTAAAGGGTTAAAAAAGACAAGAGCCGGTTTTGGACAAGTCCTTTATTATCTTCTTTCTTCTTTCCTTCGGGTTTCTTCTTCCTCCTCCTTCTTCTTCCTCTGCTTCTGTCTTGGGTCTTCTATTCCCGCATCTTGCCCGGCGTGTTCTTCCATCTTCTGTTCCTCCCGCTGTCCTTCTCGTCCGCATCTTCTCCTTCTTGTTCTTCTTCGCCGGAGCGGCCGCTTCCAATTGAAATCCCCGCTGTCTGCCGGACCACGCCCCCCCTCTGACGCCTCGGGCAAGCTCTTAGGAGTGTGCTGCAAGTGCGTCCGAGGGGGGCGTGGTCACAAGTGAGAGGGCGGGCAATTCAATTTGAAGCTCGTGCGCGGCTTTTTCTTTGCCAGAGTCGCCGCTTCCAATTGAATTGCCCGCTTTCTGGAACATGTGACCACGTCCCCCTCTGACGCACTGGCACCACACGGGGACTTTCCTAAGAGCTCGCCCGTGGCGTCAGAGGGGGGGCGTGGTCCGGCAGACAGCGGGGATTTCAATTGGAAGCGGCCGCTCCGGCGAAGAAGAAGAAGGAGAAGATGCGGACGAGAAGGACAGCGGAAGAAGATGGAAGAACACGCCGGGCAAGATGCGGGAATAGAAGACCCAAGACAGAAGCAGAGGAAGAAGAAGATGGAGGAAGAAGAAACCCGAAGGAAAGAAGAAAGAAGATAATAAAGGACTTGTCAAAAACCGGCTCTTGTCTTTTTTTACACTGACACTTTTTTTTTACTGGTGAAATGGTAGAGGTACAAGGTACCCCATTACCATTTCACACAGGGGGGGGGCCGGGATCTGGGGGGCCCCTTTGTTAAAGGGGTCTTCCAGATTTCGATAAGCCTCCTGCCCGCAGACCCCCACAACCACCGGGCAAGGGTTGTGGGGAAGAGACCCTTGTCCTCATCAACATGGGGACAAGGTGTTTTGGGGGGCACCCCAAAACACCCTCCCAATGTTGAGGGCATGTGGCCTGGTGCGGTTCAGGAGAGGGGGGGGGCCGCGCTCTGTCCCCCCCTCTTTTCTGCGGCCGGCCAGGTCAACGTGCTCGGATAAGGGGTCTGGTGTGGATTTTAGGGGGGACTCCACGCCATTTTTTTTTTAAATTGACGGCGGGGTTCCCCTTAATATCCATACCAGACCTAAAGGGTCTGGTTATTGAATTTGGGGGGACCCCCACGCTTTTTTATTGGTGTTTTTAATGAATGAATTCTCCTGCAATTTCCAGGATCTGACAATTCATTATTGCCGCGAGTCAGTTTTAAATGGCTTTTTTTTTTTTTTTTCAGAATGTCATTTTGTGCAAAGACATATTTCTAACCACAGGAAAAGTGCACTTTATTCACCTGCTGACATTCCCCCCCCCCCCATGGTACGAATTTTAAAATAATTATTCAAATGACGTGGGGGTCCCCCCAAATTCAATAACCACACCCTTCAGGTCTGGTGTGGAATTTAAGGGGAACTCCACCCCAAATAAAAAAAAAATGGCGTGGAGTCCCCCCTAAAATCCACACCAGACCCCTTATCCGAGCACGTTGACCTGGCCGGCCGCAGAAAAGAGGGGGGGACAGAGCGCGCCCCCCCCCCTCTCCTGAACCGCACCAGGCCACATGCCCTCAACATTGGGAGGGTGTTTTGGGGTGCCCCCCAAAACACCTTGTCCCCATGTTGATGAGGACAAGGGTCTCTTCCCCACAACCCTTGCCCGGTGGTTGTGGGGGTCTGCGGGCAGGAGGCTTATCGAAATCTGGAAGACCCCTTTAACAAAGGGGCCCCCCAGATCCCGGCCCCCCCCCTGTGTGAAATGCTAATGGGGTACCTTGTACCTCTACCATTTCACCAGTAAAAAAAATGTTAAGGGTTAAAAACGACAAGAGCCGGTTTTTGACAAGTCCTTTATTATCTTCTTTCTTCTTTTCTTCGGGTTTCTTCTTCCTCCATCTTCTTCTTCCTCTGCTTCTGTCTTGGGTCTTCTATTCCCGCATCTTGCCCGGCGTGTTCTTCCATCTTCTTTTCCTCCCGCTGTCCTTCTCGTCCGCATCTTCTTCTTCTTCTTCTTCTTCGCCGGAGCGGCCGCTTCCAATTGAAATCCCCGCTGTCTGCCGGACCACGCCCCCCCCTCTGACGCCACGGGCAAGCTCTTAGGAAAGTCCCCGTGTGGTGCCTGTGCGTCAGAGGGGGGCGTGGTCACATGTTCCAGAAAGCGGGCAATTCAATTGGAAGCGGCGACTCTGGCAAAGAAAAAGCCGCGCACGAGCTTCAAATTGAATTGCCCGCCCTCTCACTTGTGACCACGCCCCCCTCTGACGCACTTGCAGCACACTCCTAAGAGCTTGCCCGTGGCGTCAGAGGGGGGGGGGCGTGGTCCGGCAGACAGCGGAGATTTCAATTGGAAGCGGCCGCTCCGGCGAAGAAGAACAAGAAGGAGAAGATGCGGATGAGAAGGACAGCGGGAGGAACAGAAGATGGAAGAACACGCCGGGCAAGATGCGGGAATAGAAGACCCAAGACAGAAGCAGAGGAAGAAGAAGATGGAGGAAGAAGAAACCCGAAGAAAAGAAGAAAGAAGATAATAAAGGACTTGTCAAAAACCGGCTCTTGTCTTTTTTAACCCTTTACATTTTTTTTACTGGTGAAATGGTAGAGGTACAAGGTACCCCATTACCATTTCACACAGGGGGGGGGCCGGGATCTGGGGGGCCCCTTTGTAAAAGGGGTCTTCCAGATTTCGATAAGCCTCCTGCCCGCAGACCCCCACAACCACCGGGCAAGGGTTGTGGGGAAGAGACCCTTGTCCTCATCAACATGGGGACAAGGTGTTTTGGGGGGCACCCCAAAACACCCTCCCAATGTTGAGGGCATGTGGCCTGGTGCGGTTCAGGAGAGGGGGGGGGCCGCGCTCTGTCCCCCCCTCTTTTCTGCGGCCGGCCAGGTCAACGTGCTCGGATAAGGGGTCTGGTGTGGATTTTAGGGGGGACTCCACGCCATTTTTTTTTTAATTTGGAGTGGAGTTCCCCTTAAATTCCACACCAGACCCGAAGGGTCTGGTTATGGATATTTGGGGGGAACCCCACGTCATTTTTTTTTTAAATTGATGGCGGGGTTCCCCTTAATATCCATACCAGACCTAAAGGGTCTGGTTATTGAATTTGGGGGGACCCCCACGTCATTTGAATAATTATTTTAAAATTCGTACCATGGGGGGGGGGATGTCAGCAGGTGAATAAAGCGCACTTTTCCCGTGGTTAGAAATATGTCTTTGCACAAAATGACATTCTGAAAAAAAAAAAAAAAAAAAAAAAAAGCCATTTAAAACTGACTCGCGGCAATAATGAATTGTCAGCTCCCGGCAATTGCAGGAGAATTCATTCATTAAAAAAAGGGAAAAAAAAAGCGTGGGGGTCCCCCCAAATTCAATAACCAGACCCTTTAGGTCTGGTATGGATATTAAGGGGAACCCCGCCGTCAATTTAAAAAAAAAATGACGTGGGGTTCCCCCCAAATATCCATAACCAGACCCTTCAGGTCTGGTGTGGAATTTAAGGGGAACTCCACTCCAAATTAAAAAAAAAATGGCGTGGAGTCCCCCCTAAAATCCACACCAGACCCCTTATCCGAGCACGTTGACCTGGCCGGCCGCAGAAAAGAGGGGGGGACAGAGCGCGGCCCCCCCCCTCTCCTGAACCGCACCAGGCCACATGCCCTCAACATTGGGAGGGTGTTTTGGGGTGCCCCCCAAAACACCTTGTCCCCATGTTGATGAGGACAAGGGTCTCTTCCCCACAACCCTTGCCCGGTGGTTGTGGGGGTCTGCGGGCAGGAGGCTTATCGAAATCTGGAAGACCCCTTTAACAAAGGGGCCCCCCAGATCCCGGCCCCCCCCCTGTGTGAAATGGTAATGGGGTACCTTGTACCTCTACCATTTCACGTGTAAAAAAAATGTAAAGGGGAAAAAAAGACAAGAGCCGGTTTTTGACAAGTCCTTTATTATCTTCTTTTCTTCTTTCCTTCGGGTTTCTTCTTCCTCCTCCTTCTTCTTCCTCTGCTTCTGTCTTGGGTCTCCTATTCCCGCATCTTGCCCGGCGTGTTCTTCCATCTTCTTCCGCTGTCCTTCTCGTCCGCATCTTCTCCTTCTTCTTCTTCGCCGGAGCGGCCGCTTCCAATTGAAATCCCCGCTGTCTGCCGGACCACGCCCCCCCTCTGACGCCACGGGCGAGCTCTTAGGAAAGTCCCCGTGTGGTGCCTGTGCGTCAGAGGGGGGCGTGGTCACATGTTCCAGAAAGCGGGCAATTCAATTGGAAGCGGCGACTCTGGCAAAGAAAAAGCCGCGCACGAGCTTCAAATTGAATTGCCCGCCCTCTGACATGTGACCACGCCCCCCTCTGACGCACTTGCAGCACACTCCTAAGAGCTTGCCCGTGGCGTCAGAGGGGGGGGGGCGTGGTCCGGCAGACAGCGGGGATTTCAATTGGAAGCGGCGCCTCCGGCGAAGAAGAAGAAGGAGGTGAAGATGCGGACGAGAAGGACAGCGGAAGAAGATGGAAGAACACGCCGGGCAAGATGCGGGAATAGAAGACCCAAGACAGAAGCAGAGGAAGAAGAAGATGGAGGAAGAAGAAACCCGAAGGAAAGAAGAAAAGAAGATAATAAAGGACTTGTCAAAAACCGGCTCTTGTCTTTTTTTACACTGACACTTTTTTTTTACTGGTGAAATGGTAGAGGTACAAGGTACCCCATTACCATTTCACACAGGGGGGGGGCCGGGATCTGGGGGGCCCCTTTGTTAAAGGGGTCTTCCAGATTTCGATAAGCCTCCTGCCCGCAGACCCCCACAACCACCGGGCAAGGGTTGTGGGGAAGAGACCCTTGTCCTCATCAACATGGGGACAAGGTGTTTTGGGGGGCACCCCAAAACACCCTCCCAATGTTGAGGGCATGTGGCCTGGTGCGGTTCAGGAGAGGGGGGGGGGCCGCGCTCTGTCCCCCCCTCTTTTCTGCGGCCGGCCAGGTCAACGTGCTCGGATAAGGGGTCTGGTGTGGATTTTAGGGGGGACTCCACGCCATTTTTTTTTTAATTTGGAGTGGAGTTCCCCTTAAATTCCACACCAGACCTGAAGGGTCTGGTTATGGATATTTGGGGGGAACCCCACGTCATTTTTTTTTAAAATTGATGGCGGGGTTCCCCTTAATATCCATACCAGACCTTAAAGGGTCTGGTTATTGAATTTGGGGGGACCCCCACGCTTTTTTTTTGGTGTTTTTAATGAATGAATTCTCCTGCAATTTCCAGGAGCTGACAATTCATTATTGCCGCGAGTCAGTTTTAAATGGCTTTTTTCCTTCAGAATGTCATTTTTCACATGCTGACATTACACCCAGGGCCGCCATCAGGGGGGTACAGGCAGTACACCTGCAGGGCCGCCATTAGGGGGGTACAGGCATTACACCGCCCGGGGGTCCCCAGGGGCCCCCAGGGGCCCGGATGGGAACCACCCTAAAACAAAAAAAAAAATTTTTTTTTTTTTTTTTTGTTTAAGGGCTCCGAAGGTCCCCAGGGGCCCGGAGGCCACTAAGGGCCCCAGATGGCAAGCCCTTTTTTTTAAATAAAATATATATATTTAAAAAAATATATATATTTTTTTAATATATTTGTATTTTTTTTTTTAAGGAAAGGGCCCAGAGGTCCCCAGGGCCCTGGAAGGCTACCCCCTTGTTTTTTTACTTTTTTTCGATAAATGTTATATTTAAAAAATATATATATATGTATTTTCTCTCTTTTTTATTTTTATTTGATAAAGAGCACAGAGGTCCCCAGGGCCCCGGATGGCTACCCCCCTTTTTTATATATATTTTTCTTTATTTCTTATTTCTGTCAAAATTTTTGTAAAGGGCCCCCCCGCTCCTCAATTTGTGGCACCACCCCCCCCCGCTTCTCAATTTCATGCGGCAGCACCCCCCCCCGGTTCTCTGCTCCAGGGGGCCCATGCCTGAAGCTGTGTAAGGGGCCCCAAAATTCATGATGGCGGCCCTGTACACCTGTAAGGGGCCCGGGGGTCCGGAGGTGCCCAGATGCCTGGAGGCCCCCCAGCGCCCCAGATGGTAACCCCCCTCTTTTTTTTTTTGTATATATATTTGTTAGTTGGTTTTTGTAGGATTTTTTATTAAAGGGCCAATTTTTGGAATTTAATATTTTTTAGCAGTCTGGAGGTCCCCAGGGCCCCGGGTGGCAACCCCCCAAATTTTTTGTTATTAAAGGGCCAATGTTTTGGTTTAGGGGTCTGGAGGTCCCCAGTGGCCTGGTCCCCAGTGGCCCGGAGATCCCCAGGGCTCCAGATGACAACCCCCCACCTTTACAAAAAAATCAAAAAAAAAACATATGATATATTTTTTGGTTATTTTTTAAACATATATATATATATAATATAATTTTGAAAGCTCCCAGAGGGCCCCTTTTTGCTTCTAAAAATGTTATAAACATTTTCCCCAGGTTTGTTACTTTTTACTTTAATTTCTTTTTTAAAGTGTATTTTGTGCGTGAAGTCGAGAGAGAGGAGCTGGACTTGCAATCGCCATCCTTCTCCATGCCCCCGGTGGCAATGGTGGGTGTGAGGGGGGCCTCCCACTCACCCCACCTGCTACACTTGGGAGCCCGATGGGACAGAGGGACTCCCCCTATGAAGGAGTGTAGCCCACCCAGCCAGCCCTGTAGGTCCTTCGCCTCCCTTTATTTTAGGAGACCTCATGGCCAAAGTGTGTGCAAGTGTGGTGTTTTTTTTTTGGGGGGGGGGGTGGGCATACTAAGCACAGGCGTACCTTGCATAGCACACCCACCGGGAGCCGGGCTGACACCACCAAACTCAATTCACATGTAGCCGAGACCGGGATCCGAACCCTTGGCTGCAGAGGTGAACGGCTTGTCAGCGCAGTGCCATTCACGTTGAGCCACCGCAGCTCCCATCCAATGTTATTTTTTTTTTAGATTTTTGGTAGTTATTTTTTATTAAAGGGCCCAGAGCTCCCAAGGCAACCCCCTTTTTTATTATTTTATATATGTAGATATTGTAATTTATTTTTCATTAAAGAGCCCAGAAGTTTCTTTTTATTAAAGGGCCCAGTGGTCCCCAGGGCCCCCGGATGGCTACCACCCTTTTTAATATATATTTTTCTATATGTATTTTTTAGTAAAGGAACCCCCCGCTTATCAAATTGCGGCAGCCCCCCCCCCTTCTTAATATCAGGCGGCACCCCCCCCTATTCTCTGCTCCAGGGGGCCCATGCCTGAAGCTGTGTAAGGGGCCCCATAATTCCTGATGGCGCCCCTAATTGCCTCCCCCCCCCCCATGGTACGAAATTTCAAGGAATTTTTCACTTTTATTGGTGCACTTTAACCACTTCCATACCGCGCCTATTCTGGCACTTCTCTCCTTCATGTAACAATTATATTTTCTTCCTTGAAACTTACTCAGGACCCCCAAACATTATATATATTTTATTAACAAACACCCTAGGGAATAAAGTGGCGGCCATTTTTTCGGACACATTTCCAACAGTATTTGTGCCAAAAATTTTCAAACGTTTTTTTTTTTTTTTGGCTTTCAAAAAAAAAAACTGTTTCATGAATGACAAAATAAGAAAGCAGTAAAGCTAGGCCAATTTTTAGGGATAAGGTAAAAGATGATGTTACACCGAGTAAATAGATACCTAACTTGTCACGCTTTCATATTGCGCACACTCATGGAATGGCGCTAAACTTCGTTATTAAAAATCTCCATAGGCAACGCTTGACTTTTTTTCTCAGGTTACCACTTTTGAGTTACAGAGGAGGTCTAGTGCTAACATTATTGCTCTCGCTCTAACGCACGCTATGATACCTCACATGTGGGGTTTGAAGGATGTTTACATATGTGGGTGGGACTTGCATGCGTGTTCGCTTCTGAGTGCGAGCTACTAGGGACAGGAGCATTTAAATTCCTTTGTTATTTTATTTTTTTACTTAATATTTTAATTTTTGCACTTGTTTGTCCCTTTGTTTGTATTATTTTTCACTTTTCTTCCTATTACAAGGAATGTAAACATCCCTTGTAATAGGACTAGTGTGTGACAGGTCCTCTTTATAGAGAAAGGCGGGGTCAATTAGACCCCACATCTGTCCTCCAGGCTGGAAAGCATGGAATTGGTAAAAAAAAAAACATCTCATGCTTTCAGCTGCAATCATGTTCGTTCAGCACAGTAGCGTAGTGTGTAGCATGTTCACCTAGCAGCAAAAGGGTTGCTGGTTCGAATCCCGCCCGTGACACTATCTGCCTGGAGTTTGCATGTTCTCCCTGTGCGGGTTTCCTCCCACAATCTAAAAACATGCTGTAAATTGGATCCTGTCTAAATAAGCCCTAATGTGCAGTAGGAGATTTAGGTTTTGTGCTGCCCTAGGCCTGACCAAATTTTGGCACCCCCCTAATAGAAAAATGACCCACCCTTCCTGTCAAGGCCACACCCTGTTTTTTTATGACCCACCCAGGAATTTTCAGGGGACACACACAAGTTCTGTGGGGGGGGACCTGGGGGGGCCCTTAATTTGCCTAGTTTTTCGATCACTTCCTGTTTGGCTATGGGGCAGGAAGTGAAGGCCAATCTCCCCAAACGGACAGGGATAATACAAAATAAACTGACAGAGCTTCTAACCCCCCCCCCCACCAACTCTATCCAAAATGAAAGAAATCCAAAAAATAAAAGTGATGATTATTGTTCCAGTTTAACCCCAAATTTCAGATCATTTTATTGAGAGGCTTAAGAAAATATAACCATGCCAATAGGCCAGGATCCAGCGTTGCTAATATGTATGAATGTGTGTTAGGGACCCCCACAAACACCACCCAATGTTAAATCAACTATTTTCTTGTTTGTTTTGGGGATGCCTGCACCCCTGATAGGGTAAAGACACCTCACAAATGTTGTCACTTTCTACTTAATTCATTCACTTCCTGCCACACAGCCAAACAGGAAGTGAGGGAAACACCTGAGTAATGTTTTGTTGGGGACACACAGATCAATATAAATAGTTTCCCATTTTGGAAATGGCATTTTGCTGTGTACACCCCAAATTAGTAGGAATCTTGGACTTTGGGGTCCATTTACTAAAGGCAAATCCACTTTGCACTACAAGTGGACAAGCAAGGAAGAAAACTCAAAACTTGGCGGGATTGGAAGTAAAAACCATCAGTGCTTCCCTTCTGATTTTCATTGCCTACGCTTCTACTGCAGAGCGGCTTTGCCTTTACTAAACCCCAAAGTAACTAATCATTTGGGGTGTACACTGCAGTGCAATTTGCTTAATGGTGACACTAGTTAGATTGACCTGTGCCCCGAAGAAAAGACCATTGGTAGGGTTTTAACCTCACTTCCTGTTCAGCTGTGTGACAGGAAGTGAAGCCAATTTTAGGAAAAGGGACACAAAGCCCAGCCTAAAAACACTAGCAGGGGTTCTAACACTCAATTGGCTTCCCTCAAACAACCCACAATTAGAATAGGATTGTCTTGTGCTAGTTTCAAGCACAGCGCTGTAAATCAGCACTTCAAGCCTGTCCACCAATACACCACCCCCCCCCACCCCCCCTCCAACAGGCCCTGTATGCAGCTTTTCCTACATCTTGCACATGTGCTTTAAAAAGTCAGTCTGGACATCAGTTCTAGGAAACAATACTTACCGCTTTGTCCTTCCTTTTCTGGTGACTAAACATTTCATGCATACACACCAGGAAAGAGCTTAGAGACAAATCACACTTGATGGTTTAGGCCCAAACTAGTTCAGCTGCAGCGGTTGAAATCCATAGCAGGAAAAAAATATCACAAAACAAACTTCAAAATTTGAAAGTAATTTTATTGGTCCACAAAACAAGGAAAGCAAAAAAAAAATTACAAATAAACACACCAAAAATATATAAAAACACCTAAAAACAAAAAAGACCAACGTTTATTTCACAGTCATTGGAAAATAAATCATGCTTTTGAAATAACAGGATAGACCCACAGGATTAAAACATTAGTCATTAACATCTTGAGAAACATTTAGCAAAATTATGTAGCAGAGAAAACATCAAAAAATACAAAACTTGCTCCAAAACATCTCTGTTTCACTCCGCCATTCCTTCCAGCCAGCAAATCTGCCCCCTCTGAGGGGCAGCTGACACGTGCAGTATCCACGCTTTTTATAACATGTGTGCTAATGAACCAATTGGAAACACATGAAGAAATGTCAGCCTCTAGTTTGTGTGCACTTGGAACTGCTTACACCTGTTAAGGATGTCCTTAAATTACTAAGCCAAAAAAAGAGCTTTCTGAGCATGCTCAGAAAGATGCAAGTCATTTTCAGGATGAAACTTCCAACTTCTTTTTCTAACTGTTCGAGCATGCCCAGTTCACTCGAAATGCAGTACCAGAATCAAATCTGCAATGGCGGATGAAAGCATTAGAGGTGTTAAAAATTTTTTTTGGTCCCCATGAAGTGATGCTTTACAAGCTGAACGGGAGGTCTTATAGAATTTTTACGTAACAAACCTAAATAGTAATAATTTAAAAGCCCCTGTCCCTAGTAGCTCGCAGTCAGAAGCGAACAAGCAGCATTTTTATTGTTTCCGGTTACCAGTTTAGATTTACAGATGAGGTCTAGTGCTATAAATATTCCTCTTGCTGTTACGCACGCTATGATACCTCACATGTGTGGTTTGAAGAATGTTTCCATATATGGGGGCGGGCCTTAAATGTGTAAGCCCCGCCCACATATTGAACCCCCGTTCAAACCCCACATGTGAGGTATCATAGCGTACGTTAGAGCGAGAGCAATACTTTTAGCACTAGACCTCCTCTGTAAATCTAAACTGGTAACCTGAAACACATAAAAAAGCGTTGCCTATGGGTATTTTCAAGTACTGAAGTTTGGCGCCATTCCATGAGTGTGTGCAATATTAAAGTGTAACATGTTGGGTATCTATTTACTCGGTGTAACATCATCTTTCACATTATGGCCATAAATTGGGCTAACTTTAGTGTATTCTTAATTTGTAACCACTTGAGCCCCAGAGCATATTACTGGTCACTGACGGGGCCATTTTTTGCATTTCAACACTGCGTCATTTTGACTGACAATTGCGTGGTTGTGCGACGTGGCCCCCAAAAAAATTGGGCGTCCTCATCCTCCCCCCCCCCCCTAAAAATTTTTTTTTTTTTTTTGTTGGTGGTATTTGATCACCTCTGCGTTTTTTCTTATTTTTGCTTGACCCAAAAATATAGCGACAATTTGGTAACTAAAAAAACATCTTTTTTACGGTTTGCTATAATAAATCTCCCCCAAAATATATTCAAAAAATGTTTGCCCTCAGTTTAGGCCGATAAGTATTCTTGGACATCTTTTTGGTTGCAAAAAATCACAATAAGCGTTTGATTGGTTTGGGCAAAAGTTCTAAGTAGGGGTTGGTCTTATGGGTTTTTTTTGAATAATTTTTTGTTTTACTAGTAATGGTGGCTATCATTGTTTTTTCTGTCTAATGCGACATTGTGGCGGACACATTTTTGTGAGATTTGGCATTTTTGTAGCGAGCAATGGTATATAAATGCATTGCTTACTATAAAAATGACACTGGCAGGGAAGGGGTTAACACTAGGGGCGCGGAAGGGGTTGAATATGTTACCTGGGTGTGTTCTAACTGTAAAGGGGGTGGGACTGTGTAGGGGAAATGACAGATCGCTGTTCATACATTGTAGGGACAGACGAGCAGGCATTCCCCCCCCCCCTGACAGGACCGGGATAAAGGGGAACTCCACCCCAAATTACAAAAAAAAAACGGCGTGGGGGTCCCCCTTCAGGTGCACAACAGGCTCTTAGATTTGATCTGGAACATAAGGGGTTAAACCCACGCCAAAAAACGGCGTGGGGTTCCCCCTCAGATCCAGACCAAACCCTTCTCCCAGGCACGCAGTCTGGCCGGACAGGAATGGGGGTGGGGACGAGCGAGCGCCCCCCCCCCCTCCTGAGCCGTACCAGACCACATGCCCTCGACATGGGGGAGTGTGTGCTGTGGGGGAGGGGGGCACTGCCCCCCCACCCCAAAGCACTCTTGTCCCCATGTCGATCGGGACAAGAGCCTCTTCCCGACAACCCTGGCCGTTGGTTGTCGGGGTATGCGGGCGGGGGGCTTATCAGAATCTGAGAGCCCCCTATATTAAGGGGGCCCCCAGATTCTGGCCCCCCACCCTATGTGAATGAGTATGGGGTACATCGTACCCCTACCCATTCACCGGGTGGAAAAGTGTAAACACAAAAAAAACCACACAGAAAAAAATAATTTATTAGTCAGCTCCGGGGGTCTTCTGCCGGGACCCCCCACCACCAGCCCATTGGGCCCCGGGCTTCGCCGTCTTCTGCCGGGGGGGGACACCCACCGATGCTCTCCGCCATGTCCAGCCAGGCCCCCACCCCAAAATAAGCTCTTTCACATCCGGGGGGGGCCGGCCGAAAAAAGCAGAGAACAACGGGGGCGGAGCCCCTCGGTCTTCCAGACGTTTTCTGCCGGGGGGGCTCCAGCCCCGCACCGGTCTTCGCCGCCGCCTTCCGCCGGGGGGGGACACCCACCGATGCTCTCGGCCATGTTCGGCCAGGCCCCCTACCCCAAATCAAGCTCTTTTACATCCGGGGGGGGCCGGCGGAAATGGCAGAGAACAACGGGGGCGAAACCCCTCCTCGGTCTCAGTGCAGCTCCTCCCACTGGCAGTAGTTCCGGCTCCTCCCACAGAGCTCATTCTGCTTCCTGCTGGAGAGGAGAGAAGACCTGTCTTCCAGAGCTCCTGTGTTCCAGCCTACCAGGACCAGCCTCCAGCCCCCAGCCCCCCTGCCCCGGAAGAGGGGTGGGATGGCCTCCCTCAGCCCCGGAGGTGGACCGGCTTCCGGCCTCCGGAGGAGTCAACAGCACCTGCCCTCCAGCCAGACCACCGCCACCACCATCAGCAGGGAGGACCGTCTCTTCCTGGAGACCCAGGAGGGTCTCTCAGACTGGACAGCCCCTCAGCCAGGTGAGAATGAAGCAAGAACCAGGAGAGGCGGGATAAAATCAAATCCCTGCTGGTGAGGATATCTCAGGCCTGCGTGGAAAAGATGACTACTCTCGCAGGCCTGAGGGAAAAGAGGGACAGGTGCTCCAGTAATAAAAGATCTGAATTCAAGGGGGCCATCACCACCCTAGGACTAGAAGTAAAAGAAATATGGGAATACCTGGGGGGCTTTTGCCAACGTGGGGCTGGAGAGGCGAACTTCCTAGAGGAGCTCCGGAAGGACCCTCCAGCAGGCCAACCGGGAAGGGAGCCAGGCAGCAAGGAGGAGTGGGCGGTCTAAGAAGGGGTCCCAACCCCCCAAACAGCCAGGAGAGTCAGGGGAGCCTGGGTGCAGTGGGGGGGGGGCGAGTGCCGGTGGTGCAGGGCCCAGTATGGCCATAAAACCTGGGGAGGGTTCCCGGGAGCCGATCCCTCGGTCCGTGGAAGGGACTGGGGGTTGGCGAAGTCCGGGGAGTCCAGTGATCCAGGAGGTCGCCGGGCCCAGGTGCCGCCGGCGGTACCCCCCCGCCATCTTCAGGTCAGCATACCCAGGCTCCCCCAGGATGGTCGCACTGCCACAGCTGAAGCCCGCCATGTGTCGGCTTCCATGACCCCTCAGCTTGCAGAGGAGCGGGAGGATCTGGCCATGGAAAGGCCAGGGACTGCTCCTGCGGCTGCTATGTCATCGGGAGAGAGGCAGACACATGGTGGAGGCATTGTGCTGCGGTCATCTGGAGGTAAACAGCTTGTGTGCAGTGTGGCCAAGATGGCGCCGGCTGTTGGGGGTGGAGTAGACCGGGACCCGGAAGTGACCGCCCAAGAACCGGAAGTGCCCCAGCCGGAACCGGAAGTGCCCCAGCCGGAACCGGAAGTGACCAGACCGAAACCGGAAGTGACCATACCGAAACCGGAAGTGCCCGTCCCGCGACCGGAAGTGCCCCCCCGCGAGTTTGCGGTGGTCGGTGGGGGCTCAGGGGACCTGGGGGATGAGAGGCCGGGGGTACAGGGGTGCCCAGCCCCGGACGCTGCAGCAGGCACCTCCAGGCACCCCCGGCAGGAGATGGACAGAGACGTTGAGGACGGTAAATTGGACGGTAAGCTGCCACCCCCCCAGGTCCCCATGGACACTGCCACAGGCCCCGAGGGGCTCCCTGCAGCACAGGCGGGGTGGGGGGAAAGTCAGGTGGGACCCCTCCCAGTGGACTGTATAGCATACGATTATATCCGGCAGTTGGAGGGGTCCCAGGGGGGCTCCCCCCCAGTACAGGTGGAGTCCCAAGGGGCTGGTGTGGTCGCGGAGGGGTCTGGGTGGGGGAGTTTGGTGGGGGTGGTACCCCCCTCTGCTGTGGTCCCGGGGGGGGGGGAGCCTGTAGTCAGGCCAAAGGTGGTGGGTCAGGGTGGTCAGGGTATATCAGCGGGGGTGGGTGCAACACCACCGGCAGGGATGGGGGCCCCCCCGTCCCCCCCCACTTCTGGGGGTGCTGAGGGGGGTGCCCCACTTCCGGAGAACATCTTTCGGGGGTCTCCGGAGGCCAACTTATTGTCTGCCCTAAAGGGGGGTCGCTCTTTCGCCCAGGTGTTGGGCTCTCGTGCCCCTCTGGACCACCTGTACAGCCGGTTTGGCGCCCAGAATTTCCGCGCCCCCCCTGCTGACCAGGAGAGGACGCAGGGGTCGGCGTGGACGAGGGGTACAGGTGGTCCAGAGAGGAGGCGTAGGAATGTTGTCCAGCTTCGGTACGAGGGTCCGGACCCCTGCCCCGCTCGAGGTGAGGTGGTGGGCCTGGTACTCTCCTTGGGTTTTGGGGTGGATGACCTTTTTGCTGTCATCCATCCCACCAACACACGGGAGTTTGATATAAGTTTTGTCACTCCCGTGTGTATGGAACGCTTTATCACCGGCTTTGGGTTGGTGAGGGGCGTTGACCCTTGGAAGAGGTACAGGCTCATTCCCATCTCCAGGCAGGAGGAGGTTAAGAACATCACCATCCTGGTGAGGAATGAGTCGCTCCCTCCGGAGGACATTGCCACCTGGCTCGGGAGGTACGGGCAGTTGCAGACCCCCCTGAGGAAGAACCTTGATGAGCGCGGGGTCTGGACCGGGGCTTGGCTGACCAGGATCCGGCTCAAGAGGGAGGGCAACAGTGTTGCCCACCTCCCTGGCAGCGCCTTTCTAGGCAGAGACCGGATCCTGGCGTTCTACCCGGGACAGCCCCGTCGTTGCTTCAAGTGCGGCAGCCCGACCCACATGAGCTCGGACTGCACGGTGGTCAGATGTGGCCGGTGCCACGAGTTTGGCCACCAGTCCGAGTCATGTGGGAAGATATGCTGCAACTTGTGTGGTGAGATGGGGCACCCATTTAGCAGGTGTCCCAAAGCATATCGGGGTTCTTCCTCAGGGGGGGGACCTCCCGGGCCGGGAGCGGCCGAAGCCCCCCCGGCGAGTGATGGCCGGGGGGGTGGGGATCCTGGAGCCCCTAGTACTACTCCGGAGGGACCAACAGGCCCATTGCCTCAAAGAAGGCGGAGCAGGCGTGGGCGTGGGGCTCCCCCCCCGGGGGACACGGGCTCGGTTGGCCAGGAGGCTCCCGATCCTCCGGAGGGCGGAGCCGGTGGGGAGGAGTCGGGGAGGCCTGGGGGTCCCGGGCCTGAGGGTCCGGGGCCAGGGCCTTCCTCTCCTAATGTTGCAGGGCCGATCCCCATCCCCCTTCCCTTTCCCCCTCCTCACCATTGCCCCTCCCCTCCACCTGGCCCTCCATCTGTTTCCCCATGCCCTCCTCCCTCATCTTCCCCTCCTCGTACCCCCCCCCCCTCGCCCCCCCCCTCCCAAGTCCCGTCCCCCCCCTTCCCCTTCTTCTTCCCGTCCAGCTAAGTCTGGTCCCCCCCCTGTCCTCTCCCCTGTCTCTGGCCCCCCTCCTGCCTCTTCCATTCCCCCCCCTTCTGGACCCAGAGTCTCCTCTGGCCCTGTGGCCATGGAGATGGAAGCTGCTCGAGCCTCATCCAAGAGGGAAATCTCGAGCAGCGGGTCCGAGGAGGGGGGTGGTGTAGTCATCTCGGAGAGGTGGCAGGAGTGGGAGCAGGTGAGACGCAAAAAGAAGAAGGGGAAGGCTGCCAGATCTGGGGGCGGGAAGTCCCCAGTGAAGGGTGGGGTTCCCCCAGGGGCACGAAGTGGGGTGTCCCTGGGGAACCCGTTTGGTATCTTCTCCTCCTCCTCGGGCTCAGAGGAGGAGGAAGTGTAGATATGTAAATATGTTTTTGTGTTTGTAGTATGAAGGAGAACATGACCACTTTCAATCATTCTGATGGCGGTACCCTCTCCAATACGGCTTGCGACCATTAATGTCGCAAGTATTCGTTCTGCGGGAGCTCGTTTTATGGCCTTCGATTTTCTCAGCCGTGTTGAAGCTGACATTTTGTTTTTGCAGGAGACCTGGCTGGCATCTGTGGCAGAGATGCATCTAGCAAAGAGGGAGTGGAGATGTGGGCCCTCCCTCTGGTCTCTTGCGGCCGAGCCCTGCAGTGGGGTTGCGGTCCTTTTTAAGACTGGTCCGGTGGCTTGCCGGCGAGTGATTGAAGTGGAGATCGGTAGATGTCTGGTGGTGGACGCTGTCGTGAGGGGGCAATTCCTCCGGCTCATAAATTTTTATGGGCCTCAAACTAGGAGGGAGAGGAGGAGCCTCCTTACGGCGGTTAAGCCTTATCTTTTTACGTCCCAGCAGGTGATTTTTGGTGGCGATTTCAATATGATCACTAGGCCCAAAGACCGGGCAGGTGCCGCCAACCCTCTGGGATATGATAGTATTTTTTTGAATAACGTAGTGAGGGAGGCCAGGTTGGTGGATGTGCACGTTCGTCACCTCCCCAACCTCACTGGTTTCACATTTTCCCGAGGTAGTAGTAAGAGTAGATTAGATAGGTTTTTTTTAAAGGAGGACTCTGTCTGCTCGGCTCCTGAGCTGCAGTCGGTAGAGTTCTCCGATCACTGTATGGTATCTGTGGCCCTGAATGTCGCTGACACTCCTCAGAAAGGGAGGGGTTTGTGGCGCCTGAATGGGTCGCTACTGGAGGATCCTGAGGTTAGGGAAGCCTATGAGGTTTTCTTCCTGGGCCAGACCTCGCTCCTTGAGGGCAACTGCTCCCGCCTTGAGTGGTGGGAAGTAGTTAAAAAGAGGTCTGGCGACTTTTTCCGGGAAATCTCTGGGTACAGGGCAGCTTCCAAGTACCAGGCTTACCAGAGACTACGCAGGCAGCTTGACCGCCTGGTGTCCTCTGGGGGCTCTCAGGAACAGATATCCGGTCTGAAGGCGCAGATGAAGGAGTGTCAGTACGACCGTCTCGCCTCCCTGGTTTTTGAGAGGGATTATGGGAAGTTTATCTCTCCTGATCCCTACAGGAGCTGTGGTGAGGTGGCGAGGTCGAAGGTCGTACATGGCCTGAAGGATGCCTCAGGATCTCTGGTCCGGTCCAGATCGGGGATCCTGGGTGTCGTCAGAGACCACTTTTCGGACCTCCTGAAGAAGCGGCCTCTAGACATGGAGAAAGTCAGGGAATTCCTTGATGAGACCCCGCTGGAAGTGGGGTCTGACCTTCCTGACTCTCTGACAGAAGAGATCTCGGTAGCTGAAGTTGAGCAGGCTATTAGCTCTTTAGCTTCTAAAAAGTCACCTGGGCCCGATGGGCTCACGGCCGAGTTCTACAAAACCTTTAAGAGCCTCTTGGCTCCTCATCTGAGGGACGTGTTTAGTGAATGTTTGGCCTATGGCCTGCTGCCTCCCTCAATGAGAAGGTCAGCTCTGATCCTACTGTCAAAGGGGAAAGATCCGTCTGTGGTGGAGAATTGGCGTCCGATCGCCCTTCTTACCACAGATAGGAAGATACTGGCAAAGATCTTGTTTACACGTCTGTCTGCTTTGGCGGGCAGGATGCTGTCTCCCTCTCAGCACTGCACAATTCCTGGCCGGGGCACTTTTAGTGCCGTCCTGAGCGTCCGGGAGGCTGTGGAAAGGTGCAGGGCTGATGGCAGCGAGCGGTATCTGCTTGCATTGGATCAGGCTAAGGCGTTTGATCGGGTGAACCACGAGTACCTTTGGCTGCTTCTGAGGAGATACGGTCTGCCTGATCAATTCGTTGATTGGCTGCAGGTATTGTATAGGGGAGCTGAGAGCTTCCCTCTTGTCAACGGTTGGGTGGGCCGGGCCTTTGCCGTGGACTCTGGCGTCCGGCAGGGGTGCCCGCTGAGCCCCCTCCTGTACATCTTTGCGGTCGACCCCTTCGTAAGGAGGCTAGACTGCGGGCGTCTGGGGGGGGTTCCGGTGGGACCTGTCGGGGGTCCGGTTTCGGCGGTGAGGGTTGTGGCCTATGCGGACGACGTCTCGGTGGTGGTATCTGGTCGTGAGGAGGCCCATTATGTGGAGTCCCAGATCGGGTGCTACTCTGAGGCGTCAGGCTCGCTGGTCAATTGGGACAAGAGTGAAGTTTTCTGGTTGGGGAAGGAGGGGGAGCAGTTCCCCCTTCCGGACGTGTTCCCCACGCCCGTACCAGAGATTCGAGTTCTTGGCATTCATTTCGGCCCGGGTGATTATCCCAAGCTAAACTGGGAGCGCAGGCTGGTGAGTGCCACTCGGAAGGTGAAGGCCTGGAAAGGTTGGAAACTTTCCCTGAGGGAAAGGGTAAGCTTGGTCAAGACGTACTTATTGCCTGAGTTTCTCTTTGTAAGCTATGTGTGTCTTTTGCCAGCATCTCTCTATGCTCGGGTCTATGGTCTGTTCTTCCTGCTGTTGTGGGGAAGCAGACTGAACCTGATCAAGAGGGAGGTCACATACCGCCAGCGACGGCAAGGTGGGTTGGACATGGTCAACCCGGTGGTGTTCTTTGTCACCATCTTTGTTAAATACAATTTGCAGTCCATATTTGTGGACGAGCCTTCCTGGTGGGAGTGTTCATGCAAGGACTGGCTCTTGCTGTTCTTGAGGCAGTGGGGGGAGGGGGGGAGGCCCGGCGATCTGAGGAGATCGCATGGGTATCTCCCTTCCTATGTCCCCCTGGCATTAAAGGTACTGAGGCAGTGGCGGATAACTGCCCTGGAGGTGGGCTCTTTGGGTCGGCGGGAGCTGTACCTGAGGGTCATGGCCTCGGACATTTTGAAGCCCCTGTCTTTGAGGGACTGCCCTGAGAGGGTCCTCACGGAGGGGCTAGCCCTCTTGAATTCTTCTAGAATTCCAAGTAAGTTTTGGGATCTCGCATGGAGGTCGTTCCATGGACGACTCTATGTCCGTGCGAATCTCAAATACAGGAACCTGGGGGACAGGGACTGCCCCCGTCAGGAATGTGGTGGGACATTGGAGACCATGGACCATTTTCTGGTCCAATGTCCCTTCAACATGGAGGTTCTTACGAAGGTAGGGGGTGCCATTGGCTACCCCCGCCTTCCGGCCCTGACCTATGCTGAGCGAGTGTATGGTGATTTTGGGGTCCGCAGGGGATTTGAGTTATCGTCACTTTATTTAGTCAGCCTAGTTGTGCTTTATTACACTTGGCACGCTCGGTGTTTGGTGTCCACTAGGGACAAAATCCTGCCTGTGCATGAGGTGGTGGGCGGTATCTTTCGGGAGTTGGTGAAGGTGCGGGATCTGGAAAGGAGCAGGGTCGGGCCTGAGAGGTGTGCCCATTTATGGAGGGGGTTCCTCTTCCAGCCCCCTTAGGTCACGGCTCTGCCCCTCTCCATGGGTAGGGGCATCTATCCTTTTTCACCCCCTTAGATTTTGTTTATGGTATTTTTTTTGAAATAAGGCTACAGACATGTCTGACTATCATGTTCTTGCTCATACGTGGGTTGTAGGTATTTGTTGTTGTGATGGTGGGGTGTGTTGTGGGTTGGCGATGATCTGGACAGTAGTGGTTTCTATGGACTTTAATATCTCCCTACTGTACCAGTGAGCCGTTTTAAGTGTTTTTTTTTTGTTTTTTTTTGGCAATGATCTGGGCAAGCTTTTCTGATGGACTATAAAGACTTTCTCTTGTACCAGTGAGCCTGTTGTAAATACCTGTTCTGGTGCTATTTTTATTTTTATTTTTTTTTCTTTATAGTTATTTCTTGGTGGGTGGAGGTCGGTGATTTGATGGTTTGTGTTTTGTTGTTTGTTTTTGTGTTATTTGGTTTATTTAGTTATTTTGTTTATTTTATATATTTGTTAACCTTTTGGTCGTAGTTTTATAAATAAAAAATTACCCCTCCTCGGTCTCAGTGCAGCTCCTCCCACTGGCAGTAGTTCCGGCTCCTCCCACAGAGCTCATTCTGCTTCCTGCTGGAGAGGAGAGAAGACCTGTCTTCCAGAGCTCCTGTGTTCCAGCCTACCAGGACCAGCCTCCAGCCCCCAGCCCCCTGCCCCGGAAGAGGGGTGGGATGGCCTCCCTCAGCCCCGGAGGTGGACCGGCTTCCGGCCTCCGGAGGAGTCAACAGCACCTGCCCTCCAGCCAGACCACCGCCACCACCATCAGCAGGGAGGACCGTCTCTTCCTGGAGACCCAGGAGGGTCTCTCAGACTGGACAGCCCCTCAGCCAGGTGAGAATGAGGCAAGAACCAGGAGGAGGCGGGATAAAATCAAATCCCTGCTGGTGAGGATATCTCAGGCCTGCGTGGAAAAGATGACTACTCTCGCAGGCCTGAGGGAAAAGAGGGACAGGTGCTCCAGTAATAAGAGATCTGAATTCAAGGGGGCCATCACCACCCTAGGACTAGAAGTAAAAGAAATATGGGAATACCTGGGGGGCTTTTGCCAACGTGGGGCTGGAGAGATGAACTTCCTAGAGGAGCTCCGGAGGACCCTCCAGCAGGCCAACCGGGAAGGGAGCCAGGCAGCGAGGAGGAGCGGGCGGTCTAAGAAGGGGTCCCAACCCCCCAAACAGCCAGGAGAGTCAGGGGAGCCTGGGTGCAGTGGGGGGGGGGCGAGTGCCGGTGGTGCAGGGCCCAGTATGGCCATAAAACCTGGGGAGGGTTCCCGGGAGCCGATCCCTCGGTCCGTGGAAGGGACTGGGGGGTTGGCGAAGTCCGGGGAGTCCAGTGATCCAGGAGGTCGCCGGGCCCAGGTGCCGCCGGCGGTACCCCCCCGCCATCTTCAGGTCAGCATACCCAGGCTCCCCCAGGATGGTCGCACTGCCACAGCTGAAGCCCGCCATGTGTCGGCTTCCATGACCCCCTCAGCTTGCAGTGGAGCGGGAGGATCTGGCCATGGAAAGGCCAGGGACTGCTCCTGCGGCTGCTATGTCATCGGGAGAGAGGCAGACACATGGTGGAGGCATTGTGCTGCGGTCATCTGGAGGTAAACAGCTTGTGTGCAGTGTGGCCAAGATGGCGCCGGCTGTTGGGGGTGGAGTAGACCGGGACCCGGAAGTGACCGCCCAAGAACCGGAAGTGCCCCAGCCGGAACCGGAAGTGCCCCAGCCGGAACCGGAAGTGACCAGACCGGAACCGGAAGTGACCAGACCGAAACCGGAAGTGCCCGTCCCGCGACCGGAAGTGCCCCCCCGCGAGTTTGCGGTGGTCGGTGGGGGCTCAGGGGACCTGGGGGATGAGAGGCCGGGGGTGCAGGGGTGCCCAGCCCCGGACGCTGCAGCAGGCACCTCCAGGCACCCCCGGCAGGAGATGGACAGAGACGGTGAGGACGGTAAATTGGACGGTAAGCTGCCACCCCCCCAGGTCCCCATGGACACTGCCACAGGCCCCGAGGGGCTCCCTGCAGCACAGGCGGGGTGGGGGGAAAGTCAGGTGGGACCCCTCCCAGTGGACTGTATAGCATATGATTATATCCGGCAGTTGGAGGGGTCCCAGGGGGGCTCCCCCCCAGTACAGGTGGAGTCCCAAGGGGCTGGTGTGGTCGCGGAGGGGTCTGGGTGGGGGAGTTTGGTGGGGGTGGTACCCCCTCTGCTGTGGTCCCGGGGGGGGGGGAGCCTGTAGTCAGGCCAAAGGTGGTGGGTCAGGGTGGTCAGGGTATATCAGCGGGGGTGGGTGCAACACCACCGGCAGGGATGGGGGCCCCCCGTCCCCCCCCACTTCTGGGGGTGCTGAGGGGGGTGCCCCACTTCCGGAGAACATCTTTCGGGGGTCTCCGGAGGCCAACTTATTGTCTGCCCTAAAGGGGGGTCGCTCTTTCGCCCAGGTGTTGGGCTCTCGTGCCCCTCTGGACCACCTGTACAGCCGGTTTGGCGCCCAGAATTTCCGCGCCCCCCCTGCTGACCAGGAGAGGACGCAGGGGTCGGCGTGGACGAGGGGTACAGGTGGTCCAGAGAGGAGGCGTAGGAATGTTGTCCAGCTTCGGTACGAGGGTCCGGACCCCTGCCCCGCTCGAGGTGAGGTGGTGGGCCTGGTACTCTCCTTGGGTTTTGGGGTGGATGACCTTTTTGCTGTCATCCATCCCACCAACACACGGGAGTTTGATATAAGTTTTGTCACTCCCGTGTGTATGGAACGCTTTATCACCGGCTTTGGGTTGGTGAGGGGCGTTGACCCTTGGAAGAGGTACAGGCTCATTCCCATCTCCAGGCAGGAGGAGGTTAAGAACATCACCATCCTGGTGAGGAATGAGTCGCTCCCTCCGGAGGACATTGCCACCTGGCTCGGGAGGTACGGGCAGTTGCAGACCCCCCTGAGGAAGAACCTTGATGAGCGCGGGGTCTGGACCGGGGCTTGGTTGACCAGGATCCGGCTCAAGAGGGAGGGCAACAGTGTTGCCCACCTCCCTGGCAGCGCCTTTCTAGGCAGAGACCGGATCCTGGCGTTCTACCCGGGACAGCCCCGTCGTTGCTTCAAGTGCGGCAGCCCGACCCACATGAGCTCGGACTGCACGGTGGTCAGATGTGGCCGGTGCCACGAGTTTGGCCACCAGTCCGAGTCATGTGGGAAGATATGCTGCAACTTGTGTGGTGAGATGGGGCACCCATTTAGCAGGTGTCCCAAAGCATATCGGGGTTCTTCCTCAGGGGGGGGACCTCCCGGGCCGGGAGCGGCCGAAGCCCCCCCGGCGAGTGATGGCCGGGGGGGTGGGGATCCTGGAGCCCCTAGTACTACTCCGGAGGGACCAACAGGCCCATTGCCTCAAAGAAGGCGGAGCAGGCGTGGGCGTGGGGCTCCCCCCCCGGGGGACACGGGCTCGGTTGGCCAGGAGGCTCCCGATCCTCCGGAGGGCGGAGCCGGTGGGGAGGAGTCGGGGAGGCCTGGGGGTCCCGGGCCTGAGGGTCCGGGGCCAGGGCCTTCCTCTCCTAATGTTGCAGGGCCGATCCCCATCCCCCTTCCCTCTCCCCCTCCTCACCATTGCCCCACCCCTCCACCTGGCCCTCCATCTGTTTCCCCATGCCCTCCTCCCTCATCTTCCCCTCCTCGTACCCCCCCCCTCGTCCCCCCCCTCCCAACAAGTCCCGTCCCCCCCTTCCCCTTCTTCTTCCCGTCCAGCTAAGTCTGGTCCCCCCCCTGTCCTCTCCCCTGTCTCTGGCCCCCCTCCTGCCTCTTCCATTCCCCCCCCTTCTGGACCCAGAGTCTCCTCTGGCCCTGTGGCCATGGAGATGGAAGCTGCTCGAGCCTCATCCAAGAGGGAAATCTCGAGCAGCGGGTCCGAGGAGGGGGGTGGTGTAGTCATCTCGGAGAGGTGGCAGGAGTGGGAGCAGGTGAGACGCAAAAAGAAGAAGGGGAAGGCTGCCAGATCTGGGGGCGGGAAGTCCCCAGTGAAGGGTGGGGTTCCCCCAGGGGCACGAAGTGGGGTGTCCCTGGGGAACCCGTTTGGTATCTTCTCCTCCTCCTCGGGCTCAGAGGAGGAGGAAGTGTAGATATGTAAATATGTTTTTGTGTTTGTAGTATGAAGGAGAACATGACCACTTTCAATCATTCTGATGGCGGTACCCTCTCCAATACGGCTTGCGACCATTAATGTCGCAAGTATTCGTTCTGCGGGAGCTCGTTTTATGGCCTTCGATTTTTCTCAGCCGTGTTGAAGCTGACATTTTGTTTTTGCAGGAGACCTGGCTGGCATCTGTGGCAGAGATGCATCTAGCAAAGAGGGAGTGGAGATGTGGGCCCTCCCTCTGGTCTCTTGCGGCCGAGCCCTGCAGTGGGGTTGCGGTCCTTTTTAAGACTGGTCCGGTGGCTTGCCGGCGAGTGATTGAAGTGGAGATCGGTAGATGTCTGGTGGTGGACGCTGTCGTGAGGGGGCAATTCCTCCGGCTCATAAATTTTTATGGGCCTCAAACTAGGAGGGAGAGGAGGAGCCTCCTTACGGCGGTTAAGCCTTATCTTTTTACGTCCCAGCAGGTGATTTTTGGTGGCGATTTCAATATGATCACTAGGCCCAAAGACCGGGCAGGTGCCGCCAACCCTCTGGGATATGATAGTATTTTTTTGAATAACGTAGTGAGGGAGGCCAGGTTGGTGGATGTGCACGTTCGTCACCTCCCCAACCTCACTGGTTTCACATTTTCCCGAGGTAGTAGTAAGAGTAGATTAGATAGGTTTTTTTTAAAGGAGGACTCTGTCTGCTCGGCTCCTGAGCTGCAGTCGGTAGAGTTCTCCGATCACTGTATGGTATCTGTGGCCCTGAATGTCGCTGACACTCCTCAGAAAGGGAGGGGTTTGTGGCGCCTGAATGGGTCGCTACTGGAGGATCCTGAGGTTAGGGAAGCCTATGAGGTTTTCTTCCTGGGCCAGACCTCGCTCCTTGAGGGCAACTGCTCCCTCCCGCCTTGAGTGGTGGGAAGTAGTTAAAAAGAGGTCTGGCGACTTTTTCCGGGAAATCTCTGGGTACAGGGCAGCTTCCAAGTACCAGGCTTACCAGAGACTACGCAGGCAGCTTGACCGCCTGGTGTCCTCTGGGGGCTCTCAGGAACAGATATCCGGTCTGAAGGCGCAGATGAAAGGAGTGTCAGTACGACCGTCTCGCCTCCCTGGTTTTTGAGAGGGATTATGGGAAGTTTATCTCTCCTGATCCCTACAGGAGCTGTGGTGAGGTGGCGAAGTCGAAGGTCGTACATGGCCTGAAGGATGCCTCAGGATCTCTGGTCCGGTCCAGATCGGGGATCCTGGGTGTCGTCAGAGACCACTTTTCGGACCTCCTGAAGAAGCGGCCCTCTAGACATGGGAGAAAGTCAGGGATTTCCTTGATGAGACCCCGCTGGAAGTGGGGTCTGACCTTCCTGACTCTCTGACAGAAGAGATCTCGGTAGCTGAAGTGAGCAGGCTATTAGCTCTTTAGCTTCTAAAAAGTCACCTGGGCCCGATGGGCTTCACGGCCGAGTTCTACAAAACCTTTAAGAGCCTCTTGGTCCTCATCTGAGGGACGTGTTTAGTGAATGTTTGCCTATGGCCTGCTGCCCTCCCTCAATGAGAAGGTCAGCTCTGATCCTACTGTCAAAGGGGAAAGATCCGTCTGTGGTGGAGAATTGGCGTCCGATCGCCCTCCTTACCACAGATAGGAAGATACTGGCAAAGATCTTGTTTACACGTCTGTCTGCTTTGGCGGGCAGGATGCTGTCTCCCTCTCAGCACTGCACAATTCCTGGCCGGGGCACTTTTAGTGCCGTCCTGAGCGTCCGGGAGGCTGTGGAAAGGTGCAGGGCTGATGGCAGCGAGCGGTATCTGCTTGCATTGGATCAGGCTAAGGCGTTTGATCGGGTGAACCACGAGTACCTTTGGCTGCTTCTGAGAAGATACGGTCTGTGCCTGATCAATTCGTTGATTGGCTGCAGGTATTGTATAGGGAGCTGAGAGCTTCCCTCTTGTCAACGGTTGGGTGGGCCGGGCCTTTTGCCCGTGGACTCTGGCGTCCGGCAGGGGTGCCCGCTGACCCCCCCTCCTGTACCATCTTTGCGGTCGACCCCTTCGTAAGGAGGCTAGACTGCGGGCGTCTGGGGGGGGTTCCGGTGGGACCTGTCGGGGG